>JAGPOW010002118.1:9610713-9623803 GCA_030014935.1 Caiman crocodilus | reverse complement strand
GCCAGTCCAGTGCAGGCATTGTACACAGCCCATGCTGCAGACTGATCCTACATGCTGCTTGGAGCACACACGCTGGCTCCTGTGCCATGTATCACGTGCTACATGTGCAGGGCAGGTCTGGTGTGCACGCTACCTGTGGCATCCACACTGAACTAGCCCCAGGTCTGGATCAGGTCCATACACCAACCATGCACGTGGGATCCAGCGCACAGAGTCAGTGTGTCATGGGCACCACAAGTAGTGTGCATCCTGGACTGGCCATGTGCAACCCACACCAGACTGGCTCTGTGCAGCTCAAGCCAGTTCCAGCTGTACACAAGTGTGCAGGCCTGGTCTGCGGTGTGTGCTGCTTGTGGGACCCATGCCAAACCATCTCTGCATGCTGGATCCCATATACTTGGCTAGCCTATGGGCCTGAACCAGACCCGCCCTGGATCCAGTGTGCAGGCCCAATCCAGCACAGGTACCACATGCAGCACATGCCCAGACTGGCCTTATGTATCTTGTGTAGTTTATGCCCCAGACTGGTCCTGCAGGCCTTGTGCAGCATGTACCAGCTTCAGCCCGCACACCACATACAGCAATGGACTCTGCACACTGCATGCAGTGCATGGAGAGGGGGTCAAAGCATGCTGCACATGGGGCCAGTCCAAGATCCACAAGCAGTACTGCAAGCCAGATGTTGGGTTCTGCGGGCCATGTCTTTGACACTCCTGGTGAAGACTATAAGACAGAGCAAAAGCAGTAGGAACTGAAATCTGCAAGTTTAAAATTCTGTAGAAAGAATCAGAAAACATCAGAACATTTGGAATCTACCCCAAATATCCTGAGATGGACAAAATTAGCACAGAATTTAGTCAGGGACAATCCTGCCTTGAGCACGGGGGCTGAAACAACCTCATGAGAGTTGTTCCAGCCCTATTTTCCCATGATCCTGTTGTACTAGATAAGAAAAGCCTATAGTACAGTACAACCAAAACCTGGTACTTACCTGGGAAGAGATGTAGGAATGTGGCATCTAGATAAGTTAGTTAATCAGCAAATTGTAAGGTGCATGGCACCAAATGTGATTAACTAACTGCATGCAGGCAATGATGTGGGCTTCATGCAAGTGCTTCTAATGTATACAAAAAGTAGAATAGAAATGCACTTAGATCTGTGTTTAATCTTTCACTATCCCAGCTGTTGGCCAGTTTGATTACCTGGCTGGTAGTATGAATAAAGGCTACACTACTTTTACACTCCCTGAATAGCTGCCACACCCTTATCTGAACCATGGTGCAGTAAAACCCAAGAAAAGCCTGGAGGCAAAAACAAAGGGTCCTCATAGCAGCTTGTCATGAACATAAAACTTATCCCAACAGCAAGCACAATCCTTGTGTCTCTTTAGGACAGTCAGCACCAAATAGGTCTTTTCCAGAGCTGCCAATACAAGGACTAGAGCAGGGGCGGGCAATTATTTTGGGCAGGGGGCCACTTACTGAGTTTTGGCAAGCCATCACGGGCTGCATGATAGGCATCCCAGGGCAGATGAATATCCATTTTCTAAATTTTTTAGGGGCCCCACGGGCCGGATAGAATGGCCTGGCAAGCCGCATGTGGCCCGTGGGCCACATTTTGCCTGCCCCTGGACTACAGCAAAACTATTGACTACTCTCCATGTATTTCGCTGAATTAAAATAAGAGATAGTAGCTCATTCAGTCTCACACAAAGCCTGCTTGCTGCCAGTTATGGTACTGGAGTCTGGCCAGAAGGTGTTGCCATCTACTGGATAAACAAGGAGGTCTTATCTCTCTTCCAAATGGAAATAATTCTTTAAGAGGGAATTCACCAGTCCAATCCAACACTTGCGCATGAATGCTATTAGCTTTTGCCTCTTCAGCACTGGGACTTGAAATCACTTTATCTACTCAGAGGTGATTTCCATTAAAAATTGTCAATGTAGCACAGTACGCCACTGTTTACAAAGAAAAGTAGCCTGATACAGGACAACAAACCCTGGAACACAACCAGCGCCCACTGGTTCATCAATATTCATCAATATTTCTTTGCAATCTGTGCAAAGCTTCTTTAAAAAAAAAATTATATATATC
The DNA here is from genome assembly GCA_030014935.1 of Caiman crocodilus. Taxonomy (NCBI): domain Eukaryota; kingdom Metazoa; phylum Chordata; order Crocodylia; family Alligatoridae; genus Caiman; species Caiman crocodilus. Next base: position 9,621,709 of record JAGPOW010002118.1, on the reverse strand, counting down.
TGATTCTTTCTTAGACACAATCTACCATGGCTGCCATTCTTGCTGGCACCCTCCAAAGATGCAGCAGCTCTGCACATGAAATGATTGATTAGTAATTTTCACATTCATCCTTCTACCTTCTAACAAAATGGTGAGTCCATTTTTATATCCATAATTTGCATTCATAAAACCAATAGGATTGGTAATAATGATAGAGAGCACATCAAAAAGCCGTTCTTTAAGAGAGAAAGGCGAGAGGTGACATGTGGTTTCTATATTCAGAGATCTGGGAAATCTAACAACTATTCTGAAAGCTCTGGTTTAGTTTCTGGAATTTTCCTTGGGGAAACTAATGCATCACAAGAAATTAGCTGATCTCAGATGCCAGGATATCCTGTGCTACTGGGCTAATGGAGAGAGCAGTTCTATAGTATGAGACTGCTCATATAAATAAGCATAGATCTATTGACCCCAATGGAGCTGAAACACAATGGACCTCATCCTATATTTTCCATTTTGACATACAACACAGTATTTTTCCATGCCAAAATTTTTTCTTCACTGTGACTTACACCCATCTTGTATCATTAACACCATCCAAATACAAGTCAACCTTTTCCCATACACCCCAAATACATCCCAAATGTATTTCACTTTGTCGCTGTATAATCAGATGCCAAAGTGAATGAATTTCATTTTTTTCAGTGACACATACAGTTAGTTCAACATAATCAGCTGCTGCTTAAGTCTTGCAGCCCGTTTCTTTCATAAGCTGGTGGACAGTATCACTGCAGTGCGTTATATTACTGGTTCTTCTGAAAATGAGATTTGGTGTCCAGTGCCAAAAAACATCTACCTAATTTAAAAGCTTGTTCTGTAGGTACAACATGGAAGAAATGACATCCCTGGAACAGGAAACCCCTCTGACTGTATGACTATTGCATGTAAGTAGAAATGTGCTGTCATTCAGCCCAAAGAAATGATCATAGCTAAGGCTATAAGCCTGGGGGCACAAATTAACTCGTAGGTTAAACCATCTATTCTGATACCTGGCTGCTTTTGTTCTAGGAATGGATTGAATAGCTCCTAAGGCATTACAAAAGTGCCATATTCAGATGACAAGACCTTCAGATGAAGCACTGAAAATACTGATGGACTGGCCCGGGACCATGATGATATCAAGAAATAAATTATGTCTACCGGAAATACTCAGGAGAATAACATTGTTATGAAACCTCTTGGGATCTGCTCACACATTGCACACTCAAGAAATGTATATTCTATGGTTTATATCATGTATGAAAGCCCAGAGATGGAGAATGGGATTTTCGTAGCTACTAAGGGGATTTAAGATGCTTTCTCCCTGTTCACTTTAATTAGAACAGGAATTTGACATCTTTAAAAATGTCAAGAGTGTCCATAAGCAAGTAGGTCTTGAACAACCAAAAATAGGACTGGGGAGTATTGCTACCTCTACCTTATCACGCACTCAAAATAATCAAACCAAACATTTCTGCTGTTCTTACGGGGAAAATATTTTATTCATCAATATTCTTACTTCTGCAACACCAGTAGCTGGATGGGATTGAAATGGAAAAAAACAAAATACAGGACAAGAAGGCTGTGCTCCCCATTTGGACAAAACCGACGCAAAAAAAAAAATAAAATAAAAAAACCTGTAATCTTTTAACAAGCCCAGTTCAATTTTGTAGATATGTAGGGCTGGCCATGTGGTCGAAGCAGGCTGGAAGCAATAGCATTTTCTACTGTTTTCTTGCTAGATGTTTTGGCTGGGGTTTTCAATGAGGTGAGGGAGATGCCCAATACCATGAACTTTTACTCAGACATGAGTTCCCAATTGCTTTAGGTCCTCTTGAAATGCTGTGCCTGTCCATATAACCAGTGGCAGCCCGTAAGGGATGCAGAGGGGTGCATATGCAGCCCCTGAGAGCGCTGGTGTACCCACTGACAGCCAGCGTTTCCCGCTTGGGTGACAGGGAGTGGGGCAGGCGAGAGCGCTGGTGAGTGCCAGATGAAGTGCCATGGCCACTTCCAGGAGTGCCGCAGTCAATTCCCAGTCGGCGCGATTGGGCACAGGGGACCCTGCCCCCCCCCCCAACCTCCTGGACGGCGAGATTGGCAGTGAGGGGACCCCACCCCGGGTCGCTGAAGGGGCACGTGCCCCCCCCCCACCCAGCCCTCAACTAAGGTGGCACCAGTCACCCATACATACAACTGAATCTGTATGTTCCAGGGTAGCCCCAATTTGATAAAAAGATTCAGTGAAAGAAGAAGAAGAATCACATCCACTTACTGTACTAGCCTTCACTATTTCAGAGGAAGCAACAGCACAGTGGTGCACTGGCTCCAAAGAAGGTCTGGGAACATGCAATGCATTGTACACTGCTTACATGTCCTTAACAGAAGTGCTTTTTTGTTCTTTTTTTTGTATAATAACAGCAATACTGAAATTATGTCAGAAGTACTGCAAAGACACCTTGCCTGCTTTTAGCATCTCCGACAATGCACCAGAAATACCCAATTGAATTCCAACAGTAAAACAAAATGGAGGAGGAGGGGAAATCATCTGAAACAATTTCAGCTCATTGAAACTATTGCCAATTCCACGCTTAAGTGAATCTTGGAAGAGCCAGAAGCCAAGCAAGTGTGCCGACATGCAAAAAGCAGTGCTGTGCCTGAAAAATGGATGCCCATTGGAAGTTACTGAAAAATGGAGGACCAAATGACTTCACTCATGTCCTAATCTCAGTCATTTAAATGATCAAGGCCTCCATGTGACAATTGCACCTGCCTCATCTAAGTCATGTGCCCATATGGCTCCACTGACTTGAATTCAGTTTCAAACTCAGGTACCAAAACCAAATTTTCTTTTCTTTCGTTTAGTCAGGGGTGTCAAATACATGGGGGTCCAGCCCCTGGTGCTACCAGTGGGTCTCAGGTCTTGCTTCACAGGCAGTATGCGAGGTGTGCCAGACGGCCCGGTCACTGCACACAGCACCTGCTCCAGAGCACCTCGTGGAGCGGCAGAGAGGGTCCCACAGCACTGCATGCACAGACCACTCCAGCGCTGTGCTGCACAACCTCGGAGAAGCCAGAGCAGGACCCCACCACATGCAGCACCCACTGCAGCTGTTCCTGGACACGCACTAGATCCAGAATGGGGGGCCAGTTTGTGGGTCTGATTTGGCCTGAAGACTGGCCTCGCACCAGTCATCCAGCCCTTGGGACCAGGTGAGGTTGCAACCCCGGATTAAGGCAACCATAATGCAAGAGGATCCTGAAGCTCCAAACTTTATAGGCAGAGAATATTCAGAGCTGAGTTTTATAGTAATGCTAATAGTTCATCTCTCATAGTCCTGCACTCCTGCCAGCACCCTGGTGTATGCTTCGGAGACTTCCTGTGGAAAGAGCAGGTTAAAAAGTGCTCAAGTGTTAGGCTCTGTGATCAAAATAATTATTGTACTTAATTCTTTGAGAGGCTGCTCTCTCCAGGGCCGCCAAGCTGACTGAGTTCACTGGGAAATCACGTAAGTTCTCCTGTAATAGCAATGTTCATGCCCTCTCAGACTAGAAAGAGGAGAGACATTTATAGGATTCATTTCTATTCTTCCTTACACAAACACCTGAAGACTTCGCTACCCCAGGGATTCCTCCTCTGGCATAGCTAGCTTGGCGCTGACTGCCTGAGGGTAGGGGGGGCAGCAAATGGATGTACCTCATCCACCCCTCAGGAGACCAGACAAGCTCTCTTCCGTGCCACCTAATCACTGAGCCCTAGATCTCTATTTCTGGACTGCTGTACACATTAATCAGTCATTGTGGCTGTCAGTTATCATTGTAGGACAGACACAAAATGTCGGATAGGCTCCTTCAAAAACCCCAGATAACATCTTCAGGGGATCCTTTTCTCCTACTGTCAGGGTCAATCAGAGGCCTCACTCTACACTGATGTAAAATCTGGAGCCTCTCTCATGATGTCTATAAAATTAGAATTGGTCCTGTTTCTGTCTTTCTGAAAATGATACTTAGCTGTGGGAAAAAAATCTCATTTTGAACCTGGAGACTCATTCATTGCTGTCTGAGAATACCTTTATACTATCTAGGCAAGCAATTTACAATATACCATGCAGTTACCTGTCATTTGGACTATCAAGACGGAACATATTTGACTCGCATCTTGTGAAAAATTGCAATAAACACAACAGTATAGCCTTAATATCACTCCTATATGCAGAAAAATGGAGCCTGTGGCATTGCAACCATCATCACAACCCCACCAGAACACTAGACAGACTATGTATTAGCCATGCCGGCTTAGAGGTGAAGTTTTACTGCATACCATATATTTATGCTGGCTTGTCCACAGACCATGGACTTTTGGACAAACTGTTTCTTTTATTCCTATTGCTCAAGAACCTCCTCTGCACCTCCCTGCTGCAGGGCTTTCTGGGCCATACGTACTGCAGCGCAAGGGATGTGGTCAGGTAGAAACTTTCTTCATTGGCAGGTTATCTATCCAAATCCTGTTCTGAGGCCTTATATCAGATTTGAGCAACACATGGATATTGTGCTGATTCTCTGCATGGGGTTGGACTTTGTCCTATATATTAGATACTGTTTCCATCAGAGCCAAAGGGAGTTTTGACAAGCGACTTTCACAGGCACAGGCGCAGGCTCATGCTCAGTAATAATTATATGTTATATGCATTTAATGGGAACCGACTCATACACTATAATGAAGAACTATATTTCACAGCTGCACTTGCTTGTTCCTCATCTGGTTTCTCCTTTTTCCTATTTAGCACTGGCGATGTAAAATGAATTAGTGATGTTTCACTGGAGATTTGGTGTTGCAGGAATAGGAGGAAGCTTTATTAAATATTTGTGGAATATTCATTTAAAAATAAAATCATAGCTCTGCTCAGCATTTTGTGGATGTGTATGCCTCAAAAATGAAACCGAGGATCAAACTAAACACTATGTATGGTGGGCGGTTTCTCCCTATACCAGGGTTCACTTCTAAGCCAACAGTCCTTACACATCTTCATATATCACTGTAAACCTATTGATATGGCCAAATAGAAAATAAGTCAGGTGGACTCTATGTATGTAATGTTTGTAGTGCCTGCTATGATTTGTGAAATCATGTGCATGAACAGCTGCAAATCTGGAGGTGGACCAGGATTTTGTTTCCAATGGGGGTCAGGTACGGGGGTTTTGTGCAAAAGCAATAGCTCATGAAAGAGTTGACTGAAAAGCAGAGTAGAGTAGGTGATCCTTCTTATGAAGCCAGAGCCCCTAAATGGAAAAAGACAGGGGAAGATCCATGCTGATGTGCACAGTAAATACCACAAAGTACCATTGCTGGCAACCTCTGTCTTCTTCACTCTTCATTCTCAGTCCACTGCTGACCTTAAATGGATGCAGATAAGCAACCATTCAAAGAGACACTTAAAATAACAGCATGCACATGTCTTAGATTGAACTCTACTTCTAAAGACTGGACACATGTTTTCAGAAGAGGCGTTCTCAGGTTCTTTACTTAAAACTATTATTCAGCTTCCCACACCAGGAAGGGAACAATAGTCCCAAATCACTGTTATCAGACATGAATTGTAATGTACATGTACAAAGAAAATAAGAAAAGTCAGTTTTTATGGAGTGGCTGCCTTAGGGATTTCATTCAAAATGATCGTCTTCAATTTTATTAAAATCAATAGGAGATTTTATTACAGTATAAATTAAATGAGAGGCTATTTGCTCCTGGGATACCAAAAGCAATAGTATGAAAATGCTTCAAGCTATGGTATTCATCCAGATGTCTTAGCTAATGTTATCTATGTGCAAGCATGGAGCTTCATTTTTTTTCTTTTTTTCCTTTTCTTTTTTTAAATGCAAAGCGTAGCTCGTAGAATGTAGCTGAGGCTCAGAGAAGAATATTCAGATATTTTTAAAGGCACAGGTTCCCTAAAAGCTTAAGATGTATTGAGGACAATTGAACATGTCTTGCTATAAGAGATTTAAAGAGCCCAATCTGTTAAACATATTAAAAAAAAAAAGATTGAGAAGTGATTTGAGCACAGCGTATAATTACCTTTACATGGAGGAAACACAGGGTACTAAGCACTACTACAAGGTACTTTTATCTAGCAGAGAAAAGCATAGCAAGAACCAATAGCTGGCAGGTACACCAGGCAAATTCACATTAGTAGCAAGTCACACATTTTTAGCAGTGAGATGATTAGCAATTGGGGCAACATACCAGATGAAGTTGTGCATTCTCCTTCCCTTGGTATTTTAATATCTAGACTCAACTTCCTTCTGGAAAATATACATATTTTCTCAAATACAACATGCACCTTTCCTGTTCCCCTTCCCTCCCCCCCTCAAAAATCAGCCCCACAAAAGTAGGGTGCATGTATCTAGTCAGGAATCTGATTTCTGCATGAGACAGAAATACCCTGCCTTGATTTCTATTCCACAGTACAGCAGGTGTGGCGTTAATACTCAGAGAGCTGAGCGAGTGAACTGACTTAATGGTTCATTGCACTTAACTCTACAGGTGTTAACAATTGTCTGTCCCTTTTAATGGTTTTGATGTTCCACTGATCAAGCTAATCTGTTTTAAGACAATTTTGCTGTCTGATAGCTGCTTCTGATCTCTCTCCTCCTCTTTCACAGCCCTGGACATTCTTAACCTCTTAAGGGCCAGCCTTCACCAGCAGCTAGGCTTTCAGCTTTAGTTAAGCAGGAAAATCAGCTGAAGGCAAGTCACCTGAAAATTATTTCCTGCTCTGTGCAGCCATAACTCTGGAAAAATCTTTTTCCTCTTCACTCTGCCTTTCACAAATAAAGCACGTATTAGATTCCAGGGCAAGTTGTACATGGGAAAATGTGGCACTTTAATTAAACACAAGTTAATAGATGCAGGCAGGGAAGAAGGGTGAATTTCTATGGTCTCTGTTAAAAAGGAGGGCTGAGTAGATGGCCTAGTGTTTCCCTCTGTCCTTAAAAGCTATGGACCTGTAAATAAAAATAGAAGGATAACTGAAAAAGCAGAAACTGAAGGGAGAAAATGAAATGTTGTGCATTATTATTGATAAAGATGGATTCTCAAGGCCTGTGGTTACAATGACATTGTGATCAAACAGCAAATCACATTGGGGAAAGCTAAGGTGAAATAGCAGCTTCTACCAGTTGTGATCCCATTACTAAAAAAAAAAAATCTGACTTTCAATGGCTATGTCTATTCCAGAATGAGCACATATTAGCAAATACTACATCACACAAGCAAGCATGACCAAATAGTGTCTAAGATCAAAATGTGGAAAGGGTACTGTCTTGGAGACTGAAGTCTGCTGTTTATCCGCAGTGAATGAATCGGTAGTGTAAATCACATGAATTATATGAATGAGTAGTGCTGCATTCATTGCTAGAGCTTCTTTCTACATGAACTTGAAGATTTCCAGTGGCTTCCAACATAAGCATGAAGATTTGCATGGTAGGAACTGGACCATATGCATGGATGGAAAACTACCACAGAGCAGCTGATATACAGTAACCATCCATCATGGGCCCTTCTTACCCCACGCTAACTGAAAGCTAATAAAGGTAGGCCCCACTACAATAAGCCACAGAGCAACTAACAGAACTAAACGCTAGACTTTGTCATACTGGCTCTAGTAACGAGAGATATTTCATCACTCTTTGAAATTAATGAGAATGTTGTTAGATAAGGCTCAAAATTAATAATACATATTTGTGCACTCCTGCAAAAGACATGTGCAGATGTACTCACATACATCAGAACAACTTGATTTCCTATAACTATCCTTTCCTGAAGGTAGAAGCTATTTTAAGCAGAGAGGGCAAAGTAAATACACATGCCCCATATGTGCACTCAGGGAGAAAATTACATTAACAAACTGCCTACACTTTATTGTATGTTAGCAGGCAAACACCTGGAGGTAGCCTTACCATCCCCGCCTTGAGATACAGATAAGCCCAACTTAATCATTACCTTATGATCTATGACTTCTTCAGGTTATAGTCATTTTGGTGTTATCTGGGCAAGGTGGATGCAAAGAAGCCTCTTTCTATGGCGATCCAAGCGGAGCAGCAAAAAGAACATCATGTTTTTAATTAAATGGACTGTAAGCAATGTAGCAACAATTCACCAACCTGGTTTCACCACCCCAGAATTTCCTGAGGACATCAACTCAGCAGCTGCATTGAGGATCAATGTCAAGAGCATTAATGAATCAACCCTGTCTTTTCCAAGTACTCAGTACATACCTGTAGCAAGAAAACCCTACTTATTACCAAAACTTTCCGTCTGCACCATAATTTAATGGTGAAATCTACTGTAATAAAAATTACTACACTCACTGTGCAATGCGGGGTATTATGCCAGGTATTTCTTGACCATTTTCTGATTCTGATGTGATGACACTGATAACTTTGCCCCAGTTTCTCAGTTTTTACAGTAATTTGTGCCTTAGCTTTCACACACTTATGAGAACTAGAATTTTTAAATGATAAGTGAACCTAAAGCCAAATGTAAACCCATTCCATCTTCTCCTCCAGTTGTTTAAAAAGAATAAGGCCTGGTTCTAATTTATACTACAAACATCTTTTTTCCCACCATGTTGGCATTATAAAGAGCCCCAAAAGTAGGCTTGCATTACTTTTTCACTCTCTTTAAGACCACTTACTTTCCAAAAGTGGTATAAAGTAAACTTAGCATAAATGAGAATCAGGTCATATAGAAGACTAGAATAGACCCTTGTGCCTCACATAAAACTCATATTTTACCTAGAAATTCTTGCATCAAGCTAATAGTTGGTGGTTGACCTCATACTTGGGTCCCATCTACATGGTGATTAATTTTTAATATTCAAATTAAGATTTAATATGTGCATCTAAAGAAGAAGCTATGGTTTTGGACCTGGCTTATTGTAGTGGGAGGCATCCAATGCCAACTTCTTACCACCTAGCCCCCATTCAGGCACTGCTCTCAGAGCTGAACACGGCATTTCTTTCCAGCTGTTAATAAAGGAATGCTGCTGTACTGAACAAATGGATAAGGTTCAGGATCCAGAGGAAAAGAAAAATTTAACCAAAATTGAACATATCCTTCCAAAAATGTTAGTTTTGGTCCCCAAAAAAGACCCCCCCCTTTTTTATAACAGAACATTCGACTGAAAAATTTAACTAGCTCTAGATGAAACAGTGCAAATAAAATCGGGAGCATGTTTCCCTCAACAGCATTGTCATGGCACTATAAACACAAAAAGAGCATTTAGTCCAGCTTTTTCTGTTACAGCAAGTGGAATTTTTATAAGACAACTGGTTAAACGGGGACTTGCAGAAATGAGTTGCAGAACTGGTGCATTTGTTTCATGAATTTAACTAGCCTTTCAGAGATACTTATTCATTTCCAAAGGGGCGAGGGGGGAGAGATGAATTCATTGTGTGTCAATCAAATGCTAGCTTTTAATGTACAATATTATGCGGAGGTAGCCATCAATAGTTTGTGAGCAGCTTGAACAAAATAATTTCTCTGGGATGTGGAAGTATGGAAAACAAAACCTTTTAATCTATTGTGTTCTTCGTGTTCATATGGTTAATGGTCCTTTAATGTAGGTATTTACTTCATACGCTGAATGACAGACAGGTGTGTGGGTTGCATTATAGAAACTAGAGGCGATGGAAGCAGAACTGCTTTACTGGTTAAGTGTGCGGGGATGATGGGAGAGATTTGCTTCATACATCTGCTGCACTATAATTAATGAAAGGCTGATTCAATTAATGATCTGCTTGAAAATATCAAAGCACGGAGAGAATTAGAAAGTGGAGCTTGCTTTTAAATAACAATGGGACATTTTTGTTCTTCTCATTATAGAGGAGAACATTCCACTTTTTTGTAATGTGCCTAGTAGACCTGTATTGTAATACACAAAAAGAGGAAATATGAACAGTATTCACATAATGACACCCACAAATTTACAAAGCTTCTGTGTCAGGTAAGGGGCTTGGGGTTAAGGAATGAGACTGAGCCTTGGGAGAACACACACACACACACACACACACACACACACACACACACACACACACGATTTTTAGTCTAAAATCCAAATTCATCCTTTACATAACTCTACTGAAGCCAACAGAATGACTATATGAATGCCTGAGGTCTAAGTGCCTGATTCTCTGCTCACTTGTATCTACTTTTTCCTGCGATATAGGGGCAGATCCAGGAGGGTGCAGTGGTGCAGTTGCACCCCACCTTTGATTCCTGGTCCATCCAAAGTTTAAAACCGTATGGCAATGCAAGCAGCATTTGTATTCAGGCAGCAGTGACCAAGATTATTGACTCTGTGGCTCATTGTCATCTACCTGATTCCTCCTAAACTACTTATTCCACTGGTTTTAATGATCCTCCCTCCTTTTCAATGGTCTTGATGTTCAGCTAATCAAGCTAGCCCTTCTTCTGCAAGTCTGCTGTGCATTAGCTGCTCCTGGCTCTGTAGCTCCTATTCCATAGCCCTCCATGCTGTTTTTAACTCTAGTTAAAAACATTAACTCAGGTATGGAACTAACCCTTCAGTGAAGCATTGTATGCAGCATCAAGATGCTCAAAAAGGTTATATTTTGTTTTATAAAACTGAAAAAAAAATGTTCATTTAGTTTTGACTGTAGGACTAATGAAGCAATGTATTTTGATTATTTCTGCCTAGTTTGCTATGGTTTTTTATGCATAATATACGACATAACGAATTCATGCCCACTGCCTTATACGTATATTGGTTTTTGCTCTGATCTTAAACGGAGTAATGCAGCCCTAGGCCCCTAGCTTATTAACACAGCTTCTAGTTTCTCTGTAACTTGATAAAAATATGTGTTGTGTTATATATGAGGCTGCACCGCACCATCTGCAGGCCCCATTTCAAAATCCCATGCTGGGATGGCACCTTTGTCCTCAATGGAGTGACTC
>JAGPOW010002118.1:9593312-9610613 GCA_030014935.1 Caiman crocodilus | reverse complement strand
CTAAGGAGGATGAGTTTAAACATTTAATTATTCTTAGGCAGCACTGAGGTAAATATAGTATAACATCACTTTTTACAATGCTACACCTTACAAGGCTAAAATAAAGCAGCTTATATATATATATATATATATATATAGTAAGACCTACAGACACTAGCAAATTTTGGCAAAGCCAGTGGCCAGGCATGTGAAATTGTTGCACTGAAGAGTTCAACTTACTACACCTTGTGCTCGTTGTGTGGAACGACTTTGAATATGAGCATGTCAAGACATTTTGGGACCTTGCTCTTCTGTAAGGAAGTACTTGATGTGCATGCACTGCTCTTAAACCTTAGTATAGATAAGCAAGCACAAATTCTTGATAAAGGAGGTTTGCTCCTTCAAAGGATTCTCAAACAGGGAAACACAGAGTTCTTTCTATGCATGGGCATCTGCATAGCACTGGTTTTTTGCTTCTGTTTGTTTGCTGGCTTGCAGCCCTCCACCTTAGCTGTGACAACAAATTGTCAAACTGAACGGATCGGTTGCAATCTGGAGGTAACATTGTGTGCCCGCATCACAGATACTGATTGCAAATGTTCAATGATTGTCTCATCTCAAGTTCCTTTGAAAACATTTCATTAAGATGCCAAACAGCCCACAGATATGGTCAGAGTCTGCTCTCTGGATTACACTGTTGGAGTTGGTCCAGATTTACACTTGTGCAAGTGCAGAATTTAGCTTCGTATGTGCTGTACCTGACCGAGTCCAATGAGATGCACTTAATAAATTAAGCTAGGAATCAAGTAGGAAATACATACATGGTGCCAAACCACTATTAGCGGAAGAAACATTACTAAGAAGCAGACCTCATAAGGGCTCAACCTTTATACTGTGCAAACTGAGCACTGGAAGTCTGGCATTGCATTCTGATTAAATACCTTCCCAACAGAAGCACTTTGGGCCCAAATCTTTACAGGCAGCAACCGTTAATCCTTCAATCAGACAGACAAACTGAAAGATGAGAGCTAGGCAGCCTCCAAAACCCTCACATAAACTGGTAATATGCAACATGCCAGTGTTTTAAGGGTTAAAAATATTCTAAAACCAGACAGACAAAGCTGAGTTCCTAATTGATATGCCAGCGTTTTGGTAACACTCCAGGAAAGATGTGAAATACTTTATGCGTTTAGCAGATATGAGGCTATCACTGATAACAGCCAATATGCTGTCAAAGTTAATTTAGTAATAAGTAAAGTAGCATTTGAGAGGAAACGGTGTGATTAACTCATTCTGACAAGTCTCTCTATATTTGTGGACAGTCCCACTAACTGACTGCATGCATAAACATAAAGGGCTCAACCTGCCTTTTTAAAAAAAGACCAGGCCCCACAAATGGTGACAATTCATAGACTGATTCATAGATCCATAGATTGTAAGGCCAGGAGTGACTTCGGAAGATTATCAGGTCCAGACCCCTGTGCCAAACAGGAAAGATAACGGGGGGCCAGGTGACCCCAGTGAGGTGACTGTCCAGTCTCCTTGTGAAGATGTCCAGGGTAGGTGACTGCACCACCTCTGGAGGGAGCTTATTTCACAGTTTGGACACCATGACTGTGAAGTTTTTCCTAACGTTGAGCCTGAATCAATCTTCCAGGAGTTTGTGGCCACTACTCCTGGGTTTCCCCTTGGGTGCCCTGGTGAATAGTTGTTCACTGAGCCCTTGATGTACTCCCCTAGTATAGAGGTAAGCTGATACCAGCTTTCTTTTCCTCAGGCTGAAGAGATCCCTCAAGCCTTTCCTCATAGGACTTGCCTTTTAAGACTGCTCATATGGGTTACTCTTCTTTGGACTTTCTCAAGTTTGACCTCGTCCTTGTTGAAGTGCAGTGCCCAGAAGTGGATGCAGTACTTCAGTCTCACCAATGCTGTGGAAGAATCACCTCAATTATGCTGAACATGCATCAATTGATGCACGCCAGAGTATTATTTGCCCTACTGGCTACAGCATTGCACTGCTGGCTCATATTCATACTGTGGTCTATCATTACTTCCGGGTCCCTTTCATTCAGGGTGCTAGTTAGTTTGATGCCACCAAGCCTGTAGGCGTTGGCTGCTGTTTGTCCCAAGGTGGAGCACTTTACATTTCTCAACACTGAACTTCTTCACGTTCCAGTCCACCCAACTCTCCAGCCTGTCTATGTCCGCCTGTATCTGCAACCTATCTTCAAGCATAACCACGCTTCCCCATAACTTGGTGTCATCCGTGAACTTGGCCAGTGAGCTCTTCACCCCCACATCCAAATCGTTAATAAAGATGGTGAAAAGTGCTGGACCAAGCACTGGCCCCTGCGGGACACCGCTGTTCACTTCTCACCAGGATGACATAGATCCATTCACTACGATGCTCTGGGTCCTACCTGACAGCCAGTTTTTCACCCACCTGACTACCCCAGAGATAAGCCTGCATTCCTCCAATTGTATCGTAAGGACATTGTGGGATACCATATCAAAGGCCTTTTGGAAGTCAAGGTATACAATCCACCAAGGTCTATCATGTCCAATGGTGTTAGGCTGATTTATAGGGACTAGGCTCACAATAAATACCAGAGAAGGTGGAGAAATACAAGTACCATATTTGTTTAGTTTTTTGCATACAACATGCACCTTTTCCCCAAAAATCAGCTCGCTCTCCATCTCACACTGTCAAATTCAGGCATGTATATTAAGCAGGGAAGCTGTTTTCTTCGCTGGACAAAAAGCATGTCTGGAGGCATTGTGCATGCTGTGCACATGCCCAGTTGGCTGCCACTTACCCAGCTCAACATTCAGCAAGCTGAAGGGGTAGAGTCCTGTGTTAACCATTTAAGCACTACAGCTTGTGGCTGAAGCAGCAAGTGAGCTGCTGATAGTTTTTTGATGAGGCTTGTGATATAGAAACAAGCTTTATTTACAGGAACTTAAATAAAGAACTATTTATATTAAAGAACAGCCTTTCTACTACCCTTGCAAGGATCTGGACCTAATTTTGTGCAACAAAGTCTGCATGGACAAAGAGGCCACGTCCAGATGAGCACAGCCATACTGGGCCAGCCGGAGCCATGTTGCAGCTGCTGTCTGGCCTCTGTGCAGCAGGATCACTGCTGCAGCAACCCCAGGAGACTACCAGGACCCCAGGTAAGGGATTAACCTTCGCAACCTTCCCAACTGCCGCACACCAGAGTGCATGTGGCACAGGCAGGACTGGGGACAACTAGCGGCAGCACAAGCCATGCCGCTGCTAGTTGTCCTTATGGAACCAAATGTCCACACACGTGTGGACATAGCCAGTGTTCAGGAAGCCAGGTGACAATCTGGGTGAGACAGCAGGCTGCAGGAACTTCCTGTCATATCAAGAAGTTCCTGCAGCCTTCTGTCTCACCCAGACTATTTCCTGCGATACCACACTTCCTGGATACTGTTTTTCCACAAGCACTGACTGGATATCACCATCACCCATGATTCTAAACAAATCTTTCTTTGACATTTTGCCTTCCGAAAATAAAGCACGTGTTTTCTTTAGGGGCATGCTGTGCACAAGAAAATATGGTATCTGTTATAATGTCCTTAAACATGAGGGTGCATGGGGAAAAAACACACCTTGAGAATAAACGTAGCTACTAAACAAGCAAGAGTCAAGAGAGTGAACTACAGGGGAAAAGTGATGCATTACTACCCAAGTCTAAATAAATACTGATCACATTTTCAATGCACTTTGTTTCTTAAATTTTGACTTACTTAAAAAAAAATCTGTACAGAAGTGTGGGAGGTTAGGCACAAAGTTTGCAGAACACCCTCTTTCCTATAATTTCCTGTATCATAACCCCATTGCTGGCATCCATCACCCCCACATTTTATTGATTCCATCTTGCTCCATATTGCAACGTGTACTGATGTGTCACAATGACAGAATACCAGGGAAGATGCACCGTTGGTCTTTTCCGATATGGTGGTTTTTATGGCAATGCTTTTACCATCTTAAATCAAGACATCAATTCCATTATGCGTGTGGGGACGAGTGTTGACTATTGCTTCCGAAGTGCACGAATAAATCTTATCATGGAAGCCAACAACAACTTTTTGGGAGCCATTGCACTCTCTCCTACACAGATTTATTTTAGAACTCATTGAGATGTAACGGTGACAGAATGTCACATAACACTTCTTTCAAAAACATTAGGTTAATCAAGGGTTATGTTTTTCATTACAATGTCTACTTACATTAGGGAGAATCATATGGTTGCATGCCCTCTGATTGGAAAGATGCATGTTAAATCACAGGGGGCGCATCTACATGTGCATTAAAGCACTTTTTCTAATGCACATTTGATTTAGTATCTCTGGGCACTTTTACATGTGCTCCGGGGGTGGAGGGGTGCTTTAATTAGAGTGACTCTCAAAGATTAATCAAGTCTATTGGAGTGTGGTAATTACTGCACTCCAGCCAGCCTCTGTCTTGTGTATTAGCATCCAGCATGCTTTAAAATGGCAGCTGGGGCACTTGAATTAATCGAGACGTGATTAATCGAGTCTGCTTTGACACAGTGTGAGTATAGGGCTTCAGAGCAGCCTCACAGCCTCTACAGGCACCCTCCAATGTGAGGTATTAAAGAACTGTGCATTAAGCTATTTAATGTGCAGTATCAAATGCACATGGTTTTTAAGTGACACAATGCACAGTAGACTATTTTATTGGGTATTAACATAATTGCACTTTTTTTACATGACACTAATGCACAATCAAACAGGGTACTGCGCATTCAAGTGCATATGTAGATATGCCTAGTCAGGTCCCCTGTATTTTGTTCTTGGTTTTTTTGTAGTCATTTTTTTGCTTGGTGGTGGTGGGGTTTTTTGGAAGTTTATTTGGTAGGAGAAAGAGGGAGCATCGTCCACACATTCATGGACACCTTAGGAATTGTCCTTTAAAATGCACACACAAAGTAGAAAGCTAAGTGTGTGCAAGTCTTTTCAGGAACAAGCCCTTATTTTATGGCAAGATTTAGCTTTTCATTACACGTTCAGTTCCCATCAGAGTGAAGTTTCAGTCCCTACACGGGACCTCAAAACATCACCCACCACCATAACCAGCACCACCTCCAATTGCTGCAATTATTGTTCATGCACAGGAGCCTACAGGACGTTTAAATCAGCGAAAAACTTGATCAGAAGTAGTACACATTTGAAAGTTGTGTGAACTTTGTTGCTGATGAAAGTAAAGGAACGGCAGTATTTATTAGAGCCAGATCAGGAATGGGCAGGAGCCGGGCCAGCTTCCCACATGCAGATTTCACATCCTTTCTGCTAAAACCCTTGCAACTTTGATAGACACTTTCCAAACTCATTGCAATGTTGCTGCCGGTTCCAGCGCTACCAAGAATATATCATTTCATGGAGACTGCATTCCCTCAGGGACTTCAAGACATGCTGAGAGCAAATGGAAAAGTTTGAAAAATGGTCCATCTGAAGACATTTTTGCTGAGAAAGCATTTATCCTCAGCGGATGTCCTGCCTTGTTCTTTCTCTAATTAGCATATTTACACCCTCAGAGTGTATCTGCTCTTTCTGTTTTCCCTCTCTCTTCAGAAAACATAATCCTTTGGTTTGGGCCAATACAATAAATTCTAAAGCACTAATCATGTCAGAGGATTATGTATTCCACCAGGAGAAGAGAAATAAGAGATGATTGCACAAAGATCCTGTTTTCATGCGAGTACCATTAGTAAAGAATGAGGAAGGCAGAAAAATACGAAGAATCAGCTCCTGGCTAGAGGCAAACGGGCATAGTTTTACTGAGGTAAATACATGGTGCTACACTGATTTCTACGGCTGTGCAAAGCTTCAGTCGCCAATTCGATGCAGCCCGATTCGGTGACTGAATCTCCGAATCCGAATAGAATCAGGAGACCCTTTAATCCCTCTGAATTGAGTCAGAGATATTCAGAAAGATTCGGTGATTCGGACATAGACACAGCTTTAAATTTTTTTCTACGAACCTCTAAGCAGCGGGCGGCTTGTGAACACTGCAGTGCTGGGGTGGATGGAGCATCCTACAGGATTGTGGGGGGCTTCCCAGCGCACTCTGCAGCAGACCCAGAAGTGGACCATAAGTACTTCATGAACTGCGCCTTCTACCTTGACGTATGTAGAAAAAAAGCTTTTAAAGCTGTGTCTACGTCTGAATCAATCAGCATCAAATCTCTGATTTTGGATTCAGCTGAATTGAACCAGGGATGGTGATCTGAATCAACAAATTGAAATCGCTGTCCCCGATTTGGGCTGAATCTGAATTGAGTAGGGTCTGTTTTGCACACCCTTAATGATTTGCTCTGTTGTAAACCAACCTCTATGCCAAGATGTAATCAATATTGTTTTACTAACGGTATTTTTTTCAGATGCCCATCCATTACTCTCACTAACAGGAAGTTTCAGCAAATGGGAGATATATACAAAAGCACTTCATACCCCACAGAGGTTCTACCTCTACATGCTCAGCTGGGCCACGCTGACCTTCACACTACAATAGAAAAAAACAGTTCTTAAGAAATAAGGTTTTGCTTTGGTTGGTTTCCCACCATGTCACTCAGGTGGCAGCAAAAATTAAATGACTGGCATAGAGGTAAGCACGAAAAATAAGTCAACTGCCCCAGCAAGATGCTCATTTTAATCGGCTGTCTCCGATGACAGCCAGTTCTTATTAAAGAGCAGATCTGTGGAATTCCTTCTCCAGCCCCAGAAGGAATTTGCTTGTACAAAATGATCCAGATGTTATTCTCTTCAGGAAACGTTCTGTGCACAAAAGCACATTATCCACTAGAACAGAAGAGAAAATGGCTTACTCATACTTTTCCATGCTCCCCCTCACATCAACTGCCTTCTGACTCATTTTGTACATAATATATATTTTTAAGGTTAAAGCAGCAGAAAACTAGCCTAGAAAAACTAGTAAACATATGATTTTGCTTTCAGTTTGAGTGGCTTGGTTTTCAAAATGAGAAGGTCTATTTAACCTATCTGTCCCTCTGTCTACCTGCCTAGGTTTTTATACTGCAGATGGAGAGAAAAATTGTTGTCTGTGTACTTATACGGCTGCTATCACCATAGTAGCCAAGAGCTTTCTCAACACTTAAAAATGCAAACAATGGCAACAAGTTACCTTTCTGCTCATTCTGTTCTGCCCTCACATTAGAAACACTATTTTCCTCTTCAGCTTTAGGAGAAAGAAATGTGATTCGTTGGCTAGGTGGTGTTGTGTCTGGGATCTTCAAGGTTAGAAACCAACTTCCCACTGAATCCCAAAAGGATGTAGACACAGAAGGCGTGAAAATTGGCCTCCTGCAAGCATGCATAGTGTGAACTGCACTGAAGTGACAATTCAGTGGCTGGATTAAGTGTCTGTGTGCAAGGAACTCATCAGCTGAAAGAGCTATAAAAAATGGGTTGGTCATTGAGTTCTGAAAGGGAAAGTTCATGGCTATTCCCAATCTTCTGCAAGGATGAGTTCCGTCGTCTTGGGTGAAATAATTCTCTTTCCCTCTCTCTTTCTCTCTGGGTAGCATCATATGTTCAATTTAACATTTACTAAGCCCAGTTAAAACACAAGCAAAGGTACATTCGAGCAGCTCTGAACAAGTTAAATGTCACTGTGGCATTGCAAACATGCTCCCTTTAAGGTGAGGATCATCTAACATACTAACCTTAATATGGCACAGCACTCCAATGACTTGCAACCACTGCAACCGAACATGTGACTCTACTCTTTCCCTCTTGGACACACACATGTGCATGCACATGCACTTATGTTATTCTCATGTGTCAAATATACAGCTATGCCCAGGTTCAGCAAGGGATTTTGTGGAGGGATATTGAGTTGGTTCTAGCTGAAACTTAAGGGTCCATTTTCCATTTGCTTGCTTTTGGCCCCCTGGTCCAAGTGGAGACTTTCCTAGGTTTCCAAAGGTAAACTCCTTTCAGAAGGGGCTCACATAAGCCTCAGACAGTTTCCCTTTGCTCATTGGTGCTCAGTCTTTTTTTAGTTTGGTACCATGAACTTCTCAGCTGCAGCTAATTTGTCTAATGAGAAATTAGACTGCATGCTCATTCACCTTAGGTGCAGTTCAGCTGACTCAAACATGGCCTGCAGCACTAAATCTATTTGTTCACTTTGTCATTTTTTTAATTAGAGTGGTTATAACTGTGTATTTAAGAGAAAGAGTTGCGTATTTTAATGAAAATTCAACAAATAGGGAAACTTATTTGTAAGCAGAATTCCTAAATTGTGAGTATTCACAAGTTGTCTAAATCAGGAGTTCTGATTGCTTTAACCAAAAGTAAGACACTTGATATATGCCAAGAATCTGGGCACAGCAAAAGCATTATCTACTTGTATGATCCCTATTTCTATAATATTTAGCACTTAATGACTCAGGCTTTATACTGAGTTTTTAATCAATAAATGAAATGTTGGAATCTTGGGTGGGACTTGAGGATCTAAAATCATGAGTCTCTACATGCATAACTCTGTGTTATCCCATGTACCTTTGTTATCAATGCAATAGTACATTTATGGAGTTAAAAATGCATACATATCCTTTCACTGTGGCTCTGCATCTTCCTACTACTGTTTGCTGTCAGAGTTTATAAATGATTAATAAAGGATTAGCAACTGTTTTAATGAATGGCCAGCCAATTGTTATAGGGTCCAAGTCTTTAATAGTTTACTAATAACACCTACACAGGATGCACTTGTAACCACTGATATGGCATCTTGCCCTTGACTGTAATGTACTTGTAACGTGTATTAATCATGTATGAATTGGCTCTAAAGCATTAAAAAATGGAACTTAAATAAAAACCACAACCCATTAATGAACTTACTCTCATATCAATTCATACAGGAAAAAACTATACCCATTTTGCAAACAGAGAACTGAGAGACAGAGAACAGAAGCCAAGAGTTGAGCTTTTACTCGAGCTGTAAAATAAAATCGCCAGAGTTTCCAAATCACTCAGCTCTTTGGGTGTCTTGATATTGACTGCTTTAAAAAAAAAAAAGTGTCACAGTGAAAACTGTAAGTGCAGAGTACTTGAAAAATCTGGCCTTGTATAACTTGGAACAAGCTCACAAAAAAGACTGCTGAAGAGGTAGGAATGAAGATAAGACCACCTGAAACCCAGCTTTAACCATGCATTATAATGTAGTCCAGAGGTTAGCAACCTGCAGCCCCCAGAACAGAATCACCAGATCCAGCCCACAGATTTTGGGCTTCAGCAACATTTGGCTGGGGAGCTTCAGCAGCAGGAGCTCTCCCTGACCATCAGGGGGACAAGCACCTGCCTGTCCCCCTGCCTCTGACCTGGGGAGAGTCATTTGAACCCACAGCTGGAAAAGGTTGCCTTTCTGTCACCTCTGAAATGAGACTGAGAAATAAGGCACTTAAGTCCAGAAAAATTCCTCACTAGTTTAGGAATTAGACCCTGCAGGATGATAACACGCTGATCCTGCAAAGCACTTAAGCACATGCTTAACTTTAAGCACCCAGGTAGTCTCACTGAAAGCAATATCTTTCCAAACTCTGTTTCTTGGATCGCATTAAAATGACAGTTGTCTGATATTAGCGTGTTCCAAACGCGCGCAAGAGCTTACATACTCAAAGTTAAGCACATTAATGCCTTGCACGGCTAGGCAAGGCCACTTGACAGCTTGCATGATAGAAGCTCAGGACAGCACGAGATAAGCTAGAGGGGGCCTATGGGTAAGGAAATGCACTCTCAGACACAGACCAAATGAGAATTGCCATGAGATGGACGTTCAACGAGCAGAATCAGGTGATACCTCAGTTTCACCTCCACCCACTGACACTTAAACGATGAAAACAGGTTTATTTGATAAGTTATTAAGAAATCAGATCCTACGTAGCTAGTTCACAGAAGAAACTGCAAGGGGCTTATCTAAAAATAGCTGTCATTTTAATATGCTTTCAGAAAAAGACATTTATGGATGAGCATGGCTGTACACCTCATCAGTCTCATTCCAGCTGTTCACAGCAGCCTCTGGGCTTTGTATCCTCAACCCCCTACCCCACCCCTTGAGTTCCCACTGAGCACCGTGGCATGAAACAAATACACAATAGTCTGTTTGCATCGCGGGTAGAAAGTTTATGTAAAAGCTTCATTATGAATGGAGAAAATACAGAAATAAGATGAGGGTAATTGAACACAGGGACAAATTATCAGGGAATGCAGAAAATTCTCTGCCATTTGAAGTCGTTAAGATTGGAAGTCTTTCTGAAGGGGATGGCTTAATCAAAAGTAATTGGTAATCATTGGGTGCAGTCCAAGGGTCTGTGTTATGCAGAATGTCATATGAGAGCCGTGATGCCACAGCCTGGGGGTGTCCTGAGATTGCTTCAAAGGTGCTGCAGGGTGCCACACTGTTAGCACTGTGAGGTTGGCAGCCATGGGTCACAAAGTAAAGCCTGGATTTGTTTGAAATCTCTCAGTTCTGGTGTTTGAGTTCTTTGCAACGGAAAAATTGCTCTATTATTTTTCTGTAGTAAGAGTGAAAACTAAGAGCTGGCATTTTCTGAGGGGCACCACAAGTCTATCCAGGGGTTCCTCAAGTCTAAGCCAGGTTGAGAACCACTGGACTAGAGAATCGTGATGATCTTGTGCTCTTATAATAATATATAGCTGAAAGGCAGACATTCACTTTCAGGGTTGTCTTCACAACAGATTCATATCAAATATTTCTTTTCTGCAAGGCTTTTCCTTTGCTTGGGCTGGCCGTGGATTTTATTGGACTGTGATGGCGTTCAGGAAGGATTGTGCCAGTGTAGCTAAAATGATGTAGTGACACCACCACAAACTTGTACTATACCTATATAAAAAATAGCTGGGCCCAGTGCTGCCTGCCCCGGCATTGCTTAAGGCCCTGGCACATACATCAATATTAGGGCTCTCTGGATGGTGCTGCTTCAGTGCATAAAACCCAGTATATATAAGGTTCAAGCTGTTCAAGATTCTTGCCCATCACCCCGAATGATGCTCAACATAAGCCCACTGGCTGGACTTACCAAAGGGACTTGAGAGAATGAGGTACCAAACCCCCATTGACCTTCAGGTAGAACTACAAATCTAACTCCTTTTTATTCCTGTGAAAATCCTGGTTACTGAGGGCAATACATCCTCAGGTGTCTATGCTAATTCTAAGTGTGGGGAAAGTAATTAATGGATGTGATTAAAATTAATAGATGCAAATAATAATTAACAGATGCCAGTGATAATAAACAGCATTTGGAATCTAGCAGAGTTCACTGTTCACCTCTTTTTCTAGCTGCTTAAGCAGAGCAGAGCAGGATAATGGAACTACAGCAGGAAGAAGAGCGCTGCACCTCACTCTCACCCCAATGGAGTTGAAACATAGGATGCCAATCTGCTTTTTACGATGTAGAGCAAATGACCAAAATAGCAAATGTAGTGAAAATTAGTAAAGCAGAAAAGTTCAAATGATGTGCTAATAATTCACTTGGTTAACACAGAGTGGCCAGCATCACGTTTTGTAATTCAATACTACTGTTGTTAGCACTTTATCATAATGGGGGAAGACAACAATAATAGGGCATCCTGAGAGAACAGCAGATTTTATGCCAAAGCATGTTATAAATGCAATTACGTTCGATGATTCTTCCCACCCCCCTTTCAAACTTCTTTGGTATTGGTGTTTAAGCACCATGGTGGCAACAATACAGATCAGACAGTACATGAAAATCAATTTTGTTGGTGGGCTGCACAGGCAGTTTGCAAAGTAAAGCCTGTTCTCTAGAGGTAGCAAACCAAGTGTAAAAATGAAGGTGCCCCAAGGTGGTGGGTAGGCCCAGTTCCCATTCTCTACATTAATGGGTCTCCTTCAGTTAAAACTCCCAATGATTTCACTGAACTCAATTATTACTTCTGACTTCTCACAATCATAATCATATCAGTCAAGTGTCATGTCAACATAGTATCGTGCATTCTCAGGCCTATGGGTCAAGTCCCGGGAAGGAAGCGTCTCTACCTACTGGATCAACTCACAACACTTGTAAAAGGAAGCATTAAAAATGGGATCCACTGTAACAAGGTAAATTTGCACTGATGGGAAACAGATGCAGGGACGTTAAAACTGTTTCAGACAATCAATGGGGGATTTCCCCAAGGATAGACAGAATCTCTAGGTGTCATGGAACAGTTGTGGACGGACATAAAAAAAGGGATGAGATGCAATCGCATCAAACAGACGGCTGCGCAGCCCCCAGGAGGTGGAGAGGGCTCCCAAGGAAGCTATACTATGGAGCTGCATTGTGGCAGATTCCAGCAGGAGGACTGTTTAGTCAGCCTGTTACTGCAATGACAGCAAGTGCTATGAGGGATGGAGGCCAGAAGATGTGATAAGTGAAAAAGAGGAAAGAATTTGTTAAAAGGATTTATCCCTTTCATCTCCGTAGGAACTACAGAGTCCCAGAGATAACAAGCATCAAGCTTGCAATCAAGCTCCAGCCCAAAAGGAACTTTGGCATGCAACTCTTGATCATCTGCTCAGACAGAATGGATACAAGTCTTAATTAACTCTTGATGCAGAGTGTCATAATAATGATAAATGGTCCAATGAAAGTGGAGAAATATTTTCCATCTCCTGCGTTCCACGTCTGCAAGGAAAGAGGTCTCATCCTTTGGATTTTCATGTAGGCATCCATCACTGTAAGATTTTTACACTTGCCTTCTTACATAGAAAATTATGTTTTAAGAAGTTGGTTCCAAGTCTATGCTAATCCTGTATGCTTTTCATACAACAATACACACATGGGGGTTTTAAGAAATTTTTCTTAATTCAAGCCTTGCCTGCCATTTATTTCTGTCACATACACTGTTTATATTGATCACTCATTACCAGCTGTCGTGGCCACTGGAAGTCTTAGACAGCTGAGAATACTTCATCTACAGTGGAAGACGGATGTGTCCTTTCAATAATAAAAATTACAGGGCAAAATCCCTTCTAATTTAACTTCACCAGCATTTGTCTCTACGTGCCTGACTTCTCAATTTGATTCTGGATAAAAAAAAAAAAAAAAAAATTTTAATGTTAGCATTTTAGTGCATTATTTTCCCAGAATACTTGCCTTCTAATTGGTCTAACTCATTCTTTACCTTGTCCTACATATAGGACTTTGTGGCATTAGCAGACAAGATTTCTAATCATCATAAGGGCTCTTACAACATTCGTTATATAATATGCACAAACAGTTACATTTTGGAAGTTGTTTAGTGTAGCTACCAAGCAAATGGAGATGGGAACAGGATGCCTGAGGATCAAGAGAGCAGATATACCCAGGCCACATTTGGTTCAAGTTCCTGTCAATCTAGCTACGTACACAAATCCATAAAAATAATAAGGCAAACTGCAGAAGGTAATAGCAGCGATTATTAACATCTACTGTGTGTTTGAGTTGGAGAGTGTTGAGAGCACCCCAGGAAGTAAAATGCATGCGGTTTTATTTCTTGCTGGCAACCCACACTTCTCATTAATTTGAGCATTTAGCCAGTCTAATTAATGAGCAAACATTATTTGCAAAACAATGTTTAAATACTTTAGGTTTAATTTAATCAAATATTTAATAGCCCTGTAATTAATCTTCTAACTGTTAATGAATTGAATTTTGGTTCTCCTGCAGTTTGATTTATAATGTTGAGTTGACTCTAGAAAATAAACTATCCAGCACTTTATTCTGCATTTATGCATTATGAATTCAAATTTAAGATGATACTTTCTACCATGTGGGACAACCGTAACACAGATCCATTAACTTTGCTTTAGAGCCTATGCTTGCTAATGACAGTACTTGGTACCTACAGTAGATAATGCTTTTTGTACATAAGGCAATGCTCAAACTTTAGGGACCAGACTCTGGTACATTCTTGGCCTTATGCACTGGAATAGCTGCATTGCTCCAAGGCAGAACAGACACCTGCGTGTTACTACTTTCCCCTTGTTCCATGTGCTCAGCTGCAACAACAAGCACTTAGAGGGAAGGCCTCAGAGCCAAGGTCCAAGCTGCATTCTCACATAGCTGCCTTCACCTTGAGCTACAGGGAAGGGGTCACTGCAGGATCTGAGAATGCAAGGGAATCAAGGGTCACAAATGAACCCATTATGTGGCACTTCAGGGCACTGGCAGTGACCACAGCCCCTCAAAAATCAAGGATGACATCCATGAGGCTTGATGGGTCCCCAGGTGACTGAGGAGCCCAATTTTGGACGCATAAATTCTACAGCAATAGGGCATGCTGTCTGGTCCTTCAGTCCATCAATAGTCCCATTAATTGATGTCACTGAGGTGACTTGTAGGGTAAGGTACGATTTAACAAGAACATAAGCAAAACCATAACTAAACCACAGTGCTACAACCCACTGTTTATTGCTGGACTCACGGCTGCTTTAGGAAATAGCAGTAAGCTAGCATCTGTATTTTCAACCCAAACAAGAAACAGCCAAAAACAAATGATGCACGTTGACTACATTTGGTGAAGAAACATATTTTCAATAGAAAATCAGAAGTAGCATTTTTTTTTTATTTTCATCAAATTTCTTCATTGAATTTTTCAATTTATTGAAAGACGGAACAAACTAAAGCAGGCTTTTTTTAGTTTGAAGGAAAAGAAGTTTTGAGCTGTTGAAAGCTAAAAAAAAGTTCCCTTTTTAATGAAATCTCCCCCAAATATTTTCTTGAAAACATTTTGAGTTGTTAAAGAAATTTTTTAAGTTATTTTTTTAACAGCTTTTATGTTAACTAAATGGCTCTTCAAAGAAAGTCTCTCCAGATTATGTTTGAGACACACTTCCAAGACAGTAGACACATCAACGCATGTAATTAAAGTGCCTCATTTTTCTGCATGTAGTATTAAACTGTGCCCAGGCACACATCTGAACATGCACCTGCATCAAAAACAAATTTGCTCCCGATGGGAGCGGTTTAGTCCAGGGCCCCTCCTGCCCTGCCACCCTACAGGTGCCAGAGGTTGCTCCAGGCTCCCCCAGGTGCCAGCCCCAGATGCCAGCCCGTCTCCATGGCAGGGGGCATGGAGAATCAGGCCTGGGTTCTGGGGAGGTGGCAGAGCTGTCCTGGAGCAGGGGACAGTTCCCACTGCACAGAGCTCAGGATCACAGCCCTCCTTGGTGACACTGCTTTGGAGTGATGCCCTGTGCCCAAGCGGCAGCTGTGCCCTGCTCTTTCCTTGCTTTACTTGCAGGCAGTGGAGGAGCCCAGGATGGACTTGCTGGACCAGTCTGTCATCAAGAAAGGTAAGGAGGCATTTGCCAGCGTGGTGGCCTCTGACCTTGCTCTGCTCTCCAGAAACAGCTCTCTGCAAGCACAATCCTCTGTGCCTCAGGGTTGCTCCACCTCCCAACGCACTCTGCCAGATGGAGGGCAGTGATGAACTGGCATCCACCAGCCCACGCCTCAGCTCCTGCCCAGTGCCTGGGGGAGGCGGGAGCTGAACAATGCCAGGACAAGTGAATAATGGGGGATCTGAGCAACACCAGGACTGGGGGGGAGATGGTACAGCTCATCTCCTGCCTAGTCCCAGGGGAAGGTGGGAATTGAGCCAGTTCTGGTGTTGCCCAGTTCCCATGACCCTACCCCCACCCCAGCACTGCTCAGCTGCCACGTCACCCTCCAGCACTGGAAACAAGCCAGGGTGTGGGCTGGGAGCTGCCAACTCATTGCTGCCTTCCCTCCGGCTGAGTGCCTTGGGAGACAGAGCAACTCCAAGGCTCAGAGGATGGTGCTTGCCAAGAGACGGCCCCAGAACAGCATCTGAGGCTGCCAAGTAGGTGCATGCCCCCTTACCTTTCTTGATGATGAACTGATCTAGCAAATTCATCCCAGGCTCATCCACTGCCTAAAAACAAAATGACAAGAGATTGGGGTACTGCTGCCACTTGGGCACAGGGCACCACCCCACCACAAAATTGTCAACACTATATCTGTCCACAGAATAGAGTTCATGCTCTTAAACCATCTTTTGCTATTAAACCTCCCCTTAGCTTCTCAAATAGCTCTACTGATATAGACAAGCTGAGAATTAACTTGAAGTACTTGGGATTTCTGCAGGTTGAAAGACGCTACGTATTTCAAATAAGCCAATCACCATCACCCATATTAGCTGCTTTCCTGTAACAACAGGTCACAGATTGTTTGGAATCTCAAATCATCAAAGATAACTATTCCTCTTTCTATCTCTCTCCTTTTCCTTTATCAATCTACTTTCCTCCTGTCCATGCTCTGGCATGCCCAGCTGATGGACCATGGCATCAAACCTCTGTGAGTGTGGAATAGACAGGAAGGTCTGTCTGCTAGGTGTTTCAGGGGGACTTTTAAATCTGGCATGTATCCTTTCCCTGGAGAAACAGACAAAGAGGTGCTATGTTTAGCCCTCAAAGGCCTTTAATACAATGTTTGGTCAGGGGAGGGTTGCACACTGGCATGTTAGAATTAATGAACTGTGATGTTAGAGGGGGACTGGAGATGGGTTTGGGTTTTTTCTAAAGACTATGAGGGACTCAACATTTTACAGTCAATCTTATTGCAGAGAGGTGCAATTGCAAAATAAGAGGTACCTTAAGCATGCATCTTAAGGGGAAGAGGTAATAAAAACCAACACAACACAGACAAAGCAGCATTGCCCACATATATAGTGTGCACATGGATTATTTACTCTTATTCATAATGCTGCAACACGAAAGTGGCTTTACTGAATTTTGTGATCTCCTTTGTGCCTCGTTTATGTTTATCTCTTCATTGCCAACATTATCACAGTTAATAATAACAAGTTGTGCTGTACCCTGATAAGCCCCAGGGGAAGAAATATCTGACTCTCTGAATGAACTAACTTTAATCCTACTTAAAAGAAGTCATCTTCTTGACAAGCTGATGTATAAGATTATTCGTCATGCACTGTAGTGCTCTGCAATGAGCTTCTTCCATATGTTAAGTCTATTTGCATGTTAATACTCACATTTAGGAAAACTGAAACTCTGGATTTTGTTTTATAAATTGTCAAAAGTTCTATTAAAGTCCCTGGAGATATATTGATTGTCACCACCTAAGGATCTAGCCCCTTGTTACAAAAATGCTACACGTTCACATCTCAAAAATCACAATATTTTTCATAACCCATATTTCAGATTATGGAGGACCCCCATTAGTGGATCAGGTCCCATTGTGTTAGGCACGGCAAAAGACAGAC
>JAGPOW010002118.1:9562666-9578411 GCA_030014935.1 Caiman crocodilus | reverse complement strand
GATAAATTGGTCTTTACTTGTGATTTTTCCAGCTCCTTTCAACAGGTAAGAGGAGCACACTGGATCATTCATTCGCATCAGAACAGAAAAGAAGAATAAGAAACAGTAGCCAGCACAATGGTATATCTCACTAGATCAAGGAAATTCATGTACTCTGCAACACAACTGGCAAGGAAAGGAGGCATTGAATCATCATGGGTGGAGATGGTTTTTTAGCTTAGCTTTTTGTTCTTGATTCTTCTCTCTCCTTTATTAAACTTGGAGACTGCTTTAAGGTGTGGCCCCTAAGGTACAGAATTAGGCTTCCCCATTTTTCTCTTTGTCCCCGATATTGTTTGTGTGGCTTGGGAGCTGAAGGAAAAAAACCTTCCCTCCCTCACTTGCCAGCTCTTGCAATAGCAATAGCCTCCAAAGCACATCATGTTCCCCATCCCAAAATATCAGATGATTGGTTAACACATCTAAGCCACAAACAGTTTCAGCACCACCAGCTTGTTTCAACACAGCCAGAGGGAAAGCACCATTCTTGGTTCAGGCAGTACCAGAAACTTTGGATCACTCAAGATGAGAACAAGAGATAGGTACCTGATTCAGATGAGTATTTTAAACCTACGCTAACGTCATGTCTATCCAGCCCAGCATTTAGGCCCTAGCTCAGCAAGGCACTAAGTATGTGACTAAATTTAAGCATGAAAACAGGCCCTGTGGGCTTATTTCCAGGCATAAAAACAGACAGGTACCTTGCAGAAATTGGGCCATCGCGGATCTGGGCTAACAATATCAGCAACTTTCTTAAAACATGGCTCCACTCTGAAAGTGCCGGTGCTGCTACACAACTTACACCCTTCTCAGAGGAAGTGCACCTCACAATAGGATTGCTAACTGAGGATCTGACTATACACTGATGGAAACCAATGACAAAATTACTGTTGCCCTTCACTTATGCAGAATCAGGCCCTGACTTCTGACAGTTGTTCATACAGTGTGAAAACCAAACTAGGAGAAACAGGAAATCCCCGAGAAAGTCTTTGCTTCTGAAACTGTTGGCAAAAAAATGTCAAAGACAAAAGGATCTCGAAGTAGCTCACATAAGGCTTGAATAAGCATCAAGACTTTGGGTCTCGAATCAAAGTGAACCTACAGAGGTTGATTCGTAACTGCATTTAATTCCTCATGAACACATAACCTTCTGATGCAATGAATCTGAAACTCAGCCCTGATCACAGTCAGCACAAGGCTGACTTAAGTCCCACTTAGTTTCATTGGACACCCTGATGCAGCAGAAAACTTAAGTACAGGGCTAAGTCCCATTAATTTTGATGAGCACACACCACAGTTAAGCACATTTGCAAGGGTTCAGCTGTAAGGTACTTAGGCAAGCTCCTAACTTGAAGTGAAAGCAAACTTTTGGTCACTGCTGACTTGAACGATAGACTTGCACTTGGGCTATGGAAGGCCCTCTCCCTTGTACTCAGCACTCAGGTTCTCACCATTGACTTTGATCATAAGTACCCAACTGAATCAACCACCAACTGCTTTCCTTGGACTTCAGCGTAGGATTAAATGCTGCATTGAATCTAGGGCCCATTGCTACTCTGTGCCGAGGGGAATTAAAGTGCTCAGTTAGGATCAGTGTCCAGAAAAAAAAATGTTGTGGAGAAAGTGAGGGCTTGGGTGGATAGGAATAAAACCTGCCCTTGCATCTATTGAGAATATTTTCAAGGCTTATCTCCACAGAGATAAGAGTCCCATAATATTTATATGAAGAATTTCATGCCTCAATTCGAATCCCATTGTAACCCCCATAAGAAGAGCTTTTTCTTTCTTTTCTTTTCTCCCCTCAGCTGTGTGTCTCCATACACATAAAATAAACCGATAATATCCAGCTAGGCTGAATAAATTTAAAGCTACTGAGCTGAAGAATTACAATTGCCCAGAGAAAAGCCTGGAGTGAAACAACTTCCTTTTTCTACAATGTAGCAATGAGTAATGGAGCAGAAATGTGGGACTTGAGCTCCTGTGCTAGTCTGACTGACACAAATACACTTTGCCCAGAAGATGCCAGCTCAGTCAGAGGGAGGATGCATTGGTGCTAAACCTTGGGAAACAAAAAGATAGAAGCATTGGCTGAGGGAGGAAACAATGCTGGAAGAACGTGGGGTTATGCACTAGCACAGGGCTGTCCAACTTGCAAGGGGCCGGGGGCCACATGCCTCCCCCTGTTGCACTGAATGCCTAGATCCTGCCCCTCACCCTACTGCTGCCACTCCCCACACCTCTCCACCCCCACCCACCCTTATCTCCCCAGCTGCATCGTGCCACTCGGGGACCCTGGGCTGCATGCTCCTCCAGCACTGAAGACTGAGCCATACTGCACCATCCTGCCTTCTGGAGAACGGGTAGGGACAGGAAGAGGATGATGGAGGAAACAGGAGCCCAGACCCCCTAGTTTCTGCAGCAGCTGGAGGAACAAGGGGATCAGCATCCAGGCCCAAGCCTGGAGGCTACAATGTAATCCCTTGCAGAGCTAGTGGAGCCCACAGGCCACTAGTTGGACAGTGCTGCACTCGCATTAAAAAAAAAAGTCAAAGGTATTTGTAAGAATATGGTAACTCTAGAAAACATCAAACAGGCTGCATCCAGACATGCAGAGGCATGTGCCTGCAGCGGCACAAATTGCCATGGTGCATGCTGCTACACATGCACTTCATTGCAGGACAATTTGCCCTTGCCCAGATCCTCCTGTTTCTTCAGCCAGGGAGAGCAGGGAGCCAGGGAGAGCACTGGTGCTGGCCCCAGCAGTCTTATCTGGTGTCCCGGAGCAGCAGAGGCACAGGATGGGCAGCACAGAGGCCTGGCTGACAGCCAGAGAATTGCTCTGGATGCTCTGGCCTCCTTGTGTGCTGGTGCACGCTTGCTCTGTGTGTACTACACCACTTTTTGTGCCAGACTTTTTTTCTTTTTTTGCTACTGTGAAGTCCAGGTAGTAAATCTGTCCCGGTAGCAAAATTTTGGCCCTGCGCTGGAAGTTTGTAGTGTGGGGCACATTTCAACATTTGCCACGTGCGAATTGTGGTGCCACAAAGAAGTTTGCTATGCACAAACCTCATGCCCCTGCATGTCTGGACACAGCCACAGTAGTATCAAGCTGCTTAAAACTGTGGGAATGTTGAGCTCAGGCCAAAAAAATGGGATTTGTTTCACTCCAAGCTAAAATCTGTTAAGACCCCTGTATTCATGTTGGATAAGTTACTAGCCAACTCTTTGTAGATGCACCAAAATCAGGATGATACCGGGTGCCCCTAGAACTCTTGCCCTGCCTTTGTCCCTCTGTAACGACCTTTTACTTATGATTCCATCTGCCACCTTTTTACTGGTTTTTTTTTTCAACTAACTGTGATACTCATGGAAGATGTTTGATCGACAGCCCTGGGTATTAGATGCCAGAATCAGGGAACAAAACCCAGCATGGACACAAGGAAGTAAAGTAAACTTCCCTCCAAACTTGCTCTGCCAACTTGACTGCGATCCAGAAGCAACCCCTGAGGAGAAGGGTCTCCATAGCCATTTAAGTCCTCATTTTTCTTGCTTAGCCTTGCTAATGTGGTGGCTAACTGCTGCTGCTGGTGGGATTGGCTTTGCAAAGTGGACAGATTCAGGAAAAAATTAAGAAGATCACCAATTTATTTCATGTGAACCAACACTGACTAATTAGCCATTTGTATTCTAATTTCTCTCTCCTTATACACTACTTTGTGAATGTCCTTTCATAGCATCGGATGAACTGAGCTTCAGCCCACAAAAGATGTCCATCTACTTTGATTAGCCTTTGAGGTGCAGATCTACTCTGCCTTCTAGCTAGCAGCCATAGGTTACTAATAACCTGCACTGGATGCAAATTGCAAACCCAGACAAGACGTTCTCTAGCCTACTACTTCTCATTTGGTCCATTGAGAACCTCTCCCTGATCCTTCTTACCCCACTTTAACCCTTCATTCTTTTCTAATAATTTATTCTTTGCTTATTTTATTCCACTTTAATGTAATGTGCTCCCTACTATTATTTCTACTGTGGCAGCCATCTGGACTGGGCCTGGTTGTATTAGATGCTGCATAAACATACAGTAAACAACAGCCCTGACCCAGAAGAACCAACCCATCTGAAAGAAAAGACAAAGGAATTCATTAAATGACTGGTCCGGGTGACCTGAACAGCAGTCGCTCTCTGTAAGAGGGCTTTTTCCACTTGAAAATTGCTCTACTTTGAATTTTACAGCTATAAAAAGGGAGGCTTGTTTAGATGTCAAGCTTAAGGAGCAGTGCAAATATTGAGACACACCTCTGTCTTGTTGCATGTGGGCATCAGTTTGATAAGGTGCTGGCACGAATGCCCAACTTGAAGCATGTGAAGAGCCCCACTAATGTCAGTGGGGCAGTTTTCAAAAGGGATGATTAACTATTGTTCATGCAACTCGAGGAAACAGGAGTTTGGCACCTATTGCCATTTGGGTTTTCAAGACTCCTAAGGTCAAGACTCAAAGGTCACCATATGCATAAGTTCCTTCCTGAACTACAGTCTGTATAGTTGCAGGATGAAATTATCATCTCCCAAATAAAAGTAAAGGCACTCAAAGGCCTAGATCTGATGGCTGAATCCAGAGGGAAAGAACCCATGCTGTAGCTCCCTTCCCAAGTCAACAGAAGCATCAGACACTAGAGGAAACAAAGGTACAGGAGTTGCCAGGGCAAATCCAAGTTTTGAATTCTTAGGCTGTATCCAGATGAATGCAGACATGCGATCCGTAGTACTGGAGACCCATCTGTGGTGCCACACACTGCACATGCAGGTGTTCCCCACACTGCTGCCAGCAGGCTCCCAGCTGTAGCAGCGCCATGGCTGCAGCTCCCCAGGCTCCTCCACCCCACCTGGAGTAACCTGCCACGCTCCAAACCATGCATGGCACAGGTGTTCCCCAGGGACAAGTAGGCTACTTGTCCCCAGGGAAACAACAAATGTCCGCACTCACCTGGATGTGGCCTTACTCTCTGGGAGCCTATGTTAAATGCCTCTCCTCTTACAAGGGTGGGACAGTAGCCTGTAACCTCTGCTCTGTGGGATTTGGAGCATTATAACATTTCAGCCTTCCAGAAGCTAGAGGGAATGGTCTCAGGAATGATAATTGTGACCCCATTCTACTTCAATGGATAAATGTATTTTACAGGTATAAAAGTCTCTTTTGATCCTTTCTACTTAGAGCATATTCTAAAACTTTATAGGGACTCATTGAGTCATCTTAATATAGAAAAGAAAAGATGCATCCAACCTGACTGTCGCTGACCAAAGGCAAAGTCAATTAACCTAGTCTTCCTCACTTTGCCACGTCTTAACTATTTGAAGACACCATACATTATCAGATCTACTTCTTACCTAGAGCCTGGCACATTACATCATGTTAACAATATAAATTGGAATGATTAGGGACTGACAATATAATTAGAAATGATATACAATTTATTCGCTGGCATTATTGCCTGCTTAAATTTATACATGACAAACCACATTACATTTCTGCCTGAACTTTATCACATTGAGCTGATGAAAGAGCTTGGAAGTGTCCCAAATCACAGGAAACCATCCAGAATGGAACAAGGGCTGCTCATTAAGTTTCAGGCGCAGTAGGTTAATTCAGTCCCTGTCATGTTCTGGGTAATGGGAGCACTGCAACAGTGACAGGAGACCTCAGCTCAGTTTAGGGCGCCATTCTAGGCAGCCTTCCTTCCTCATCCTGCAACATACTTGGTTACAGGAGCATCATTATGAGCTCCCTCCACTTCAAGCAATCTTGGACAGTGTCTGTGATTTTCCCTGTCCAGGTGGAGATGTTTTTGTACCCGAGAGACCTGAATTCTCTTCATTTTTCCTTCTATTTTACCCTCAAATGTGTGCTTGTTAAGCCCGCTGGCTTGCCCAAGGACCTGAACTCAATTCTTGGCTCAGCTATAAGCTCCTAACATAAAAAAAGCACATGTCACATGATTTCCTTCTCCCTCAATCCTCTTCTGCAAAATGGGATTAATGCTCCTTTCTTTCTCTCTCACATCTGTTGATAGTGAAGTACTCATGAAGGGTGCCTAAGTAACAAGCTCCAGGCTGGGCCCTAAGGCAGTGAAAGGATAACTCAGAAGAACCCAAAAGTGGCAAAAAAAAAAGAGGATTATTTGACTCAACTTCTAAGTTTGTCTCTCCTGGTTTTGTAAATTCTCACCAACTAGAAAAGCCCAAATATCACAGAGCCTATTGTCTCCAGCACCACAGTCATTTCATTTTTGTCATTTACAAGATGAGAATTTAATCACTAACATTTAATTTAGTACATCTGCAGGTTGGTAAACAGTGTATTTAATACACACAGTGCACAGCACTGCTCAGCTCACTTAACTGACGGTATTTTTGTAGATAATAAAACAAGGTAGCAAATCTAGGATTTTTATAATACACACTACTTGCTTATTGTGGTGAGATAAGGTATATATCTCAGCATTCAAAATAAATAGGCAATTTCTTGCAATGTACCAGTGGCCTAATATTAAATGGAGAACACAAAGGCCCCAGCTCAGCAAAACATTTGGGCGTATGCTTAAATCTGAGTAGGTTACGTTATCCTTACCCATGAAAGCACTGAGATATGTGCGTAACTTTACACAGGCACTCAAGTCCCATCTTTAATCAGATACCTTCAATAAAACATTAACAGTGTTCCAGAATAAATGTCTTTGTTGCAACTAGCTTAATGTGCAGGAAACACATGTGCTTAGCTCTCATTGCTTCCATACATTTTCTTCCAACATTGGTCTCACCTAAGCATGCAGCTATGAAATCAGTTAGTAAGTATGCATTTTAAAGTCCCTATTTTAGTCTGATCCACAAAGAAAGCGAGTTGTTACAGCAACAAACTATTGAAGTTCAAACTTTAGGAGCTGGTGGTTTGATATTGGTAGGTCTCCAGTACCTGTGATAAGTAGGGATCCCTAGTTTTCCATGATAAAAAAACAACAAGATTCCCCATTACAAAAACACAAACAAAAAAACCCACATAAAATTCTGCATTTTTCTGTGGCTGGCGGAAGGCCCTGCCAGCAGCCCTGCCCCTCACTTGCCTGGCTGAGAAGTCTGCCCTTCAGAAAGCCCTGCCCCTTACCACTGATCCGTAGAGAGGGGTGGGGCCACATGATGGGCAGCCCTCGCAGCCAATCGGCGGCAGAGGAAGGAAGGGGCAGCCATCATCTTGGCTGCTTCCCCATGTGCCAATGACTTCTCCCCATGTGCCAATGACTTCTCCCCAAGGCTGCTGCAGCAACTGCATCTTTCCATGTTTTTTTATTGCAAACGGATTTCTAGGATCCCTGGGGATGAATTATAGATGGCTTTCATGCAAGTGGGCCTCAGACTGTTAGGCCCAGCTTTTTTTAGGCAGAGGATGTATGTAAAGCCCACTCACTAATGGTTTGTAAGTGTCCCTCTTATACCTGATAGTCAGAGGAGATGAGCTTTTACAGCCCACCCCACAACCGACAGAGGCTTGGTCCTTTAAGTTCAAGCCATAGCACTTTCTGGAGGCCCTTGACCCAGTTCTCTGTGCATCATCCAAGTCATGGCACCCTGACTTCAGGACTCTTCTCAGACTGGGTCTTCAATGATTTGCCAGATAAAAGACAGACTCTTAAAAACTTAAGCATGTACTTAAGAATTTTGTTCAATCTAAGTCTTAATAAATACTTGAACCTTGTTGCCATTTGCACTACGTTTCTTATGATCTGAATGCTGATGACATCAGCTCCTATACTGTCTGATGAACAAGGCACGCACGTGCATGTCACACCAAGCTCAATGAATGGTCTGTTTAATGAAACTTTGCAAAACTGTCATGAACATTTTCTGGCATGAACTCAACCTTGCCTAGCACACTCACTACCATAAAACAGGTAATAGAAAATGAATGTTATTTTACTCATCCATCACAAAAAAAAAGCAAACTACTCATCCTAAGTAAGCACATGAATAGAATTTTACAAGCTTGTTTTAAAACTGAACACAAGAAAGTGGGAGTAGAGGGAGCACACCAATTGCTCCATTACTTAGAGGGAATAGTGAGATGATGGTGAATTCATTTCCCTCCAATTATCGCTGCTTTTTAAAAAAAAGTTAAGTATATACACTTAAAACAATAACATCAGAGAGAAAAACTGGGAATGTAGCCATTAACCTGTCATCCTGCTACACATGCCGTACAGATCATTTGTATCGCATTACTGCTGACAGCTTAAAAGTTTGATCTGTTCCTAGGATCAAATGTGCAAGAAAATATGTCAGCATGTTGGGTTATTTAGTTCTATCATTTTATAAAGACCATTTAAGTTCTCGCTGCATATTTTTTCAAAGGGATAATAAATGAACTTCCCCATCAGTGTACTGTCCCTTATGAGGGATGTATTTGGTAGCTGTGTTGGTCTGAGACAAAAAGAAATGCAAAAATCTAGAACTCTTGGTTCAGAGATGATACCATTTATTAGACCAACTAAGAAATTGCAAAATAAATTATCTTCCTCTGCCAGCTTTTGGGCTCACACCCTTCTTCAGGCTCAGGGAAAGTTATAAAGTCCCCATATGTAGGAAATAAACTTTGTTTTTGCACAAAGGAAGCTGAAGCTGGAAATCTGTCCCTCTGGATCCATGAGAGCCTTGGTGAGGTGCTCTTTGTTGTGCAGATCAGGCAGGGGTCCTTCCCTGTTAGTGTCAGATGGCAAGCAGGGAGGCACAGAAATTTTTCTTGCTATTCAGCAATAAAGTTGCAGCTAGATCATAAACTTTATTTACCATCTTTAACTTTCCCTGAGTCTGAAGAAGGGTGTATGAGCCCAAAAGCTGGCACAAAAAGATCATTTCCTTTGCAATTTCTTAGTTGGTTTAATAAAAGGTATCATCTCTGAACCAAGAGTTCAAATCTTTGCATGTCCCTTATGAGCGCATATCATTCCTTCACTGGGATGTTTTTCTAGTACCTTCTGCCATAATCAGTTCTACTGGACTCACGGGTAACTCCGTGCTACCATCCAAAGGAATCTTCCCCATTAACTGAACAGGCTTTGTCCTACTCAGCCTCCATTAGTAGAGGCATGTTGTTTAAATTGCTGTTAATCTACGCTATAGAAAAGAAGATTTTGCGTGAGCAGCTGGTGGCTATGATTATAGGCATTTACTTAATGCCCATCATCATAGCATTTGGGTGTGTTAGAAGGTTTCTGCTGAGATAGCTAGGGCCTCAATAATATGAGACAAAACTCTACAGTGCCTACTGCCACTCAGATAGGAAATAAGGGACAAATTTAAATCAAGAAACCCTAGGAAGAATTTAGGCCAGTGGAGGGAGTTTGGTTGGCAGTATCACCAACTAGGTAACACACCTATGCAGATTATTCTTGAGAGTTGTAGAAACAATTAGCAGGGGTAGCCATACAAAGGGAGGCACTGCTAATACAGGAGGTTTATTTAAGTCCAAAATTGCACAAAGGCTATGGGATTTGCCCAGAATAGGCATTTGCCCAAATTTGGTGTAAACAGTGCTTATTAACTACAAGAACAGTCTGTGATAAACCTTCCAGACTTCATTAAAGGATTGTTACCTTGTAACCCAGAGCACTTATGCCTGTAATAGCAAACTTGAAATTGACAGGACCCTGAATCAGAGGCTTTGAAACTGACAGCCCCTAATCAGCTTCACGGACAATGCACAAAAACATAGTGTCATTTCATGACAAAGTCGATGGTGGAGCTGAAGATTTCTTATGCACTTAAAGCATTTATGCAATTAAACAATATGCAAATAATGAATAGTTGACACAAGACAAGCAATAGGTAACCAATTAAGACTGACACTGTTAAGAAATTATCCAATAGGCATACAAGTGAATTACAGCGTATGACTACAATTATCCAGACCTCACCCCCTAATCCATGTGAAGTCCACAATGCACCTGTGACAGGGGCCATCACAAGGCTGGTCACAGCATTGGCCCACCCACCTACCTAGGCAGTCCACCCACCTGACTTTCCTGCCATTCCTTTGCTGGAACTGAAAAGTTGTTCATAGGTGGGAGGCTGCCTATTTAATGCCCTGATGCCAAGGGCATAATACATGGCTCCAAACCATCCCTATACCATGTCCCATGCCTCACAGATGGCATCCAAATCCACTTCCAACACCCCTGGCCCCATTACTGGGCTGCACTTGGCCTCCGGCCCAAACTTGGCCTCAGATATTCTTAGACTTGCCTTGGTCACATA
Source organism: Caiman crocodilus (assembly GCA_030014935.1). NCBI lineage: Eukaryota > Metazoa > Chordata > Crocodylia > Alligatoridae > Caiman > Caiman crocodilus. The sequence continues at coordinate 9,568,070 of JAGPOW010002118.1, read as the reverse complement.
TCCCAGGACTGAGAACCTCCTCCATTCCCGTAGTTCCTATCCTGACCTCCAGGTGTTCTGGGAGCTGCAGTCTGTAGGCTGGTTAATGTTCTTCCTCTGGCTCCCCAGGTACAACTGCCAGCTCTGCTCCAAGGGCCTGGGCTTCTTCTACTGAAGCTGCCCAGCCCTCCTCCAATCCAGTGGCCCCCCTTTCAGTCATGTGACCATTTAATTAGGCTAAACCAGGTAATTAACCTGCCAGCTACTCAAAGCCTGCCTGAAACCTCCGAAAGTGGCAGACGCGACCTGTACTTTGCCACAGTGCTATGACAGAAGGCTAACATAGCGTTTCTGAGGGAGTGTTAGTGGGCAGCAGAAACAGGATGGACCAGGACAAAGGTGGTACAGTCACCTACCCTGGAGATGTTGAAAAAGCATCTTGACGCCCACCTTGCTAGGGTCATCTGACTCCAGCAGTCTTTCTTGCACGTGTGCAGGGGGGTTGGACCCAATGATCCGTAAGGTCCCTTCCAGCCCCTAGCAAGTATGAAACAATAAGACAGACAAATTCATCCTTGATTCTAGAAGTTCATTCTGGAAGTATCTTAGTTCAAAAAAGGCTTGACATTTTTTTATGTCCTAGAGCTCTTCCTCTATGGGTAGCTTTTAAAGAAGTTAATAGGGATAAAACAAAATGATTTCTGGTAGAAAACTATGCAATATGATTGCACTTCTGAAAAGGTTTTTTGTAGTCCTTTGTAGCACTCTGTAGCAAGAATAATGTAGTAATATTGATAACACCTTTAAAAATAGAAAATCATCATTTCCAGAGTTGGTATCATTCAATGCAGCTCTGTTGCAGTCAATAGAACTATGGCAATTTACACCCACTAAGGACTTGACCCATCCTTTTGTATTACTGTCTACAGGTCTTCTCCCTAGGGGGTTCATAACTCAAGAAATAAAAAGGCTACATATCTGGAAATAAATGGAAAATGCAAGTTCACCCTGCCTTAAGTGTAAAAACACTTCAGTCCTTATAAGAGCATGTACTCGAACAAGTATCCTTCTGAGTTTTGTGCTGCAGCTGAGTTAGGTTACAAAGCTTGAGAATAATGGGGGTAAGTCCACAGTGTGAAGTATAGTGATGGTTGTGATTTTACATTGCAGATTTCTTACTCAGTTGTTCTCCTTAGCTTGAATACTTTGGAACAACTGAAAATGATGAATATAAACAGTGTGATTGTTCACCCTCACTACAAAATTGCAGTTCTAGTGCCATAAATTGTGATCTCTATAGGGATAGAACGAGCCTGCTTTTCAAAGAATTACTTCTGGGCTTTGTAAAAGCCACATACTGCAATATATTTAATATAATATCATTTTTATAACATAGCACTGTGAGACCTAAAGCATTTAGTAATAAACTGTGAGTAACTGCTGATTTGCCATCACTGAAGCTATGCCCATAATAACATTTAAAGTACCATATTCAATAAAGGCTTTCTTTGCTACACATTGATTTGTATTATCCTGGTTGAAAAAAAAATCTAGCTAGTTTATTAATGTGCCATTCACATAACACAAGAACCATAGGAATGTTTGTTCCCTCTCACTTTCATTTGCTTGCACCTGTCATCCACCTGCATGTTTATCCATTCTAGAGCCCTGTTTGGTCCTGTCCGAAAGCGCCTTGTATATTTTATCCTATTTATCATTAAATTGCAATTTCTACTATTCATAGAGCTTGGCCTGGAATACATTGGGGTAATGGGCATTAAGCTTCTTATTCACTTAAAGGTAAAAGCAAGAGCATAGCATCTTTAAAACCAGACAGGCTCCAAGTCTACCCTCTGAGCACTGCAGCCATCTGATTTCCTGGGTGCCTTGTGGTTTGCTAAGTTGGATAAATAGATTCTAACTGAACAGAAGAGGAAACTGAGGATAAGACGTACAATGTCTGAATTCAGTATTGACCTCAATGGTAACAATTTCAAAAGCAACCAGTTGTAAAGCTAGTGATTTCCCGTGTTTAAAATACAGTCTAAGGGTACTTACACATGTAGACCACCCCCCACCTCCCCGACAGTGCTTTACTTTCAGCTTGGCACATCCCTGTACCAAACGAAGTGCATGCCCAGAAGAGGAATCCTATCAGCTGGCCCAGCTCTCCCAGTGTCTGTATAGCTCAGACACTTCAGCTGTTAGATAAAAGCACCAGAAAGCCCTGCTGAAGCATGTGAGCGTCACAGATGCTTGACAGCCAGATCAAACTGATGCGATTCCTCTTCTGCTAAAGCACTGGGGGGGAGGGGGGGTTCCATAACTATCAGCACCATAAGTTTCTAATTCTTCCATTTAGTTGATACTGTCTCCCTTAATAACCTGCTACAGAGACAAAACTTAAGCCATTGAAACATCTCGCACTCTCAAATAGAGAGTCACGATTTATATAAGGGGATCATAAAACAGGGATCGGGGGAGGCAAGTTCTCAAGAACGAGAGAACCTCAACGTAGTTTTTTGTTGTTGTAGTAGGTAGTCCGAGGCTAGATGATATGGAAGGTCTTACAGAACTTGGCATACTGCGAGGTTGTATTATAACAAAGATTTTTCTGAGCAAAATGGTTCTTGGTTCTCAACACTGAGGGGACAATGCACCCCAAATCAGATAACACAAGTAGGGATGCGTGCACCTTCTCCACAAGTGAAATGAAGCATTCAGAGGTTTAAGGAGCAGGACACCAAACCTTGTCTATTTATCTTCAGTATCTTTCCCCTCCATGTCTTTGGATCTCACCCTCAAATGTACATTCAAACTGCCATCTCCATGTGCACAAATTACAAGTTCTACCAGTCAGCTCTACACCATTCTTTTTCCATCCAAAATGAAATCTTGATTGTTCTCTCTGCTATCTGCTCGCTGATGGCTATTATCTTCTGTTCAATGGGGCTAAAACAGTTTTTCCCCTACCAAAGATCTCCTTGCTACATTCTCTCTTAAACCTTGTGGACAGCATCTCCAATCTGCCTATCCTTTAGGCCTGTAACATGAGTGTCATCTTCAGCTTGGACTTCTGCCTGGCTTAGCATATCCAGGCTATATCTGAGCCCTGTTCCCTGGAGATACAGGTGAAGCTAACTCATTATTGTCCTTCAAAATGCCTCCTTAAAATATTCTCTGCTGCCTGTGTTGCTTAATAACACTTCAGCTTCTGTGACCATTGCCTATCATGCTGACAAATGTCATCTCATTGTTTTCTTGCACTCCCTGGTTTTTCTATATCTATTTGCTATCCCGTGTTTTTTATTTGTAAGCTCTTTGGGGTACTGCTGTCTTCTTGTTCTCTGGTTGTACCACCAAGCATGAGTTGTTTTTTTGGCCCATGACAAGTTTCCCTTGGTGCTAAAATATTAGAGGGCATTAGTGACAATATATAAAACTCACTGCCATCATGTCAGATCAACTAAAAATTATTTAATGCATTCATTCTTACAACTCCCTTGGTAGGGTATAGCAATGCTAATACCACCACTTTGTAGGCAGACAATTGGTTGAATTCACTTGTCTCAACTCACACAAAGGCGACTGGGGCAGAACAAGGAATTGCAGCCTGCCAGAAGGGAAGTTGAGTCCCTGACCACTAGATACGTCATCCTTTCTAGACTCCTTCTGGTCATATTTTCCCTGTGCCAAGGGCCAACACTAGGTCTATGAGCCACTTATACCCTCATGTGTGGGCTTAAGTTGCAATGAAGTTCTTCTTAGGAATGAGTTGGCTTGTGGAATAGGGGAAAACTCATTTCTAAGAGCAGAAAATCTGAGTAGCCTTAAAAAGGGGGATTGCTGTGTTACTCTTCCAAACAAGGCCTCTTCTCCTGGTGCTGTCACACCAGTCAGGAAACCATGTAAAAAGTCTTTTAAAGGCAATGAAAGAAAGAAGAGTTTCCCCACTATACAGCTGATTTATAGGGGACAGTCATCTTTCATCTGCACAATGAAACAGTCCATTAGGGAGCTAGCATCCCAGCTAGTGCCACAGCAGTTCACTAGAAGCCGAAAGGCTTCTGCTGTCTGCTGACAAGTCAGTGGTTTGGGAGAGTGGGGAGCTGAGTTGGAGCCTTTCTGTCCCTGTAACTAGTTGGCGGCTGCTCATTAGTGCACTGGCACACAGGAGGGAGAATATTATACAGCAATGAAGGAACATGTGGTGCTGTGGGAGGGGAAACCGTTTACACATCACATCCCTGGCACATCAGGATAATTGGAGCTGATATTTCACATTATTTTTTACAAGTCTCTTCTGTAATAGAAGGACAGAATAACCCGATTTCTTGATATGTGATTAAGATGTAAGTCCCGATTTCTGCCCATTGCAGGGAATCCTGTCTAAGCCTCTTTGACAAGTATTCATTTTTCAGATCAATGCATGTTATTAGCTTGCATGGTTAGTTTTGTTCTTCTATTCAGAAGGGATGTTTGATGCACCCTGACAGCTTTATCCATATTTAAAAGTGACTATTGGCAGATCTGCGTATATAGGTTCACTCCTATTTCATTTCACCTTGTCAGCTGCTGAAAACTGACTGACAAATACCTACTAATAACCAGAGTTTGTGAAAGAAATCACAGGTTCCAGATTAAAATAAGCAAACTCTGCAATTTAAGGGTTTTCCCACAATAATTTTTCCTTTCAGAATCATTGTCCAAAGTTTTCAAACTTGGACACTATCAATAAGGTTTTCAGCAGCTCTGAAAAAAAAAAAAAGAGAGAGAAAAATCAGGCCTTTCACTTATGGCTCTGAAATGTATATAAGGCACCAACATTTGACCTAAATTTTTTCTTCTCCTCCCCCCCATCATAATTCCCATTCCAAATCTTCCACCACAGAGATGTCAGTTAGCTTTGTAGAAGAACGGTGTACCTTCAATTAAATAAAATGAGACTTAAAGCGTGCAGCAAGAAGTGACAATTTTTGCCCAATCTGGCCCCATAAGTACTCTAGTCATGCACAAAGAGAAGTGCTTTGAAAGGGCTCAATCCCATGAAAAGCTGAACCCTCATGAAGATGGTTCAAAACATAGCGCCCTCAGTAACTTGTGTCTGCATTGCCTCCCGGCCCCAGAGTTGTTTGCAGAGAGGGAGAGGGACAAGGAAGTGGAAAGAGTTAGGTCTGGGGTTTTTCCAGCTGGCGCTGGAGGGTGAGGTGGGTGTATGGGAAACCCCCTCTCCCAAGGTGGGAGGCTCCAATCCATCCACCCCACCCTGCAGCACTGACTGGGGAACCCCTAGAATTAAATCCCTTTCCTCCCTTTTCCTCTTCTCCCATTCTGAAGACAGCACCCAGGCTGGGAGACGGGAGGGGCAGTTGATAGAGGCTTGCAGCCAGAGGCTGGATTCCCCAACCTTCCCCCACAACCCCCC
>JAGPOW010002118.1:9534075-9548797 GCA_030014935.1 Caiman crocodilus | reverse complement strand
AAACTAAACTGTTATGAAAACAAGTGTTTGAACTTACAAGTTTCCAATCGCTTCAGCTTTCTGTTGGCCCCAAAACACCATGAGAACAGTCTTCTCCTAGACTCTGGAGGTTTTTCTTTCCAGACTGAGCTACAGGATAGACAGAAAAAGACAAACACTCATTACTTCATTAATCAAGTTCTACCTTTTTTGAACCTTAAGAAATGGCTACAATGGGCTCGGTTTAAGTTTCAGATAATAGCTGAGGTCAGTCTTTATGTCATCCTGCTTTATCTGTTTAATTTGAGTGATAAATCCATATAGGTAAAACTACTTAATCTTCTCTTCTCTAGAGAAGCAGTGCTAAAGCATCAAGGCCGGTGTTGTTTAACCATTAAGAGTATTTTAGACGTTGTAGCTCGTTCTTTTACAATGTCAATCCTCCCTGAAGTTTATGATGATAAAACAGGAAGTCAAATGGCATGGGTAAATAAAGATGCAGCAATTTCACCTCAGGATACATTGAAGGGTTTTGAACCTACCGGTTATTACGGGTGTGTGAAGTGGGCCCCATTCGATTCAGATTTGGCTTGAATCAGGGACAATGATTCACTGATCACTGCCCAATTCAATTCAGCCAAATCCAAATCTGAAGATTCAATGCTGATTTCAAGAATCAGTGATTCAGACATAGACTCAGCTTTAAATATTTGTTCTACATACTGTGAGGTACCAGCACGGCTTGTGAATGCTGGGGTGCATGGAGAGTCCCACACGAGTGTGTGTGTGTGTATGTGGGGGGGAACAAGACACTCTACGTGCACAGCGGTGAACCCGGAAGTGGACCAGAAGTACTTCCAGTCTACTTCTGGGTCTTCTGGGGTGCGTGCTGGGGGGTCCTCTGCACCCTCTTGGCTCAGCAATCAGCCGCAGAGGGACCCCAGGTGCACCCCCAGGCCCAGGAGTCACTGAGCTGGGGGTAGCACAGGGAGGCCCCCCCCAATGGGCTCTCTGGCTGACCCGGAAGTGGACTCGAAGTACTTTTGGTCCACTTATGGGTTTGCTGATGAGTGCACTGGGCACCCCCCCATGCTCCTGTGGGATATTCCATGCACCCCAGCATCACAGCATTCACGAGCTGCCTGCTACCTAGAAAAAAACATTTACAGCTGTGTCTGTATCCGAATTTCCAAATGGATTCTGTTCGGAGAGATTAAAGAGTCCTCTGATTCTATTTGGATTCAGAGATTTGGCCACCGAGCCAGGCTGCATCAAATCAGGGACTGAAGCTTCGCACAGCTCTACTCGTTATACATCACTAATAGTTGTTAACAAAAGGGTCCATATTCCTATACTAGTTAGGCAGACAAAAGAAAGAAAGTCTTAAGTGCTGTGAAGCTAAGTCTCTTAAAACTATTAATTTTGGGGGTTTGTATTTACCTGGTATTCTTTACCCTCTGAAGGAGAGTAAAAATTGAAAGGGTTTCTGGACAGGGGACCTTCCTTTTAAATAAAAGAGGTTTGTTAGTAGGTGCAATAGCTCCCAAGGTTCCTTTGAAACTGAAATGACCCAGAATGGAATGGAGGGGGAACTGGACACAGTTTTACAAGGAAGTTTTTTGCAGTTTTGAGGAATTTTATGTTTTGTCTTTTTTTAACGCTTTGTGTGTGTAGATCTGGTTTTAAAAATCTGTTCAAAAGTTTTGGGGTTTTTCCTATAAATTGGTTATCAAAACACAATGAATATTTTCCTGGGTGTTTTTTTTTTCTCGTGTTTTGTTCTAAAATTTCCAATTTTAACCTGAAATAGAGACATTGGTTTTCATTTTCCTTTGGGGTTTACACCTCTTTATCTCTCTCCCTCTTACTACTTCCACTGGAGAGAAGAAATTATTCCCCGGTTTTTCAGATGATAAACTTTTAACAACTTGGCAAAAGCAAGGCAAATATACACTAATAACTCTTAAATGAAAAACCTGAAAAACAAAACATTTGAAAAACATACATGTCCTGATTTTCACAGAATTATTTTTAATATAAGAACCCAAATGTATTATTTGACCCAACTTAAATGTATGATCTTCCTCAATTTCCCCTTGCCTTCCTTCTTTATTAGATGTGAAGATTACTCATTATTTGCATTTGGGAAAAGGAGAACTTGGATGTTATGGCTGCGTGGCTCTGCTGCCTGTTTTGCAGAAACCATCTTTTTCACCGTGTTTAGACAAAGCAGCTCCAGCTTGAGAGAACAATGACATCAAGTGTCTGATGCAAACCCTGTTGAACCCAACCGATTTCAACTTGTTCTCGATCAGATCCTACGTAACAAACCAAACCATTAGGAACACCAGACACAAAGCTGGTATACCTGTCCTGGGCAATCTGCAATTGGGTCATGCAATATCAATGGAGATTGGGGTACCCAAACCACTGAGAAGAGTAGAACTAAGAAGGGGTAGGGGAGGAAGCGAGGGGTAGAGGGCAAGAGGGAGACCAAGAGCACATACACACTATTGCAGTCATTTCAGCCAGCTCCTCACTCCAGTCATTCTGCCTGAAGATGTAGTCGAAGAGACAGAAAGAGAGGACGTGGTATGCTCACTAATTTAGAAGTGCCCTAAATAAGGATTTGAGCAAATTTAGGAAACCTACGTACCATTTTTTCAGGCATGCTAACCACAGGCACACATTCGAGTCTCAGCAAGTATCAACTGCAGTCTCTGTTCTGTCTCCTGATGGTCAGTGCAGATGAACCGACCAAGTGAAAGATCAGAAGAGAGATATGGACAAGCGAAAGCAGCCAAGGGTACATCTGAAGAAGTTTCCAGATCTCAAAGCAAGAGTCTGAATTTTATCGAGTAAAAAGTTTAAAGGCATAAGTTTCTTGGATGCTCAGAGATGTCGTACTTATAGGTCAATAGATAGGAATATGACTTTTGACTTTAAAAAAAAGAAAAGCACATCACTAGAAGATTCTAGTGGCTTTGAGTAAAATTGGTTGGAATAAAAAGCAGAAAGATTTTTCTATTTAAATTTAAAAGCAGCTGGATATTATAACCTAATCAGAGGTATGGGGAATATGAATGTCAGATACAATGGAAGATATCAGTAACATGGAAGAATATGCATTATATCCAAGGCATGCTAAGGATTGAAACGGTACAGCGGGAAGCATTTAAAAAGTGGGAAATATTGTATAAATATGCTTTAAAAGATTAGAAGTGCCAAAATGAAAAATGATCCCCACATACTGTTGCACATTGTAGCTCAGCTAACAGTGCAAAGTTTAAGAACATGTAGAATATATATAGTGTGTTTGACTAATCATACCTGCAGGCGTAACCCACTAAGGAATGTCAAGAGGAAATTCAAGATGCAGGATAAGAGCACAGCAGGGAAAATGGGGATTAGCTTTTGTTTTTCATTCATCTCCACACATGAAATGTCAGATATTTGCCTAAAACCGAAAACTGGATCTTTACTCCCTTCTCTATCTTAATGCTTCAGCTACTTCATGCTGAGACAAAGGGCACTGAGTAGAAAAGAGGCCCCCAAATCATGCATCTAGCTGGGAGGATAGTGAAGGCACTATGGGAAAGAACTGAATGGCTACCTTCTCCAGATCTGCCCACAAACCCCAGCAGACATAGAGGAGGCGAAGTGCTATGCCAGTGCTGCTATCCATGGTGCCTTTCACATATATCAGTGTTGCTGGTATAAGCTGAACCTGTGGCATGTCACAGTAGTAGACAAACAACATTTCTGGCATGCAGGAACTTGCTGATGCAATTCCTGCCAGAGCAAGCAAAAGCAATAGAGTAGATATGTAGTTAAATTTATAGAAAGCTTTGGCACTACTCCAGATGCGAGATTAATGTTGATTGAGATTGTAAATTGTCATTACAAAGTAAGTATCACACCGGGCTGTGGGATAGATACAAAACTGCTCAGAGGTATTTTTCTTAATCAAAAAGATGCAGAATTGCTTACTGCCCTTCTGGGTTGGGGAGGAATAGCCCAGCAGATCTCTGATACCTTTCAGACAGCACAGCAATAGGGGAAAGGAAAACTTTAATTGTCTGAACAGTAGGATTTGAACTGGTGGTGCTCGTGAGCCCTAAAAAAAAATAAATAAAAACAAGCTATGATAGTTCACTCAAACTGCAAAAATGGAAGTCATGGAAGTGAGAGCCAAGTGATTTTTCACTTAAATCAGAGTTTCAAATGCAGGGTCAGATCTTAAATTCTCACCAAAAGAATAACACGTTTGGGTAGGTCCTACTCTGGAGAGTCATGACGTGAGTGGGAATAATAATCCATGCACATTGAAAGAGCTGTACAAATATGAACTGATCTTTACTCCACCCATGAGATGCAGACAGTTATGTACTGATGGCTTCACTTCACATAGGGGGAAACTGAAATGGGGACAAGCCAGTGAACATGGCTCAAAAGGACCTGTCTGCGCAATCAAAACTCATGCAACCTTTTGGGTACCAGCACCCTTCCTCAGGCACAGGAGAAAAGATTGTACAAGTTCTAGGTAGTTCTCTGTAAACTGCCGTAGGAGAACCAGTTCTCCCTAGGAGAACTTGTGCAATCTTTTCTCCTATGCTATTGCCTGAAAGCTTGCAAAAGAAGATTTTTTTTTTTTTTTGCAAACACTTAGTTGGTCTAAGCAAAGATACCACTTCTACCATGAGTTTTGATTCCTTTTGCCCCAGATCAGTGGTCAACAGCCAGTCGATTGCGATCGACTCGTCAATCATGGAGTCTCTGATAGTCTCTCAGTCCCGTGTACTCAGAGCCCCCAGATTTAGACTGTCAGAGGCTCTGTGATCTGGAGCAGCAGGACACGTGGGGAACGGCCAGGACGCAATCTGGGAGTGGCAGGATGCATGTGGCAGGGCTGAGCTGTACCCCCTCCTGCCAGGGCCGGCCTGGATGAGTGGGACAATCCTGCTCGGCGCCCTGCCATGCACCCCGCCACTGGGTCGATCACAGAGCCTCTGACAGTTGATCTCAGGGGCGGAGGTGGCTGTCACTACCCACTAGGCTTTGCGCCCCAAGCACTGCTGCAGCTGTCCCATACACAGATCAAGGGGGCACATACCCCTTGGGCCTCCACTGGGGTGCATGCAGCAATGGGAGCCCCCTGGGCTCTCCCTCCCACCACCCAAACTGGCCATGGCCTCACTAACCCCCGCCCCCCATCCCTTCCCTCCCCCACAGACTGACTTGCAGGGCAGAGGGGTGGGGACTTAGTAGATCCTGAGTTGCCCTTTACTTCAAAAAGTGGTCTTCACCTTTAAAAGGTTGGAGACCACTGTTCTGGACCAATATGGCTACAACCTGGATACCTCTGTAATAGAGCTTAATAGACAATTGTTCACATTTGGTCTCCATCACTCCTTGTGTACCTGCTTCCCAAACATGATTGTAGTTTAGGTGCAGACACTCAGCTATTACACCAGTTTAGAGCCACTGAGGATTTGATCCTGTTCATTTGCTAGAATAAACACACTTGTTGAAATGCATGCAGTCTTTTGCACCATCTTTTCCCTCTCCTCCAAGATGATAGATCCAAGATCCTTTCTCATTCCATGATTGCATTGTGCATTTTGATACACCCCATAATAATACTGTAACCACAGGTCAAAATGAATTGACTCCATCTAGGTATGCAGAGTTGCCACATTTAAAGGGGAACAGGGAAAAGATTCCAAATTTGGGGTTAGTGTGTAAGGGGAGTACTTTTTGTGCAGCTTTAATGCACATGATTTTCTACGCCTCACAAGACTTATGCAGTAATAACTGATACTGCTCACAAAAGAACATCATTATATCCCCCAGCACAGCCACCGACTGACAACATTGAAGAAGGCTTTTGATTATTTCTCACAGAAAACTCAAAGGTCCCGGAAGGTGCAACTGTGTCACACTTTTCAATAGTTAAATTGGCCTAATGCTTCCACAGGGGCCAAGATAAGATTCGGAAAGGCTTTGATTTGTCTTAAAGAAGGGACTGCTAGACACTAGATCAATAGAAAAATCTCTTTAGGATGCTACTGTGGCCTGCTTTTCCAAAAGCTGCAGCATCCTCTCTTCCCACCGCCCTTCGATTGAATACTTCAGCTGAGGTATCTCCATTTAACAAGAAAATAAAGGCTATTATGGACAAGAAGAAACCAAAAAAAAAAAATCAAGGCACATTTTTGCAGGGATGGGGAACCCACCCTGCTGTGCCCAGGTTTCTCATGTACAATATTTTGTGTGTCCCTCATCCAATTTCCCGCAGCTCATTTCCTCACTCCCAGAATAATACATGCTCAGCTCTTCCTCTTCCCCTGCAGAACCATCTGTCCTCAGGCTGGCTGCTTGCTGTCAGTGCTCCCCTGTCAGGGCAAGTCTGAATTCATCCAGCACAATGCATTGTTCTCACAGTTTGCTAAGTGGAAAAGAAAAGAAAAAAACCTGCTGCAAAAACAGAGCCTGTCTTACAGCTCCTGGCCGAATAGCATACAGAGTGATCCATATTACCATCTGAAAAGCAAAGAGCTAAGTGTCTAAAGCAAGAAGAAAACATTTCCTCTCCAAATGGGTTCAGGGCAATACTGCCAATGCTGAATTGTATTGAGAGCCTCACCCATTGAATATTTTTCTTAAAGGTTCAGCTTCTGAAGCTAGTGATCACACAAGAACTGGCTCTCAAGTTTGGGGTGTGGGGTTGTTTCCAGCCCTGGAGTCTAAGAAAAAAAAAAATCATAAATAAGCTTAAAGCCTGAAAGCCAAAAAGGCCCAAACAAAAACACCTTAAATATATTATTTGTAAAATCTCAGGATCTGGGGAGCCTGACTCATTGTTTTCTTGAAGAATTTGGCCAGGCAGTGCTTGTAAGCTTAAGTGTTTATGGATTTCAGTGTTTCCATACAAGTAGACATTATGAAAAAAATCCAGGAGCTTTGCAAGATTAGCTATATTGGAGACCAATTAGCACTTTTAGGAACAACCATAGCTTATATTGTGTGACTGTAGTATTAGCAGATCTTCTTATGGGGCCAAAACCTGAATACACTCTTTAATGTTTAACTCAAGCTGTTGTTATTATCACTGTTTCACGATTTGTCGTCCACCAAAGGCGAATAGGCTACAGAACTATGAACGGTTGATATTACCTTCATGGAAGTTTTAGGTGCAGTAAAGCAGCACAGCTATCAATGCATATTGACTCTACATTTACTGAATAGAGGTTAATTTATTTTCAGAGCTATTGCATTTCTGTGCCTTCTCATATCTGTAATATGCTACAGAGATGCTATATATTATAGTCATATTATTGATTAAAGGCAAAGACTTTGTCCTTAAGTCAGAAAGCACTTAATTTTTTTCATGATGAGTTCAGTCTCAAAGGAAACCTTTATTGCTTGATGATTATTCTCTTATTGTATCCAAATGGAATACAGAATATTAATTTAGATGCCGTTTGGAGTGAAAATATGCCCATTGACCTATATTCCTGAACAGTAATGAACTATAATGAATTGTGAGATGAAAATTATGCCTCTGGTAGATGAATTCACTGCAATAATTTGCTTCAGGAAGCCATAAAAATATTAAACTGGTTAACATTACTATTAAATAAGGAGGAGTTATGATTTTGGAAAGATTTCTCCACCCCTCGTGGGAGGTCAGAAATTATTCACATTCCCACCCTGCAGGGAAAAAAAAGACAAAACCCCACTCAGTGTGTGTCCAGAAAGGGAGATACCAATGCATAAGCTCCAGAAAACTGTATAGCTGCATTATGCCTGTATTTCCAAAACAGAGCCTCCTTGAAGGAGGGTAGCTCACTTCAGAGAGATCATTGTGCTCCCTAGACCCTGCTACATGCATCTCCCTCATTCAGTGTATAAGAAGCCACCACTGTGGTGTCCTCCCAAACCAAGTCCTCTAAGACTATGAGATGAGAGCTGTGTGAATAATCAACTAATTCAGAGCAAAACCAACAGAAGATATTAATGCAGGGTTATAGCCTGAACTCCAAGTTTTCAGCTTTTACCCACTAAAACAAATGCATGGAAAAAAAAATACATTTTGGGTATGTTCCATTTGATTCAAAAGAAAAAAGCTGCATTTTATTTGTGGATGCCTTTATTTTAAAACTTTACAATTAAAATTTACATTCATTTTGAAATTAAACATTTTGAAACATTTCAAAACAAAAAGATCCAAATCTTCAGACTCTCTCAAAACTGTTTTTTCCCCATTTTTTTCCTGACAAAACTATTCATTAGATTCCATCTGTATTTGTAAGCGGGTATGCTCGACTGCTATTTGTAAAAAGGTACGGTTGGCCTTCATCTCTCTTCAAAAGGCAAGAATCTGTTCTCTTACAGGTTGGCTGACCTCCTACACAGGGCTTTAAACTAGGTTCATTAGGGGAAAGGGATGCAGACAACAGCGAGAACCTAGGATCAACGAACCACAAGCCATGCTCTAGAACAGCTCAAGTAAGAGGCCCAATGGGCATCAGATGGGGGGCACCAAGGGCACCCATTGCAGGGCTCAAATTTCTCTACACTAATGTAAAGTGTAGATGCAAAGAGCTGTAAGACGGGCATCTACACTAATGCTAGCAGCATGGGGAATAAGCACAATATGCAAACCCTTCCGTGGAATCCCGACTTTAACATCAAAATGCCCTCCAGAAGGGAGAACACACAGAATGAGACCAACTCAAATATCTACTGGTAAGTGGGCGAGCTGCAGTGCTTTTCAGCATTAAGCCAACACTGGCAATGCCTCCCCGGCACTTCCACTCTTTGACAATATAGTACCTGATCATGCTGGAGCGGAATGCAGCTTATGAAGGAAAACTGCTCGCATTCACTCAGACATACTCAGCCATTTGAAATAATAAAAAACATAGAGGAGGCTGCTTTTCCTATACGTGTTCCCTTCTTCAGGCCGTATCTTGCATTGTGCTAAGTGTTTCTTGTGAAGCACTGAGGATCTTCAGCTCCCACAGAAGTCAGTATGAAGTCCAGAGCGCTCAGTCTCTCAGTGCCCTGCAGATCAGGCTGGTTAAATCCCAAGCTCACCTTGGTGTGAAAGGCTTTTAGAGATAAGAATCATGTTTACGCCTGCGGTTGGAAGGAGAAAGTAATTCCCAGCATTTTTCAGTGCACATTTTCACTTAAATCCCATGTGTTTTCTAGGGAATGGGTTTTTACTGCTCCCTATGGATGAGGGCACACTTAAGACAGCTTTCAGAGAAAACTTATCTCATTTTTTAATAGATGCATGGTTTCTTTAGTTTCTAGAGTTTTGCCATTCCTCTTCTGCTCTAGGCTCCACTACAGGCCTGCAGCTTCACAGCTATTTTTATTTTACCAGCACATTGGAATAATGATTAGATTCTTTTTCCATTATTGTTATATGAGCTATTGTTAAAAGCTCCACATTTAGCTTTTTAAAAATAAAAATAAAATGTGAAAGACACTATGGTCACCAGTGTAAAAGGCTGAGTGAATAAGAGCTGTTTCTGTTTCTAATACCAAAAATGCATCTCAGTTTCAAATCCAATACATGATCACAAATAGGAGGATCAATCGTCCACAAGTAAGAAGAAAAGAAGCTGGGACGAGAGATCAGCAACGAGTGGTGAAGTGGCCTATGCGCCAGTCTCTCTATAACGACGTGGTCTACATTTTAGCATTCCCTGCCATCTGGACATCCACAATGTAAGCCTACCAGTTCCCAACTGTAACCTCAGTTGAATATGCTTACCTAAGTAAGAGCCTAGCACACTCAGCTTTTTACATATCAATCAATAGACCAATCAAGTACCCCAAGAGACCCTTCAACACTGAGAGGTTCCTGAATCATTCACATTTCCATTTCATCTCACTTTGGAGGAAGATGCATTTGTACTTGACAATGACTGGTTTTCAGCAAAGCTTTTTTAATAAAACACAAGGCTGATGCATTTTGCATCATCCTTAATTCAGCAGCTTTGGAACTTCATTGAGATTACCACTTAGGAACAAAAAAAAAAAAAAAAAAAATGAGGGGGTGGGGAGAAAAATCTCAGAGAACGCTAATGCGCTACTCGACATTCCTCTAGTCATCAGGAGCATGCCCTGCATTTCAGAAGGAATAACTTCCCAAATATACTATTCAAATTCTGTTAAAATAAGGCCACCCTTCACCGAGCCATAAGCTTCTGCCTGAACTAAATAGTATTGGGCAGGTAAAGACCAAGAGGAATGACCGGAAACTAAGGAAGGGAAGATTCAAATGTGACTTGATTTGATTTATGTAACATTAAGTCAATATAATAATTTATCCAGACAGTCAGTGAAGTCATCATCAGCAGAGGGGTTTGAAAGAAAATGAGAAGTTACCCTCCTTTAAGGGAGCTTGTTAGAGGAGCTTGAACACTTGATCCAAGTTCAGGAAAATATTGCTAGTCAAGAAAGCAGTTGAGCACATGCTTAATGGTCAGCATGTACATTCTCTGGCTAGGAATGGGCTTAAGTACATGGTTAAGAGCCTTGCTTAAGTAGGATCCTGAAGTAGTGCAGAAGAGTTAAAAATCAGACCATACATCCTAGAAAGGGAAAAGGTTGTTCATTAAAGAACTAACCAGAAATCAGGAAGTATAGGCTAGTCCCCTGAGATGGGAAGGGGTTAGGAGTTTCTCTCCAAGACCATCTGCCATCAGCAGGAAAGACAACAAAGTGGAAGGAGAGCAAGTGTGGAATGGGTCCTCATCCACCTCCATTCATGGTGAGAGCAATCCACAGTGCACAGTATACAGGACCAGCAAGCACTTCATTATCCTTTCCTTTGCAAACTATGAGCAACTAATTTGGAAAGTCCTGACCAAGGGGAGAGACTTAGCCAATGACCTCATTAAAAGAAACTATCTCTTTCTTGTATCCTGATCCTGCAAAGCATTAAAGAGATGCATGTGCCTCGCTCTCAGGGAGCTGAAGTTCACCACGTAACTGCACATTTTGCTGGGCTGCAAACAAATGACTGCAAGCACATGCATGTTGTTTCTTCAGTGCAACTTTTTATCACTCTTCACTGTAATATCAGTATTTCTTAAGCTATTCATAATTGCGTTTCTCTGCATTTAAATTACAGATTTAAAATTTAGCTGCACTTTGGAAGAGTTTGAGTAATTGTTAAGGATTTGCCCAACGGCCTGTGTCCAATGAAATGAGGCTTTTAGACATCAGGCCCAGAGATTTTCTTGTTTATTTGCTAGTTACAGAGAATACATGAATAATGTACATGAATAATATTTGCAGCAGATAAAGACTCTGAGACACCTGTTTAATTAAGAAGCACAATTATTGTATTAAGAAAATGCATTAGAACTAAAAATTTGGAGGAGGGTTATAATTTGAAAATGATTATATAGAAGCACCTTTTTGGCATAGGCAACACTGTTTTGCTATTAGCTGTGTGTTTATAACATGAATGTGCTTATATGACTAATTATTTTTATTATAGTAAACAGCCCAAGATTGCAGCCCCACTATGCAAGCTGAGGGGCACATTTTTCTTCTGATGAAACTAAATGTTTGCAAAAATGTATTCATTTCTACAGTATATTAATTAGACGGTTTCTTGCATTCCAAATTGAATTCTGGGTCAGAGAGATGGAGAGAGAGAGACAAAGAGAGAAATTCATCCCATAATCTGAGTGTTTTCTTGGGATATTGAAGATAGATTCAAGTTACTACTCTGAATTAGGGAGATTATAAATGTACTTGAACCCCAGGTCTCGAATAGCCTGAGTGGGATCTATAGCAAAAGACAGTCCCTATGTTGAATAAGGTATCATCTCTATATCAAAAACAGATAAAAGATAGGAGAAGAAACAGAAATAAAGAGATTAAGTGATTTGCTCAAGATCACACCTCAGGTCAGTGGCAGAGCCAGGAATGAAACCTAGAAGTTAAGTGCTGGTTTGAACAAAACCAATGGCAAAACCTCATAGCAGAGGCAGATTTTAACATATCTCCTGATTCCTAGCCTATTGTCCTACTCACTAGGCCATGCTGCTTTATTAATGAAAAAATATATTTCTATTCTTTTGCTGCTTCACCTTTTTCATCAGCTACAGTGTTATTTGTTCATATACATTGTAGTATTATTCACCCTTTGCATCCAAGCTATGGTTCATCAAAGACCTTCCATTCATAGATATCACATGTGAAGGCAACTCCTGGGTCATTTAGTCCACCCCAGCACGAGTCCCTCTTCTGCAGTCCTTTCAGTGTTACATCTCATTTTCTCTTTAAGCACTACCTCTAAAGACGACTTGTCGGGGTAAATTATTCTATCAACCTGCTAACCTTGCAGCTAAGAATTTCATAATATCAAGCTTGAGTCTTCTCTCTTTCTGCCTTTTTTGTTCCATACCAATATCCTTATCTCTTTAGCCTCCCTGCATAATTCCTCCCTGTGTTTTTTGTGGCAGTCCCTCAGGTATTGTAGATGATTATCATATCTCTTCTTTGACAAGCTGCATCTCTCTGGTTTCATCAGTCTCTCTCATGCCCTCTAGCCTTTTTATCATTCTAGTTGCTTGTCTTAAGATGCTCTGTTTGACCAGCATCCCCTGTGCCTCCAGCCCCCCCCTTTTTTTTTATTGGTGAAGACCCTGAAATGGGTCATGCTCCTCTAATGGAATTAATTCCACTCTGGTCTCACAAGAAATGTAGGCACCCAAGATTAAACAGGTGCATTTACTTTCTGTGATTATAACGCTGCTAGATCTTAAGCATCCATTGACACCTCCAGTCTTCCCCTGGGTTCAGCTAAGTGCTAAGTAACTCTAATGTAACTCTGAAAGTTGATGCACACATGAAATGCATCATTAGATCTTCCTCGAGAGCAAGAAAGTAACGTCATTTGCCTATCACAAAAAAGTCAATTTATAGACCTACTCTGATTTTTCTCTCAAGTCCCTTTCAACTAGCATTCAAGAAAAGACCCAAATCTCTACAGTTACAGATTCATATGTAAAGTCCTTTGAAGTGGGTTTTAGCTCACCCACAGTTCGGTACCTTATAAGTAACATTAGACAGACAGAGAAAGAATCAATTATCTCCAAAAATGCATCAAGATTACATTGACTTTTTCACCTTAAAACAGTTATTCCATAAAACGGAAGAACCCTGATCGGGTTTCTAATGGAGCACAAGTGGCAAAAATGAGTCTACTGCTATCAATGCAAACTGAGCAGGACTTACTTAAAAGATTTTTTGTCCCTTTCCTAATACTACAAAATATTTTGAAAGAAAATGGATTTCTTCCAGGCTTACCATTGAAATGCTTACATGGATCTGAAATAACCAATCAGCAGGTCTGAGATAAGCCCACAATTAAAGTGGAAAATGAGATTTACTGGAAAACTAGATCCAGAATGATGTCCTGGAAATAAAACAATTATTTCCAGATGGGTCATTTGTATTATTTGCTTGCATTTCTCTGGCAGAGCCCTGTGTCCAATTAATCAAGAGCACAGGAAATGTTTGCAGTGGAGAAGTTCACTAGAAGGCTAAAATGGGCAGGTATCACAAAGAGCCCTCTGTTCTTACGAATGCAAATACTTTGGGGTATACAAAGAATGAGGAAGATTTAGTAAATGGGACCAGACTTCAGCTGCTGTGAACAAACACTGTCCGACTGGTTTCAGTGGAATTAGACTGATCTCTATCTGCTGATGAATAGCTATCTGGTTTTCCTGAGGGAAAAAAACCAGCCAGAAACTGAAAATCTGGGAATTTTACTATGCAAAGAAATCAAAAGGGTGGGAAAGGCATGCTCACTGTATGAAGTGCTAGCCTTTAAACTTGTATACATACATTTAAAGTACTATCAATTAACCTTGTATCTAATGAAAACTGAAACAAATGTGTGCATTGCTCTTTTCTCCTCTCAAAAATCTCTCTTCGAAATTAAATATGAAGCACTGGGAAATTTGGCAGGAAGCAGCATTATCCTAAGGGTTAGCAGTTGCCACTGGTTAGAGCAGTGCTTTTATGGCAGGGTCTTCCCCCATGAAGCCTGGTGCCCATAATCTGTATTACAAGCACCTCACCGTTGATCTCAGAAATGCAACTGCATGCCTACAGTGGCTCAGGCTGGAAGCAAGGGATGCTAGAGCAAGCCCTCCCTTCCCTTCCACAGCCACTGGAAGGCTGGAGGGAAGCTGAGCTGAAGCGGGCATAGGCAGACCCTGGCAGGCCACTGAGTATGACTGCAGAGGGGTTTAAACCCCAACCCTGGCCTGCAGGGTCCTCAGCCCGGGTCTGTCTGGCAGGGGTGCAGTAGCACTGTCAGGCACCCCAACCTGTTCCAGGGGCATGGCCAGATACCAGCCCCCACAAGGCAAAGAGAGAGAAGAGAGGGGGGTTTAATCTTCCCTCCCCCTCCTCTCCCATGGGGGGACCACAAGCAGGGTTTGCCTGGGGGCAGGGGAAGTCCCTCTGATGCTTTTGCCCCCCATTCCACTCCCCACTTCAGTGGAGAGCAGAGGGACATGATCTCGCTCCAGCCAAGGGCTTGCAAGCTGAGGTGGGGAGGGAGGGGGTTTAATTCCCCCTCACTTACCCCCTTTGCCACAGATGACCACCCCATAGCTGGCATCTGGCCTCTGACTACCCCCACAAGCAGCAAGTGGGGCTGGGGGCAGAAGCCTAGGAGGAACCCCCCCCC
>JAGPOW010002118.1:9503992-9533630 GCA_030014935.1 Caiman crocodilus | reverse complement strand
TGGTCCTTTAATGGGAACTAGAACAAAAATAGCAACAGCTTTAAACTCAAAGCCTGCTCCGGTTCATCACACCATGGCCAGGCTACCTTCCCACTCTCTGGCTCTCCCCACCCTGGGAGTACCTGCCATGGCCTACAGCTCCTACTCTCCCCCAAACTGAATGGACAGGAGCTCTTCTCCCTATAGGGGTCCAGGCTGTACTACCCCTTAGCCTCTGGTAACCAAGCTTATAGCCCCTGAAGGCCTCCCTCTTCCGGTCAGGTGTGCTCCAGACTGGCTGCAGGTGTGTTCCCTAGCCTTAAAGGACAGCTCACTAGGCTGCCTGGGACTCTTTCTGCTGCAGTCTCTCCCTTAAAGTAGCAGGAGCCCCAGGCTCCCTCTTATAACATCCACCTGTTAAAGAGATTTCCAAATTCTCTTGCACATTTGCAGCCATCAGTTCCTCTAACTTGTCCTTGACTCTGTTTCTCATTTGTGGATCACCGGTGATCATATAGACAGGTCACAGCATTTTCCCAATTATTTCAGTATCTTGACAATGTATTGTATTTATTAGCCACTAGACTGTACCATCTTCAGTGGGAAATTTTTCATAAAACAAAGAATCAATTAATAAAAAGATTGAAATGGTAAAACTGTATAGTCAGAAATCTGATTAAAGGAAGAAAATGGAGAGAGTCTCTGATGTTTTCCACTGACTTCAATGAGAGCTAAATCAGACCATAAGATCCAGTCCTACAAAGATGGTAATGAAACATCCGCCAATTTCAGTGCAAGTCTTCTACATATTAGGGGCTCAGCACATCAGGAAATCAGGCCTTTAAAGCATCAGAACGGATACAGACATTCCCCTTTTTACTAGAAGTTAGCCCAAACTGCACCCCCAAAACCTCACTACCTTTAAACTTTTGCAGGGTGATGGGGAAATAAAAGCTGAATTGACCCCAAATTTTGCAGTTAGGCTGCCAAAAATAAACTGAATCAGAACAACGAATACAAGAGCCCCAAACCTGAGGAGACACTATCATCTGGACCGAAATATTCAGCTAATATAAATCATTGCAACTCTCTTACTGCTACACCAATGTATTCCAGCTCAGAGTCAATCTCTTTGTTTCAAGTATATTTCAACATAAAACACTTTCACTAAAATACACAAATTGAGCACACAATGTGTTTACCTACTTTTGTTACCATGAAGGAGAAGGGGAAAAAATAACTGCAACCGGAGAATTCCCATCTCCACATATTGCACTTATACCAGTAGCTTGAGTTTCTTTTTATAACCAGATAAGGTTTCTGTGCTTTTCGGTCCCCCATCCCTTTTAGGGTTAGCTCCTCTAATGATTATATTAGCACCATTTTTAGATAGAAATTAGTGCAGGAAACA
The DNA here is from genome assembly GCA_030014935.1 of Caiman crocodilus. Taxonomy (NCBI): domain Eukaryota; kingdom Metazoa; phylum Chordata; order Crocodylia; family Alligatoridae; genus Caiman; species Caiman crocodilus. Next base: position 9,532,240 of record JAGPOW010002118.1, on the reverse strand, counting down.
AGGAACGTTTCATCTTGAAAATGCCCAAAGGAGTCCAAGCAGATGAGTTTCACAAGCTTCATTTTATTTTCGCCGCCTCATACCACCATTAAAAAATGCAGGGTTGCTAGGGGATACCAACTCAGATGGTTTGGGCCTAACTTTGAGGCTGTGTTGTAGCCACTGGAGATTTACCAGCATTCGTTTGCATACCATTAATGGATGGAACTAGATTTATGCAGGGGTTGTGTGTCATTACTCTGTACTTTGTTCACCTGTCTGCAGGCTCCTATCAGCAGTGATCCTGCTGCTTGACTTCATTTATCACTCTGGTTCAACATGACACAGGTTTACATATGTAGCAAGAGCTTGCTGATATTTCAAAGGAGTGATTACATGTAAATGCACTGCTGCAAAGATTAACTGTGATCCAGCAAACAAAAATAGGTGATGAGTCACTGTGACTTCTGTCTGGGGCAAGTGTCAAGCTGCTGCTAGTGTACATTTGGGAGAAAGATCCCACGGAGACACGGTACCAAGGGAATTGTCTGTGGGAACAGTGCTGGTGGAGAGAGATTCAAAATGAACAATCCCACATTGGCAACTGTAGTACCCTGGGTGATGGTGGATGTTTGTCAATTGAGTCATCGTCAACAGAACAACCACAAGAAGAAGAACATCCAGTGACTTGCAGGACGCAGACAGAATTGGAGCGCCTTCATCTGATCTCCCATTTGATGAAGGGTAATTTGTTGCGCGATTGGCCCCCTGAAAGCACTCTACAGCCGTGCCATGACACACATGCACGGCTGCTTTCAGGGGGCCGGTCATGTGACAAAATTAACCCTCATCAAGTGAGGGATCAGCTGACGGTGCACAACTTCAGAGCCCCTTAGGGAACTTCTGTTCCCTAGGGTCAATCCAGCCTTGCCTCCAGTGCTGTCTGCAGGAAGGGAGGTGGGAGAAGGGAGGAAAAGTGAGCTAGATGCTGGGGTTTGTCTGGCTTGAGCAGGAGTAGGAGACAGAGACTGCAGCCAGGCTCCTTAGCTTGTAAGAAAGATACAGAGAGGAAAAACGTTGATTCAAAGAAGAAAAAAACCCTGTAGCCGAACTTGAGAAGTAAACGGTTAGAACTTGCTAGTGAAGTTGGCAAAGAGGGGAATCACAGGTGGCCAAAGCTGGCAAGGGATGAGCTGCAGGTGTCTGTATCTGTCAATGAGACAAGTAAAAAAGGGACATCTCAACAGAGAAGGAGATCAGGATTGGCAAGGGGTGGGGGCACCTCACCTATAAATACAAGGGTTGCAAGACTTACCCTCTCACAGTGAGTAATGGGAGTATGGGCTGTGGTTCATTGCTTACCATTGTCCTGAGCTGTTTCACCGAGCTGCACACCTGCTAGGGTATTGTCTTGAGACAATAAACCTCTCTGAGTTTTCACCACCAAAAATAAAATCGAGTCATTCTTTGTGCATCATGCCCAAGCTCCGGAAGGCTGGGTGCAGACGGTGGCTTCTGAGAAGTAGCCTGAACACCAAGAGTGACAGCAGGCAGAAGGCTGGCTGGGAAAACTCCCACACCTGTGCCTCAAAACAATAGGTTACAGTAGCCAGGCTAAATGGCCTGTGGGTTGGAACCTGGGTTTTCTGTATGTGAAGCCTGAGCCTTTTCCATATGAAGTAAAGGGCTAAGTCCAGTAGTTTTATATCATAAAGATCTACATGTGATGTCAACACTGGTGGAGACAAAATCTTCACTGTGTTAGTATTGGTTACACAATGCAGAGTAAACACATTTTTAAAAAGTGAGCTCTCAGTCCTTAAGAGATCAAAGAAACATAAAGAATATTACATGTGTGCAGTTGAAACAGGAATTCACTAACACCAAACAGAGCTTCCTCTTTCTAAGCCTCTTGTAACAGCATCTAAGCCCTGCTGTTTAGGCAAAGATTTGTCTGACATTCTCCTGCAGTCACCCAGCAGAAACATAAAAAAGAAATTAGATGAGATTATGGTTACATGCTAACTCACAATAACAACAAATTAGAGCATTCGCTTTGCAAAGCACCTTTCACATCCAGGGGTGTTTCAAAATCCCTCTGATCAAATTCATGTCATCCAAAGTATTTCTGATAACATGGAGCAGCAGGCTGACTGTTCACTGTAATAGGGAGCAGCAAGCTGACTAGAATTGTGACTGTACACAATTCTGACAGTCAAGCACGGAAGGGAAAATGCAATCAACTAATTGTCACATCAAAGAATGCAAGGAAAATAAATAGTGTTTTATCAGAGACTTGTATTTGCTAGGTGGGATCTCACTCAGAAGTTGTCTTCTGATATGCAGATTTAGGCTTGGCAAATACTTGGTTGAAAACTCAGAGCAAGATTTCATTAGCAATTTTGGATGCCTCAGTTTTGGCAGCTGCAGAAAAAGGGACCCAGTTTTCATCACTTTATCGCTTTCTGAAAAATCAGATGACATTAAGGCTAGAGACAGACATTCAGAAAGCCTGAGCCTGAATTGATTCAATCTTTGCAGGTTAGTCTAACCTGGCTAGGCTGAATTGATTTGTAACTGGAAAAATATTTTCTCTGGACTGAGGAAATTCAGGCACATGCCTGCAGTGGTTCAGACTAGAAGCCAGGGAGCAATAGAGCAGCACTCCCTTCCCTTCTACAGGGCTGAGCTGAGGGAGGGGGGGCATGGCCAGGCCCTGGCTATGATTAAGGAGGGGTTTCCTCTCTCCTGAGCAGCTCAGCAGGGAATGTTTATCACCCCGACTCAGTATTTGTGATGCCATTAAGAAAACAACAGAGGGACATTACCAGCTACCTGTTGATTCTGCCTTTGTCCCATGTGCCACAGCTTGGAGGTAGCCAGCATGTGGTCTGCTAGCTAATGCTGAGAGGCATCTGTGAGGAACAGAGGAATGCCTGCTTAGCAGAGAGTGGGGAGGGAAGGGGGTAGCCAGGCAGACACCTGCAGAGACTGCCGGAGCTGTAGCCAGGGAGCAGAGGGGAGGGGCCAGCCCTGTTGTGGAGCAGAGAGCCCCATCCAGCCCAGAGAGCATGCCGGGATGCTGGGGGGACTGTGATTTAACTTAAACCAGCAAGGGGTCTGAGTCAGACATTGCATAAACTGGTTTGAGCCAAATCAGTTAAGTCTGATACTACATTTAACCAGGTTTATGTCAAACTGGTTTCAGCCATTTTCAAACTGGTTTACGTGCACTGAACATCTGTTCTGTTACAGGTTTAAACCAGATTCTGATCACTTAAACCGATGTATGTCTAATGTCTGTCCCTAGCCTAAGGGGTCTCAGAATGGGTATACAACATTGCTGGTCACTTTTAGAAATCATGGCTGTAGATACTTCTTGGCATAGGAGCTGGCAATTCATTTGGCAAATCAATAATGAATGAAAGTTTCTTCACAAAGGATATGCCAGCATTGCCATCTTTCAGACTGGATGGACCACCAGGACCTGACTGCTTGCGGTTTTTAAAAAAAATCTCACAAGCTGCCATCCTATATCCTCTGATACCCTAGAGCAATACGCCTCTGATATCCCAGGTAATTCTGGCATATCCTTTCTAAAGCAACATTCATTATTAAGGACCACATGCTCTGATACCCCAATTAGATTAGTGTGAGTGACTATTAGCCTGCCTAAAATTCTTCTGATTGTGCCATTTTTCTTCAAGATTAACACCTCCCCTCAGAATCATTTGCACAAAACTAAACTCAGGCCAAGAAGTCTAGCATCGGCAAAGAATCTGGCCCCTCATTTTCCTTTCCTGTGATGGAGGTGCTCTTGTGTCTCATCGCAAGCAAAATGTATAAAAAGTTAATGTTAGCAATGACATTTTAATCAGCCTCATTAGCGTACACTGATTAAAGGGCAGACTCAATTAAAAATATATGTTCAGCTTCTAAGACATGAAAAGCCTTGGAAAGACCGCTAAATTAAGTTCCTGCTCCCAGGGCTGGGCATCATTTATTTATTTGTTTCATTGACTCAGATCTTGAACTTTTTCTTTTCATAAGGCCTTCACAGAGGGATGAGCAATACAGTGACAAATGACTAACTCCAACACTGCGCTCCCACCAGTGCAGGTGGCCAAGTGGGTGGAAAGCAACCAGGAGCTGGAATGGGAGCTTCGTGTGCTGCGGCAGGAGCCGCCCAGCTGAAGGTCCCCACTCCCAAGAGCAGCGCAGCAGGGGCAGGAGCAGGAGGAAGAGGAGGAGCTGCCATGGGGGCAAGGGGAATCTGAGCAGCACCTGGGGCTGCAGCCACACCAGAAGCAGCCCCACTGGAAGCTGTGTGCACTGGCCCAGTCCAGGGCCAGCAGGCGCAGGCAAGCATGCAGCACTGGCTTCCCCAGGCAGGGCCCAGCCCCATGCAGAGTGCCACAGGGGCAGTTGCAGGCCCTGTCCAGTCAACTGACTGGAGCCCCCCACCGGGGGGATCCAATCAGTTGGTGGGCCACATCTGGTGTAAAGGTGTTCAAATTTCAAGTCTAACCTCACCCTATTTTCCATCGTCCCCCTGCTCAGCTGAACTGGAATCTATGTTTCTTACCCTTTCAGTACCTACTTAGATTGCCAGCTTTCTCTCGACATATTTGTCCAGCGCTAAGAGCAACGCAGGGCTGGTCTTGGTGTGGTCTGTAGGCCCGGATGTAATGCACACAATGACTGCAACATTCCCATAGCAAAGGGGCAGTGACACTATATCCTTTCATTCCTTTTCATCTGAGTTCCACTATGCACTTGCTGCTTGACTTAGGCCCATGACTTGACCATCTACCAAAACCAAACCCAGTCAGATTTATACAACTTTCCCCTTGGGGAGTGGATGACAGAAGGGAATGTACTCCTGAAGTCTTAACAGAAGTGTAGTGAACTCCTGCATTGCTCTGGGCAGCGTGCTGACCACTGGAGAATTGGGAAGGGAGGGAGGAAGGGAAGCTTACCTGCCCCAGCTCTTCCGTCACTCTGGCAGCACCTGCTGCCATTATAGTAACATGGGTATAGGCTGCTACAGATGAGGAGAAAGCTTACTACACACTGGCTGTGGCAGGGGCACCAAAATACAACCTCCTCCCAACCTTGGAGTTTTTGCTTCCCATCCTCCATAGATATGCTACTGGGGTTCCTGCAGCCAGTGTGCAATGCGCCGACCTGTCGGCTGCAGCAGCCCTGAGGGCTGCTCCTGGTGCCTTATTCCCACCCAGTAGTACACCTAGGCAGAAGATAATCTGCTTCCCAACCTCATTTGGGATTGGGCATTTTGCCTCCCAGCCCCAGTACACTATGGGACGTAGGGCTGTCCAGCATCTCTGGCTGGGGTGCACAGACTATGCCACCTTAGCAAAGGCTCCTGGAGGGATTCTGGCACCCCTTCTAAGACAGCACTGGGGCAAGTGTCCTGCTCACTCCTTCCTCCAATTACACTACTGGGTTCTGAGATACTGCAGTCACAAAACCAATATGGAAACCTACGTAGACCCTCTCTAGACCTATATTTCTCTGTCTCTAAATGGAGGTGGCACATGAGTTTCCTCCTTACTGTACTTTGAATACTTCAGACATAAAGTAATATTAGTGCAGAATATTAGCAGTGTAAAGTGTGTGTATTTAATCTGTTACAAGAACTCAATTCTCTGTTACAAGAATTACCTGGGATATCAGAGGATATATGAGCAAAAAACCCAGAGTTTTCATGATTTTTTATAATGTATTTTTATTCTCCATTTAAACTATGAAGCAAAAAAGGATCAGGTAATAATAAAATATCATTAATTTCTACTTTGGTTCCTCATGTATTTTCTTGTGAAAATAATTTATGAGGTGAATTTCACCTCTCAGATATCTCATTTCAGAAATGCCATCTTTGGTTTGTAACTAAGCTGAGAAAATTTCATTTTGCTATTGTCTATTATGTTGAAAATTCTTTAATAACAATAAATGATAAATGTCTTTTCTTATGTTAATTCAAAAGCTTTTTTTTTTCTTTGCTTTTTTTTTTTTTTTTATCTTGGAAGCTCTTTGATTCTGACTGAAAGGATGTGTATTTTTCTCTGGCATTTAGCATCAATAAAAGAAAAAAAAATCTGATGTTCCTTGAATGTATTTCATGACTACAGGGAATGTTATCTAATGTAGCAATGACTGAGACACTGTCAATAGAGCTCTGAAGAAAACCGTATGAAATGGAGTTTTAAGAAAGAGATAGAGAAAAGGATATTCTGATAAATGGTATTATTTGTAATTGAATTCCATTGTGACTTCTAAGATCCAGATGGGGGAGATGAAGGTCACCTCTCTGTCAGGAAGAGAGCTGGGTTTCTGATACATTTATTTGCTGCTGGGAGACGCATGTAGAAATGCTTTGATTCTGCCTCTAAACTCACTGGGCCAGAAGCCGGCTGGTGTGATTCAGAGCATCTTCACTGGCTTCCAGCAACTGGGATGTACTCTATTGTTTTGCAGATAATCCCCATGCTCCATATTCAATTCTTACTCAAAGTGCCTTAGAAGCCAGGGAGTTTGCCACAGTAAAGTCAGAAGTGTTGTGTGCGCTTAGCTTGAGCTCAGTAGAAAGTTACTTCCATGCAGGACTCTTGCAATATGTACCAAGGGGAATTGCCAGTTCGCTCCTGGTAACAGTTACCTACCTCCCACTCCCTAGCCTTATGGAATCAATTCTCTATGACTGTAGAGCCCGCGCTCAGGTGAAAAATGAGGGCTGGCGGGAACAGGTACAGTAATCCAAGCAGATAAATCTGGGTTGCACGAATCCTTCTGTAGTCCCCGATAAAAGCCCAGGAAGGTCCTGGCCCTAGCCATAGGAGCTGGGAAGTACAGCTCTGCATCCAGCGGTGCATTTGGGGGTGGGTGGCAAGTGAAAGGTGCTGCCTTCTCAACTGGGAGGGAGTTTGTGGCACAGGAGGTGCAGCCTTGTACCCAGTAGCATACCTAGGGCTCAGGGAGGAGAGGAAATGGGGCACCAGGCACCGCTTCCAGGGACCCCATGTCACAAGACTGCTGCTTCTGGAGCGGACACTGCTACAGCACCACTGTCAGCTGCCTTCAGCATGCAAAGCCTGGGCAGGTAAGGCTTCCGGAACTTCCTTTCACCCCTCCCCACCCCACCAACTCCCCATTCCCAGTCTGCAGTGGTTGCCATGCCCCACTCCCTCCCTGCCCCAGGTACTGTATGACTTTGCTATGCCTCTGTATGGATGGGGGAATGCCACCAAGATATGGGTTCAGCTGGTTCCAGTTTCCAACAGGCCAAGAGAATACCCCTGCTCTAGTGATGCTGCTACACTATGTGCAGTAAAGGTTAAGGGATTGCAAGAGAGAGCAGCAGCAGGAGATCAATGTGGGTGCAATAAAGGATGTGTGCAGTTGCAAGTCAGGGGACTGAAATGAAACATTTTGCAACAGACTGAACCTAGGTCTGGCCCTCATTTAGCGCTACGGACTTTTTTGCACCAGTGTCAGTGAATTACATGTGCAACGGCTTCAGAGCTCTTGGACCTTTTTTTTTTTTTTTAGCCGTTACTTATAATATATTTTGCTGCCTGGTTCTTCCTGGAAGATGGTTGCACGAGTTATTGCATCATTTGGCCAAGTGAAAAACAAATGACCTCATTTATAAAGAGACAGAGACTTTGATGCAGCAAACAGGAGAATTGTGCTTATTAATATTTTACATTATTGTTGCAGCTAAGTATTACTGTGCATCTTGCTTAGGCTGAGACTCTAATACTTTGAATTAAAAAACGATGCATTAAAAATTCAGCAGAACAGAGAAGCTGTGCAATAATTTAAGCTTCCAGTCCAGCTTTGCTAGTGCTAGAAGAAAGGGGTGTGAATTATACCTCCCCAGGCCAGCAGAATCCGTTTCGCAACAGAGCCAGATTGAGACCCAAGAACAGCAGGGAGTCTTCTGTCATTGTCCTTACTCAGGGTTTCTCTTGGTAGGCAGCAACTCCTGAGTTTATGGCTGGGACCCTACAGGTTTCTGTGGTGGAGACTGCATGATCAATCAGCAAAATCACTAGACCTTGCAGCCCCCCGTTTCCAGCCAGGGCTGCAGTGATCCCTGATAGTCCCACAGCACAAATGAAAGTCAGAGACATGTCCGACAATATTAAATGAAATAGTTCTGTTTTGGAACAAACTACTGCAGTTCTAGGGCAGTGATGGAAAAATAGATGGAAAAAATGGCATTTTCCCAAGAGATGCAAAACATTTTTAGGGGGGGAAAAAAAGAGATCAATCAGAATCTCAGTTTCCTGCCAATAAACAATTTTGATGGAAAATTTGACCTAGCCCTACTTACACCTATTTTTACAGACATCAGTGCTAGCCCTCCAAACACAGGTGAATGTCCTCCCTATAAAACAGTTGCTTTCCTCTGAGATAAATAAATTGATAATGTCTCTCTATTGCTGACTTACCAGAAGTGGAAATTCAGTGGACACCATAATGATTAATCATTATGCCAACACCGCATAAGAAAAAGGAATGAAAAGAAACAATGCAATCCTGTTATCTTGGTTTATAATATACTAGTAGAAGTGGGGTGAGAATGTCTTCCAGTTTCAACTTTCCCCTTGTTTGATTTTCTTTAGCTGCAGAATTCGGCTCTTTTTAACAAAATGTTTTCTGACATATACTTTATTGGTTGCGTTAATATTATTTTAATAGTCTATACTTAAGTACAGTCAGGTAATTGCATTTTAGATACATGATAATATTTATATGGAAGGTCTTGCACATCTGGAAAATGGCTCAGATCAGGAGTTATTCTGTGCTAGTTAGGAGACTGATTCTACTTGGTGTTTGGGGATACATTAAGATGATGTGCCTTCCGTTCCCACCAACCCACTCCACCCGTGCCCAAACGCCACTCCATCTTTCTGTATGGAAAACAACCTATGGAGAAACCTCTCTCAGTCCAAGATAGCTGGAAATGAAAGTCCAAGCCTTCATTCACTGAGACATACCTGGGTGAATACCTTGAAGCCAGAGGATCTGCGCCAATTTGCAACAGCCGAGAATTTGGCCATAAGGCTCTCCTCTGTGCCCCGGGGACACTGTTCGTTATGTTGCCTTTGTTCTCATATATTGATCTAATCTCAAGGCCACAACATCGTGTCTAACCTCTTCATCTTCCTTATGCTTTCTAATCATTCATGCCCAGCGCTTATCAATGCTCTTAGCCTATCACACTAATCTTTTCTTTCTTTCTGTTTCCTGACATAAACACTTAGAGAAGATTAGCAACCAAGCCTGGCAGCAGAATCTGCTCTGGCTTCAGCTACTGGGAACTGCTTGCCTGAGCCCCAAACTATGTCCTGTTCTACACAGGTCATTCTGACGGGGGGAGCAGAAACCAAGCCTCTCCAATGCACAACCCCCCTCTCTGTATTGCTCCCTGCATGAGGAACATGACCTATTTTGCACTGGCCATTAAGCTGGTACAGAACACTGCCTTCTCTACTGCTTTTCAGCCCATTAGATGTGTAAGACAGAGGGGGATGAATCAGCTGCAAAAGCAACAGAGGGGTGCAGAAAGTTTCCCTACACTTCCATAATATATCACCTGGCCCTTAATCTCAAAAAGGAGGAGGAACCAGTTTAGAAACCAATGAACTTGTACTGAGACTTATTGGAAGAGTAGTGTAGGCAACAGGGTAAGACATTTCAAAAAATGTAAACAGCCTGGTAAAGAGGATAACTGGGAGATGTATAAGACTACGCAGAAGTGCATTAAGAGATCATTAGAGAGGTGGATGGGGAAAAAAGACCTACTGAACATTAAGTACTAGTGATTATTTCAAGCACAGTAGCTATAATGCCCCCCCAACATACATTAATTGAAGACAAAAAGGAAATTAAAAGAGAAAATGGGTGCAGTGAAACGATAGCAAGGACTGAGAGATGAATAAGGATATGGAAAACTTGTTAAATGCTTTACTTTGTGTCCGTCTTTAGAAAGGACAAATTAAGCAGAGGAGATGACAAAAACAAGCACCATCTTTCCCAATATGCTAGGAACTATTAGTCACTGTACAAATGGTGGTTAGAAATCACATGTTTGTAAAACAGGTTCATATCATCCATGATATTTAAAGAGAGAGACACGGGCAGCCATTAGTGAAATTAGATGATATTTTAAGAGCTGTCCAATTAGAGGGTAGAGTAGGCTTGATTCTCCATTCTGATTCAGCCGGCTTCTCAACCCATTTCCACGCATGTTAATAGCAGCACAAGAGCGAGTTTGATCAAAGACTCCAAACAAAAGGAAAGTGGAAAATGTCATTATTTTGAAATCTGTTTCAACTGTATACAAGTGGCTCTGATTTTTCAAACCTTCAGATTACAAAGAAAAAACTGATTCCTGTACTTTGAAATGCTCTAAAGAGTGAGAATATGGATGATAAACCCTCTTGCTATGTCTTGCAATGAAGGCATTTCAACAGGCCTGAACAAAAATGTGGTACCTGATATTGTGTCTGACAGAGCCCGGGTTTTCTTGTAGAAAACCATTGGGTTATGAATTAGAGCTGACTGAAAAGCAAGAATACTATTTCAGGCAAAATTCGAAGGTTTCAACATTTGGTTTCATTCCACACGCGCAAGAAAGAGATCTCTCTTGAAGTGCTTTTATAAAAACACAACAGACGGGAGACAGAGCAATTCACCTCAGAATAGCCATTCAGTCTGTGCTTACAACACCCACATGGAGACACTCGAGAGTCCCTTTCAAATCTCAAATGGCCCTAAGTATAATGCTGCCTGCACGAGGTACTCAAATATTTAGTATAATATTTCTTTGGAAAAAATAGAGATGCAACTGCAAGCCAACTTCATCCCCGGCCCACCCACCGTCTGTGGATACCACACTTCGATGGGTGAAATATATGGATGTGGCATAGTGGTGAGATGCACAGTCTACTGGGGGCATCACTAGTGAACAGCTCTACATGGAAAATGCTTATATTAGGTGGTGGGTACAAATCCCATGGACAGACGGATCTTTCTAAACATTCACATACTTTGATATCAAATGTCAATATATTTGTAACTTGTGTTTTCTTGTTTAGATCAGACATCTTTGGATGTCAACTTCACTTAAAATATTTAAATTATTTTATCTTCTGTGCTCCTCCTTCCAAATTCCCTGGTGACTGCAGTACTAGATACACTCTACTTTACATACTCCCCACATACATTGTCTTAAAGTGGTTAAGATCTAGGCTGGATAGGAACCCATGACTTACAAATGCATCAAAACACCATGTATCTACAGAAGCAGTAAAATGTCATTTCCAAAAAGGTATGCGCTCTACTATACAATACAGCCAGCACTCAGCAACTTTAAAAACAATTTAAGACCAAGTTAGGACGGCATAATTGGATGACAGACAGCAATCATGTCAGGTGTACTGAATTAACTTACTGGAATGCTACCCCTAGATCACTGTCATAACAGACAAGAAAGCGTACTTAATGTTACACACTTAGATTTTTCAAAGATTCCCTGAGTGATGATATATTTGCATTTTATTAGTGGACTCTGACCTGAGCATCATTTACCAGCCTGCTGTTGCCTCTGGTGATTGCTCAAACTCTAAAATTGCTTTCTGCAGCCGACTCATTTGCAATTTGTAAAATGTGTGCAATTCTTCACTTCAGTTCCCAATGCACAGGTATCAAAATTAACCTCCCCTCACCCCATGAATGTGCTGATATGGCCCAAATCATCATGCTAACCAAACCCTCCACAAATGCATTCTCATAACAGCACACAGAACCTGAATTGTCATCTTAGCCCTCATAATAGCTCCTCCAGTTTACTGGCATGATGTTTTGAGGAGTACCTACACTGACACTGTCCATAGCACCTGTCCTACAACTGGATAAAGGACTCCAGTCAATCTGGCATGTCTCTTCAGCATTACTTATACCTGGTCATCTCTGTTGATTAAGGGGGGGTAGTTTTGCACTGATAATATATTATTCTGCTTTTTAAATAAAAAAGTAGCCTGTTGGATCAAAAATCTGAAAAGGATGAGGCTGATAATTACTATAGGATGAAGTTAGCCCAGGGGTGGGCAAAATGCAGCCCACGGGCTGGATGCAGCCCACCAGGCCATTCTATGCGGCCCGCAGAGGCCCTAGAAAATTTAGAAAATAAATATTTATCTGCCCTGGCTGCCTGACATGTGGCCCTTGATGGCTTGCCAAAACTCAGTAAGTGGCCCTCCTCCCAAAATAATTGCCCACCCCTAAGTTAGTCACATACAGCATCTTAAACACAGAAAAAAGCATGCCCCATGCTGGTTGCAAGTTATATTTTATATTTTGACACGTGTTGGGGATTACATCCAATGGTCAAAACTCCACTGAATAGACACTACATTTGCCAATGTACTATTAAAAGGTCCCATGTCCACATTCTGAAAATTAGTACAGTTCTACACTGGATGAGGATCTCTTCAACTACTGGCTGTATGAACACTTGGACAAGAATATTCATCTATATTAGGTATTTCATAGCACTCCTATTGCACTTGTCACTGTAGCAGAGTCTAACATCAAGTACCATACCTGTAAACACTGTTATCAGTGTGCTTTCTAACACTGCTTATCTCGATTTGCTGCTTCTTTTAATCAAATCAGGAAGATGGTTTTCACAACGGAAAATGATACATTGTTATTTGCCATTTTTAATTTACTGCGGCTGAGATTTTCTTTTATTCCTAAACGCACCTTTCTCTTGGGCAGATGAAAGCAAAAAAATCACAATGAATAAATAAAATCCATGCAAGGGGAGGAATTCATCAAACAACAAAAGGTTTGGGAAGAGACCACAGTGTATACAAGTGAACGTTATAAATGAAAGGCACCATTTAGGTTAGTAAGTGGCTGACAGAATAAATTCTCTTTGTTGCAAGATGAGAAGAGAAGACTGAGCCGTGATTCAGTTTGTCACTTACAACAATTATAAATCTGAAACGCATCATTTTACACATGTGGCGTAAATTCCTCACCCTTTAGCCTCTGCCCAAAGGAGGTGGCAGTCAAAAGTCTCTCTTTTTGCTCCATGTTAGTCCACTACATAACAATGGACCTGATCACAATGGGGGGCCCCAGAAAGGACTGTGATACACAACAACAGCAAAAGTATTTTTATGTAGGACGATGAGTGGTAGGAAGTAGGAATTAAACTTAATTTGTTTGGTAGGGAGGCTGAAAAATTCCACATTGCATTCAAGTTAAGGTAAGTTTTCTCCAGGAAACTTCTTAAGTATATTATTCATGATGATATTTGTGTTAATCAAGAGTTTGTAGGTCAATGATTTTAAAATCCTTTAGGCTATAATTAAGCATGTGAAATGCACAGGAGAATCAACATGGAAATTAAAACCAATTACCTTGCAAAGCAAGACTTCGGTGCCCTTTTGTAGCCCCAAAGATCTCAAAGTGTCTTCAAAGCATTAATTAATTCTCATCACCCACATAATACAGAGAAAAGGATCAGAATGCTTTCTGCATGTAATTCTGAAGCATGCAATGGGCTACTAAAATGAAAGCATGGGTCACAGAACGTTTTCCAATGAAATGCAGAAACAACAGCAGGCCGAGCGCAATTGAGCAAAGAACCTCTGTAGCTTCATATGGTCTAGAGTAGACCAAGTAAAATAGAATGATCTCAATCAAAGAGTCCTCTAGTCCATTAACTTTATGCAAAGTAAGTCCTCTTTTGGCATCATGAAATGTTTTCCTGTCATTATAATAATCTGATGCCTCCAAGGAAAGGAAATGACATAAAGGGAGCAGGAACAAGGGCATGCTTCTTTGGGGCACTCTTGAGAATACCAAGAAAGCAACAGAGACAGCCCCATGTTGCTACTTAAATCCTGTTGTGTGAAACTTGTTCTGGCCCTTTGCACATGTGTAAACATCGATAAATTTAAGTTTTGTTTAGTTATATTCTCTCCTGTATTGCATGATGCAGCAAGACACTTCAACAGGAGCCTAAATTCAACATGAGTAGACCCTCCTAAAGTTAGTGGAGCCATTCGCTGACAAAATAAAGCACGCACTTAAATATCTTGATGATTTAGAACAAGTATCCTCAGAAATTATGCTGCTTTAGCTATGCTTCGTAACCACTTCTAAAAGCAAAAAATAAGACCATAGTTAGGAGGGGAAAAGATAGAAATTAAATGCAGTGAAACATCCTCTGACATATTAAAATTATACTTTTCCGGGTGTAAACTTTCCTGCAGCCAAAATTAAAAAAAAAAAAAAAATCATGTGTTGTCAAATTTCAGCCCTGCTAATGTACAACCATGTAAAGTTTTTATTTTGCCTTCTTGACTCTAAGCCAGAGCTAGAGGGTGAAATATTCTCTGCTAGTAAAAATGAACGTGAGCCTCAACTGATTGGAATTCAAGTAGAAAATTGCACCCATACAAAAGTTACAATAAATCCTTTGCCAAATTAAAGCAAGGTGAATTATAACCTGTTGGAAATTTGAATTTCATTTTCCTGGATCAAGTTTATAAAATGGTTTTCTCAAGTCATTTCCATGTTTTGTGGCCCATAGTATCACTTTTGAGCAGCCCATCACTTCCCCTAATATTTTAGGCGATGCTACTAACCATTCATCATGAGTCTTTAAAACAAAACACATTTTAAGACTCTCTTCATGCAGAAGTGCTTTAGACAGCCAGAGTGCATTGGTGCTACAAGTCTTTACAAACTGCCTGGACTTTGGGGTAGACACGTGATTAAAGTTGGGGGATGAGGAATCAGGATTCCTGGGTTTTCTCTATTTTCAGGCTGTGTGACCTTGAGTCCATTTGTTTAACATGCTTTTCCCATCCGCGAAATTACTATAGATATCACTGGCCACATATGGATGCCGTGAGGCTTAATTAATGCCTATTGTAAAATATCAAATGACGATTTCAGCATCAGGCAGTTGAATCCTTTCATTCCTTGACCGATACCATCCATCAACTTCCCACAAGTTAATGATATATTTACTTTCCCACATGAAAGAGAGAAAATGGCACATTAAAAAGAGAGAGAGGGATTTCATAAAAAAAAAGATCGAGGCAGTTGGAATGAAAATTAAATACACACAGAGGTGTCAGGCAGGGCAAATCTGTAGGGACTGTGGTGATGAACTATATCCCAACAGAGAGCAGTTTCAAGGGCTTCCAGGATATTAGCCAAACCCCAGGGCTGAAATAAGAGATGCAACTTTTGTGCACCCTTTTGATTAGAGCTGCATAGCAACAAATCCACTGGCCTTAGCTTCACTCCAGCCCAGTCCAGTCTTAAAACTCTGACCTGTGTGTTTCTGGAAGTGAGCCCAGCCCTGTCATAAATATATGTGAAGAATTTTTCTAATCTGAAAAACCATAGCTATACCCTCTTGTATGCCAAGGAACCATGGTTGTTCCACGGTATTTTGGACCTTCCCCAGCTCACTCAATACTGCCAAGTGAATTTCACCCCAGGTGATAGCTACCTGTTCAGTAATTATGGATGAGAACAACACTGGATCTGCACTCCAGAGAAGAAGGGAAAGGAGACGAGTGACATATCTAGGGCAAAACAGACACTTTGTAAACAGAAGCCCACACACAATCAGAACTTGAAGCATGATATTTAGAAGGCTGATAACAATGTGCTTGAATATACAGATATATTTATATATACATTTATTTATATATATTTAGTTATAATTTATTTTTATATAGCTATTTCTGGGCAAAAGTAATCTTCTGAAGTGTATGAAGTATACGTGCCTCAGTTTCTCTGCATAGGGAAACAATCTCAGTGGCACAGCACCATCTTGGAGACCACGGGGGTATCCAAGAGGAAGTGGGATAAACAGCCAGAGTCAGAAACTGAATCCTATTTTACCTATACTGTCAGTGACACTGACCGTGTACAAACATCTATTTCTACCAGTGGAAAATTTCCACCATTAGAAGTGATTTCAGGAGAGATGGCAGTACATTTTCTCAGTCTGCAACCACCCACTTTCCCCTTCTTCTTGCACCTTCTTGAGATAGGGGCATCATCCTGGTCTGAGGAAAGCATATGGGCTGCTTCAGTCTTCCCATTCCTGGGGGGACTGGGGCAGCACGGCAAAGCCCCCTGCCTGCTTCTCACATTAGGGACTCAGGTGTTAGCAGCAAGCCCAGGGCTCGTAACAGTGCCTGAGAGCCAAGCAGCAGAACAAAGGCACTGACCCCTTCTCGTTCCAGGGACTCTGGAATGAGGAGGAGACACGGCGGGGAGCTGCTCCCTCATCAGCTCCTGGTACTTGGGAGCTAAGTGGATTGAGGCCACAGCAAAGCCTCTGACTTTTCACACAGCTGGGACTCTGGCGCGAAGAGCAAGCAAGTGCTTTGCCCACTACCCCAGGGAGAAGGTCCCTAAACCCAATTCTTGGCCCCTGCTGCTTCGGTTTTGCTGCCCACACCGTCCATTTGGGTGTCAGTGATTTCAAAGCCAGTGGGACCAAGAACCTGGTTGGGGTAAGCTTTCATCAAACCCACTTTGTGGCCCTGCTGGCTCTTAAGTCACTGCCCCTGCTGCACAGTGGGCAGCACAGGTGGCAAGGGGAAGCCACAGGGAGCTGACAAAACCCCTGCCTCTTCCCAAAACTGGGGACTGTCTGGTTTGGGAAAGAGGTAGGGACCAGTGGCTGCTGCTCCACTCCCCTCCTGAACTACTCTGGGAGGGGAGGGGAAGGCACAGTAATGCCAGGACACAGCTTCCAAGCCTGTTTCTCATTCCAAAGACTGGTGTAAGAAGCGGGAATGGACTTGTGATGCTGCTGCCTCTGCTTAGCTCCTAGTGCCTGAGTGGAAAGAGCAGTGGAGAAAAGTGCCTTGCCTGCTTATCATACCGGGTACCCCAGTGTGTGAGAAGCTGAGAGGGAGAAGCTGGTGGCTACTCCTTCCCCGATCTACAGGAGGTACTAAAGCAGCTGCCCGCTACACCTTCTGCAAAACAGGGTGACCCTGGTCTCTGCAAGGCATAGGAGCCTTTCACCATGGCCCTACTACTCCTCGTCTCCAGCGGGAGTTAAGCAGTGGGAAAGTACTACAAATGTTCATTCTCCCATAAGAAGCTCTCCAAGGACTGCCTTCTCCTTGCTGGAATTGGCTTACTTTCCTCCCAGAGCAGTCATTTTTGGTCCAGGAGAAAGAATGTAAACATTTGTACTCTTGGTTTTT
This sequence comes from Caiman crocodilus, assembly GCA_030014935.1. Taxonomy (NCBI): domain Eukaryota; kingdom Metazoa; phylum Chordata; order Crocodylia; family Alligatoridae; genus Caiman; species Caiman crocodilus. The sequence goes on along the minus strand of JAGPOW010002118.1, from coordinate 9,514,964 downwards.
ACCAGGAGAACAGCGATTATCCGAGGAGAGACCAAATGTCCACACACAGCCATTGTTAATGAAAGACTTCCTGGAAGACATGGCATTTTGAGTGCATTTTTTGTAAAACACTCAGGACACATCCCCGGACACATGGGCAAGCACTTCCAGTAGCAAAAAATTAGCAGCACAAATTTGTGCTGCTAGCTTTTTGCTGCTACGCACACCCCTACAACGTATGCTTTGCTGCAGGGCAAAATGCCCCATTCTGGGGAAACTAGTGGAGGAGCCAGGGTGGAACTAAAAGAGGGGAGACATGCTGGCCAGCAGCCAGAACATCTCCTGGGAAGACTGAGCCTCCGTGTCTACTGGCATACACTCCTGTGGCACGTGCCATGCCACATTTTTTGTGGAATTTATTTTGTTACTGGGATTTCCTGGTAGCAGATTTTGCCCCCGTTTGGGACGTGTTTTAATGTGATGGGCATGCAGTTTGTGCCGCAGCAAAGAGGTTTGCAACAACACAAACTGCACGTGCCTGCATGTCTGGATCCATCCTCAGAGGTTCATGGAGAAAAGGCTTTTTATGAGGACAGTGTATCATTTGCTCAAACCAAAAGGAGTTAGAGATCTCTATATATCTATGGGTATACAGTGCTGGACAAAGGAGATCTCGCAGGAGCAAAAGCAACCCCAAGGAGAAAACTTAGATGGAGATACAAGAGTGTTAAGCCAATTAAGCCAAAAAAAAAGAGGTAAATTTACACTATAAAAGTCAGGCCAGCCCTGACTGGCAACGACCCATGTAAGTCAATGCAGCTACCCAGGTTGTTATTAGCTGAGGTCCTTCCCATAATACATATTATCTTCATTATAGGCCAAGGAGTCTGCCTGCCTATAGTTGTATTAGTGTGTCTTAGTTAAAAGTAACACCTCTCTGTACTATGCCACATGAATAAGGACAGGTCCAAATAAAACTCAACAGGCCTAATTCTCCTCTCAAGCGATGTATGTTTTATACCAGCAAAGTCCATCAAGTTCAGCACAGCGATCATGATTTACCCTGGTAGAAGCGAGAAGAGAAATAGATTCGATGCATTTGTGCATTCAGCTAGGTCACAGCTGGCCTCCCATAAATAATCTGCAAGGCCCTGCATTATTCTGCTGAGGAAGTGAGCTGTGTGATCTGTATCAGTGATAATGTTTCTTTCAGCAATCATTAGGGTAAAGCGGATAGTCATGCCAGACTTACTGACTAAGCTGGGGACGGCCGCAAATAAATGAAATGATACATGCCGTCTCCGAGACAAGAGTTTGGAAGATATTTCACCTGAAACTTATAATGCTTGAGATGTGCACTATGGGGATAGACCTTCGGGGCCTTCTTCTGTGGCTGCTGACTTCCCAACCTTTAATATCGCTACTGGAGGCTCTGCCCCATCTTTCTGGAAATAACATTTACATGCAAGAGAATCAAATCAATGTTTCAGTCAATTACTATCTGAAGCATAAAAGTAACATTTTAGAGTTACCTTTGAAACCAGTGAAGAACAACATAATGAATGAGCTAAGACCCAATTCTGAGCAGAGGCACTGTGGGCCAGAGCCACAACACTAAAAAAAGAAAAAAGACCTGGGTTCTAGTCCAAGTACTTTCATGTCGTTATAGACAAGCCCAGTTCTCTTCCTGCCTCAGTTTCCTCAAATGGTCCTAGCGGCACAGTGCCATTTTGGGACCCTGTGATAATGTAGTTGTTCCACCCAGGAAGACAGAGAGGTTAAAAGGGTTATTGAGACTAACTGATCACCTACATTTTCAGCAAATGACAACATCCTCCCACCATGCAATAGCTCGGCGGTACAGATCATCAAGCACAGGACAAAAGTACCCCCACATCAAGTACCCCCCACATCTCTCTGATGACCCAAGCACCTAGAAAGCTTTGCTTATTTGTGCACACCCAGATTTAAGGCTCACATAGCCTGGAAAGGAGTGTAGGGAAGGCTGTTATTTGATCTCCCAGATACACTGCCCAAATGGTAATCTAGCCCCGTGTCTGGCTTTCTCACCAGGTCACGTAGGCTTTGGAGAAGCCTTGCTTTCTGGGGTTGTGATAAGTTCTGCGACACATTCATCTTCAACTCCTGCATTCCTTGGTGATTAGAGATTTTCTACAAAACTGTGCAATACAAAATCCCCACATTCAGTTTAACATTTGAGGACATCCAAGGCAAGCCCACACCCAGCTGTATGGCCAACCACACAGTATAAAAATAGTTTGGGTTCCTCTTTTCCATTACACAGTAAATAAGTTATATTTTGTTTCCTGGACAAACCTTTTCAATTCCATTTCCATTCAGAAAGTTTTAAAAGTTCATCTTGCCTGAGGACTCCATTTCCATTATGATGAGTTCTGTGTCTGAAGCTGTTTAAAAAAAATAAAATAAAAATGAAGCGGCAGCTTCTCCCAAGAGAGGATGCTTTTGAGGAAGTACAATCAGATGCAATGGCTTTAATGTAGCACAAGGCAAAAGACCTTTGGTCTTTTCTTTTCAAGAGTCCTTCCATTTTATTCTCTAGAGAGCATCTGTCACATTCATTCCAGTTTCCCTATGATACTGAAAAATAAACAACAGGATTTCTATTTATTTGTAGTACTATTATTCTGAAAATATTTGCATTGTGAGCCAAGGAAGACAAATGCTTCCTATAGATGAACCCCAATCAACCAAAAAATTAAGACAATTACGGCTCTGAGATGCCTCCAGAAACTTTTCTCAATCTATTAGGATCAAGGTTGGCGTGGAACCACAAAGAAAGAAAGAAATGAAATAGCTTCTTCAACAGCAGCTCTGTATCTGCAAGTACTCCTGCCTAGCTGATTAATTCTGCTTGTTTTATATTTTGCCTTCTTTCTTAATGACTCTGTCAATGGGATGTTAAAATCCCATCAGCAACAACCTCTAATCTTTACTATTTTTTATTTAAATTGATAGCCTAATGTTTCCTTTTGAGTGAGGCTCACAGCAGACTGATTTAGTTACCAAAGTCTTCATGGTATGAAGGAAAAACAGCCATGTTAAATAAACAATGCGTAATGCTCCCTAATGGGCAGGCCACAAACATTTATCCCTTGTAATTTTGCTCTCTCTAACCCTAATACCAGAGCACCAAGATGTATTTTTATTTATACAATGGAATCCAACAAGCAGCTGATGTGATCTCTCTGCAACATTTCTCCCCCCGCATATTCACAGACAGCTGTTTTCAGGTTTTGGTGAGACACATTATTAGAAAGTGAGCGAGGATGATATATGAGCTTGGTTAATTTAAACTTTTTCTACTCAGGCTGTATAGAAATCACAAAGGATGGAGAATTAGCTGGCTTTCTTGTTGAGAAGCAGTAAGACATTCAGATGTTCCTCTGCTTACAGTTTGAACCATTTTATATCTCAGCTCACAATTTATAGCTCCTTTTCTTTCCATGTTCATTCTCCCTCACCAAATTCTAGCTGTATAAGACTGTAACTCCCGGTAAAAACACAGAAATCACCCTCTCTCTGAGTTTTATGGGAGCGAACCTGAGTGAATCCAAAATGAAAACCAAATTAACAAACTCCTACTGAGCTCTCAGTGGGAATCAACTCAAAAACCTCGGCCGATGGCTGCTATCCACAGGCTGGAACATAGCTTTGCTATATCCCCCCTAGACAGCCCCAAAGAGGTGTACACAGCTCATAATCCAAGAACATTCCACCCCTCCCTCCTTTTCTCTGTGACTACACAGTCAGGGGCACGTGTAGATGCGCCCACTAATAACAGTGCAAGACTAGAACAAACAATCTGCCGTCATATGCTACTAATGTCTCAGCAATACACTCTTTTTGTACAGATAGATATTGAGCACTTTCTCTAGCATAAGAGAGTAAAAATCTTTCCAGCCCACGAAGCGTATTGTTCAAAGAGATGTACCTATTTACAAGATGTCAGCAATAAGTCTATTCTAGGTATGTGAACAGATTGAAAATTTCAGATGACATTGGTCAAAAACAGGTGGGGAAATGTTTGCAAAAACTGTTCATGGGGGGGAAAAATCACATGAAGTTTAGAATACTTGAAATATTTTAACTGGTACAATTTACAGAGAAGGATTCACTTTTATTAAATAAATATGGAGTTCCTCAAGTAACAACATTATTCCACGGCTGAGATGTTAAGCAGAAAATCCAAGTGTCTCTTGGTTCATGATTGCATGAATAGAATTTGAAAGTACGTTATAAGCAACTTAGCCTAAATTAAAGTATTTAATTTCCTAGGGTTTTGGTGCTTTTTTCCAATTAGTGTGCAAGTATAAAGGCGGAAGAGTATTAGGATGTGCCTTAGTTCATAGTTAATTAGATCAATATAGTATCTAACTTTATTCACACATACTTTTATCAATATCCATATAAACAATAGGAAAAATATCCTGTTCTAAATCACACTGGCTCTAAAAGCAATTTGATCCAAACAAGAAAAAAAAAATGGATCTCCTCATAAAGATCACAGTGTGTAATTTTAAAAGCAAGACCCCATCTTTAAAGTAAATCAAATGTCAGAAGACCACAAGGAAGTCCAGTGTTTGAAGTTCACACAAATACATGCACGCACACACACACTGCCTCATTACAATAGATGGCACATTTATAGTTAGCTCACAATGTTTAATCACATGGACTCAGCAATGATGTACAGCTTCTCTAGACACAGGACGTGAAGAGTAAACACCTCATTATAGAAGATATTTTATTTAGCATCTTAGGATCTCAGCTAGGCCCTACTAAAGTCAATTAAAAGACTTCAATGGACTTCAGTGGGTCTTAAGGGCTCAGATTTGCAAAAATCTTTTCTGATTCTTGTGCACCATATCTTTCCGATTCTAAATTCTCTGTCCCAAAAGCGTGTTCAATGAAGTGGAGGAGAGGAGGTCTCCTGCTTTTGGAAAGGTGCTGGTGAATTTTATGAGTTAACAGCTGCATTGCCATTCTTCTCCCCTTTCATCTGTATAATAAACAAGATGCAATTGAAATTACAATATGACATGTTTACAAATCTCTTGCAGGATCAATTGATGTGAGCATTCAAAATGTACTGTCACTTGTATCTGCTAAAAAGGAAAAAGATGGCACTGCATGGCCATTTATCTTGCTGCTGATGCTTTTCCTTTTATTTGGAGTTTCCTTCTATTTATCAATTCTCCTGCTGTCGTATTGAAGAGGCTTTTCTCCCAGAGGATAACTCTGTTAGTTCCTAAGGGCTTTTCCTCCCGTGATTTTAAAAGTGAAACAGTCACACAGCATAAAGCAAACCTCCGAAATTGAAACAACCCAACACTGGTTTCCTCCTTCCTTTGGCCCTAATCCTGCTAAGCCCACTCTCTGGGTATATCTACGCCAGACGCTTACTGTGTGGTAGTCTAATAACACTGCACAGTCAAAAACCATGCTAATAAGCTGCTGCACAGTGTTATTAGGCTGCCACACAGTAACCATCACACAAAAAATGTGCAACAGCACTACTGCGTTGTAAATGTAGTTACTTGCATTCAGTTACTACTTCATTAAGGAAGTACTAAACTTAATAAATGCACAGTACCTACAGCACATTAATGAACGTGTAGACACACCTCTGTGTGCTATTTTGTGTTTGTTAGGGGCGTTTAAGATTGGCGCAAAAATAAATAGGACATCGTTAGAATGTGCTGAAGACAATTTGCAGGGCTCTGAAATACAAATTTCATTACCAAAGGCAGATGACAGACAGCAGGATTTCAGAACCAGGGATAACTTGGAGCATCAAGACCATTTAGCATTTCTGCCCCTTTTGTTCTGCCATCTCATTCAACCACTCCTGTGGCTTTTTGCTGTCTCGTTCCATCCATTTCTCCTATGTGGAATAAAATTTTACAATACTTCTATCCGGTGACATTCTGGGTAAGGCTGGAGTTATGTTGGTTTTGGGACACGAGGGTCAAATAACTATTATTCTTATCTAAAACTATTACAAACTTATGAATGTGCTTTTGGCTCATGTGGGGTTTGCTAATGGCAGGGCACAGGGTTCAGATAACTGAGCAGTGACTCTAGGCCATTAACAATCCTGCATTGGGAAGAAGGAAATATGCTGCTGGATGTGAGCCTCAGATGGAAAAGCTGAAAACAGTGCGCTAATATCAGAATGTTTCTAGGAAATCATCAGTTTCTGTGAGCAAGAAAAGAGCCACTCTGGAGGTATCCATAGCATTATCTGTATCATTGTGTGCGTTTTCTTTGGACAGTACCTTTCCCTGGTGGGCCGACCTCTGATATTTAAAAAAGAAAATAAGGATTTAAAAGCCTGGTTGTCTCTAAAGTTTGCCAAGCCAGTACCTAGTTGTGGTTTTCAGAAGGCTTTCTGTCAGGGAACATCATCAATTCAAAAGAAATCATGTTGGTTGTTTCCCACCAGTATGTGGATTCAACCATTATTAACACTGGGGCTCTAACCCCCTCAAGGACATTTCTCTGAGTTTACTGTATTCTTAATTAAGAATTTCCAGATGCTTGCAGAATGAAGTCGAATTCATTATGTCAGAGGTGAAATGATGATGCCTCTTTCAACCAGTGGAGGCTTTACTTCTACTTAGCATGTGAATTAGTACCTTCACACAGCTGTTACACAGAAGTGAACCTTTATCATCTGGAGGATAAATCTCATGAACCATGAATTAAGTACATTTTAATTGCAGTTTTACTGATGTGGTTTCTTAATATGATGCAAGGGTGAGTTACAGATTTGCATGCCCCCTGTTAGTTGTAGAGATGTTTCAAGGACCTCTGAAAAGGGCATGTGGATGTTCCCAGTACAGTCACTGAGTATCAAGGCCAGGAACAGAAGACTCTGGGGTATGTATGCTTCCATAGTATAGATCTTATAGACTTATACAAGTATCTTGAACGCACAGTACCTTGGTGATTTGGGCCCTGGCTTGTGACATTTTTCACTGGTGTCCTTAAAATATTGGTGCTGGAGGCCTATATACAAGGTGCTAAGCTGGGTATTATACCCAGGTTGCATTCTGTTGGCTCACAAAATTACACCCCTCTGAAGCTGGGGTTTTCTGTGACAGATAAATGGGGCAGGCTAGGGCAGGCCACAGTTGTTTAATATGTTAATGATTCAGCCCTTTAGCAGCTGCGGCTGCGTGGAGCACATGTTCTGGGGACGTGGTTAGCTGTGTTAGTCTGAAATCAAGTAGAAGGCAGGGTAGATTGTAGGCCTGCGCAAAGCAGCTAGTATTCAGTTCGGATTCAGTCAGTTCAAGGGACAGTGCTTTGAGGTGGTGATTCGAATCACTATTCCAAATCGATTCTGCCAAATCTCCGAATCAGCCAGGCCCATCCCCCACCCGCTCTCCCAGCCTGGTAGTGGCTGCCCTGCCCACCCCAGCACCTGGCACTTTGAAGGAAAAAAAGCCCCGACTCAGTGGGTGGTGTCAGGCAAGGGGCCATCCCCGCTGCCCTCCACTGCTGGCAGCAAGCCCCTGACCCTGCCCTGCTCCCCCAGCTCCCCCCATGGCTGCCCCACCTGCCATAGCTCTAGCCCTTTGAAAAAAAAAAAAAAATCCAAGAAACCCCCCCCACGCACATTGTTCCTGCCAGTGGGGAGGGCAATCCCTGCTACCCCGCACCTTGTGAGGAACGCCAAATGAGCCCCCACAAAACCCCAAACCCACTGCAAGAGTGGCAAGCCCTAGGGTTTTTCCTAGTTTTTTTTTTTTTTCTTAAAGGGCAAGAGCCACTGTGGGCAGGGCAGCCACGGGCAGGGAGCTGGAGGAGCAAGGGGTGTGGGGACTTCATGCAGAGCCCCCCCTCCCCCCCCATGCAGCATGGGGCAGCAGGGGTCACCCCCCACCTGGCAGCACCCAGTGAGCACCAGGGCTTTTCTTTAAAGGGCTGGGAGCAGGGGCAGGCGGGGCAACCATGAGGGGGCTGGGGGAGCAGGCAGGGATGGGGCCTGGCAGGAGTTTCCCCCATGGTCCCTTCACAGCTCCTCCTCCAGCCTGATTTGATTCAGATTGGAAGATTTGGCCACCGAATCAGGCCAAAATTGAATCACTACCCAAAGCCTTGCACAGCCCTAGTACATTGCACCTTACTAATGAACGTTACTGTTTTAAGAACTGAAGTTCACTTAATTAGATCATCATCACTTCAACAAATCACAGCATCTGCTGAAGTGAGCTGGTATATAGCACTATATCTACCCACATACACACACACACATATATATATCTTTTAGTCACTCTATTAGGTGTAAATCTACCCTGCCTTGTATAAATTCCTGAGCCAAACTAGCCACAGACAGCCCTGGGAAGTATTCACTTCTTAAATGCCCTGGACATGCACATGGAGATCAGACTACAGAATAATGACTGGAACTGATGATAACCCTGACTGCATAAACTCTTCAAAAGAAAACTTGATAAAGTGTACACAAGATACAGCAGAATTTTTCCCTGAGAGAAGAGGTGAGCAAAAAGATGTTTTTTATCCTGTAGCGTATGAAGCCACGAGAGTAAAGCAGCTAAGCTTGATACCTGTTGTTCTCTCTCTCTCTCATTTCATATAGGGCTAAATGAACATATCAAGAGTATTTTCTAAGCAAAAAACATTAACTTGTTTTCAGTTCCTATCAAGAACTGAAATACAGCAGGATGGGAAATAGGTTCTCCCATCCTGCAAGAGCTTTTAAACTTTCAGGTTTTTCCCCTATTCCAAATTGAGACTAAAAGCTGAAACCTCAAAACTGATTGAACTCAATACAAAAATAACTGTTCAGACAAAGTCAAGCAGAAGGTTTTGTTTCAAAATTTCAACTGGTTTATGTTATTTCTTTACGATCTAGTCTTTAAACTTTTAAACAAAACCATTTGAATTAACACACAAAACTTGTTTTGAAAATGTCAGAACAAGACATTTAACCAATTCTGAAACCTCCTTCTAAACAGTTTTCAAATGTATTGAGACTGACCCTTTCCCACAAACTCATAAGTTTTCACTAATAAGCATTTTCTGATCTAAAAAAAGACCCAACGTTTCATTAGAAGATTCCTGGCTGGCTCCAGTTCAGGAGAGTGTATTAGGTTCAATGTACACTCCACAGCATCAAGCAATGTCATTTCATTGAGCAGTTCCTTGAAATTTCATTCTTTAGGTAAAAATACTGATTTGCCTTTGTCTGCAGTCCCCTGGTGGGATAGCAAAAGTGACATTGTCACTCTGTAGAATTATGTATTTTTTAAAATGGGTCTTCTAAAAATGTGACAAGTATTTCCCTCAGTCTGTTGCTTGGATTTTTCCATTATGAATCACTGCAACTTAGATAAATGAGGTCACTGGGTTTGAAATGCCAGGCTTCATTATCTCTCCACACTCAAGCAGTTCTACTGGCTCCTGTGTCAGTAATTGGTTCACCTGATATTAATAATGAGCTCCCTGCCTGTATAACCAATCTACTCAGACAATGCTAATGGGAGAAAGGAGAAGGGAGACAAAGAACTATGAAGGTAAACAAATTATGGAGGTTATATTGCCATTGCCCATCAAGCTCTGAAAAATGATTTACCAAGTTTTCAGAGAAGACAATTTAAGAAACTTTTTTCAGGCATATGAAGCCATACAAAAGTTGAGCTAAATTTCATATACTATGAATAATCACCAGGCATTAGGATGCTGCAAAGGAGCCTTCTCACAAGTGTTCATTCTGAAATCTTTTAAAATAGTGATCTTTTGCAAGACAGGAAACAAGTGAATTAAGGGGGCATCACTAGGTGAACAAAATATTTCTCTTTAAAAATATAAAAATACCTGTCCATGTATGTAACAGGTGAGATAAGTGCAAACTGGAACAGATGTAAAGAGGAGGTGACCTTAATTTTTTTTTTTTTTTTTTTTACCATCCATGGTATTTGATCACTCTTCTATATTGCACTTCAATAAAGACATTGAAACTAGTGAGGATTCTCATTGCACTAGCAGGAAGCCATTGAAATGGACTCCAATCTTTGGATCCATGGTTTTAAAAGAATACATCACATTTTAATCAGATCATCTTAGCATATGCTAATCTTTAAGATAAATTGTGCTAACTTTAATAGTCTCTCTTAACAGGTATATACAACAGTGTGCAAGGTATCTCCTGTTGCCTGCCACAGCCCCTGTCTTGTGCTGTGGCTGAACCACAGAGACCCTCATTGCTTGCCATGTCAGCTGTCCATTTGCAGAATAATGCAAGGCAGGGTCCTAAGACTGAAAGTTTTTTGGGACAGGGACATTTTTTTCATTAGTTCAATAACCCCTGATTGGCACCTTTTCTGCAACACAGGTAATCTATAATGGGCTTGAAATATCATTGGTACCATCAAAATACTGCCACAGAAATTTTGGTTTGGAGAAGCTTCCATAGTATAAGTCCCTCTATTCCCCATTCTTAAAACAATTTGCATGACAATGTTTGGATTGAACCTATTGCAACATAACATATCTGGAGTCAGCACTTTGCAAAACCTTCAGCTGAAAGATTAAATACTCATTGAGAATCAGGTTATGTTAGAAGACAGTATCAGAATCTAATTTCCTATAATTTAGGAAGCTTGCTGAAACAATTTATCCTTTAAAAGTCAACACAAAACTTTGGAATGGAATCCAAGGCTGGTGGCCTAATCACTAAATAAAATACTAGAGTGCAGCTTGTCCCTTCATGTAGAAGCAGGTCTCCAGAGCTTTTATATATAAAGGTTAGCGAGTGAAATGGGCTTTAACAAGCTGGACATAGAATAAATGGCACCTATTGTGACCAGGGTGACTTCCAGGCCCTGTGCTAGTACAAGCCTGCCCGCATCTTTGAGCAAACCACCTGCCTTGTTCTTAAATAATCGAGATGTTAAATAGACAGAACGCTGCCCTTTGAGTG
>JAGPOW010002118.1:9450760-9503892 GCA_030014935.1 Caiman crocodilus | reverse complement strand
TCACCCCTTACTTGTCCCATGCCTCGCGGATGTTTCCTCCAGCACTGGTACCCGAGCTCTGAAGTCTCACCTGAGACTCTCACTCCCCACCGGAGCTTGAGGTCCCAGCACCCTCGCAGATGTTTTCTCCAGCGGTTTGCACTGGGTTCTTCCTTTAGACAGACAAACATACACAAACACACACTGGACCCCTGGGCCCGCATACTAGGTTCCCTTCCCCCTCAATGGGGCTCCTTTGGAGTCTTCTACCTTCTGGGGCTCAGGTGGCCGCAGCCACACCTGGCCCCCTCTCAGGGCATCTGCAACCTCAAGTCTCACAGGGAGCATGGTTGCTGCCTCAGGTCCCTCCGCCGACCTGAGATTGAACCGCACCTGTTACCTCCGAGGTGTTCCAGGAGCAGCTCAGCCCAAAGTTGCCTCCTTGGCTGCTCCTCCCAGACTGCTGCCTTTCTGGCCCAAGCATAAAAGTGGCCACTGCAATCAGCCACCTGGTGGCTGCCTGCTCCAGCCCTTAAAGTGACAGAGCGCTAATGCAGCTCTGTCACACCTACATACTGAAATCTGCCCAAAAAATAAGCAATACTTCATGGAAAAGCAAATACTCTGCTATATCCCAACCAGAAAGAAGCAGGCATTTAAAAATAGCTGGAAATCTCTCTCACTTGTACAAAGAGCTCTTTGTCCAGAAGAGTTTCCTCATCAGGACACTTTTTCCCTGATTTACAGCCTAAATTTCTCTTCCATTTATTTGTCAGCATAAATAAAATAGTCTTATGATCTCATGATAAAAATCTATGATTTTAAAGATTTTTTTTAAAAAAAAAGCCCAAGCTTTAAATGACTTTATGAGAACCTCAGCTTTTGTTTCTTTTAAAGGAAGTTTCTGGATTTACTGGGCAGAGACGCACTTAAAAATATGATACAGATACATTGTAAAGGTTCCAAAGCTAGTAGTTAAATAAAAGGAACCCAACGCCCCTAAAAAATTTAGAAAAGTAATATTTACCTGCCCCCAGCTGCCTGTCATGCGGCCCTTGATGTCTTGCCAAATCTCAGGAGGCTGCCCTCTGCCCAAAATAATTACCCACCCCTGGCCTAGAGGCCATGTCTCATGATTTTTGTCTGTTATGTGGACATTACCACTATGGCTAAGATACAACTCTGCTTGATTCAACATTTGTAGATGCATGGGCACTAGGGTTACTTGCTGACAGGCCTGTGTTTGTCTGGTAACATCCTGACAATCAGCTGGTATTCTTCCTCTCATACCTCAGGCCTCTCAATTCCTCCCACCACCACTTTCTCAGTTTATGAACAAAGGAACAGTTAACTAACTTCCAATACCAGAAGACCCGTCTTGACCAGAGGCTGCTACTTAGAGTGACATCTTTTCCAAAGATTCCAGTAGAGGGGGAAATAATGTGGCTTCTTCAATTGGCAATCAGATCTTGAATGTTTCACTGAAGGGTTTTTTTCCCCCACCTCTTTCCTAGTCTCACAACGTTTATGATTACAATCAATTTGAACCCTGCAGGGTTGGCCCTTATAGTTTTCTGCAGTCTCTACACTCTCTCATGCACATACAATGCTTTGCATCTTGATAGACTCGCATGGGATGGTTCACCACTCTTTCCCACTGTCCATCCCTTCTGACTCCTAACCTTCCTCTGCTCATCATGCACTGCCTATTTTACAACCACAAAAATTTGCTCACTGATATTTACTGAAGTTCTCTCTCTTCAAGTAATTTAGAGCAGCTAACAGGTGGCCTGACACACTTGATGAAATACAGTTCAGTACAGGAAGCAATAGCTCAGACATTTGCTTTTAATTTGAATACCTGCTGTCTCAACCAGTTAGTATAACAACACAAAATTGGTCTTGTGCTTATATGCTCAATATTGTACATTCCCTGGTGAGCTGGTATCTCCTACACAGTGACCCCTTACATTTAGTATTATTATACTATTGTGGATGGGGTACAATAACTACCCTTCACTGAAAATAGTTATAAGAAACAATTAAACTTCCTTATGGAAACAGAGCTGCAACCCATAACAGCCAATGCTTAAAAGAAAGGCACATGCAAGGCACATACAGGCAGAGGCCTTTTATACCCTTGTTTGGTGAAGTTCTGTGTGCAAGGGAGATGGAGAGTACAAGTTAGGGTGGAGGGAAAGACAAAAAGAAGACTAGAGTGGCTAAGATAAAAAGCTACCAGGAAGTACCAGACACAGCTGAACAAGTATTGAAAAGACAGCAGTAAGAAAAAATAAAGTAGAAAAATGCTGTTGAGCTCAATGCTCACCGAAAAATGGATTTGGAGCTGTGAGGAAATATTCTGTCTCTTGTTTGCTTCCTTCTTTGTTCAGGGAATAAGGATGTTATAAATTCATTGTAAACAAACAGGACTGTAGCAAAGAAATTCCTGACTCCAGCACCAATTTCTCTCTACTTACTGGAAAAAAGCCATAATATTCTGAATATAACCAGCCATTCAGATCAAAACAGGCAAACAAATACTTCAATATTAATACTATTAATAGTTTTCCTGACACTGGCTACATGACTGTCAGGTATCTTGGTTTTAATGCTTTATATTTGGACTCTCTGTGGCAAGATGAAAGTTGATAGCCACATTTTATCCTAAAACAGATAAATTCATTTATATCTAGCTGGATTGTCTTGGAAATTAGATATGGGTTATGGAAATGACTGGCAAATTTGTAAATGGGTATGAGCTCATGTCTAATACTTGACCCATCAAAGTTACTCAGACAACCAAATGTCTTCTAATTTGACAAAAAACATATGGTATGTAAAAAAAGAGAATAGTGACATGGATTTTGTATTGTTTGGTACACCTGATGAGATACCTAAATGTATGCCTTGTGCTGGATCAAAAATTATTTTATCAGCATTCAGATTCAAGTCAAAGTAACAGCACTTCACACACTCTTTGCATGGATATTAGTTACAACTCTTGTATCAAAACAACAAAGAATCAGGCTTTTTGTCTTTATTTTAATATCAATAATTGTGTTACATCTCCATTCATATTGGGTGGATATGATCTACCAAAGTGAAATTAGTATACCCAATGGGCTAGTTACTGAAAGAACTACTTGAAAGATTCCTAAGAGCTGAAACCATTAGGATCACAAACTGACCTTTGGATCACCTTCCCAGTCACGACTCTCGTTCTCCTACCATTCCACTCTTCAGAGAGAAACTCCTAGCATCACCAGTCAATGAAGGCTTTGCTACTGGCATCAGTACAGCAAGGATTTCACCCTCCTCCCCCCCTTTTTTTAAACAGATCTCTATTTCCTTTGTTAGATAAAAATCTATAAGTCCTACTGCTTCTGGCCATGAACTCTTAGAGGCTAATTAAATAATGGAAGGCAATCGCAATTCAAGGATCTTTGCCATATGGCGGAGATGTATGTACTTACACTCTTACTGAAAACACTTGTGGGAGGAAAAGAATATGGATACAAACGGTAAATGATACAAATGACCCAGGTGCAATCTATTTAGAAATAACTATCCATTTGTAAGAGTACAGATCCAATACTTACAGGCTACCTCATTAAAACCAGGTGTCAGGGCTATTTCTCATTTATTGTAAAAACAATTCCAGTGGTTGCTATTGAAGAGATGCTGGTGGCAAAGCTAATGAAAGCCCTAAGGTACCCTTAGTTCAAGTGTACTCTTCTTTACTGTTTCAAGACAGTCGCAGTGATTCATTGAGAGGAACAGAGATCCAGAGTGGTACTAAATATAGAAATACTCCTGTGGATATTACAAGCAGGTACCTTATGAGATGGTGCAAGTGATGTCCTTTTTTTTTTTTTTTTTTTTTAGATACAATATATCCAGGGGCAGGAGTTGGGTATCTTGGAGTCCTTCATTCCTTTCAGGATGATGTTTACATCTCAGTAGAATTATGTGCTTCATTGGTAAAAAACAGTTTGGTCAGTATGCTGAATACTAGCTTCCTTTTCCTCACAGGCACACAAATTATACAAGAGACATTTGGGCTCGCATAAAAATCTACATAATATGTCATTTGATTTCTGGTTCCAAGCTGTGCACCATGGAGCCATGCTATCTTACATCAGCAAGGTTTCGGGCCCTCTTTTACACTGTTTGCATTAGTTCTTATTGAGAATCCATGTGTGGTAGGACCATGCTAATAATTACGGCATGAAGCCTTGTAGGGCGAGGAGTCAAATGTATTGTAACTAGAGCTGACTAAAAAAAAGCAAATGTGGAGGAAATATCATTATTCTGAATTTATTTAATGTGAATCAGGAAGAAATCGAAGAAAAAAAGAATTTAACTTTCTGCCAAAGCCCTGTTATTGTTCAATGAAATTGACATTCTTGTCAGTTTCATATTAATAGCACCAACAACAGGTAATAGATCATACCAAGATGGAGTACTGCATCCAGTTCTGGGCACTGCACTTCAGGAGGGATGTGGACAGCATCGAGAGGGTCCAGAGGAGGGCCACTCACATGATCCGGGGACAGCAGGACAGACCCTCTGAGGAGAGGCTACGGGACCTTAACACGTTCAGCCTTCACAAAAGAAGGCTGAGGGGGGACCTGGTGGCCATCTATAAACTTACTAGTTGGGAACAGTGGGGTTTGGGAGAGACTTTGTTCTCCCGAGTGCCTTCTGGAGTAACAAGGAATAATGGCCATAAGTTGCTAGAGAGTAAGTTTAAACTAAACATTAAAAGGCACTACTTCACAGTCAGGGCGGCTAGGATCTGGAACCAACTTCCAAGGGAAGTGGTGATGGCTTTTACCCTGGGGGTCTTTAAGAGGAGGCTCGACGTTTACCTGGCTGGGGTCATTTGAGCCCAGTTTTCTCTCCTGCCCAGTGCAGGGGGTTGGGCTAGAAGATCTACAAGGTCCCTTCCAGCCCTACATC
This sequence comes from Caiman crocodilus, assembly GCA_030014935.1. NCBI lineage: Eukaryota > Metazoa > Chordata > Crocodylia > Alligatoridae > Caiman > Caiman crocodilus. Next base: position 9,498,948 of record JAGPOW010002118.1, on the reverse strand, counting down.
TATGAATCTATGAATAAGATCATACTGGCATCATCATACCAAGGACTCTACCTGTTGGCGTTTCTCCACCGAGAAGGAGATAAGGAGTTCATGCACTGCAGTGGGCTATATTTGAAAAGCTGACATGTTGTTACTGAAGGGAATGGAAGTTCTGCCACCTCATTTAGTGGAGGTAGCAGCAAGCAAATAGGGCCTCTGCCCATTTCAAGGGTATATTTATATACCTCCATTGATTTTAGTGCCTTTTCAAATACGCCCTGCCTTGCATGCAGAATCTGCTGAAGATGCTCTCAGACACATAAGTAGTAATTGATAGATTCTCCTGTTTCCATTAAGGCATTTCACATTGATTTGAAATATATAAGAGATTATATAGATGTATGGTACCAGTGTTTCTCATTGTCTTCCTACTGCTCTTCCATGAACAACAGACTCATGATCATTGTTATAGCGGAGTTTTGCCAAGTTTTGAGGGGAAGGGAAGTCAGCTAACCTGCCAAACAGGTAGGAAGCTCTCCAAGTTCTCTTCCACCAGTATATGCTGAAGACTAATGTGCTGTTGAGCAAACAATCATATTCCCCTTGCAACTCACCAAGGCACTATAAGCTCAAAAGCTCTCCTTCCAGAACTTATTTCCTATGCTACAGAAATTTAACTGACTACCTCCCTAATGCCCTTCCAGGAAGGATCACATGCTGAAGGCAGTATTTCTGAGAATACATAGGAGTCTGACACTGAGAAGTGGAGAGAAACACATTTACCACTGATGTTGACAGGGGATACAGTTGGTCAGCGCATCTTAGGATCACTGGTTGTAAGTGAGTAATCAGCTAGTGTAACACCTATGGGACACCCACAAGAAGTGGCCTCCAGAAGCGATGCATCTCCCAACTTGACTAAAGCAACAGGAAGGAAGGAATTACTAGCAAAAGGAACCACACTGAAGAAGAAAAGGAAGGAATAAATAGCAACAGGAAGAAGAAGAAATATGCCACTGTTAAGGTCATGGGAATGGAAAAAACCTCTGTTCACTATAGTGGTGCTACCTCAGTCTCTTCACTTGCATCCAAGGGATTGATAAAACCTGTTCATTCACAGTATTGCTAGAACTGACTGACTGGGTCTCTGCTTGAGCTCTTCCACGTTTTGTTTGGAGCCATTGTCAGATACCAGCATGGACCATTACGATGAAACTCCAAGTCTCTCTTGAAATGACATCAAAATCTACCCTCCAAATTAACCCTGAAGGGTCAACTCCAGAACTGGGGAGCATTCCTTGACTCTGGATGGCCCTATCCCCTACCCGCTGTTTGCAGAAATAATTTGAAAAGGCTTTTTTCCCTTTGAATTTTCAAAAAGCTCCTATATCAAACAAAAGGACAGAGCGGTAACATCTCTTCACAACTAGTGTCAGAGTATGTTGAAGAAAGAGTTAGAATGGCATCAAATGCGGAATGAGGAACCTTCTGACTGGCTCAGGAGAGCTATATTAGAGAGATTAGTCTTAGGGATCCTTACGCATCTAAGAAAAATATAAAACACTTGAGGAGAAACAACACATGAACATCAGAGAAAAGTTTGAATTCTTTTTCTTTGTGCCAGGCCTCATGGTCAAGATATTTTGATCTCTGTTGAGTTAGTTATAGAGCAATGCCAGTGGCTCCACTGGGACCCCTCATAAAAAGATGTTCTACCCAGCATGAATGAACCTGTGAAACTGACCCCAAAAGTTTATCTCCTAGACTTCCCTGGTTTTCCATTCCTACTTTTGAACTGGCGGCTTTGCCAAGAAGTTCATTGTTTTTTCCACCCTTTACCCTATGTCATCTTTTCTCGATGTCAGCAACCCTACTAAAACACATAGCATTTTTTTTACATTTGGTTTTTGGGGCACCAATTAATACCTAGTTAAAAACTGATACCATGATTTCATGGCTAAGGTGTCCCTCATTGTTTTCTGTCTGGAAGCAAGATCTTCTACTACAAACTCTTCCCTGGCACTCTTTGACACTGTCAGCTACTAAGATCTAGGTCCATGGGCTGATGAAAGGCAACCCTGAATGCTATAAAGCAGCTAAGAATTAACATGTTAATGAATTTTCCAAAGTAATTGAATCCAACATTACAATCAATGGCACTGATTGTCTTTGTGATAGGAAATTGCAAAAGGACAATTAGAATTACTTCTACAAAACAAAATCCTTTGTTATTAATTAAGGTAAAGATTAACTGTCAGTCATGTTTACGAGCAGCAGGTTACAGATTTAGTTGATAATAGCCCAATATACGTAACTTCACTGCTGTAATGTCATTTTGAGCAGACAGTTTTGAATGGACAGTTTCTAATGTGTGCAACTTTTGAGGAATATAAGGAAAACCTGATTTTAGCTAATGTTGGAAAAAATTGTCAATTTTAGTTTTCAAATACCTGCCAAGATCACAAAAAGAGCTATGGGGGCACAAGGTTATTTACAAGCCTAACCTGCCATATTGTGGTACAAATTTGTTAGGAGGCAGATCTTCTAGGAATGAGCAGTTCTTGTCACCATAAACACTCTCTATCCAATGGTCACATATGCCTCGCCATCATGGTTACAGTCTCATATTGAAAGTGAAGACTGAGAATGGCAGGGTGTGGATGTGGAGGCCTTATTTGCAATGCAGAGTTCATTATTCACAGGAAAAAACAACTGCCACATCAGGAACCCTTCTGGTAAATAACCTTTCTGGGTCAGGCATTAACATTGCACTTTGGTTAATTATATCAGTAGGAGAATATTAATATTACTCCATAACTATTCATTTCAGACTAAGAGCTTTCACTCCAGCAATTTATCCAGCTGCCAGCCTTGAACTTGTTATTTATCTTCATCTGAGGGCACCACTGAAGTTTAACAAGTCAAGGGCCCAACCCTCATTATCTGTTTCATAGTAGTGGCTCTGCTTGCTTAGTGCAAAGTCAATGGAATCTATTACTGTTAATTACATTGCCTACAGTTAAATGCTCAACAGGTAAAGAATACTGAAATCAGTGGCGAAGAATGCTTTGGATACCTAAGTAGGCTCAGAGTTCGGAATTGAAAAGGCAATGAACTATGGATGAAAAGTCTTCTTGTAGACCCCAGTTCTCCAATGCCTTGAACCGAAATGCAGCCATTCTGATTAGGTGGTGTTTCACACTCATGCTGCACTTACTTTGTGACTAGCAGTACACCTGGCAAGGTGTGGACAAACCAGGAATTCTAGACTGAAGTCAGATAGTATCTGTTGCCATGACCTTCAGTTCTACCAAACTGCAAATGTCAAGATTCAGACAGGTGGGATCTAAACAGAGAAGGATAAAGACCTGGCAAAATGTAATGCAGAAAAAGCAATCAACAAATAGCAGGTGAGTAACAAATGAGTCAAAAAACAGGTTCCTTCATGGGAAGGGCTGGCAGAAGTCAAATATAAAAAATGGAGGTGCCAAAAATTAATTGTATTAATGCTCCCACAAAAAATAGCAACCTGGTGTATCATTTAGGGCAGTGAACAAGCTTCAGAGTTTGGTTTGGGCCTATCTTAAGCAATGAGGACTCCATCTAGAAAACATTCACCTGAGTTGCCCCACTGGCTTCACTGGGACTAGACATATGAGTCAGGAGTACTCCTGGGAGGAAAGACTGGTGGTGGCCATCACAGAGGACATTCCAGTTTTCTGCTACTCTGTCCCCTACTGATACGAAACCCAACACTTTTATGTCCTCTATTTTTCTCTAAAAGGGAAAAATAGAGGACATAAAGGCACCCGGTTTCATATCACTAGAGGACAAAGGACAACCAGACTGTTCTCTATGATGGCCACCCTACTTCTGGGATAGGTCATTTAATTATTATTTACATAAACAATAGCACTTTAAGGTCCCAGCCCAGATGAAGATTGGGGTATACCAACATGTATACGTGGGGTAAAGAATAGCACCTTCCCTGGGGAGCTATGCAAGTTAGTAAAGGGGAAAAGAGTAAACCAACTCAGAGATGAAGTGACTAGTTTGTGATAACACTGCAACACAGGGAATATGATCCAGGTTTCCTAAAATGCTGTCCAATGCTCTCTCCCCTGCTTGGATGCATCTGTCTCTTCTATAGCATGGCAAGCACAGAGACAATGACTATTAAACATGCAAAAGAAACATGCATATTAAACTTAAGCTTAGAGTCCCGGGAAGTTATGAATTATTATTCCATAGTGGCCATCTAAATCTCATAATGGCACATGCTAGGCACTATGTAATGATAATACCCACACTGCAGAGCCTTCTCCTGCTAATAAAGAGGACATCATATTCAAATTAGTAATTAGAAACCTGCTATTATTCACTTGGATCATTAGGAATGTTAATCTGAGAAGTGAAATCTATAAGGACATACCACCTCTAACAGGCTTCTGTCTCAAAATGTAGGATATATTGCTCTACACACCATGTGAAAGAGGTGCAGTGGCAAAGCAAGTAAGGGATCTTGCTATCCTTCTGGATAAAGAATTTCAAGCCTTACTCTGGGGTCATGCCAAAAGCTACCTCCAGCTGACTCAGATGTAAATGGGTACCTGAGTCATTCAGGCTAGGGTGTCCGTGATGGTCAGAAGTGCTCTGACAGCTGCACGCTGCTCCCTAGTGGGTCTTTGGCTACAGAAACAGGCATGCCTTAACCAGAAAAACTACTAGGCTCGGGCAGATCTTTGACCTTTGTGTTTTGGTGATATAGCTAAAGTGTGTAACACTTTAGGCTAGGGCTTCCTAAGCTGTTCCTCAGCATGACCCCATTTAAACACTGGAAAATGTTGCGACGTCAAAATGATGCAGACGCAATCAACAGGAAAGGATTAATCAAATTTCCACTTCTGTGTCTTGCACTCTTTTGTTTTTCGTTCTCATTCTTGTCATTAGTTTTACTGCTGGAGCTCAAAGCAGAAACTTTTTGGAGAAAAGCATCCATGATGGATTTCTCTGTCATGTAAAATATGTTTCAGCCAGCAAGTATCAACATATTGATTTTATGTCAGCTTCCTGTAACGTACAAGCGCCTTGCGTCGGAGCTGCAGCTGTCGTCCGTGGACAAATAACTGCCATGCATGGGAGTTGCATATTTATAAACAGAAAACAAATTCATCGTAATCAGACAACGCTTCCAAGCATCTTTGCAGCCCCATCTTTTATTTCTGCAACCCCAAATGGGGTCACGACCCCAAGGTTGGGAACTGCTGCTTTACGCAATATTAGCTGCTAAACTCTAGAACAATGATATTACCAGATCAAATGCAATGGCAAGAAGCATTTTGTATACAGAGCTGCCTAGTGATACTACAGAGCAGTAGAGATAATTTCCTGACCGCTGAGGGAAAACATGAAATACCATGTTGGGGGAGTTAGAAGCACAGATCTCACTGGCTTTCAGGAGGGCTTGTGCTGCTGAATTCCTTAGACTATTCTGAAAAGCAGAAATAGAAGTTACTGTGCACCTGGCACTTTTCTTTTCTTTTTTTTTTTTTTTAAGTATAAACAAGTTTTAGAGCATCTGCAGTCCCTATCAGCTTCGACAGGAGATGAAGATGGTTCATATACAAGAATCAGACCTTTGGACACCTGCTTTGTGCTGGGGAGCATAGGGGATGAGCAATCTTTGACCCTTTGTTTGAAAAGCAGGATCTGAATCATGTCAAATGTGGCTGGTGACAGCTAATCTACTTCAACAGGCTTCTGATAAGGTTGTGATCTGGGAGGTCATGGCCAGAACCAGTCTCAGCAAGGTGCTGAGTTCCTTCTGTTTTGTTCAGATCTGCAGAGTCCCACCATCATTTAACCCAGGTCATATGGATCTGGTAGCTTTTTTTAGGCACCGTACATTTCTGACCACAAATTTAGACATGCACGAGAAGAGGAAAGACAGATGGACAAAGCTTTCTGAGAAGGAAAGTCGATGAGTTTTATGACTGAGATGTTAACAGCCATTCAAAAGTAACTGTGAATATTACGGTCCAAAATAAATTGCAGTGCTGTATGTAGTAACTAGTAGAAACCCAAAAAGCAGCAGTTATCCCACCAGGATTAAGAGGGCAATAGCCATTTATTTCAATCCCATCTCCCACTGCCTACAGTTTAGCTGGCCAACATGCTGGTGTCAACTAGGTCATTGCTGTTTATATGATCTCTGCTTGAATGCAGGTGCTGGTGTCTCCTCCATACATGGGCACATGAATTGAGAATTATCATATTTTTTTCCCCTCTCTCTCTTTTTAACATCACCACAACATTTGTCACACTTGTAGTTTCTTAAGCTAAGTATAGACATTCAAGAAACTTATAGAAGCTAACTTTCAAGCATTCTCGGAGTGCTCCTGTTTATGTTGGAAGGAAGCAGAACACGTTAGCCCTGGGGGAAGGGGACTCGGAGCCTGCCTGCACGGCCCCAGTGCAGCAGGGATGGGGGCTCTTGCATGCCTCCCAGTGTGCCCCGCAGGCTCCCTGGGATGCCAGGGACTCCTCAGCAAAGCCAAATGGTTGAGCCTCCCATGACAGGCTGGTGGGGACAGCACAGCCACCCATCTGGACCTGATGTGGCAGCAGCACATCGTGGCATGCCACTTGCATGCCCATTCAGTGCACCCTGTGCCCACCAAGTGTGCACATACCCCAGAGATGCCTGGGTTCTGTGTGTGTAATGTGTGCACCCAAATCTCTCTCTCTCTCTCTCACACACTCACACACACACACACACACACACACACGTGTCCAGGGCACAACTGGGCCACTGAGTTTCATGCAGCTGCTGAGGATGATGGCCACCTCTTGCACACCTCCCTGTTCACTGAGGTGATGGAGAGCAGGTGCTATGTTCCCAGGATCGCTGATTTGATCACTGGCAATGTCATCACACCCCCAATCCCCATTGGGGTCCTAGCCTACCCCCTCCTGCCCTGGCTTATGAGGCCCTATTGGACTGATCTGGACCTCCAGAAGAAGCATTTTAACTATGGACTGGGCCTGGCACTGCAAGCACAGGGATGAGGGAGAAGGCTAGCCTCCTGCCTGACCCAACACTGCAGCAGGCTGTCCAGATATGTGAAGCCCTGGCCAAGGTCCTCCTCACCCGCATGGACTGGGGCCCTCCCTGGATGAGTAGGGCCAGAGGACTTTGAGTGCACCCACCCCGGCATCAGGCCATGGGCCTTCTGACGTGGGCTCCTCTGGCTCTGCATCAAAGGCACTACTGCCCATAGCTCAGGCTACTCAGGCATTGTCCTTCTTCCCTTTCCTTCCCAACACCCCCTTGCATCAGGCCAGGGTGCAGGGAAATTTGGCAGGAGAAAGAGATGTGGGGCAGTGGGGTGGGCAGCTGCAGGGGGCTCAACTTAACAAACACAAAATCTTGGGGCAGCAAAGGGACTGCTGCGTGTAAAACTGCTGCCCCTCAGTTTAATTAAACGTTGCAGTTGCAAAATACGTTTCCTGTGCATAATAACTTGGACCAGAGCACAGGATCCTACCATTCTTCTCAGAGGCTGCACCACTCCCCCACAATGGGACACGGGCTTGCAGTGGCCGAACCCAGTAGGCAGGTGGGATGCCCTCCTCCCACCCCATTCCCTTTGGGGACCTGCATCTACATAGCAACTGTCAGAGCTGGGCACAGCAAGTTGGCCCTGGAAGGTGGGCTGAGTCAATGCCAGGTCTAGCATCAGGTGCTGGGCAGCCTGATCCCCTGCCCTTCTTGCACTGCTGCTCCCCAGAGTGAGCCCTGCCATATGCCTTCCTGGCTTCTCTGACCACAGGTCAGGGATTCCATGTTCGTTATCCCTCCATCCCCCAATCAATTCAGTGTGGAGCATTCCCCCACAGCTGCAAACTAGAGCAACCTGTGGGAATTTCAAGCATGTCATCCTAGGGAAGAGTCCCTGGAATGGGGCTCTCCGTGTCACCAGCGCTGTCTATGCACATATCTACAGCACTCTGCAGGTATCCGGCTGATCCAGCATCTCAGGCTCCATGTCTTGGCCTCCCAGGCACAGCTGCAGAACTTGCAAACAAGGGAGACACCAAAGGACCTCTGGTGAGTCCTCCTGTCTGGACCCTTTTCCCCAGGGCTGTTGTTCACAACCCAGTGCTGACCATGGCAAATAACATCTACACCACCTCCAGCTGAGGAAACCCAGACACCTGGGTTCCACCTCGCTCCTGTTGGAGCTCGGAGAGCTGGGAAACCCAAGCATCAGTGCCCAGAGGTTTAAGCCTTCTCTGGGAGAAGAGGGAGGGAGGAAATGTGGGGGGATTTGTTAGGAAAAATTCCCATTTCCTGCTGTGCTTTACCTGTAGCAATGCTCATTCATAGCTGCTCTGCCAAACAGCATCCAGAGGCTCACCAGCAAAGATGTGTAGATTCACCTGTTGCTTATACCTCAGCTGTGGGGCTTGAAAAATGCTTTCAGTGTATATCAGGGTCTGTTTGGGTTCAGGTTTATGTCAGATCAATCTGGGTAAGCACACTGGCCTCTCTGAGGAAAGCAATGCAACCTTGAGAGATGGGGCAGTCTGTTGACAACTTCCCAGATTTATGGTCCCACTCAGTGTAATACAGATTGATAAGCCCCCAACAAGGGTAGGGAGGGGACCAAGGCTGGCACCTCTGCTTTGTTTCAAGACAGTGGCATAGGGGTTGTGGGGTGAGGGGGGTGTATTTGAAAGGCACAAAGTCAGTGAGAAGCATCAAAACCTCAGCGTCATCAGTCTTCTCTATGAACAATCATCGAGACAAGAGCACACTGAATATCAGAGTAGGCAACTATATCCTTCTCCATGAGCATACCTCAGCTTACCAAGGAGTCACATTAGACTGTTCCCTCACCTATAAACACCACATTCATGTGATCAGGACAGGTAGCTGCCTTAAGATATTTATCCAGCACAACATGGGGTGCTAACCTCAAAGTGCTCAGAACCACCGGACTCGCAATATGCCCCAGCAGATTATTGTGCACCTGTGTGGTCCAGAAATTGTCACACTAAAAAGCTCAATACGGTACTTAACAATGTGAGGAGACACAACTTGCATGCACACATCTGCATTCCTTTCATTCTTGGACATTAGACCAAGTGACATAAGAAGAAAGACCTTAACCAATCCCCTGGTGCCAGGTTTCTGGGCCCATGGAGAGCCCTGCAGGCTTATGGTATGTATGCCTTGTATGTTGAGCTAAATTTAGATAAAGGGTGGGGTGAGTAGAAATTAAACGATTGTTAAGTTGGTCCAAAATCTATTCCTACAGAATTTTATACCATCATCATATGAGTCCCCCATTGGAAATGACCTTAAGAGAAGCATTGATCGAGCTGAACAGACAGATCTGAATACAGATGCTTCAAAACAACACTGTATAAGATGAATATCTTGAACAGCCCCTTATGCAAATACAGTGTCCAGCAAACAGCACAGCACTTAATCAAGAGCTGCAGCCTTTACACATGCCTGGATGAGGTAGAGGGAACGGGAATCACTCCAAGCACTGAGCGATAATACTAGACAGTGGCTCATAGCCAGCCTGGGGGAACAGGAATGAAGGGGTTAGAAACAGGGGCTTTGCTGACTCTTGTCAGCAGCATCCCAGAGATGGGGCTGACCTGGCACTCAAGCAGGCCACATAAGCTCTGGTCTAGGCTAGATCGCCACTCTGCGAGGGGGGTGAGAAGGATGCCACAATGCTCCATGGGATGTCAACAGACTGTGACCATGAGTTGTGATGGGATGTGGTTCGGATGTTCATTTCATCACCATCCATGCGGATGTTCATTGCTAACCTACAGTGCTTAAGTCTAGTATCACATCCACCTAGGGTTATCTTAGAGTGGGATCTGCCATTTTTACAGCACTCTATGTGTGGTGATTTCTGTGCACCTGCTGTGCAATAAGTGTAACTTCTCTACCTCGCTTCTGTCAGCAACGGGGTGTAAATCAACACATTTGTCCTGGGAGAAAGCCTTCTGTTCCAAGATCCTACAGACTTACAAGTCCAGTGTCCCAATTTAAGTCCTTCTGAAGTATGGGGGATTGAATGTACTAACTCTTTATCCCCGGACATGGCTGCATGCATCTGTAAAGTTATTGTGGGTCATTCCTGAGACAAGCTGGCCAGGCTGTGCTCTTATTGAGCACCTACTGGCAAAGGAGCAGCAAATGCAGCTCAGAAGGGCAATGTGTATAAATGACTATGTCAGGATAATCAGGCCCAAACAAGATGTCAAATGAGACATCCATTTATATTCAGACATTACCAGACACCATGTAGTGCAGCCTGGGCTTCAAACAAATGTTACACTTAAGTTAGAGCAGGGGAAAGTATAGAAAGATTCTTTGGCTCTCTCTCCATCTCTGCATTTCTTTTTTGAGGCTTAAAGGAAAAAAAGGAGGTACAAGTCCTTAGAAAGAGATTTTATAATGGCTCAGCTTCTTTTCAGGCACCAAAATAAATGGCCAGAAAAACAGGATAGCTTGCATGCTGGGCAGATGCTGGGATCTTTTGAAAATTTGGCCTTTCTGGGGGTATCTGAATAAGAGCTGGGTTCCTTGGAAGTATGAGCCTTGACTTTCATGTTCCAGGGATTACAGGCATGATGTGAGACTCAATTCATGCTCTAGAAGTGTTTTGATGTGGCTGGATGAATGACACTATAAAAGTTGAATGTCAGTATGAAATCAGGGGTATGTAAGGTGGAGGGATAAAGCAAACAATTTCCAAACCAGGCATAGTCTGAAATACATTTGCATAAAGTGCTCATGCAAAAATTCCAAATACATTAATAAAAGGCTGTCTTTGCTAATGGATATTATGGGGGGGAAAGGAATATTATTCATTAATTAATTCACCATAAAGATCTTGCACAGGTCTTTCCCTTTTGTCTTGTACAATATGGCAAAGTTTTCTCTTTTCAAAGCAAAATCAGCTATCGCTGATGAAAACTAAGAGAACAGCGCTGGCAGAAATTATACACATTTCAAGTCTGCAAAGCTCATCTCAGAAATAGTGCCTGACTGTGAAGAGGTAAATAATTCTGAACACTGATACAGCAACAAATTAAGTCTCACACATTCTATGCATCGGGGGTGTTGGTTGTAGCCATGTTGCTGTAAGGACATAGGCAGACAAGGTTTTTTGGGTACATGTTATATCTTTTATTAGAACAACTAAATAATTGGAAAATTTGTTCTTTGCAAGCTTTCAGGCACAAACACCCTTCCTTCAGGCATAGGGAGAGTCAGCCCTTGTTTAGTGTTTCCCTGGATGGAACAGAAGCCAATATGCAACATACAGGTCTGTTAAAATGCAAATATGTGGCAGTGAGGATCAAAAGCCATGGGAGGTTATAATGTGCCATGAATCCAATGTCTGCATTTAGTCCATGATTTTTTGTATCCAGTAGATTTATGAAGTGAAGTTCATAGGTTTGTCTGTGAGAGGTGTTTTGTAAAATCCCTTTGAGAATTAGAACTGAGAGACTGGTGAGAGAGTAGCTGTCTTGTAAGTAATATGCACCCACAGGTAACTGGGTATTTTTGTCTTTGATAGAGTTTTGGTGTGTGTTCATTGTGGTGCCCAGTTGTTTGGCTTCTCCTACCTATTTTTCATCAGGGAAATTGGTGCACTTGTTAAGCTATATTACATTTCTGCATATGCAGGTGTAAGATCTAGGAGTGGTGATGGTTCTGTTATGGGGGTAGTTATTGTGGGAGTGGTGGAGATGTGTTGACAGGTTTTACATTTCTTGTAAAATATCTCTCATTCATTAAATGAACTAAACGCCAAAAATCATCGAAGACAAAAATACCCAATTCCCTGTGGGTACATGCCCTCTCCAATCTCTTGTAGACCAAAATACAAACTTCACTTCATAAATCTACTGGATACAAAAAATCATCTGCTAAATACAGACATTGGATTTATGGCACATTATACCCTGCCTGCCATCCGATAACCCCAGGTAACCTGTCTGCTTTTTACCAGCTATATTCTATCACCAGGTCAACATTTCCCACTCCCCCACCCATCTCACACCTACTGTCTTCCATGGCCTCTGATCCTCACTGCCACACATCTGCATTTTAATAGACCTGCATTTTACATACTGGCTTGTGTTCCATCCAGGAGAACACAACACACCATAAGGTTCTCCCTATGCCTGAAGAAGGCTGTGCCCGAAAGCTTGCAAAAAACAAATTTTCCAACTATTTAATTGATCTAATAAAAGATACCACATCTACCCAAAGAATCCTGTCTGCTGACGTCCTATGTAAGCATTCACTCCATGTGCTGTTCCTGCCATCATTCCAACTACTTCAGGGAGTTTATCACCACAAGCTAAAATACACTTGCCTAGTTCTTTCACACCCTTTGTCTGAATAACACACTGACTAATACATACACGTATTGGTCATATCCTCCTCTAGTGCTTGTGCCCGCAAAAGAAATTATGAACCTACTATTCTTGCTAATTCTCTAGTTGAAATGGAAGAGGTCCATGCTTTTAGCACTGGAGGTCCTGAATTCAGTCCTCACTAATCCCTGATCTAAATGAGTGCCATTTCACTTGCAGACGGGGACTAGTTTTCTTCATGCCTTTTCCCTACCCTAGTCACCACTGGAAAACTAGATTCCATCTCACACTTTGAAATTGCTCCATATTACACAGTCAGACCAAGGACAAAGTAAAGACTGAAAGTCAGGTGTCCCAATTCCCAGCCACCTACCTCAGGCTAAGAGAGTGACACCAGCAACATGTTCGTATTAACATAAACCTAAATTGTTGGTCCTATTAATGTGTCCAAAAGGAAGGGAGAATACATTTAGGATAATTGGAATGACTGTTGAATTTACCTTCCATGGCTGGCCATGTTTAGAAAGAAAACCAAACAAAGAGTACATATCTGGAAAGAGAAAGCATATTTTTAAGGCTAGAATGGAGTCCTTTTAATAGAAACATTTCAGACACTTTTAGCTATTTTTTATATACAGTATATGGGATCAGCCTCCCAACTATGTAACCAGGCACACCTTTCTTCAGACAAAATTCAGTGTTAGAGAGCAATTATTTAATCAGTTAAATCGGGTGCATTGGCTTAATTTATTTCCAAAGCTACTCACAGGGAAAAAAAATTAGAGAGCTGTTAAAAAAAAAAAAAAAAAAGATTCCCAAACTCCTTTGATAAAAGGTTAAGGGTAATTATTGTCACTTCTGCTTAGCTTCTGCATCAGGGAAATGGAGCTGTTTATGATGCTACATGACCTACTGTTCCATTTGTACTGATTTATAGCTACTTAAGGAGATGCACTCCATGTGAAAGGTTCATTTTGCAGATTCTTCAACCCAAATCATCCTGGTGTTAAATTTGCCCTAAAAACGTTATAGAAAAATGATGCATGCTGGACTGGAATTCTCATGTGTGCCGTTTCATTAAAACAGTGCATTGACAGAAAGAGGGCACATCTCTGGAGCAGCAGATGTCAACTTCAGCACTGGGTTCTCGTTAATACAATTGTGAGTTCTGCATCTAAGACTGTGCACAAGGCTGATTTTTTTTAAAAGCTTATGATACCCAGGGAGGAGAAAAAATAGAAATAAAAATATAATGCATTATTTTTTTACAGGTTAGCTCATTACTGTAAATTAATGGATGGATTGCCTGGCTAAATTTAACAGATTAAGAGCCTGACACTTAACAGTTTTCACACACACACTCTATTCCTCCAACTCCCACTGTTCCCTGAAAAAAAAAAAATGAAGCAAATATTTTTCAGTTTTCAGGAATGGAAGAGGCTAGAATCAAATCATAAACCAGCTGCAAAAGACGCCCTCCAAACCTCTACACCTTTTCAGGCAGTATTGCTGATCAAGATTAATGACTCACTATATTCTTTCTAATGACTGTCTATTCCACAACTGACATTTTGTTAAACTACAGCAACTGACATATCCTCAGGGACCTTCTAATGATCAATTAAATTTGTAAGCTGTGGTTGCTGAACTTCATCCTAGGAAGACTGGCAGAGGAAGAGCATCAAGACAACAAGCAACACAATCAGAAGTTTAAAACAACAGTCTCATTGTATTTTGTCCTGGGGAAAGGAGAGCTCTCTAAAGGCACCATTTCTAGACTGCATGAACATTTAAAATGGACAGCTGAGTTATCTTAACAAACAACCTCAAGGCATGAAAACAACTTGCTGGTCTCCCAAGTTTTAAAGCCGGAACATGTTTAAAATGGACTCACTCAAAGAGAGAGAGGTCCAAAGTGTAGATTTTGTTAACAAATTCAAGATATTTCAAAATCCAAAAGAATTTTACCACTGAACCACCAATGCTTCAAATGGAGGCATTCCCTCGAGTCGGACATAGACCAGAATGCCAACATAGGCCAGAAAGTTAAGAATACAAGGCTGAACTGAAGCTACAGAGGGTGCTTTAGCATCCAGTTCTGCTGGCCACAGTGATACATCGCTGAAATGGATGGGTCAATTTGTAGGGCAAGGTTCTTTGTGAATAGACGCAATATAGGTGGAAGTATTAGAATCTGACACTTAAAAGCCAGAATGTAGTTAAGCATGTTGTTGTCCAAGACCAAGTCTAAACCCCAATTTTGCAGAAAGATCCCTGAATCTATTAACAGCCCATCACTCAGGATCTGCAAAGTTATATACATGAACAATACTTGTAATGATTCTACAATACTTATATATTATGGGCTGTCTAGGTCTTTGTAACAATCAAGGCCACAGGGTTTAAGCAGCTGTGAAACTGAGAGTAAATGCCATAAACTGTCTTAATAAACTACACATAAGTTCTCTCTCTCTTCACTCATACCATGGCCCTTTGTACCACTGTGATTCCTGGCCCCTGAGCTCCTGTATTCTTTGAACAGTTCTGTTCAGATGATTCCCTGCAACATCTTGCAACTAGCCATCAGACCTCTGGCACAATGGGGAAAACCTGCCACATACAAAATGAACATTGGTCCTCTCTATTAATGGCAGTCTGGAAATATGAGGTTCTTCACCTCTCTTCTCCCAGTATTTGGATATCACCCATCTGTCCAAGTGGTATATTTTATATGCCCCATTGCAACAACCCCCCTCCCCCCAAAAAACCCTGCACATTACGTATCTGGGTTGAAATAAGAGCAACTTATGGAATACTATTTCCAAAACTTGATATTTCTAATTTTGAACTCCATAGTAGCAGAGCTGCTGCTGCGAGGAATTCAGAGGACTGGCATAGAGTGAAGTCTGATGATGATGATCCTGCTGTGCCAATTGTTCTATAAGAACATGTTCCCGCTGTGAAAGTGGCTCTTCTGGCTCACATGCATGACTGAACTTCCAAAATGATCATGATATTATTGTCTATGTGTCTAGTAAGCCACATGGAAGCTGCGAGGTCCTGAATCATGGACCCAGGAGTGTCACAAGAATAAAAGATCTAGAGCCATCCAATTTAACTTGTCAAACAATCATTCTTTGAACCAAATTATGTCCCATTTACATTGCACTTAGGTAATCATGGTAATATTTTGAAATACCAGATGTGGCTTATGAATTGTTAGCATGAGTCGTAGTAATGAGCTCCTTCAGGCAGGGACTGACTTTTGGATGTGTGTGTAGATTGCCTAGCACAATGGAGTTCTGATCCTCAGCTGGAGCTTGAGGTGCTCATCTCAGATGAATAATATATAATACCATAATAACTAAGGAAGGTTAAATCAAAAGATGTGCAATAAAGCTGGCATTTTCAAAAGGAGACTGAGTTAAGTGTCTATACTCCATTGAAAGTCAGTGGATATGGTAACTGCATCTGGATTTCAAAACATGACCATGGCTACAGATAGAGATAGGGGCTGAGGATTTTTGAGAGCTTCTAAACAAGTGCCTATCTGTATCTTTGAGTGTGTAACTACCCTTGAAAAATCTGGGCCTGCACTCCTTTAGGGCTCTTTCAAAATCCCTGCTCTCCTTTAGGGCTCTTTCAAAATCCTTAAAGCATGATTGTAATGGCCGTCTTTTGGCAAGAAAGGAAGTGTTCGGCTTCATCCATACCAAACTGGCATTGGAAGTTCTGTCAAATCATAATCATGGAGTTATCATGCTGCCTTCAGGACAGATACCGTTCAGTTTGTGCAGACTGGCCTCTCTAGCCTTTGCCTACTGCCTCTGCCATTAAAATTGCAGACTGTGTGAAAGTTCTCGATTGCTCTCATTATACAGTGCAACCCCTTGTTTAAACGGCCAGAAAAAGAGCAACCCCACCAATGCAAATTGAGGGTGCTCCATATCTTGCAAGATTGGGTCTTAAACAAACTTTAAAAGGTTGGATGGAGCATGGCCCCCAAACGTCACTTCAGCCGGGATGATACTCTAAAACAAAAATTTTATTTCGTTGTATGCCTTTACCATGTCAGACTTTTTCAGTATCTAACAAACAATGAATGAGGCACCTGCCATACTGTATTATTAAGAACAAAGGAGCTGCCATCTTATATTTCCTTCATCTGGAGACAGTATTTCTGTGTCAGCAATAGACAATATTCCTGCACAGTCTTTTTCTGTGTACTATTACATATCTGGAACTGAACCATATAGTGGGAGCTTGGAACTGTTTCCTTCTGGCAGTCTCAGCCACATTACAGATGTACTGAAATGCATTTTGATGAAACACTGGAAGGAGGACAACTTCAGTACTTAACAATACCAAAAGTCTAGGCAAGCCCCTATTTTTCAGAAACCTGTCTGCAAGCTTCTCATCCATCAATAGCCAGTTATACAAGGCTTCTAGGCTTCCAGCATGGTAAAAAGGAGGAGAGGTCAAAACTGTCAGCCTCAGTTTTCACTTCTGCCTGAGCTATTAATTCATCAGGAGCTATCAAGAGGAGGCATAGCCCAATGGTCACAGTGGTAGGCAGGACTTGATTCCCAGGTTTGATTCCCTGGTCCAGCAAAGACTGACCATGAGTAATCACAAATCTGCCACTTGGGGTCAGGTCCAGCAAGGTGTTTAGGTGCCTAACTACTACTTAGATGCTTAAAATCCCATTTTCAGGGTTGTTAGTTGTAACCGTGCTGGTCTAGGGACATAGGCAGGCAAGGTTCTTTGGGTAGATGTGTTATCTTTTATTAGACTGACTAAATAATTGGAAAAAATGTTCTTTGCAAGCTTTTCGGCACAAACGCAGACTGCACAGTCTCCCTATGTCTGAAGAAGGACATATGTGCCCAAAAGCTCGCAAAGAACATTTTTGCCAACTATTTTTTGGTCTAATAAAATATATCACATCTACCCAAAGAATCTTGCCAGCTTAAAATCCCATTGAATTCAAAGAGGAATTTAGCACCTTGCCCATTACTGTATCTGTTTCTTCATGCATCATAGGGAATAATAGCATTGCACAAGCATGTTATGAGGATAAATACATGAAAGATGAAGAAACGCTGCGATACTATGGTAAAGGAAGGGGAGATCGATTATAAGAATAAATTGAACACAGCTAATTGATATCACACTTCAAACAACAAGGAAGAGAGAGGAAATTACAGTACTGGAATAATGAAGTACTAGAGGCTCTAGTAGATGCCCCCAAGGTTTGGTTTGGGAGTACAGCAGGTAGAGAAGTGGACTGCAGGAGCAAAAAAGAAGTGAGTCAGATAGCAACATCTCTTTAGAAACATCTCATCAAGTCCATTGGATTAGCTGCATGGGCTTTAATGTACCCTTTAACTAATGAGCAGGGAGCTCCAGATCCACATAGTGGGGCAAGCCAGATCATTCAGTAACTAAAGGTTTGCACTAGTGCTAAAGGCTTACATTATGCTGGGGGGGGGGGGGTGCATGGGCTAAAGGCAATTTAAGCCAAATTCCAGATAACAAACAGCTTCTGGGTCAGATGGTCTGGATCTGCCAGAAAACAGATCTCTTTCTCTGAAGACCTCACTTGTTTGGCCAAATGTGTGACCTCCCTGCTCTAACATGCAACTGAAACAGGTAGATTACTAGTGTCAGGAAAAGTTGTTTTAAACACTGTTATGGAAACCAGTGTTGCAAAATAGGGCATGCACATACAATGCTGATTCAACTGGTCACCAAGTCACATGGAAAATATCCAGAACGGTACATCTATCCCTGAGCAAGATCTTTAGGTTCAATAGCATACTGGTTGATGCTTTGTTCTGGCCAGAGATGCCACACAGTTTTTCATTCTGAAGCATCATTGTGCAAAAGAGAAACGATCATCTTTTTGTTTGAAGTTTGTGCAGGGCCTATTGCTATGAGGTCTAGTCCATCACCAGGGCTCCTGACCATCAGTACAAAACATGCAATAAATTTAAGCTCTCCCAACCATTTTTATCCATTTTGTCCACCTGCTGCCCTCTAAGTGAGTCTGTGTCTTAAGTAGTCATCCTGCTTTCAGCACACGCAGTCCCTCTGCTTGTTTAACAGCTTCAACAGCACTGTTTTTGGTCTTACTTAAAAGTACTACCTGGTACAATTGTTTGGGTTCCACACAAGGCAGCTCTGGTTCAGGCGAGGCAGAAATCCTCCACATTTAAAACTTCCCCCCCTTTAGCCTGTGAGTGGGCATGATTTTGCTATCCCAATGCTCCTAGTATTTCTTAGTTTAAAACAGGGATGTCAAACTGTGATGCTACACTTAACAGTGTAAGCAATGCGCTGGCATGCATCCATCGATGCATCTCAAGCAAAACTAAGGAAGTGATTCTCCTGTTGTCCTCAGCACTGGTGAGGCTACAGCTGGAGGACTGCGCCCAGTTCTGGGCGCCACTCTTCAAGAAGTATGTGAAGAAGCTTGACAGAGTGCAGAGAAGAGCTACTTGTAAGATTAGAGGCCTAAAGAGCAAGCCATATGAAGAAAAGTCGAAAAAAGAAGACTTTGGGAGGATTTGGTGGCAGCTTACAAATATATCGGGGAGGGGGACGCGGAAATCAGGGGCTAGGCAAACAACTATTCACCAAAGCACCCCAGGGAAAAACCAAGAGCAACAGTCAGAGTCCTAGAAGAAGGTTTCAGACTGGATATAAGAAAAACATCTTCACTGTTCATGTGACCAGACTCTGGGACAGACTCCCAGCAGCAGTGGTGCAGGCACCTACGCTGGAGATCTTCAAAAGAAGACTGGACGCACACCTTACTAGGGTTTTTTGACTCCAGAAGTTTTCCTGCCCAGAGCAGGGGGCCTGGACCCGATGATCTCATGAGGTCCCTTCTCATGAGCTTGAGGTGCTGCCACAGTAGGGGGCATGCAGAAATGGCAGCTCCATATCCAACATGGAGCACACGATGGCGGATGAAGCCACTGCCACACACTGCAGGTCAGAGCCAGAGCTGCTGTCACTGCATGCTCTATTCCAGAGCTGGAACTTCCTACTCTGCAGTGACTCCCTTGTGCCTCGGTCCAGATCTGGCCCTCAAGGAGCCCTGTAGTCCAGATCCATCCCAGGGTGCTCACGGAGTTCGCCCCCCGTTTTCAAGCTAGCGACTGAAATTACCATTGCTGTACACCCAGCAGTCATTTACACTGTGTCATTCTAATGTAGTAGCCTCTTCTGACCATTGTGCATGGGATAAGATAAATGACTACACAAAACGAAGGGCAAAACAGAGATCTGAACAAATGAGTGCATGCTGTTCTTTTTGTCCATAAATAATCTCCCCATATATAAAAGAGAAGACTTTCTCCTCTTGTGTTTGTCTCTCAATATCTTTTCCATTGGAATAAAATTACGAAACCTACAGTTTTGTTTTGCTTTGCTTTTTAATCAACTCGATATCATCAGACACAAATAAATCACCAGCATAAGGAGAGGATAAATCATATATGAAAACAAAAGCATCTAATAAGCCTAAACCCAGCTCTCCTGACTGGAAAGCTAAATATGAAATCAATTCAAACAAATTCTGCAAGTGCTGTTTTGAGGATCCCCGAATGTGCACTGGCCAAAATAAAAATGATTCAATTACCTCTGTGTGTGCTGCTTGATTTGTTTAGATCTCCTCACTTGATCTATGGTTTTATTCAGTTCTTGAAGGTGTATTTAGGAGTACTGCTTTTAAACCTCTCTCACTTAATAGGCAAATAAACTGCAGTGCAGTAAGTTAAACATTTTAATGAGAGTTTGCATACTTCCTCACAGCAATTTCTTAACTCTTAAACCATAGACCAATATTTGTGTGTGCATTTAAACAACCACACAATTCCACTCTAGAGACAAATGCAGCTCAATGGTTAGTAAAGCAGTGTATGTGTATGTGTGTGTGTGTGTGTGTGTGTGTGTGTGCACGCGCATGCATGTGTGTGCGTGTTTGAGAAGAATTGCCAAGTATTGTAATAAGTCCATGCCAAATCTCCATGGTTGTCACTGCTAAACGCAATGTGCTCAGAATTAATAGCACCTGTAGAGATAAGAGTTAGATTCTCCAATGCAAGAAAAACTTGTACAGACACCTACCAAAGAATACTTGGTGTCAGGAAATCTGGATTTTTATTCCCATTTCTTGCTACTGAAGTGCTGAGTGGCAAGGGGTTTTCCCCCTGCAGTTCTCCCCATCTGGTTGACTTGACTGTTCCCTGAACTGGTTGAGGTAGGGAATGTCTCTCAGTTGCTGGTCAAAGCCTGTAAGAATAAGGCTGCGATCCCAACTGGGACTCCAATTCTCCTACTATAATAGGAGTAATAAAGAGAAGGCAGTGGTAAATAAACACAGTAGGCAACTCATTATATGGTCAATAATCAAAAACTTGTTGGCATTTAAGAGAATTCTTTTTTTTTTCCTGATCAGTAAATATCTACCATCATTATTATTTTCACTCTGAAGATTGTACGATAGGCCCCTAGCACACATTCATTTAAAGTCACCATGGGATCTGATCTCTGATGCCAGTAATTGCACCTCCTGCTGTGCCACACATTCATAGCAGGAGACATGATTTGGGGATCAGGTCCCAATCATGCCCTTTCAACTTGCCATGGCAGGAAGAGCCTAGGATCATCATCATGGGCTCCCTCGCCCTAGCAAGTTGAAAGCCAGGTTCCTATTGCCCGATGTGGCCTATGAGTATGATAGGACTGGGGCCGGCCCTAAGGTAACCCCAGACATCCTACAAATTCAATTTAAGGTGCCAAGCAAAGTATTCATAAAACTGTTCTATGATTCTATGATAAGAACACATTTTTTATGGCTGGTTTGCTATTTTATGATGCTTTAAATTGAGTGCATACATAGCACCCTTGCCATTTACGCTGCAATTAACACATTAATCATGGCATAAAAGTAATATATAGAGGAGTCCATGCTTACATATCAGTTTCTTATTAAAGAAAAATCACTTAATAAATAATAATAATTTCAACCTCTTACATAATGATCATTTGCCAATCAAGACAAGATAACCATTACTTGGAAGTTACTGAACATGAGAGAGCGATCTTATTGCGTATTAACTCTGATTTCAAGTGGTACCAAGGGCAGAACGTGGGACTTTACTCCTCCTCTTTTATGCAGGCTGCAGTCCAGTCTTAGAAGGAGCTTTCTTGCATTGATAGGACTAATAAGCACTGACCTCCCTGGAGGTAAAACTCTGTAGTTCTATGCAGCCTTGATATGGTATCTGAATGCTGTAAATGTCCATCTAAGCAGAATTTACAATAAAAGGTTACAATGTCCGGCAAAGCAATAAAAGGCAAATGGCCTTTTAAAGACCATATGAAACACCATATAGTCCAGGTTTGGGAAGTGTCCCAAACTACCGGGAACAGAGATGCCCGAGCAGACATTTTGGTGCTGCCAGCCAGACAGCAAGGTACACTAGAGGCAAAGCCAGAATCAAGCAACCTTAGACAGAGTACAAGATATGGGTCCCTCCTTCCTGCCACCCAAATACTGGATGACTTACACCAGTAATTCTCAACCTTGTTAGACTCAAGGCACCCCCTGATACACTCACGACTGCCATCCAAAAATGCCAGCTCCTAGTTTTTATTCATTTTTTTGACTAGAGAAATGAAATAGAGCATTTTTTGCTGGAAAAACTTGAAAAAGACCACAATAGGTCCAGATGTTTTTACCACTACGAATGCAATCTCTGAGTTTAGCTTGTGAATCATGTTTGCACAGCTAAAATGGTGCAGCACCTTTGAAAGGATTTCAAGGCAGCCCAAGGTGCCTCAGGACTCCAAGTAAGAATCACTGACTTCCACTAGCTTCACCTCTTGGAGCTTCTGCCATGGCCTGGGATCTTGGGCAACTGCCCTCCTTTCTTAGCCCTGAAAGCAGCTCTGAGCAGGGACCAGGATTTGTTAGTGATTCTCTCAACATCAGTACAATGAGCATCATTATCCTCATCACCTGGACAGCAAAATTGGGAACCAGTGATCTACAGCCACGCAGCAAGCAAGCAACAGAAGAGGCTGCTGGAGCCTCGAGTCCTGCATCCCGATCTCAGATTCTCTTCATCGCCATACACACAATCTCATAATAAATAAATAATAAAATTCAGTCTCTTGGCACATTCTGAGATGTCTTATCCAAGGCATTCATATAACTTGTGCACAAAGGTGCTCGTATCTTGTCCAGGCTCGCCCACCTAAAAGTTGTTCCTTCCTTTTTCCTAAATCTGTCTTTCTAGAAAGAGCCTAAAAATACATACTCTGTCTTTTCAAAATACAGTGGAAAAATAGTTGTGCCTGCCCAAAAAGAGGCACTCATTCAGTTACTCACTAACCATAACTTTCTTTGTCATTTGGAATCAAACTATACATGCAAAAACACAACAAAACAGCCCCACCCCAAAAAAACCTATCTACTTTGACTAAGCAATTCCATGCCAGTGTAGATGTTCTTTGTCCTGCTCATCACATCTGACTGTGAAATGATCCCGGGTAACAGCCTTGCTTTCTTTCCCTTCCAACTTCTCATCCAAATACAGCCAATCCTGATGCCTTTCCCGTCCCCCTTGCCACGCCATCCTTTTCATCCGGCCCTGCAGTAACACAGGTGCAAGCAACTTCATGAACAAGCAGATTGTTAAATGCAGGCCACCTTCCAGAATCATGATCTGCATCCAAGGCATCTGCTCTTCCAACAGCCTTTTAGCCTTTCATATGACAGAGTGAGTTTGTTTTCCAGATGCAATTGTTTTCTTCCATTTTCATTTTGTGCAAATCATTTATTGACAGAGCTAATTATGCCAAGCGTGACCACTGTTTACTCACAGTCTCTCCTTCTCTTGCTTTGATAGCAAGTAATAATGCATTTTGCGAAGCTGAGCTGCCCTCACACATCTTGACCACAAAAGACAGCATCAACAATTCATGGCCACCGGGGAATTATTTCCTCCTGAATGACATATACAAACAGCAAGTCTTAAAGAACTAAAGCATAAATGCTAACTTTTCCACAGAATTTTGCCAATTATCGGATCAGATGCATTTGTACAGCCCCATGATAGAGTCCCAAAGGCTTGTTTAATGCCCCATCAAGCCTATTTTTTGAGAGGAAAGCAAGCAATTAATTCAGTCTAAGTCACTGCATGGAACATGAAGATTTTGTCCCACTTTGTGGAGGTTGATTCCCACTTGCTCTGTGTTAGCTGAATTTCACATGTCTGTATAAAGCACAAAGCTAATAGAGATGTGCAATGAAGGCATTTTTTTTGCTTTTATTTCGCAATGCCCCCTTCTGCCCTCTACCCTTCCATAAACTGGTTGCGATTGAAATGACCAGACTTATTGCTTCTCACTGGAAAGCAGCTCTAGGTTATTATACAGACAAGTTAGAGAGATGGGGGGGAGGGAGGAGGCAGGCTGGGAGAGAAAATTCTTGAAACAATGGAACTAATTGAACATATTTCAAAGATTACTGTATAAATAAAATATTTAAAAGAAACAACTCTAGACATTGGAATCAGCTTCCATGAGGCTATTTTATTCCCTTATGGAATAAATCGCTCATGTGATCAAATTTGGAGATTTTAGCTTTTGCCTCACCAACTTAATACAAGAACTATTCTTTGGGGCAGAACACTAGAGTTCATCAGTTTTTTCTCTTGGTGTCCACACCAAAGCCCCTAGAAGTCATTTTTAGAAAGCACTTAAATGGGTTTCATGTGCTTTAATTTACTTTCATTCAGCAACACTCTGAAAAGCATTTAAGTCTCAGCTGATGTGTCTATGAGACACTTTACTGTACATGGCTAAACTAACACAGAGTAAAGCGTCATCTACACACGTGCAGCAATTACTGTGCATTAGATTAGTCTAATGCACCATTTGCATTACTAATATATATAGATACTAGAAAAACAGCATATTAGCTAATGCACAGTAGCACACATGTAGACACTGACCAGGAACAAATTGACTCTGGTCAGCCAAGGTAGCAGGGGACTACAATGCCTGGCTAAGCTCTTGAGCTTGTGGGGGCAGGAAGGAGCTGTTCCAGCTCTGAGGTCCATTCCTGGCAGGGGCCAAGACGGCTCTCTCCCAGCGGCAGGGGGAGTGGGGCTGGCCCCAAACCTAGGGAGGTTGTGGGAGTTGTCCCAGAAGCTCAACACCATTCCCTGGAGCTCAGGGCCAGCCCCACTCTCCTCGCAGCTGGGAGGGAGCTACCCCTGGAGCTGGGACAGCTCCCCCAACTCCTCCCCAGGGCTTGGGGCAAGCCTCATACCCCCTACCAGCCTGGGGCTGCTCCTGTTTCCCCTGTCAGCCCAGGCCTGGCACCCAGGGGAGTCTGGAGTTTTCCCTGGCTACTGCTGGAGGGCAGAGCAGGGCAGGCACAGCCCTGGAGTGGGCTGCTCCTGTCTGGCACAATTTGTTCTCAACATGGGCACATGTGTAGATGTGCACTTGGTACTGCTTTAAGGAGCCTGAATTTTCCGTGCAGAAAATTCAGGCAAGTTAACTTCACATATAGACCTGCCCATTGAATTTTGTTGCTGCCTGCCTTTTCCAGCTTCTTCTCCCTTTCCTACCCTAACTGAATTGCCCATTTGTTCAGTCCCTGAGCAGTTTATCTTCCTTACTTTGCCCAGTTTTGTAGATTTCCCCATCTAAATTACAAGACCCCAGATTTCCACATATGTGGAAAGCCTTCACTTGATATTCTTGAAAGACAGAAATGAGCGTGTTCTGGTCTTTGCAGTTTCTCTCCAAGCCCACATTGCTTTTTGATATTTTACCTCCTGCTGCTTCAAATTGAAGCCTGCTTCAAGATTTCAATGCTTCATACTTTTTCCTTTGGTGTCTTTTGCATATATCCTCATAAAGTTTCATCTGCCCAATGTACATCTATATTATTAGTATATAATGTTACAGCTATATTATTAGTATTATTACCCTGTTGTCAGCAGCAAGATATTATATGCATAAGCCAAATATATTTTCATAGATTCCACAGACATTAGGGCTGGAAGGGACCTTGGAAGATCTTCGAGTTCAGCCCCCTGCCCCAGAGGCAGGAAGTCAGCTGGGGTCACAGATCCTAGCAAGATAAACATCCAAATGAGATGGTAATAAATCAAAAAAAGGAAAAGACAAACTGCCTCAGTTGTTGCCAATTAATTCCATCTCTCATAGACTGCATTTCTACAGCTGCTTCTTAAGGCTTAGCCAGCCACTCAATATACTGCCTTCTCTCTCTCTGATTCTCTAAAAATATGCCAAGACTGGTATACTCTTTTTTTTAGATGAACACCCTCCTGGGAATATCCAGCACTACATTCTGGAGATGCCTCTATAGTACAGAGGCAAAATGGAGCTAAAAACTCTTTCAAAAGCTTTAAAAAAAATATGAAGAAAAAAAATGACCCACAAGACTTCACTAAAAGGGAATCAAAACGGAAGCCAAAATTCTTGAAAACTGGCTACAGAAGTATGACCCGAGGCCATTCACACTAAACTCTGACAAATATCACAGCACTGTACCAAGAGAGGAGCCTAGATCATGCAATGCAGTTGTCTTGTGGTTCATGATGCAGTATCATTAGTCACAGTAAGAATGACACCAAAAGCAGTCTAGGTGAGGCAGACGTCTTCCCTCCAGTCACACAGTAAAAAGAAACCAGAAGAAACCATTCTGCAGCAGAGCAAGCTTGGCAATAATGGAAATGGGAGTTCATTCCTTGAGTATTAACAGACAAGATTATCATTAATACATTTGGGAACATTAATACATTTCGGTACAAATGGAGATTTGTCATAAATAACAACGTGTGGACTAAACTGGAAAATTAGGAAGTACAGGGCAAAAATAAAAATGGTGTGACATTGCTGCTGGTAAGTAATAGTCCTGTCTTCTTTATAGCATTATTTTTCTGCTCAAATACAATGGTATTTCATGTCGGCCCCTTTGGAGTAGAAGACTGAATGACTTTCCTCCTCTATTACATGGTCTTACGTTCAAGGCACTTTACTCAGCTGCTTCTCCACTATACTGCTGTGGATCTGGGCCCAGACTCTCCACTCATATCCACCAATCTGCTGGTTTTTTAGATAAGCATGTGGATAGATAGAATATTTTATTTCACTGAATAGCTAAAAACAACTTGCATTAAAATGCAAGCCTCTGCCTAGGTCTGTTACAGAGGAGCATATTTAGCTCAGGAAATTCCCTCTAAGCTCACAGAAATATTTCACATACTTAAGAGTTAATGAGGGCATGAATTGTTGCACAGCGTGCTGAACTCAGATCTGAGAACAGAGTATTGCACAGGAAAAGCAACCCCTAGGGAGAAGAAATGTGTTGGATTTCTGCTGAACTTACTTTGTGCCCAATTCAGGGGTTCTGCCGGTAGATTTCAGAGCTGGTAAGTGAAATCCCTTCTCTACCTGCTATATTGAAGGGTATCCAACCGTGAGGTGGGAGGAAAAGACGAGTATAGTCTAAGGAAATGTAATGATGTGTATGCACAAAACCACTGGGCACAGTTTTTCCCTTGATGACTGTACCACTCCACTTATTAAGGCAACCCTTGTGCCAGGCACCAGTTGGAAGCAAAAAGGGTCAGGTTCACATTTTGGGGTACCCCACAAATTATACCAGTGGCTTGAGCCCCCACTCAGAACTCTGGGAATGTTAAATTTGCTGGCGCATGCCATATAAATAAACCCCCCTCCTTGTAAGCAGTGTAAACACAAAAACCCAAATATATTACAAAGACTAAAAACAAAAGACAAAAAAAATCCAACCCTCCCCAAAGGGTAGTTCCAGGGGCCTGCACCCCTATACCTGTCCTTCAGCAATGGACTGCAGAGGGGGGCCCATATCAGAGAGTCCTCTGAACTGCTCCTTGGGTTCACTGGGCTACAGGGCGCTGTGGGTCCTTCTGTGTTACAGAGGCCCTATAGAAGTGGTAGAGCACCAACCTCCACTTCTGCATGCTGGCTTTGAGGGGTTAACTGACTTTCATCAGCACGCCACATCCCACAATTCCTAGTCCCAATCCTAGCTCTGCTGGGCAAAAAACTACAAAAAAACTCAAAGTAAAGGTTGGGCTTATCTTGGCTAGGGCCTGAACTATAGCTAGCGCCCAACCACACTGCTTGGTCAAGACTTAAATTACAAAAGGGACAAAAGTCTGCTCTTGGGATTAATACCCTGATGATATTATTATCCCATTCAAAAAAAAAAAAAAAAGGCATTGGGGAGAGCGGGGGGGGAGGGGAAATAGGGGTCTCAAACTCCAAGACAGACTTTCTCTGTACCTGAAGCTTTCCCATCACATAGCTTTCTCTTGCCTCTCCAGTGAAGGGCGGGGGAGGACCCCATACATAGGGAGCAGTTTTTAAGGTGTCCAATTCAGCTATACATCTCCAGGAGAAAGAGAAAAACAACCTTAGTTGAGTCGTTCTTATATACCTGGTGTGACATCACCCAAGCCTTGTCCTATTAGGGAGTGTCATGCTCCGGCCTCTGTCTTACTCAACCTGCCTAAAGAATCTTGTACTTCTGCTGGCCAACTTGCCTAGAGGATTTTACATAGTTTCCCTAAATACAGGCCCCAGCTTTCCATGTGCAGAGCACATAGTCAAAACAACAGGGGCCATGTTGCCCACATAAACATACACGCACAAAAACACAATACACAACAATCCAAAGCACACACTTTACCATACACAACCCAAGTGTGTGTGGGTATTGCATTATATTATAGTACGTTAAATTACAGTAGACACTATTTTGGACAACCAAGACAAACGCATGGCTGCAGTCTCTCAGTACTAGGCTCAAGATTAACAGGAAAACAATTGCAGCCATAGACATTCATTCATTGCAGTCCATTATTTCCAACGCCATAGTGACAGCTTATGACTTTGTATCTTTGCACAGCTTGTGCAAAGATTCAAGGAGATGCATATTAACATCTGAAGAGCTGCATGTGGATCTGCAGCCTCAGGTTGGCCACCCCTGTCTTAGACAAAGGCTGTGCCATATCAGTACTCCATAGAAGCAAATGGATTAAGAATTTCATCCAGCTTCCATTGAGGTCAATGTAGTTCCTTCGGTTACCTCCAGTGGGACTGGGTCAAGCCTTTAGCAAAGAAAGGATATCAATGAAAACACAACACAGTGTAGCCCCTTCTGGTTCCTGCAGGCAGCGAAAGGAAGCTGGGCAAACCCCAGCTCCAGACACCCATGATGTCTGGGAGGATACAGGGATAAAATAAAATATGTCTGACCCTCTTTCTGGCACAGGCCAAAATAAAATCCTGGATTCAAGCATATACAATCTTTATGGAATTTAGAATCCACTTCTAGACCCAACACCTACATTTTGCACATTTGGCCCCATTTCTAGTTCAGATCAAATTAAAGCTTGAACCTTCACTTCCAACCTGAAACAAATGTGTCTGGACATTCAGAAACCCTTTCAGGTTTATTTTTAAAAATTCAATGCTTAGTTCCTGTGCCATTTTGCATTTGGTTCTGGCTGGGACTGGAAGACAGAATAAGACATCTCAGGAGATAACTTTTTTTTTTTTTTGCTAGATTTGTAAACAATTTTTGGAAGGTCAAGAAGTTGAGAAAAATTGGTTGAGGTCATCTGAATATTTGGGGTGAAAACCTGTCTTTGATTAAGTCAATGGGAGTGTTGCCGTTGCCTTAAATGGGACCAGGATTTCATCCTTGGATTTTGAGGTATAAATCCAAACTGAAATCTTTTGGGTTGTTTATTGTCTTCTATTGAGCTTAATTCATATGAGGTTGAATATGCATTAAGTTCTGCTTTATTCCGCGAAATACATTCTGCAGTTAAATTAAAAATAAGATCAACCTGATAAAGTGATGGCACATTTAAAATCTTTCCTTCCATTTATAAATATTTTAACAGCCTGTGCTTGCTATTGAAATGCCTGAATATTATGGAATATCCATTTTAATATTCTCCTGGATGGTACAGAAACAGAATTTTAGTGAAAGCAGCAGCTCTCAGCATGATGTGGCTATACAATTTTCATTTAATTGAGTGTAAATGTTTAATTACATTAGGGATAGCCACGAGAACCCCTTAGGTCTGTGAAGGCAGCCAAAGGCAATTTAGCACCTGGTTCATAATAAGGTATGAAATGAAACCAGACATCTGTGCATAATAAAATAGGCAAAACTAGGAATGTTCAATGTCCAATTCATTCTAGTTGATTATTGACTGAAGCTAAAGCAAAAGCATAAAGTGAAGTAACTTCTTTTTTATCATAGTAAAACTAAGATTTTTACATTCCAGGACTTCTAGATCTAATTATTTCTTTCAGATTTGTTTTTAAGATGAAGCTCAAGGTGTCTGCTGTCAAAATAATATCAGCTTGTTGCCAAGGCTTTTATAGTTTCTCAGAAAGAGCAATTCTAATCGACTATTATAGAAAAATGCTGATTGCAACTGATGATTGGTTGGCTAAAAAACCCTGTCATCAATGGTAACTAATGGCCATTTTTTTTCACAATAACACAAAGGAAAAGGAATTATTGCCAGCACAGAGCAGGGAATTGGTAATGGAATACAGAGCCTTTTGCCCTTAGATGACTACTCTGACTCCAGCCAGAAGACTGAACTCTGGTCTTTCATTCCCACACTACTTTGTTCATTTCACTGGGGTTACATCTGATGCACACCACCGTAAGATGGCAAAACCTTTTAACATCCATGCACATCGTGCAATCCCATCACTACATTTGATGTACAGCAACAAGCATTTAGCCAAAGAACAGGCAAAGAAAGAAGTAGGGCTGAAACACTACCACTGCCAGCACAACACTTCTTATCTCGAAGAGCGACTTGGTCTGATGGTTACGGCACAAAATAGAACCAGCAGTCCATGCTTCTATTCCATAATCATGACGTATTTGACATTGGATGACGCCTCATGTTTCCAATTCATACCAGATTAGTCCTTGCCTACATTTAAGGACTTTGAGATCAACAAGCACACATGTAATATGTGTATATATTTGCACACATATCTAAATATAAACATACACATTTTATTATTGCTATTAGTATTGCTGTTCTTTATTGTTCCAATGATAGTATCTTTCATCTACACTAAATCTGCCTTAAAAAAGGGAAATCCAATAGCTTTTTTGTTGTAGTATTTCTGGGGCAGTTAGAAAGGAGGACAAATTCAAATGAATGCATCCGTTTCTCAATTGTAGTGACAGCCATTGTCTAAAGATGTGTCCAGCATCTTCTACACACCATCACTCTGTGAGTAGATGCAGGATAATTTGTCAGTGGGATGAAAAATATCAATTTCATCTCAAATCCATTCAGAGAAGAAAATCTCAGAAAAGCAACAGCAATTCTAAAAAGTTAAAATGAACATAAAGCTGCATGTGATCAAAATTTGTTAATCTTTTGTGGCCCATAACATCTTCAAATAATTGTCACTTACTTTGGGAACAAGTCTTGTGACTACTGAACTTAACTGAAAAAAAATTTCTAATGGCCTGGTGAAGGTGTCAGTGAAGGATTCAAATTGTGCAGAACGTTGAAACATCTTCTGGAATCAATGAGAACCTCTTCTATTTCTTTAATGAGAGGTGTATGGTGAACAAATAGTTAAATCCTAAACTAGTCTGGAATCATAATTATGGCGGAGCAAAATTTCACTGACCGTTTAAATTTCGACACTGTTTTAACCAATTTTAAGGTCGAAACAGCAAAATCAAAACAAAACAAAAGCCCTTGAAATAGCCTTGAAACAAAACAATGCTGGTTGAAACATTTTGAAAGTCAAAACATTTCAACCATAGGCTGGGGATGGGAAGTCAGTCCAGTGATCTAGCGTTGGGTTTGGGGAAGCAGACCAGCTGAGCTGCCTCCCACCCCCAGCGCGATCTAGCACGGGGGGTCAGGAAAGCAGCCCAGCTGGACGATCTAGCACTGGGGATGGGGAGTCAGCCCAGCTGATCTGACTCCCCATCTCCAGCGAAACTCAAAACAGCTTCGAAACAGCCTTTCTGTTTCGACCAAATGGAACAGAACAGCTATTTCAACTGCAAATGAAATTCAAGACGAAACACTGTTCCATCGAACCGTCGAAAACTCAAGGCGAAACAAAATGGTGCCATTTTGCACAGCCCTAGTTATAATGCCCATAAACCTATGCACACGTGGTATCATAGTCACTTTTGCACTGAATTGAACAGTCTTCTACACTTCTAATTGATAGCATGCATGGAGGAAGATCCTAGCAATTATGGGACAATTCCTTCCCAGTGTCTTGCATGCTTGAGCTCAGATTATTAAAATATTTGCTGAATTAATTATTCATATTTCTCATTTTAGGGTAAATATGAACTCCAAAGACAAATTAACTTTAGTGACCATGTACTCATCTGGCCTATATTTCTAACAGACATATTAGCAGAGTTTCTAACAGACTTCTGTACTCCATTTACCCAACCATTCAGTCAGGTGTGGAAATTCAGAGTGTAATTCATTGCTCTAGTTCTGTGCCAGTGATACTAATGGTGTGGTTCCAGAAAAGAAAAATGAAACATTTTTGTGATGAATCAGCCTTCAGTCTGCATTCAGTGACCAAATAATGTGCATACTTATTTAAGCTTAAAGTAGTCTACATTTTTGTATTCCTCCTTCTCCCTTCTGTGCAATCTCTCCCAGACCAGACTCCTCTCCCTACTCCCTACCCAACAACTCCATTTCCATTTCGCTACAAATTAGTGATCTAACTCTCTCTTGTCCCCTATGTCATATAACTGTGTACTAGTGTGCAGACCAATAGCAAAGATGAGTGAGAGCAAATCTCACCTAGTACACTTTCATATCCATTTTGCACAGGTAGAGTTGAGCATAAAAGGAATAGGACACAAAGAATCAGACCTTTAAAGGTCAATGCCTCCAAAAGCATCTCTCAGCCTTATTGCTGTTCATTAACCTTGGATGACCACTTCAGCAAAGGTTGTTTCCTCCCAAGTGCTTTACCCAGGTGATGATGGCAGCATCCGCAACCTCCTTGCTAGTCACAATTAGCCTAGCAGGCAAATGCTAATGAAATTGGTGAGCTCTAAAGAAGTTTTGCACATCATAGTTCAGCTCCCTGCCAAAGAGCATGCTGCTCCAACTCTAATATATATAGAATAACCTCATAGAACTTCATTAAGGGAAGCAGCTGGTGAGACCATTTTCACAGCAAGATTCCAAACTGAAGTTTGTTGGAAAGAGTCAACTTTTCTGAAGGGGAAAAAAATTAAAACAAACCAGCTCTGTCTAAAGCAAAAGTCCCTTCCCTATTCACAGCAGTGGTCAGTGGGGTCTAATGCTATGAAGTGGAGGGGGTGATACAGCCACTGGACTTTGCAGAATTAATGTGTGTATGCTAACGTAGTTGGGATGCTTGTTTCTACTGAGTATAGCAAAGCAGCAGTTTTCCAGATGTCAGCATTGCAACCAGGCCCTGTGCCATTATTTTTAAGCCCCTCCATTTGTATGTATGATGGCATACACAGAACATATACTCCTGCATGATTCTGTTCACAACCTAGTCAAGATGATCAGTAACGAACTTGCTACCTTACACCAAGGGTATTTGATCCTAAGTGAGTGGTATATTCCATTTGGCAAAAATCTAAATGATTTTCAACTGCCCCACAAGTGCATGGAGTACTTTATTTATTATAAGATAGCATATAAAAGTGCAGTTGAGTACCAGCATAGAGCCTACTGATATGCAACAGAAGCATGCTGGTTATACTCAAAATACAGTTATCTACGACTGTGTGGTGCCAAAATCATCAGCTGGTGCAAAATGTAAACTTACTCTGATGTACATCAGTTGAGATTCTGGCTGATAGCTACAAAAGGAGGATTTATTTCCATTCAAAATGGTCTAGATGAAGTAAAGATTACATTTTAAACTCATAAGGCACATCCAGATGAGCATTCATGTGCCTGTTGCCCCACCTCAAACCCCAGAGGGGGCCCAGGACCCAGCTGTGCTTGGCATGCAGTCCCCATGTGCTGCACCGGGTCCCGCTGCCACAAGACCAGTCCAGCTGGGCAGCAAGAGCAGCCCCAGGGCCAGCAGAACCAGGCTGGGCTCAGCACATGGTCCCCCGCTACTGCTGTTAAAGGTTAATTATGGGCCCTGGCCAGGGGGGCTGGGGCTCTGTGGGGGATAGGGGCTGTGGCCCTCCAGGGTGGAGCTGGGACCCTGGGCGGGGGGCCTCCAGGGTGCCTTGGACCCTCAGCAGGGGGCTGAGACCCTGTGGGAGATGGGGGCGGTGGCCCTTCAGGGGGCTGCTGGGACCCTGAGCAGGGAGGCATTCCATGTGTGGGGGAGGCTGCACCCTGTGGGGGCCAGGGGACCCACCCCTCCTGAGCAGTCCCCACACAAGGTCCCCCACACCCACAGTGTCCCCAGCAATTACCCCACTCCTACCCACAGACCAACCCACATCCCTCCACATCCATCCACTCGCCTTCCCCCACACCCTTATCATTCCCTTTCTACAAACACCACATCTCCCCATCACACACCCATCACGTAGGAAGAAAACC
Organism: Caiman crocodilus; assembly: GCA_030014935.1. Classification (NCBI taxonomy): domain Eukaryota; kingdom Metazoa; phylum Chordata; order Crocodylia; family Alligatoridae; genus Caiman; species Caiman crocodilus. Next base: position 9,464,848 of record JAGPOW010002118.1, on the reverse strand, counting down.
AAAAGCACAGATCAACACATATAGGTATTTAGAATTTATTTTTTCAAGATGATAGAGACACTGGTAGGCTTCCAAACTGCTTTAACATTATAAATATATCAATAAAGCATTACCCAACTTATCACACTCTCTCTCTCTCTAGATATATGTGTGTAGAGTAGTTTTTTGTTTTAAATATGGAAGAACATGGATTTTGGGGTATTTTAAAAAATGTATTTGGGATGCTGCTGCAGCAGTCCAGCTGGCACAGGGTATAGTGTCCCCAGGTACCAACTGGCTGGGCCCCAGAAGCTCCAGAGAGCGAGTAGCCCCAGGCTGCTTGCCAGGGCAGCTTTTTGTATGGAAGGGGCCAGGACAGGGCAACTTTTTATACTGCTGGGGACAGCACAGGCGCTGGCCCCAGGCTCTAGCTCCCCCTGGCTGCAGATCTGGGAGAAGCCAGGCAAGGTTATTTTGCCCCAAGTGGCACAAGTTGCTCCACACCAAAGTGCATGTCCAAGCACGTGCGCTGAGGCAAAAAGCCCCAGCTCAAATTTGAACCGCTTCTATTTGAGCTGCTGCAAGCACATGTGCTTGCATGTGTGGACACGATCATAGGGTTAAACTAGATCAAAAGCCTGTGCAGACACTTTTAACTTACTTTAAAGCTTTAAACACACGTGAGCAGACTATCACAGTATTGCAGATGAGGTCACCCAATGCCTTATGCAAGGATACATTTGTATCTCCTGGAAATATCTGATATACGTTTGCATTGTAGGATGGTGTTTGGTTTTCTCAGGGCCACATCACATTCCTGGCTTATAGTTACTTGTGATCTACTCACAAGCCCACCTCTTTCTCCTATGTAATTTCCAACCTCCAGATTCCATTTTACAGCAGAGATTCTTGCCATTAATCTGTAAATGCATGAAATTGCACTTAGTGCTATGAAATTGCATTCCATTTCCGTTATTCCCATCCTCAAGGTCATCCAGTTCATCCAGGCTGGTATTCTAATCCATGCCTCCCGATTTTGTCATAAGCAAATTTCATTAACACCATTCTATATTTTTTGGGAATCCCATTAATGAAAATATTAAATTAGATTGCCCCCAGGACTCATTCTTAAGTAGCTCCTTTCAGTTCAATAGATTACCCTTCAGTTCCCTAATCACCTTCCAGTTCTTACACCAAAGCTCAAAATTCTCCCTTTTAATGAATAATGTCCCATTATTCTGCTTCAAATGCTTTCCTGGGGTAGGTACAGAAATTTGGGGAGGTTAGGGGGTTAAGGATGGTGTTAAAGGGAGTGACCCAATGCAACTCGGTTAGATCCCTAGTTAGGTCGATCTAATTTGCAAACGGTACAGAAGTTCCTAAGCTAGGTCTAAAAATAACCAACCCAATCTAATTTAACTGTACCTCAGAGGTACACTAAGGTAAACTGGGTTCAGTTAGAGTGATCTAACTGAGCTTCTGCACATATTTCAAATGCAGCCCTGGGACACTGGGGCTGGGAAACCTTAGCCACTGACACCAGCCCCCAGTTGCACTTTTACTACTCTCCCCAGTGTTCAGGGGGGTTTGACAGGATCAGAGCACCTCTCTAGTCTCCCCAACACCCTCTGTGGACCCTAATAGCCCCCAAGCCCTCTGCAGAACTCACTAGGCCCCCATCCTACTTATCCCTCCCCCTAACCTGACTTACCCCAGGCTTAGCCCAGGCTCCCAGAACCTGTTGAATGACTGTGTTAGATCAGGGGCCATTTTTAACCCCCCCAGACTTCTAACTGTAACTTCTGTATGAAGCCCTAAAGTCCATATAGGTGAAACTAAATGCATTTCTATCACCCCTTCCAAATAGGTGTTTTTTAAATAAGGTGTCAGGTTTAGTACAAACTACCCGCTCACTGAGAAATCCATATTGTATTTTATCCCATTTACTTCCAGAATGCCAATTATTTTTTCCTTCAAAATATATTTTAAACCCTTATGCAGTGTCGAGACCCCAAATCAATCAATCTAATTTAAACTCAATAAGGAACCAATTCAGCTTAAGTCAGCATACATCAAATTAAGAAATGTTTTAAATCATTTCAAGTAAAATCAATGTTTAGACCAATTTTAGATTAAGTTTATGTGAATATAGGCAAGGCCTGCACTGAACAATGGACAGTGACTGTAAGTGGGAGATGACATCTTGCAGTTTCATTTCGGTCCCTATCTCTTTCAGCTGCCTATTTTTATTCTTCCTTGGTGCTGCAAAACACTGGCCTCCGAGGTGGCCTAGAGCAAGTCAATGTACGTCTCAACAAGAATCTGTTACTCCCTAGGACAGTAGGAAAAAATACCATGGCCTCTTCCACAGTGGTGTAAAGAACTACTGGCATCAGATGAATTACACTGATGTACAGCAGCTGAAGATCTGGCCCTCAGATTACTCCAGGGCTGGTCGAGTTTAATTCCACTAGAGGGACAGTTTGCTTTTTAGTATCTTCAGTGGTTTCTTTACTTCCATTACCCAAAGCCATGATGAGCTTGTGCCAAATGGTACTGGTTCATTTAGGATGTGGATCACAGGTTTTCCACATTAGCGCTGCAAAAGCAGCTGGGGACATCAGATTATGATGAAGCACAAAATTGGCAGACATTTCTTAACATCAGATGCCTCATGATCTAATAAAACTTCTGTACTAATCTCTCCCTTATTTATTTTTGGTTCTTCTTAGTTAAAACACTCCTGGAAGTAAGGCAAACCTGGCCACGTTCTTTTTGCTCCATCTCCCAGCATAATTCTCCCTACCCCACACAGTGGGCATGTCTACACATTGCCCTACAACAACATAGCGAAGCGCTATGTCGCTGTATGGCAACGTAGCAATCATGCAGGTCTAATGAAGGTCTACATCAACTAGCTACGTTGATGTAGTAGTGTGCTCCCCACTTATAGCACACCACTACAGTGATGTAGCAGGGAAATTTAAGCATGTGCCACCCATTACTGCTCAGGGCAGTTACTGCGCTGTGCTTTAGTACTTTCAGTGGAAATACTAAAGTATGGCACCATAGTAACTTCACCATAGGGTGACATGTAGATGCGCCCAGCGTCTACTAAGATAAGCACCCTTCTTTTAAGACAAACAAATACCTATGTGGCCATTTAAGCTTCATCTACCTGCCTTCTGATGAGTGAAAATTATGGAGGGGATAACCTTATAAAAAGCATTATTCTTCTCTTAGCCTCCAGAAACACAGAGAAAATCGAAGCTAACTTGCCTTTCTGACATCTCAGAAATTTTTAGGCTTTGATTTAGGTTTGGGCAAAGATTTCAAAGATTTGTAGCATGTGCTTATGTTAGAAATTAATTTTCCAAATCATGTTCCAAAATTATTAAATTAATAATTTATTACTGAAAGCTTTCAGCTTAGCAGCAGGGGTTCAAGATAAAGGAGATATCTTCTGAGCTTTGGTATATATAAACTATGGTTAAATAGCACAGCAAAAGATCTTGTGTATATAAGCTTCCATGAAGACTAGAATGTCATACTGATGGATCAAAATATAAATATTTGGCTTCAAAGAAGAATTGATATGGTTCCATTTACACACAAAATGCTATACGATTCTAACGTTCTTTTGACATCAGTGAATCCAAATGGGTTAATCTCGAGAGAAGGGTTCATTATCTTATTTACTATATTAATTATAATCAGCACTTTCCATCAAGAGGTAGCTGCAGCTATGGAAAGACAATTTGCTGGAATTTAATTTTTTTTTAATGCCAGCAAATCATATCTGTGCTTTAAAAAAATGGATGGAATTACTAATCAGAGAAGTGGTATCCAAATCAGTGGCACTTGGTGCAAAGGGAAAAGGGGAAAAAATTAAAAATTAACAAGCTGTTACTACAAGACCTCCTGGGACATGTATACGTTTCAAAGATGGAACTAATGATGTTTTCCTGTCATGTGAAAACATGAGTCACAATTTAGGCACCTAGCAGATAAACAGATTTAGTGAATTGCGGTAACACATTTCCATTTCCCATCCCTTCCAACGCTGCAAACAAGTCAAATATTTAAGCCCTGACCTTCCTGAGCAGCAGAGTGTACTGTCTCTCCTACCAGATGCTTTCCATTTGGATTACAGTTTAAGAATATTTTTTTTTGGCTTAGTTTAAGCTCAAGTGAACTAAGTGACTTTAAATAAAAGTGTCCAAGAATGGGTTTGCATTGCTGGAATTAAATTGGTTAAAAAAATGGACTAAATTGGAGCAACTTTCTCACATAGATACTGATCTGAGTCCTAATTCTCCCTTTGTTCAAGGGAGTTCAGATCTTGGATTTATAAGAAGATGTCAGCACCAACTTCCAAACTAAATCCATATTTTAATTCTACCAATGTTCATGTATATTTGTAAAGAAGAGCATACTGATGAGCAGACTGTCAAGCATGCTCAAAATATTGGGTGCTGATCACTTTTTAAAAAATCTCAGTCTTTGAAAATCCATCCCAAAAAAGGATGCTGTCATGCCAGATATAAAGACAATCATATTCTTCATTGCCTGTTGCTGCATCTAATTAATCTCTTAGCACAGTTGTGCTATATGCCTCTTAGTGTAGATGGGTTGGACATGTATACCAGTATCAAATGACACCAGAATAAGCCATTCCAATTAAATGTTATATCTGCATGCTCTTACAGCAGTTCAATTAAACTGCCTCACTGCAGCCGTAACCCTGAGAGAAGCAGATGATAGGCATTCCCAAGAAATGACCCCTGCCACTTCCCCTGTTCTAAAGTAGGTGCAAGTGCCATCTGTCCAAAACTTCTCAATGTCCTTTTTGTGTTGCATTCCCAGGTAAGTTTGCAGCAAGTCAGATGTCAAAATATGAAGTGGATTCAGAATGGGCTGTCTGATTACCCATAACGTAAGCAGAGAGGCATACATCATTGAGGTTATTAGCAGTAGTAGTGTGCAGCTGCTTCACTCAAGCCCCGGAGCTCACAGGCCTCCCATGGGTCTGGCAATTTTGCAGTTAGGGAGTGGTGCCAGCGTTAATTGCCATTCCCCTACTGCCAAATTTCTGAGGAGTCCCATAGGCCAGATAATGTATCTTAGCATGCTAGATCATGCTGGCACACAGTCAGACTTGCGTGTAGGGTTGCTTCATGGCTGGATCTGGCACATGGGGTCAGGGAGGCCTGTGGGGCCAGGCCAGCATACTAGACTGGACCCACAGACAGGCCCTGTATGGGATCCAACGTGTACGCGTGCATGTGTTTTAGACGTGCCCAGCCTGTGAGACCAGAAGGCTGGTTCTAACTCATGGTGCAACGTATTTGTTGGGTCTCTCTCTAAGCCCAATGGCAGTCTGTTACAGATCACAGGTAAGGTAGCTGATTCTTTATCTCAGGTTGAAAAGGTTACAGTTATGCCCAAGACGGTGCACATCTGCACATCACACAGCCTGCTGTTTTGGCCTGAATTTCCCATGCATGGCAATATCAGTAGCACTCTGATCAACCAATACCGATTACTTTCTGAGAGCTGTTTGACTACAATATTGTGCTAGCTAGTATAAGCATCCCAAGAAATTAAATTTGAGTGAGTGTGATCTTTGAAAGTGGAGGTAAATATCTAATGCCTCACAACCTGAAAGCTATTTGTAGAGGAACAGTGTCTGAAATGAGTGGACATTACTAGGGAAAAACGCTCACAGAAGGATTCACAGCAATGAGGATTAGCTTTCTCAGTATAATCTGACTTGCTGAAACACATGCATGCATGCACACACACACACACACACACGCATGCATGCATGCATGCGCGCGCGCGCGCGCACACACACACACACACACACACACACACACACACAGAGGAAAGTAGTAGACTATACCATGTAGGGAAATCCCTCATTCCCTGCAGTAATTTAAATAAATGCTTAAAGTTGCAAGTTTCTTTAATGAAGAAAGAATTTTAATAGGAGGCTTGTTTGTAGATTTCTTGTGTTTATATTTCCTAATTGCAATTAAGGTCATTTATTAGTTTCTCTGCAGTGAAAACAAGATGGCATTAAGTAAATAGTTGGCACTAGGCAGTTACTAATGCAAAATCCTGAACTTACCCCAGCCTCCTTTGCTTCCATCTCAGAGCTTTAAAACAGGCACCTAAAACTAGCTTAAAACGGATCAAAATCACAGCAGCAACTGTCCATATCATCTATTAGCGTACATTCAGATGTAGAAGAGATCAACAAAATTAGCTTAAGAAATCATACCAGATAATTATGATTATTTTTCAACCTGCCTCATTTTCATCAATGCCAGTCTTATCATTGCCTTGTGTAACCACTGAAGCATTTTGCCAGCTCTTGTGATCAGATCATAAACCTTGTGAGAGCTGGTAGATTTCTTAAAGCCTCAGCTCCTGGACTAAAGTGAATGCATCACATCTTAGCCTTCATTTCAAGCTGGAAAATAATTTTAAAGGCTCAAAAAACCAAAACAAACAAAAGAACACATTCATTATTTTTTTAAATTCTTGTAAATTGGCGGTCTCTGTGTTACTCTGTTTGAACGTGGTTCAGATGGGAGAATGTCGAGGCTTCAGTTTATAAACGGGAAAGAAGAAATTAGGGTCAGACCCAGAGTGGCTCTCTAGGTATGAGTGAAGCTAAGGGAAAAGGAGTGTGCTTCTACCTCCAGTTGCTAGGTAACTGTTGGATGAAAATCTTGCTGCTCTCTCACAAACTTCCTTAAAATAAACCCACAAAAATATGTTCAAAGCAGGAATAAGGATCTAATCTAAACTCATAACAGCCAAATCTTAGGCTATTGTCAACACGGCAGTCACTGCTCTGACAGCAGCTCACCTAGAGCTAAGCCAGCTTTAACTAAGATGCTCATGACTGCTAGTAGTCATGGCATCATGGCACTCAGTGCAGGCTGCAAAGCCCCAGCCAAGAAGCTGCAGTTAGCCCGCAAGGAGCTGTATGTGTGTGTGTGTGTGCTATCACACTGCTAGCTGGTTTAAGGCTTGGGCATGTCTACATGCGTTCTACACTGCATGACTGCAATGCAGACACACCCATGGCTCATTGTTCAACCTGAATCTGATATTGCTGTGCTGCAGAGTCTGAAAACCCTGCGTACAATGCTCTATAGGAGGGATCACGCAACCACTATTTCTTTGTGGATTCAAGTTAAACACTTAACATGGTTTGAACACTGTGATTTCAGAAAGAAACATCCCTCACCCCCAGAAAAACTAATCTATGAAAAATGAAGAGGGAGACGATCATAATGCCTTGACACCCTCCTGTGTCACACAGATTGTAATACAGCATTAAAATTCACAGCAGCAATGATGGAGAAACACTGAAAGCTATGCCATTATTAAGAGATCCAAGGTGATAGCTGCCAAATTCAAGGTATTAACACTTATTAATGCAAAGTCTAGTCAAGCAATAACTGCAACCATCAATGCTTGTCAGTAACTACCACGCTATCCTTTATCCAGTAGACAGTAATGTCTTTGCAGCAATGTTGTGCATTTTCTGAGTGTTTGCATAGGGATTTCTGAACGCGTGGATTTCTGATACGACAAAATATAATGGCTCCCAACTTGTCTTGTTTCTAAATCTAGCTGGGAACTTTCCAGACAGCACGCTCTTGAGCCCATAGTAGGCGGACTTTTGACAGGATAAACCATAAATCTGATGTGTTGAATTTGAGACCAGTCACGCATATTTTAGTAAGTAGCATTGCTCTGTTAAGTCCCACCCGGAACAGTGAAACAGTTGCATATGAGCATTAATATACTCTACTGAAAATATTTATGAAGGGCTGAGTTTAAAAATAGTTGCACATGAAAATATTTTGCCTCAAAGTCATCCGAATACCAACCAGCTCAACTGAGTTTAACTTCCTCAAAAAGGATTTTCCAGTGTATGAGAAACCTCTAATGACACAATGACATTATAGCAGCTCATACACAATGTTGCCTCCAGGCTACAGACCCTATAAACGTGCTTTGTAAAATGGGGCACAGTTAGGGCTGATCTCTGACTGCCCAAAATGGATTGACCTGACAGCTAGGACCTAGAAGAGGGATGACGAAAGTATCTCCAAGCCACTTTTGCTGAACTACTCCACTACTACTGTTACTCTTGCTCTATGAACATTTCAGTGAGTCCAAGGAACCTGGCCTATTGACTTCAGAGGGAGATAATGCTATAACTCTTCCAAGTGATGCCTTCAAGGGTAGTGTGGATGCATAATCTGAGTTTTCATTTCTAATGTCAATGGAAGGCTGTTGAGTAGGCAGCAAATGGCCAGACCATGCCATATTGAATTCAACAGGCATATTGCTGTTAACTTCAATAGGAACTGGGCCAAGTACATTACTATTCCCCATGAGTGCCCCAGAAACATGATCCTGTCTTACCCAATTCTATCCATGTAAAGATCCTAAAAGGGGAGGGGGGAGGGGAGGCGAAGCTTATGCTATTCAATATTTGAAGGCTCCTTTTGAAGATGCATCATACTGGATATATATCAAACAACTGTTAGACAGTCTGCTGAAAAGATTGCCATTCTACTGATAAACAGCAAGACATTGCCTAAAATACGTTTAAATAATTGTGCTATAAAATAGCTTCTCTTCTAAATTCTAAAGCACAAGCCTAATAGCAGGAACAAGCTTCTGCTCATAGAAAAATATACAATAAAATAGAATGTTGCCCGATTTCCCTAGAAAAATCAACATTTTTTTTTTTTTTATCTGTTAAACTAGTGAAGCACTCAATACTTTATGGAAAAAAAAATGTAATTATCTTCCTCTGAGAAATTCCCCAGTGGATCATCCAATTAATTGGAAAAATATTAACCTTCAAGGGTCAAACTTCACTGCATCTAGTCTCAATACACCTTTATTTTGCTGATCACTTAAAAAAAAATCCCAAAGAGTATATATATATATATATATATGCAGGGGCAGAGTGGGGAGAGGCTCGGCTCATCTACTTTTTGGTAATGGAAGTTGTGTGGCATGATTAAGAGATCATAATAAAACTGGCTTAAATTTCAGCATTCTTTTAAAACCTACAATTGTTAAATCTTATCAGTCCACACAAACACGCTGCACTAACTGCCAATCATTTTAATAGCCTATATTCGCCGATAAAATGCTCAGTGTGTGCTAGGAATTTTTCCATTCCTTAATTTACTGAATAACACTAATGCTTGGCCTTACACAAACTACTGCAAGAATCCGAAGGGATGCATTTAATAGTTATCACTGGAAACAGGACAGAACTTTTCTTCTCAGCTGATCCATCATAAATCCCTCCTTAAAATTTGACAGAGCCTACATCAACCCATAGGCAGGAGGAACAGCTGTGGGGAGCCTAGAGAGCTATCCTGGAAATCCCATAGTTCCCCAATTCCCAAACCTCTCCAAATGCCTTTTGCTCCACTTCTGCAAAATGATGAGATTCTCCAAGGGGATGTGATTGTTCCCCCAAGACGCACTGATGGCAAAGTAGGAGGACATGGAATCCAGTCCCTTTAATAAGAACAGTGATAAAAACTGTTGCTATAATCACTGTTTTCTGTAAAATTAACTTCAGTTCTTACTCAGGCGCTGTCCCTAACCTGTGCAACATTCACACAAACAAATCCTTTGGCTGAGTGTTGTGGTAATAGCCAAGTAGCTGGCTGTGGGGCAAAAACAGGGGCTATAAGGTAAAATCCTATGACCTCTCTGCTTTGTAGATACAGGCTGGTCATACCAATATCACTGCTGTTTTCTTTCCACATATTTCCTGTCCTTCTTAAACATAGCTGGCCATAAGATATTATTCTGACATATCTTGGAGATGTCGGTTTCAGTGTCTACGCTCTAATGCTAACAAAACAGTTAGAGACTTGGTCAATTAGGTTTTGATGGGAAAGTCAATGGGAATCTTTCCACTTTGCAGCAAGCAACTGATGTCCACACTGGAGCAGATTTTTGCTTTTGCAGGAACTCGCACTTGTTTCGTTCTGAGTAATCAATTTAATCTATGTCATCTCAGTTAATATCAAGATTTCCTACAAGCTGATGCTGTATTAAACATATGTTTTATATCTACAGAGCCGCTTTTAAACATGCTGTGGCCCTGCATGAACTGTTGCTCCCCATAGCTAACCAACTCCAGAGATGAAATCATAATGGTATTAATATTGAAAACGTGCAACTGCCCAATGAAAGGACATCAACTGTGCATACTAATGTGTAAGGCTTAGCTGGGTAATAATACAGAAATACACTACATGAGCATATCTAACACCCTGACTGACAGCAGTATAGGTTGCTCACTGTCTGCCAAATCATTCTGAGGATAGCCTTGGCATCTTTTCACATGTTTAAGACAAAGAACACAGCAAATTGGCATCTTACATAGGTTTTTTGATCTAATTACCTAAATAACTCTTGATAAGGTGTGTTGAGAAATTGGATTACTTCTGAGATTTTGACAGTGTTCACTATTGGAAAAAAAGTCTCAGTGTTATACCTAAGACAAAATGCACATAGAATAAATACGTAGCTGCCACCATTAATTCACGCCATTCTATTGATTGATGCAGGTGTAGCAGAACAGTGGGTAATTGCATTAAAATATACATAGAAAGAATGAGCAATGTTTTTTTATCGCTACTGATTCATTGCAAAGGGAATTTGCTGAAAGAAGGAAGGGAGGATATGTTCCAGCATCCCATTTTTTTCAGAAGGAAAACTCTTTTTGCAACAACCTTTCATTTCTATTTTGTATTTTATTATCTGTTACAAATCCAAAGCTGAATTTGACACAGAACGCTTTGATCAATTAAAAATGTTTTTATTTTTCCAGCATTTTTCCAAAGGAGAACTGGGAAGTTTGAAGGCGTTGTTCCAAATCAGAATGAAACCAAATGTAGAAATCTCAAAGTCTTCCACAAAATGCAATTTCCATCTTTTCTGCAGCTCTATTAATGTTAACAGCAACAGCTGGGTTTCCAAATTGGCTGCAGAATTTAAGCTCTCTTACTGTAATAATTCATATACATCTTAAAGGTTTTTGCTATTAGTGGTGAACTGCATTGGTTTCTCTTACTTGCATCCAATGGTGGAAAAACTAACATGATGGTTATGTACAGACATTTATGGTTGGATTCACCTCTCACTGAAGTCTATGGAATGATTCCCAACAACTTCAAGGGAAAATGTAGCTGGCCAGTCCCATACATTAGCCACAGTTACACTCACCTGTGTTAATTTACCTATAAAAGAAGCACTTACTCAGTAGGTGTTAATTTATCCTAGGGCATGCTAATGGTTCTGTAAATAACAGGTTTTTGTACTTGTTAATGAACTTTTACTTCACAAACCTTTACTTCAGTCTGCTCACATTTGCAAATAAAGTAATTGCATCTCACGATTTAAATAGTGTTTAAATGCACAGTTCACATGTGTAAAGATATTCAGTGAGGCAGATACAAATACCTGGCAGCACTGATAGCATACTATTTAGTCAAGATCTGAACAGATGTGCTACACTTAAAAAATCAACCTGTTCCTATGGTCAAAAATGTAGTCGTCAATTTAATAGCTAAAAATCAATCAAACATTTCTTTTGTGAGCACCTGTCCCAGCACTTAAATAGTATAAAAATAATTATTACTATTTTACTATTACTATTCTACATCGTCTGAGACATTGGTAGCAGCATGACCATAGCCTAGATACCAGTGAATTTATATTGTTAACACCTTGCTCCGTACTTTAGAAGTGCCTGGCAATACTATTTTCTGAAGACCCCTGCTAGTTCCCAATTTACACAGTGTAGTTGTGATACCCACACACCCCACATACAATTATTACTATTATCGGTACTGCTACAGCAGGTAGCAATACAGTCAAGGATCAGGAGCCCATTGTTTCAGATGCGATATGTACACAGAACATAAATGAATCCCACAGATATAAATTTCTATGGGATTGAAAGAAGGGATGTACGTTGTAGCCATGTTGGTCTGAAGACATAAGCAGACAAGGTTCTTTGGGTAAATCTGATATTTTTTGTTAGACCAACTCAAATAGTTGGTCTAATAAACTACTTAGACCAACTATTTGAGATGGTCTAATAAAAGATATCAGATTTACCCGAAGAACCTTGTCTGACTGAAAAAAGCCACTCACACCATCACATCCAATCTTCTCCATTCCCAGGCCAGCATTTATCCAAAGATTCCTAAAAACACCCCTGCTTCAAACCGCCATGCTTCACAAAAGCAGAAGAAACACTAAGAGCACCTAACAACATGCCAAAGGTAAAAACAGGGTTGACAGGCTAAAGAAGGAATTGATTAATATATAAGCTCATATGCTAATATATCCTCTTAGGAAGAGGACCACTCCTCAGCATTACGTTGGAAGGAAAAATATCCCAGTCAGTGGAGCACAAGGATACTTCTGTGCAACTTCCATCAGACTTGGACACCTATCTTCTTTAGGCTTCTTTTGAAAATCGTAGCCTTCGAACCAGATTTTTTTTTGAACAATGTCCACTAACTCTGGGTGCCCCGATGGCCAAACATTCATTCAAGACTAGTGCAGCCATACAGAACAAGGTATTTTATATCATGTCAATGCAACATGAGAGAAACTTCCAGTTTGCAACTGGTCCCAGCATCTTTCTTAAGACAGCATTCCAAGGAGGTATAAATGGGTTCAGGAGTCAGCATACCTGGGGCGAAATCAAAGGCTAAACTCACCCAGTTTCTTCGTCTTTTTTTCTCAGGTTAGCCAATGACTTGTACTGTGGAAGACAATCCTTCCCTGCTATCCCGTCCCCACTTATAAAATGAGCATAACAGCATTATGTAAATATTTTGTAAATAATTTTTTTGTAAAGCTCTTCAGCTCTACAGATAGACACTGCTTTCTAACTACCAAATATTAGGATTTACATTATAAATATCTTTGTCAATCAATAATAAGTCATTCACTGGAGAGAGCTCAAAGATGTCATATGACCACCTCGACCCAGAGGCAAGGTTTGGGGTTCATATATGAGGTTTTAGATCAAGCCTATGTTATGTCTTGCCAAACACTTTCATGTGTCTTTAATTTTAACCTCCTGGCCTGAAAGCACGACCAGTCGCTGTGTGTAGTTTCTGGTTTCACATGTTCCAAACAGGCCGGATCAAGGCAGGGCATTTTGGTAGACTAACAGGTTGGAAGAGTTCCCCAGTTCCCACCAGAAATATGTTTATAGCTCTTAGGAAGCAGGCAGATGCCTGGTCTTTCAATTCTTACCTATCAGTAGTCATAATTGCTTGTCATGCCTGACAGTACTTTCACTTACAAACTTTTCCTGGTGGCTAACACAGAATATAAATGTATCAGGTTTTTCTCCCCCCTTGCTGTACATGTTGATGTTTGCATTGTGGGCATCTTTTCAAAAGGCAGGAGCATAAAAGAATTGTAAATGTGTTCAATTTTACACAACACTGCAAGAGTAATTCAATTAGTCTTTTTTATTCACTGTTCACTGCAAAGGGAGCAGGCCCATCTGATATGCTACAGAATTGGAGAGGGCAGATTCTCACATAAAACTTGCACAGAATTAACACCATGAAAAATTTTTAAAAAACAACCAACCCCTCCCCCCCACACACACATACACTTGGTAAACCCCCCTTGTAAGATGTTTAGGCGTAACAGGGCATAATCAGCTATGGGAACAGGAATCGGATGGGCAGGATGGTTCAATAGCAGGGTGTAGGAGGTGATCGAAAAGCAGTAGTTGTGAGGTCATATTGCTATTCCAAATATTTGAGCAGCACAGGTTCTGCATCAAGTACGTTAGGATGATTACATTATAAATTGGTGTCCAGGTCACATTGGCTATGTGCGGGATGACAACATGCTGCCGCTGCTGGCAAGTGATACTAGTGGGGCTGTGGTATGTCTCCACCTAATTCTCTCTAGAAATACCAGACAAGATTTATGATTAGGATTAGAAGAGTTTAAATCCACATCAGAAAGCATCAGGGAACATCAGTCTCTCCCCCTAAA
>JAGPOW010002118.1:9438541-9450660 GCA_030014935.1 Caiman crocodilus | reverse complement strand
AAAGCTCACGGTATAACAATGAAGACAGATGAAATGTATTAAGGAAAATGGAGGTTAAGTAGATAAAATTACTTTTCCAAGGCCACACACCAGGTCAGCTCTTGTTTATCTGCAACCCGCATGTGCAATTTTGACAGGTTTTACACATTTGAAAGTACAAGCCCAGTAATTCCTAAGAGCACCCCCAAGCTTGCACTTTGCTTGAAGCAACTTCACTGAGTATCATTCAAAAGTTCTTTTTTTCTTTTAATTGGCGAATTAAAATCAGATCCTCAGTCTGAATGCTTACAGTCACAGATTCCACATGCACTTTCTGCAAATTTTCAATAAGGCTGCTTTTCAAATAGGTGCCTTTATGGGCACTTCTGCCAGGAAAATCTTGTGCTAGACTACTCGCTGAAAGGGTGCAGCTCCCCTCTGTATGAAGAGACAGCACAAGGAATTAATTCCCATAACAATCCTCAAAATAAATAGGACTAGAGTGGTGCACAGGCTTTCTTCACAGGGTGATTTCACCTCAAGCAAATTCATTAACATATCTGAATACAATTTCACAGCTTTTTGGTTTTTTTTTTAAACAGCATTCACCCTCTTCTAGACCTGGGTCATGGTGCTATATTCTGCCGGATGACTGCACAGCTCACATTTCCACAAAGCAACTTTCCTCCTCGTTTCATAACAGCACATTTTAACAATGGCTACTAGGGCTGTGCGAAACAGCATGGTTTCATTTCAACTTCCGTTTCACTGTTTCTAAGGGACAGTGTTTCATTTTGCTGTTTCGAAACGCTGTTCCATTTCATTTCGGTGAAACCGTTTCTCTGTTTTGACATTTTGCCTATAGGCTATAATGGGGGATCACAAAATGCCTATAACTTTGGCATTTCTTGCCTGACTTGGATGAAAATTGCAGGGATGGTAGCCTCTTCTGAGGGCATGAAGCCTGCCAAGCGTCAAGGAGATTGATGCAGGGGGGGAGGGGTTGTGAAACTACACCTCAAACTGTTCAAAGCAAAACTAGTATCACTTGCCAGTAGCAGCAGCCTGCTGTCATCTGCATGCTCCACAGCTGGTGCATGCGGGGCTTTTAAAAAAAAAAAAAAAAGTCCTGCACTCACCGAATCTGGCAGTGGTGACTAGGGCCTCTGAGGGCTCATGGCAGAGACCTCTGTGCGTGGCACCTGCACCATCTTGTGGGGGCAGCATGGCTCAGCAGGGTGCAGCTACCCTGGGACCTGGGGTGGACCCACCTGTCAGCCGGAGCTCCTGGTTTGATTTCCTGGGTATCTGATCATTCCCCCAGCTCTTCCTGGGGGGCCACCCCACCCCGATCTGCAAGCAGGGTTTCAGCAGGCTGCTACCGCCAGTTGGGGAAGCCCAGTGCTGCTGCCATCACCAGCTGGCAGCGTCAGCCTGCTGTCATCCCACATTGTCCAGGGGCCCTCAGCCCCCAGGAAGAGCTGGGGGAAGCAATAAAATAGCTGGGGGAAAGATGAGGGAGCTGGGAAATCGACCTGGGAACTGGGGCAATGTTCAGGGACCTGTACATTCCCCCAGGTCCCCGTTCAATTCTCCAGCTCCCGATTCAAATCCTCAGCCCACTGCTTGATTCCCCAGTCACAGAATGGCTATGGTCTATCATTTACATGGCTATGCACAGTTTTCTCCGTGTGGAGGGGAAAGCTATGGGGTCACTTTGTCTCTCACTTGCATTGGTATGTTGAGGGAAAACTGTACTGCAGTCTGAGAAACGCCAGTGTCAGTGAGGGAAGAATCAGGCCCTTGTTGTCCTCTATCCTAAGAGTCAACAGATTGTAGCATCTGTCAGTTCTTGGCTTTGCTACTCATCCTTACATTTAAATTACGGGAGCCATGTGCCTGCAAACATGATGCAACAAGGGGGAAGTCATACCCAGAGGAAAATCGTTTACCAGCAGTGGACATGCAAAACTTTGCTTTAATCTAAATGCCACCCACCTCATTCACTCACAAATCCAATCTGACCCAAGCCACACCACTAGATTTGGAAGTGTGGGAATCATCATGATATATCAGTTTGGAATGATCAGCATGTCCAACAAAACTAGTCATATCTGTCTAAAAGGAGCATAAGGCCTTGTTTCAGTTTGGACAAGTTCCCTTTCTTCTTAATTAACCTTGATAACCCTGAAACATTTTCCAACATCCTCCAGGGTGGGTTTTTACACATGCTTCTGGGAGCCACTGTAATTAAAAGGGCCACAGCATCTCATGCATCTGGTATCCCAAACGGTGGTGGGGGTGCTTTAACCAAAGTGGTTAAAGTGCCCCCCCACCATTTTGCAAAGCGGGGATGCTGAATAAATTAAATGAGATGCTGCATCACGATGGAGCATACTGATTAAAACACTCCAGCAGACTTGGTTAGTCAAGCCTGCGCCCAGCAGGTTGGTTATACTGGATCCCACAGCCCTTGAGTTTTTCAGGCTACACTAATCCCCAGGGCACTTACCTTCAGCATCAGGGAATGTAAGACCATATGGAAAATGACTGATATATACAACTCTTGGTTCCTGTTCAGGATCAAATCTTATACCCTGCCTTCAGTGGGTTGCCCATTTTATACTACCAGTACTTCCTATTTGAGTTAATCCCTCAACTAATGTAATTTGTAAACGTTGTAGCTACTTGGATAATCTGCTCAGAGTCTTATTCAGGGTGTTTTTCATTTCCGCCATGCCCTGCGTATTTCCTTATCACTCCTACTTTAATTGCTGGATGATTTTGCCTCCTTGGGATGGAAACTCCTAGACGTTTCACTAGAGCAATCCAGTTGAAAGGCTATGCTCAGGGAGCCGGACACACCAAGAACTTGATAAATCTTTCTGAACTGGCAACAGATCCTGCATCCTGCAGCTCACCCAGCTGGAAACTTGAGAGTTGCCTGACTATGAAGGAAAGCAAACTACCAATTGAAATCTCTCTGTCAGATCACATGACAAATATCTTAATGAGAGCTTTTAAAGAAAATTAATCTTATAAATGCACCTCTGATAGCACAGACACTTCAAAAATATCCTAATGGTGGGGGGTGAGGAGGGGTTAATCTTTCTCGTGTCCCAGCAGTAGTATTATCAAAGTATTACACTATAAATATACATCCTTTCATTTCTCTGGTAGCAGCAATGTGACAAACAACTGCAAGTTAGTTAGCTTGGTCCTCCATCTTAATTCATGACTGTACAATCTCTTTGTTCCCCATCATTTGCTCACACTAGCCGAACCTCTATGATAAAGGGAGACTCTTCTCACATGCTGTGCTACTACTAAGATCAACTGCGTGAGACTCACCACCTGATCTGTCAGTTCTCTAGGTGTAGGTCCAATATGCAAAGGCAGCAGCACTGACCTAGGAAACAAAAGCCCTTGCATCGAACTCAAATACTGCACTGTCCCTGTGCTAGCACAAGCACAAGGGGGTCATTTCACCCTGGGTATGTTCAGAGATCCTGGCTCTGTTTCCCTTAGTTACTAACCTGTTAAGCTTTGCAGAGCCATCACAGATAAGAGTAACTCATTTTAGATCTAACCTGCAGTGTCTCAACCCAGTAGAAACATTTCGGCTCAAATTACAGGGCCCACCTGGTTCACCTTTGCAGACATGCCGCTGAGGGCAACTCAGCTGTGCAGGTTTTACTCGGGGTGTCATATGAGGGCAGTGGGACTGTGCAGATGTAATGATGCATGGATAATGAATAATGCATGAGAAGTATGCACCACAACAGGACTAGCCCCAGAGTGCATCAGGATGCATCCGAGCCATGCCTTCGCTCTGTGTAGAAGGGGAACGGACTAATGTCCTGACTCAGGAGGGGAGGGCTGCAGGGCGTGTGATGGGACTCTTTAGCTATATGCCATATGCTTATATTTTACTCAGACTGCTTTCTGGTAAAATGATCTCCAGGGAACGTCAGCTTTGTTTCGCAAAGACTCTATGGTCTGTTACATATTTATGAAATTTCCCCATAAAATAAAGGGAGCAGAATATAAAAGGTAAAATAAAATCTCCAGGGCAAAGCAAGCCCTTGGCAAGGAGGAGACATTCTGCCCTTTGTGCCAGTAGTCAGGATGCGATTATGGCATTTCCTTTCAGGTTTTTTTTTAAATTCCCAAATTGCTATTTTCTAGCAAAGGGTTAACAAGGGAGGTTAACAAAGAGTTAAAAAATAAAGTGTTAAAAAAGGATAACAATAACCCAAAATGTTTCAGATCAAACAAAAAAATTTTTATTGCATTTTTTATAAGGAAACTGAAAGATCTTTGTTTGTCTCAAGTATTTGCTTTTTTACCCCTAGAGAAAATTCACGTATACTCACAATTCTGCATGCATGAGAACTACTGCCCTCTAGCGCATGAAAACGACACATGGGTTGGCTGTCCTAGGTACCAGACTGCTAACAGAGATTCTCCTTTAGTCCCAGTGCAATTCTGGAGTAAAACACACTGAAAAGAAAGTCCACACGTGGATATCAAGATAAAAGGGGAATATGCGCCCCCTCTTAGAAATTTCCTTCTAGCTTTGTGGTTCTGATCCAGCCCTGGAGAAAGTGTCTCACCCAAATGTTGCCAGATTTGCCCACCTCCCCTAACTAGAAGATGACCAAGCCCTTTCATGGTGCTGCCATCATTTCTGCTTCAGGAGCCAGCTCCCAAGTATAATGAAAGAAATATTTCCTGGGTTCTCTCAGCCCTGCATGTTAGACTTTTCCCCTTCACTACTCCCCACTTTCACAACTGATGTATCACAGGAGTTTAACAGGGGGGAAATAAATAGGCAGGACTTCTGGGTTCCATTATTCACTATTATACTGACTCCCCATCCCACTCTCTTCACCTCAGTTTCCTCATCTGTAAAATGGGGATAATCATATTTTCCTGCCCTGCAGGATAATGCCTGGATGTGGCTCTGAATAAATAGCCTGAGTCCAAATGGGTGGTTAAAAATATACGTACCTCCACTGCTTTCCCTTTCCCCTTTGCAACGCACAAAGCACTGGGATACCACATTCCTCACAAGCCTTTAGAGACCCTTCTTAAAATACTGGCAGCACCAGATCGGATTCAAACTCACATCACTACAGAAAACATCCTTCTCCCTTCCCTCCTGTCCCTGCTGTAACTCAGAACTACATTTATATATGAAATGACTTTAAAGGAATTAAAATCCCCCCATTTTCTTTATTTGTTTGGCTTAATTAAAGTTAAAATCTCCCAGTCACCTCTTATTTCATGGCGGAAAAGTCATTTTCTCAGAGCTCTCTATGGAGCAGACCCAAAGCCTACAGATGTCAATAAGAGCCTTTTTGTCAGCTTTAGACATCTCTGGATCAGGTTCCAAGAAACCCTTCTTGCCCTCTGCCTCAGCTGGAGTTAGCTCAAACTTAACAGCCCCATGACTATCATTTATACCAGGGGTGGGCAAAATGTGGCCCAGGGGCCAGATGCGGTCTGCCATACCATTCTATCTGCCCTCTGGGGCCCCTAAAAAATTTAGAAAATTAATATTAATCTGCCCTGAGCTGCCTGTCATGTGGCCTGCGATGGCTTGCCAAAACTCAGTAAGCCACCCTCTGCCCAAAATAATTGCCCACCTTTGATTTATACCATGCTGCCTGAAATTCAGCCCATTATCACACAGCCCCATGCTTGTCACCTTTCTTCATGGCAGGCTTGGACATTTCCAAGATTCGCCTGAGCCCAATTCTGTTCTCGCTCACCCCGAGGCAAATTGGCAGAGAGAGATCTTGCTTCCCTACTTGAGGCATGGAGAAGGAAGCACCGTTTCACACAGGAGACTTAAAAGTCGCTATCTCGTCTCTCCGGATGAGGCAGCATCTCCATGTGCATCTCATCTGGTTGACAAGAGCTACCAGGATTTATTCAGACAGGTAGCTGACTCTCTCCAGACTCCATTAAGGAAAGACACCACTTAAATTGCTGGGCATTCTCTCCATCCCGTCATGTCAGGAAGGGTGGCTCCTTCTATTAACGAGCCTTATTAGATCCTGCCAACAATATCTGAAAAACACCTGCAACTGTCACCCCAAGTTCAAAGAAAACAGATGAAAGAGCGCGCACGCCGTCTCTTGGAACACAATAGTCACATTCAGTGCTGGGCTCTCCGGTGATTGGGCTGCTGATGAAAAAGATGGACAGAGCCAGCTGACAATGATTCCAGACTGAAAGGAGTCAAAGTGACTTGATTTATTCCTCTGCTAGTTTATGGTTCACAGTTTCAAATGATCAGGCCCCGCTTGCACTCCCTGATGTTCTAAACAATAAGAGATTTATGGACGTTGCAGATAAACTGTGACAAGAAGCCGGGCAGGGGTTTAAATCCCTATATTTGGATGGATACCTGACTTCCCTCCCCTTTCATCACACCAAATGCCAGACAATGTGCAGGGTTGGCTAAAAATCAGCAGAGTCACTGAGAGGAGGCAACTCAGACGCACCTCTCCAAGCAGAATCAGTGGAAAGACCCCCGAGAGGCAAGCAGAAGACTGGTCTTTCCCAGTCAAGCCGCTGTGACTCCTGAGATGGGGAGTGCAAGGCAAGCGGACTCTCAAAGTGGCTCACTCCCATATGGGCGCAAGAAAAATCTGTGCGGTTCACAAGGCAAGCAGCAAATATTTTACCTGTGGGTGAGAGGCTGCCTATCCAAACTGTGAGTGCCAGACTTTGAGCACGCAGGCAGGGAGGGTAGGCACTATCATCCCTACCGTGCCAAACTGACGTCTTTAAAAATGGGTGGCTTTTTTATTTTTGCCTCAGGCTTTAGAGTTCACACAAAGGTTTTCTTTGTGAATGTGAGGGATGCAAATTTACTTGAAACTAAAACCAAAAAAAAATAATAATAATAAAACAAGAAAAGATCTTCAGCTACTCTCCCTCCTCTGAGTCGGGGCTTTTTGAAACCAACCTTTGTGAGACTCACAACACAGTCACAACTGGTAAGAGACTCATAATACTGAGATCTGGCAGCAAAGGGGGTGCCTAAAATCTGGGGCTGAAGGGAGAATAGACACCATACCTCCACTACTCCCCTTTCACCAAAGGGGTGTAAGGGATGGAGGTGAAGAAAGACGAGGCAAAGCTGCATCCCACCTCTGCATATATGCTTGGAAGTAGAGTGAGCAAGTATGAGAGGGCAGTAGCTTGCATGTTTTAACTGCCTGCAGCAGATTACCTCCTCCACAAAGCAAAGGGTGAACAGGAAAGCTGCATGACAGTCCTAAAGGCTAAACCAAGCCTTTTCTAGTCTGCCATAGCATCATTATATCTTCATCCTGTCTTATTTTAAATCCCTGCCCATTTGTTGATGAATCATGATTTGTTTTCCAGTACCGCTTTGACCTGCCCTGCAACATTTGTATGTTTTTCTTTATTGAAGCATTAAAAGGAAATGACTCCAAATGTATTTGAAGTAAACGCAGACAGTGTGGCCATATATAGAAACATGCTGCCTTTTAATAAAGTCAGCGGAAAATGTTTTTTGACATGAGACACTTGAGTCACAGTCATTCGGAAAAATGGAAGTTGAAGATAAACCACTGCAACACGATATTGTCTTTCAGAAAAGTCAGCTGATGAAAATATTATGTGAACTGATTATTTCAAGAAGCAAAATAGCTTCCCTTATCTGGCAGCACTTTGCTTTCATCCTCAAAATGCTTCAAGGCTGGCTTTTGTCAACCAGCACAGAAGGTCAATATGTACAAGTCTTTGCAGTTGCTTAACATGAGATGTCATGTGCTGTCATAATAGTTTCTCTGTATAGCTGGTAGAACAGCCTCATGATTTTTGGTGCTGAGCATGTCCAGCAAGATGCACAGCAGCCTGCCTACAATGCTCACTGAATGCAACGGGTGTGGGGGGCATTCTGCGGCCTGAAGTGGTTAGTGCTTCCTAGGATCAGACTCTCCCTTTTTTTCTCCCCAGAGAAGAAAGGTGGCACAGATAAGGCCTGATTTGCTGTCAGCAGGGGCCCTTCTGTTGGCTAATATGTGCACTGAACTGACTTCATGTACCCTAATGCCTACGATGAAAAAAGATATAATAGTCTTAGGTCATCTCAATACTGTACACATCTCCTTTCAGCATCTAGCTGCTATGTTGGGCAGTGCTCAGTATTATTACAGATTGCTGCTGCTGCTGCATGGGATGTAGCAGTTAATAAGGTAGGTCCTGCTTTTAGCATGGAAAATCTCTACTCCTTGTACCTCACTGTCTCTATGTTATAAAGCAATAAAATATGTCACTTGAAGGCCAATGCACCAGGCTTTAAATTCTCACTGCCCTAACTCTACAGCAGAGAGAAGAACGGTCTCTGGTACTGCCTGTTCAGCCTTGTTATGACGACAACTCCCCCGTGGTACAAAACCAAGCATTATTCATCTGATGTGCCATGCTGTACAATGGCGGGCAAGGAAAGGGCTAAGAAAAGCACCCCTCCACCCAAGTGAACAGGGGAAGCAAACTGCTCCACAAAAGCAGGTAAGGTAAGCTACTCACCAAAGGAAGGATGGATCACGACAATAAGAGTCACAATCCACTTTCCAGTCTGCTCTTGGACTAGTGTCACCCATCATTCAGGACATGCTGTCAACTAGCCCTAAACCAAGTGACATTTGTTTTCAAGGTGTTTCCATCTCCAATGAGGTTTGTGGCTTCTTAGGTCAGTAACAATGCAGCCATACAGACAGCATTTCCCTTGGTTTACGGCAACGTATAGGCATATAGCTAAGTTCAAGTTGTCAATCTGTAAACATGCTGTGTTGCAGACAGTGGCATGATGATGCCACATTATCCTTTCCAGGTTTTCTGATGCATGCAATGCACTTCAAACAGTGGATTACTACTGATATGGGTGAGCTCCAGAATTTTCTAGTTAAAAATAATGAAACAGCATAAACTTGATAATAATCCGAAGAAAACAAAACCTGTGTCCCAAGCCTGCTTAAGGTTCCTCATGTATTTCTGCACTGCAGCATCTCTCCAACAGACATCGCTTTCTACTGTACATAATTTAACAAATGCTTTCTTCCATGATATAAACAAGGTTAGTGGCCACTGGACATCAAATATATTTATCACAATGATCTGGCACAAAGATTGCAGTCTCACAGGCAAGACCAACCTCTTTCCAAGAAAAGTACAGACATCCAGGATTGCTCAGATGACCCCAAAGTCAAATACACTAGGCGTGTTTCATGGAACGCCATCCATCTATGCTGGCAGCTACAGAGAGAAGCTAACACAGATTGATTTTTTTAACCTAAACCTCTGAGGTTTGTGCTCTTTGGCATTTGTTACTGAGACAGGAGAAGTCTATTACTTTGATACTGAAAGGGAGATGTGAGTGTTGGTAGGAACATTGTCTTAGAAGATTTAAGGACTCATCCTAAAGTGAATGAACCCTTTTAGTGTATGTTTAGTGAGCCTCTGCTCCTACCGAGTAATGGGAGGGAAGCTGAAAGAATTTAGCAGCTCCCAAAAAGAAGCCAATACCTTGCAAGAACATACCCGCTCTTGTGAGGAGCAGTTAGTCTTAATCCAACTACTATATATGTTCAAATCATGACATACCAAGCAATAGATGTGGGTACTATATAATAAAAACAGTCTACAATAGTTATTTTTTGCATACTGGGACATGTATCATCTAAACTGATATTCACCATTTTCTGTTCATCTATGTAAGCATTAGGGTAGATATAAGCAAGGTAAGTAGACTTCCAGCTTCCTTGTCCACAGATACAAAACTGCATGAGTGTATCACAACATTTGCAAAATTACAAGCAAATGAACGTAAAGCCCTGTTGAAAATTTCCTCTGAAAAATCTCTAATTTTTTATCACTGTGTCAAAGAGAAGTTGAGACACTAACTTATCCCAGCAGGGGGACCTCAGCCTCAGCTAAGTGGAAGAATCCATATATTGCAGATCAATTGCAGCCTCTCTGGATCTCAGTTTAGTTCCTACTGGGTATGTAAATAATTGTTCAGATTAATGTGAACTAGGACAAGTCTTAGGTGTTCATTTTCTCCAGCAACTTCAGATTTTGCATAGAAAAAAAATCTACCTGTATTTAATCAGCACTGACTCTTCCTGCAGCTGATATTAAGTTGCTCTCCTACCTAGTGGTGTTTTATTAATCGTAGCTCTGTCACATTCCCAGGAAAAATGAGGTGCAGCTATATAGGCCAGCATTGCCTGCAGATCACAACATATTCCCACCCTGTAGATTTGGAGAAAGATAGCTTTAACTCCAGGGAGCTTCAACGTGAGCAAAATCTCAGGCTTCCCAGGACTGTCAGCAAAAGGGATAAGCCATGCAAAAAATTTAATAAGGCAGCCGTCAATGACAAGAAACGCGCGTGGGCAGGCACTCAAATTCTTGTTCAGCCATTATAAGATTGATACAGTGTTGTTAAGTCACAGAACTTGAAAAGCTTTTGTTGTGACTATTCCAACAGAAGCAAAGCACTCAACGTGGGGATAAAAACATCTACTTAAGTACTAAATGTTGGTTTTATCCCCAGCCTCCCCTCCTACCACCGCTTATCACACTCATATATGCAGTTCTGTATATTCTTGGGGTATTTATGTAGATTTAAGGTCATTATAATCAGGCTATACTGGTCTCTGGCTTACCTAGCTTAGGTATGTCTGTTTTCACATCATTGATGACAGCTTAGATGTGCACAATAGGAATTTAACTGAGACTAAGCTCAAATGGTAGAGCTCTGTGCTACAGTGGGGATGTCTACATGTGTAAATGCTGTGGGGTGGGTTTACTCCAGAGTAAATAACTCTGGAGTAAACCCATCCCAGGCAGACATCTATACGTGTGGGGATGAAGGAACAGATTTGCTGCTCCTGGCAGCAGTCTGCTCCCCCACCCCCCTACCCCAACCCTCTGGCCCTGCACCAGCCCCTACAGCAGCCAGGGGGAGGTCCAGGTTCCCCCTGGGTGCTAGCCCAGGAGCTGGCAGGGAGCACAAGGCCAGGAGACAAGCAAGGGCTGGGAGACTGCTCCCTGCCCCTGTGAAGTCCTTGCTGCCAGGGTGGGTTCTGTGGTGAAGCCCAGGTAGGCACAATGTCCCCCTGCCCCAGCAACAGGGAGCTCCCAGACCTGACTACCCAACTGAGGACAGGGGACTTAGAAAGAGCTGCATGGGAGGGGCAGGTCCCACCTCCTGCCCCAATCTGCCAGTGGATCAGGGCATGGGGCTGGGACCTGCCCCTCCCCAGCAGCTCTTTCCAAGCCCCATGCCTGGATCATCCAGTCAGGGTAGGGGGCCAGGACCTGCCCTGGACTGGGACAGTTCCTGGCCAGCCCCAGCCTGCACAGGGAAGCTTGCACATGCAGCCCAAAATGGAACAGTTCTCAGCCACCTCCAGGCTACACACGGAGACTTCCCCATGCAGCCCAGGGCTGACTGTGGAGCAGAAGGACATTGTCCCCACCCGGGCTCCAGTGGCAAAGCCTGCCCCTACAGCAGACCGCTCCCAGGAGCAATGAGCAATCTCCTGCTCCCTGCTGACCGGGAGCAAATCTGCTCCTGGTCAGCAGTCTACACATGCTGTGCTGCACCGTAATTACTCAGCAGTTAATTTGCTACTTGCATTTCCAGGTAGCAAATTAACTGCTGAGTAGAGGAAATTGAAATGAAGTAAGGGTGAGCACATGTGGACAGTGACACGTACTACATAATAATTAGCTTTACTGCACAGTAAAGCATCTCATGTAGAGATGCCCAGCACTGATAATCGCTAGGCTTATACCTTGCTTTATACTCCATGGGGTGGTAACCCAGTCACTATTCAGCAAAACTTCAATATAGCGGAAAGCTGGACGGACCTCCATGCTGTCACAGCTAGAATACTCTCCTGAGCCAAAGTCCCTTGTTCAAAGCTAGCTGGGTATCTGTATGCTATAGTTCAGTCTTAAGCATAGCCATGCCTGACAACAAATAAGTAGCTTATTTGGGTTCCGCACAAAATTATGAGCACATATTTACTCCTACATATTGTGTGTGTAAAATAGAAGCTGTCATTTCAAAATTTGGCCTAACC
>JAGPOW010002118.1:9403440-9436564 GCA_030014935.1 Caiman crocodilus | reverse complement strand
CGCTCTAGGGGTGGGGAGGCAGCACTTTAATCGGAGTGGCTCCAAAAGCCACACTAATTAAAGCACCATTGCATTTCATGCATTGGCGTCCATGTGCTTAAGGACAGCAGTGGGGGCATTTGAACTAAAAGTCATTCAACTAAAGCAACCCTGCCACCATTTTTAAGCACGGGAACACAGATGCACAAGATACAGGAGGCTGCTGGAGCACAGTAATTGCCATGCTCTAGAAAACTGGATTAATCAAGTCTGCTCTGACACGCTAGAATTCCAGCATGTCAGAGCAGCCGCTGCACTCATGTATAGACACCCTTAGAGTTGCATTTGAAATTCTAATTCAAGGGTCTGTTTCTGATCCCACACAAGTTTTATACTAATGGAACCCTAGTGACTTTATTGAAGCCATTCCTCCTGATTGACATAGTACAGTATAAGCTCCTCAGGCTGCAGATCTGGCTGAGAGGCAAGGCAAGGCAATAGAAAGATAGTGCGAAAGAAAGCAATACAAGAAAGTGGGTTGACCCAAGGAGATCTCCGGGTCTGATTTCACAAAACTTTTCCTGATCTCACTTGTGCGAAACCAGAAAGTAGCTCAGGTTCTGACTGTCAGAGACTAGATTCCATCACTCTGACATATACTGGGCATGTCTACATGAGACACTCATTGCACATTAGCCTAATAATAACACTGCACAGTAGCACGTCACAGCAGAAACTGTGCTAATAGCGCAGTGTTATTAAACTAATGTGCAGTACGCATCACTAAATAACCATGCACCAGTGCTACTGTGCAGTAACTCTAGGGGCTGCACATTTAGTTAATATTTTATTAAGGAAATACTAAACTAAATGCACAGTATCTAAGGCACATTAATAAATATGTTGACACACCCACTGAGTAGTACTTAACTCTGCAAAAAGGTCCATTGCAGCCAATGATGCTATGGAAAAGCAAACTGCTACTCAAAAGCCCTGATTCAACATAAAATAAACTTTCAGCATGTTAGTTGCATTAATGTCAATGAGATTATTTACATGCATCAAGGTTGTTGTTATGAGCTAAATTTTGAACCAATCAGTATAAATCAGTATAGCTCCAGTAAAGTCCATGGAACTACAGTATGCTAATTTACACTATGCTACTTTCACTTAAATAACTAATTTGTATGTAACTATGCAAAATTACAGCTAAAGATCTGGTCCTAAATTGCTGTCCCTATGATGGCCAATTACACAGAGGTGGGAACAGACTTTAACACCTGCCTAGGACAGTGAAGTTCAACCATTTTCCCTGGTAGGCTGAAGAGGCAGTACCCAGGTCATCTGCGTGCTGGATCCAGGTGCTGGTCACAGTCTGGCATGCGGCGGTCATGGCAGGGCCCTATCCAGCCATGTGGAGTGGGGAAAGGGGCATCCTGGTTCCAACCTGGCCACAATGAGGGGAAGGAGGGAGTATGGCCCATCCCCACAAGGGAAAGGAGTGTGACTTAGCTCCAACCTACCCCTGTTGAGTGGGATGGGACATGGCCCAGCTCCATGGGGGATATGGGATGTGCCCCAACCCCACAGGGAGAAGAGGCTTGACCTTGCCCCATGAGGAGAGAGGGCATCCCTCCTTGAGCCAGCCTCAACCCAGCCCCAACAAGGAAAGGGGACACGGCCCAACCCTATCCTGCTGGGTGTGACCTGGTCCTGACCTGCTGCATGGGGCTTGGCAATTTGGCAGTGGGGGAGAATGCCCATATATACTGCCATCTCTCCCCTACTGCCAAATATCCCAACCCATGGGGAGTCCTTCAGGCTGGATACTCCACAGGGCCACATTTGACTCACAGGTCAGAAATTGAGCATCCCTAGCCTAGAAGACGACATGCTGTGTCTGCCTTAAAGAAGCAATTCCACCTGCCTGTTGCTACCCTTTTACAGCCACTTGTTCCCCCTCCAGGCAACACAGCTTTACCCACCTTAAACAGGAATCCACTGAGTAAACTCCAGAGGACTCCAAATCAAGCCTTATAATGGCTGAATAAAATTGAATTCATGCCTTTGCATATATCACTCTCTTTTATTAATGCCAGAGGAATATAGAGCTGACAAGAAAAGGATGTAAGTGCTTGAATCATTGTTATTCAGCCATTATCTCTGCTATCTTGAGGTGCTTTCTAGTTTGTCCAGTGAATTTAAGTCAGCTACTTCACGTTATTTCAAAGCAGTGGGGGTTTTTTTTTTACATTTAATGTATGCAGATTCTGATTCAGTACCTGAGCTTGAGAGCAGCCAGGGTAGGAGAAAATCATAACTAATCTCCATATTCCCCCCCATCCTTGCCAAAAAAAATATAGCACTCTTTCTTGTGTTTAATTTTAAGTTTAAAGCATTTAATTTTCTGGGAGATTTTGATGTTGACTTTAAATTCTCAATACATTCTGGAGTGGAAAGCTTGAGGGGGCTTGGGGGTGTGGGAAAGGTTGTTTTTCCAACTGGTGTTGTCAAAGCAATCATGACTAGGCTAAAGTAGTTCAGAGTAAAATTACAGGCATGTTTATAGTGTTGTTCCTGCCTTTGAACATAATTAAGAAAGAGCTTTACTAGATTCCCAGTGCCTCTGCAATCAATTGAAGCATATGGTCAGTTTAACACATCTGAACAGGACAGCACAGACCTCATTTAAAACCTGCATTTTCACAGGACCCAAACCAGCCAACTTAACATTAGTGGGAGATCCACTTAGGCAGCAACTTACTGCCAACAGTTCTGGCTCTCCAGGACATGCACTTATAGCTTCTGGTGTTGTATCACCCTCGTGTTTCTCCTAGCCTCACAGCTCCTCTATAAGGGAGGATAATGTTGGCCTCCTTCATACCAGTATGGAACTGAAGTACAGGGTAGAATAAGTAACTTGTCCTAAGTCACAAAGAAAATCTAAGACCGAGCTAAGAACCAAGCTCAGAGACCAAGGGTCTCTCCTCAGTGTCTAGTCACTTAGCAGCATCTTGCAGGTTTCTTTTTACTTAGGCTATAGTTTGATATTAGCACAGAGGCTTTCAAAGCTTTTGTGACTAGAATATTTCAAAATAAGGGTACAAATTTACCTTTTCTAGACACGTTAGCATGGGTCCAATCCAAAGTCCATTAGAGTCAATGGCTGACTTCTCGTGGATTTTGCCATACCCTGGATCAGGCCACTAAATGAAGTTTTGACTCCATTTGTGTTTTCATGTCTTTAATTCTGTATTACAAATTGAAACTAGTCTTAATCAAAGCTTTGGTGGCAATATCAGAAAGATGATATGACATTTCTATGCCATTCTTCTATCCATTTAAATAGGATTCCAAAAGGAAGCTGACCTTTTTGCAGATGAATTATAAATGTCAAAATTGCAAGAATCCATCTTTCAATTACTGTCACCTTGAGAGTGAAAAATGCTGGAGGCATCACACTTAAATATTACCAACCCCGATACATTTCAAATGCAATCTCTACTTGCAAGATGGATTCTTCATTTTCAAATGCAATGAATACTGTGGGAAATTTTCTCAAAACTATCATAATGCTTCAGCTGGAGCTGAACATAGATGATGCATGGGGGAGGCACATGTCCTGTCCCCCTTCTCCTCACCAGATTTCTGTCTGGTGTGGGGCACAGAGCTGCAGCCCAACAGGGGATCAGCTGGGGCAGTTCAGAGTTGTGCCCACTGTCAACAGTTATGCATCCTCCGTGGAGCTGAAGATCTGTTGGGAGCATTACAGCCAACTGGCACAGTTTTCCAGTTTTCCTAGTCAAATAAATAAAAAAAGAGGCTACTTTGCTTTTACCCTGATCCAGGAATTAAGCCCTCTAGTGTAGTGCCAGCATCCTTTTACAAGCTGTGGGCTGGAACAACCCAAGCTCTGGTCTAGCATGGTTTGGGTGGCTTTGGATAAGAAGTGTTTTCCCTGCACGCACATTGGGGCCAGAAAGCTGGGAGCTATGCCCAATGCCCAGCTGCTCACCCCTGGCCCAGGTCCTTGCTCCCTTGCCTACGGGCAGTTCTCCACCAACATGGACTGGATCCATTGGCTCCTCAAGCCAGGTCTGACCTGTGAACCATATGTTGACACCCTCTGCTCCCATGCCAGTCCATGTGGAATACTATTGTCTGTAAGGCAATATGTCATTTTAAACCCTCTAACTTGGGGCAATCTGGAAATGTTACCACAAATCTTGCAGATTACAAAAGCAAGTAAGTGCAGTCCCCAAAAGCTGGGCAGGAAAGCAACCTTCCAGCTATGTTTCCCCCTCTAGTTTTGGGGGCAGTAATTTGCTTCTGACATTTACCCTTGGTAAACTTCACACCAGTTCAGGCAGCACATGAGGATCTAGAGCCAAGGTTTTACGCACACCTTCCTGTTTCCCCACACTGGTTCTTGATGGAAACTGCTAGGATCCAAGGTCTAAGTAGTCCGTGCAGATGACTTGAAGGCAAAGCCTAGAGTCAGTCCAATGGACATGCTCAGCAAAACACAGAACTACATGAATTCAGTGGGAGTGTACAAGCTGGTGAAACTGATTGCAGAATTGGACCCACTGTTAATTTTGCAGATCTAATGATGTATGTAGCTCATTAGTTTTATTTATTCTAAATATGGATAATTACTAACATAGCTTTGATTTCTCCCCCATACCCTCAAGCTTTTAAGAAATCATATGCAGCTTTTTATTTGGAAAAATCTCCTTCCGGTAAGGTGTGTCACCATTCCTTGTGGTTTTTTTCTTCTCTAATGAAGCCAATAGTACTACTTTGGAGATGAAAGACGCATGGCTTGGGGCAATAAGAGGAAAAAAGCAATTAGAAATCTGACTGCTAATGTAATGATACATTATTTATCTCTGAGATATATTGAATTAGCAATGACATACAAACATAAGATAATTTTTTTCAAAGTCCCTCTCCTGATAGCAAATATTTATAATGCTGTTTCTTAATGTTGTACATAATTAAAAGGGTTTTATTGGATCCCCTCCTTCATTATTTCAAGGCCATGCAATAATACAAGCAGGTGGTCAGTTTTACACATCTGAACAGGGCGCCATAGACATAAGTCATGAGCCTTTGCTATCATAGGATCCAAACAAGCCAGTTTTCCATTAAGGGGAGGTTTGTCTGAGGAGCAACATGCTGCCAGTTGTTCTTCAGTGACATAGCCCCATTGCTGTAGCAACCTGAGTAGCTCATCAGTGCCTCATCAGCAAATGTTATCCTCGCAGCATCACTGTATAATACAGTGTGGATGTATTCTCATTCTACATCTCATTGTCATTAGAGAGGAAGAACTGAGGTGGAAAAAGCAATTTTCCTATGGTTTTAGAGGAAATCTCCAGCTGACTTGGGAACTGCCTATGTTCTCTCAAGTCTCTGCCCCATGCTCTATCTGCTAGACCATCCTTCTCCCCATCAGAAGGTCTTCTAGAAAATATCTGCTTTGTGTCTATGCTCAGTCCCATTATTAAAGAAGAGAAAGAGAAAAAGAATGAGGGAGTACGAAAACCCAAAATTCCATTTTAAAAACAATAGCGGGAAAAAATTTTAAAAAACAACTTTCTTACAAATGTCACCACAAACTCACTTGGCACCTCCTGGCAAGGGAATTTGACTTGCAGTCCCTAGCTAAAGTAAGCTTATGGGCCAGAGCCTCAGCTGGTGGAAAGCAACGCAGCTCCATTCATTTCAGCAAACCTAAGCCTATGTCCATCAGCTGAGAATGACACGTGTTTTTGTTCCTGAAAAACATACAGAGTATCCTGATGCTTTGGCACTGTGTTTGCCTGATGTAATTTGAGTGCTTAGTTGTGCGAGAGAAGGCAGTGGTATGGAGTCTGAAAGCATTCTGCCCCCTGCTTCACCCCCTACTGATTTTTTTTCTTGCATATATCTGATACTTGAGGCAATCTGATACATTCCAAAGGCAAAGTATTATCTCTTCAGAACCCTTTTAAATGGAACAGTCAGAACTGTCAGGGTTTATTTAACCCTACCCAAGGAGGAGGAAGACCTGCAGCAGAAACAGCAGAATCATCCCACCTCTTCCTTCTGTTGCTGGAAGAATCTTAACAAGATGTTCTCCTGACCCCCAAAGGGATCCTTCATTATTTCCATATCCTAAATAACTTCTGGAAGACCAATCCCTGTTGCATTATTGTCACAGGGGTACCAGGTAACAGATGGAGAACAGATGAATTAAACCCTGTGAATACTAGCTCATGTACTAGATGTTTGTCCTGGTCCAGAGACCTCTGATGTCAACTGAAAAAATACCTACTAGACTTTGCTGTATCAGATGCAAGCACGCTTGAAAACTTAAAGCTTCCTGTTGACCTGAAAGAAGTATCTTTATGACTGGGACCCAGTGTCATTCAGTAAAGCTCCTTGCAGGATGGAACATCACCTTGTAAGACAGCTAAAATCATATGACGCCAGGCTGAGACACTGAGTAGAGGCAATGATGCCCGATTAAATGTGAAAATGGAGCATCCGATCTAAATGAGAAGCAAAGCCTGAAGCTATGATGCTTACCACCCAGAAAATGTGCATGCACAAAACAAAAACAAAAGCAGCCGCTTAGGTGTCAAAATGACAGTTTTGCAAAAGTCTGTGCAAAAGTACATGAGCTTCATTTAAATCTTTTTTTTAACATTATAAAAGAACCACTAATGTCTATATAAGAGCTGTCTAATACCATCTCTTAGTATCCCAGAAACAGGGGAAGATAAATGACAAGAGAAAGGGAGGCGCCTTTAGACAGTCATAGTAACAGTTTACATAGAATCTGATGGTATTGGCTTTGTCTTAATGAAATGTTATTGGATTATGGTTTCCTTCAAAGCTCTCTTACACCAAACAGACCAAACACCACAGGAGAGAGCTTTTTAATTATCATTACACAATGAAGCCTAATTCTGAATACATTCTCATTGTTTTCTAACTGCAGATTACATAAAGGACTTTAATACTGCTGAACTTGATCTTAGCCCACAAGAGACTAAGGTGTTGATCCAAAAAGACAATGAAGTCAACAGGAATCTTTCCATTGGCTTCAAACGGCTTTGGATTGGGTCCAGGTTCTTCGGGCACATCCCTCTGCACACACATTCTCAAATGCCATGCAAATTGGCATCCTCCACTCCATAAAATACCAAGATGTCAGAAGGGATAAAAGATAGCATTGATTACTCTTCCTATTCTAAACATCCCCCTTTGGATTATCATTCATTTTTATTGTCTCTACAACTAGCACACTAACATCAGGAAATATAAAAGGGGTAAAAGAGTTCGACTTTTAGTGATGAGATTGTAAATGTACTTCTCAAGAATATTCTACACTTCAGGATTTTAATCAGAGAGCAAAATTAGTCTGACATTTCATTGATCTCCTCTCTGTAATCAAATTGCCCAGTGGACAAGTTCTTTTTTTGCCTGCCACATTGGGGCTGACAGCTTTAATCTGTCTCATACTTTCCCCTGAACAAAGACATTTTTTTTCCTATCCCATGAAATGAAAGATACTTATTTTCTAACTGTTTCTCAGCTAAAAATAAATGGCCTGTAGCTTCTCAAACATCAGCACTATTGCTATTATTTATATTACAGGATCACCTCAAGGACCAACAAAGAATAGGGCCTTATTGTGCTACTTACGGTACATAGACATCTTATTTTAAAGAGCGTTCAGTCAAACAAGAAAAAGAGAAAGGAAGCATGATTATCAACATAGGTGCTGACTCTGTGCATGCTCTGAGCCATCAGAAAAAGTCTGTAGGTGCTCAGCACCCACGGAGCCATCTTGCAGATGTTAAAAAAAAACAAAAAAATTCACTTTACAGGAAGATGCAGTGCGTTACTTCAACCCAGCTCTGCGGCATCTGCAAAGATTGGGAGCTTCAGCGGGACTTTTTTGGCACTTTTAGCTCAAACTGATTCAATCAGCTATTACATAAAGATGCCCAAAAAAGCCCCACTAAAGCACCTGATCTTTACTGACATTACAGAGCCAGGCTGAAATAATGTGCTGCCTCTTCTGAGTATGCACGGGGCTCAACACCACTTTATCCTGAGTTTTTTTGTTTTGTTTTGTTTTGTGTTTTAAGGTCTTCAGGTACCCACTGCCAAAAAGCAAAAAAGTCAGCACTTATGATGATCACCACTTGGACAGATAGGCACAGACCGTCTTTTCCATGGCTATGTGGCAGGGGTGGAAACTGACATTTAGGCCAAGTTCCAGTCCAATCTTAACTATCAGTCTTAAGATCTTCTGTGCACAATCAGGGGTCACTCAATTAACCATATAGGACAACATCTTTTTTTAGTTTACTGCTAAGTTAAAATCTTAAGCTATGCCTGCATAATTTCCTCTTCTGTCCATCACTGATCTAATAAAAGGGGCAAGAAACCCACCTGAACTCGCTCAAAAGTGCTGGAAGCAATAGAATTCCAGTCCTCTTCCCACTGGCTCCTTGGAGGATAACCAACACATGTTATCCTCCAAGATTATCCCCCCTGCCGATAATCAACACATGTAGTTGGGTACTTGCACTGGGAGGGAAGAAAGAAGTGTCCAGAAATATGCCCCCTCTTTGTGGAGCCAGCAGATTTCCAAATGGAAATCCACATGACAGTGAAAACTGGTCAATCACAGAGGCTACCTAGCTCTCTTGACATTTCAACAGTTGTTCCTAATTGGCGCTATGTTTTTTTGCTATTAGTTCCCAAAGTTAAACACCAGAGATACCAGCCTCAGGAGCTGGATAAATAATCTCCTGTATGCTGATGCATCAGCATCTGGGCTATTGATCTACTGTACAATGTCCCGTATACTCTCATGATGTCATCAGAAGGGATGAACATGACTGTAAGGAGAGTATCTAACACTTCCAGAAAGAGAATTCATCCGTTTCCCACTTCCCATGCCCTTGCTAAGTGCTGCAGAGGTCACAAGGAGAACTCAGATTGTCCTTTTTCACTGGGTTCACATCCTGCTTGCCTTATTCAAATGAATGATCTTATTGATTCCCAGTGCAACTTTACAGGCCTGAGACAAGCAGGATTTGACACAATGAGTTACCTTTTATCTAACCTTAATAAACTTACAAGAATCAGCAGTTCTTATATAGTCCCTAAGAAAGCTCAACACTATCAGTGGGTGCCAACCGATCAAGTTTTGGTGGAAATCTGGCCAATAGCATGTGTGCACTTTTGAAAATCTAATCCTTGTTCTAAACAAGTGAAAAATTGGTCAAAATTATGGGTGCTTAACAACTAAAGTGCAGCCCTGAGCTCTTCTGAAAAGCTGGCTTTAAGCAACCACAGAAAGCTTCTAGGCAAGGAAAAGAGCCACAGAAATAAACTTTCCATCTGTAATTTCCTCCTGGCTTCTCTCTTCTTTAAATATATCCCATTTGTCTTGTGTTTTTTCCCCCTCCAGAAAAATAACATTAAAAATGGCAAACTGAAAGCCTAACTTGTCAAGAACAAGATGAAATACCAAAGCAAACATTTCTGTTCAAAATAACTCCTTTTTGTTCTGAAGTTCCACAATCTAAAAGGTGTGATAAAAGTGCAATTTGTACTGAAATACAACGCTACATTATGAAGCAGTTTCTTGGGCCCAACTTGCCATTCTAATATACTGGATCTGGAACCAGGTTTTCTTTAAATTTTAATTTTCTTTGGAGACTGATAGACTGAGAGCACCACCCATAGTTGACAGTACTCATCAAGCCTGCAGGAAAAAGGAAAAAAAAAAAAAATCAAAGCAATAATCCCCTAAAGGATAAGAGCAAAAGGAAGAGGTCTGATCCCCATCCTTGACAGAAGTAGCTTAGTATTGGCTGCTTTGTAGATGAAACATTTTACCCTAGATAAAAGGGCTGCTGCACAGCAGTGTTTTGCCTCCTGTCTTGGGAAGCAGGAAATGACACCATGACTACTCTTCACCCATACCTTTGCCCTTAGGCACACCCTGGTTGAAATGCCACCATTTGCAGAAGTCTAACACAAAACCCAGAGTCTTTATCACTGGCTTAACTTCCACTTGGACCTGCTGCAACACAGGACCTTCTGCAAGGAAGTCAACTTTACAAGACACTTTAGAAGTACAGGACAGCCTGGGCCTTGGAATTCTTTGAAGGTTTAAGTTATATTTTAAGGGTTTGCATCTTCTATTTTGTATATTTATGCTTATAAGTTGATAAAGCTTATCAGAACAGACCTGAGCAGATCATCAAGTCCAACCCCCTGCCAAGACAGGAAAGAGTACTGGGG
This sequence comes from Caiman crocodilus, assembly GCA_030014935.1. Classification (NCBI taxonomy): domain Eukaryota; kingdom Metazoa; phylum Chordata; order Crocodylia; family Alligatoridae; genus Caiman; species Caiman crocodilus. Next base: position 9,426,265 of record JAGPOW010002118.1, on the reverse strand, counting down.
TCAAACGACTCCGGCAAGGTGTTCATCCAGCCTCCGCTTAAAGACTCCCAGGGTAGGAGCCAGCACCACTTCTCTTGTTAAGTTGAAGTTGGTTAGAGATCCTAGCTGCCCTGACTGTGAAGTAACGCCTCCTGATGTCTAATCTGAATCTACCCTCCATCAGCTTGTAACCGTTATTTCTAGTCACTCCTGGTAGTGCTCAGGGGAACAGGGACTCCCCCAATGCCTGCTGGTCCCCTCTGACTAGTTTGTAAATGGCCCCTAGATCCCCCCTCAGCCTTCTCTTATGGAGGCTGAATAGGTTCAGATCCCGTAACCTCTCCTTGCAGGGCCTGCCCTGCTGCCCCCTGATCATGCAGGTGGCCCTCCTCTGGACCCTCTCGATGCTGTCCATATCCCTCCTGAAGTGTGGCATCCAGAACTGGACACAGTACTCCAACTACGGCCTAACCAGTGCCGCCTACAGGGGGAGGATCACCTCCTTGGACCTGCTTGAGACACATCTGTGGATGCATAACAAGGTGTGGTTGGCCTTCCTGATCGCGTCCCCACACTGTCGGCCCATGTTCATTTTGGTGTCACTAATGACTCCAAGACCCTTTTCTGCCTCTGCACTGACAAGAAGGGAGTTCCCCAGCCTGTAGGTATGCTGCTGGTTCTTCCTTCCCTGATGCAGCACCCTGCACTCGTCAGTGTTGCAACCCATCCTGTTCTCATCCGCCCACCCCTTTACCTTGTCTAGGTCCAATTGCAGCCTATTCTTCCATTCTAGCACGCCCACTTCCCCCCACATTTTAGGGTCATCTGCGAATCTGAACAGGGTGCTTTTTATCCCCTCATCCAAGTCGCTGATGAAGATGTTGAACAGTATGGGCCCAAGGACTGAGCCCTGGGTGACCCCACTGCCCACATCCCTCCAGGTTAAACAAGACCCGTCCACCACCACTCTCTGGGTGTGGCCCTCCAGCCAGTTAGTGACCCATTTGACCGTGTAAGTATCAACGCCACAGTCCCCTAATGAGAATGGGGTGAGAAACAGTGTTGAAGGCCTTCCTAAAGTCCAGAAAGAGTATGTCCACTGATGCCCCTGCATCTAAGGATTTTGTGACCTGCTCATAGGAGGCCACCAGGTTGGTCTGACACGACCTGCCTCTAATGAACCTGTGCTGGTTTCCCCTAAGCATAATCATTTCCCCTGCTGGCCCCTTGCAGACATGCGCCAGGATAATCCTCTCAAAAAGCTTACCCAGGATCGAGGTACGACTAACTGGCCTATAGTTTCCTGGGTCCTCCTTCCTCCCTTTTTTGAAAATGGGAACCACACTGGCCCTTTTCCAGTCCTCTAACACCACACCAGAGCACCATGAGGGCTCGTAAAGCCATGCCAGAGGTCCCACAATGGCTTCTGCTAATTCCCTCAGCATTCTGGGGTGGAGATCATCAGGACGAGCTGATTTAAATACATCCAGTCACTCCAGAAATTCCTTACTAGCTTCTCACTGACCCTAGGCCTGGCTGTGCCTCCCCAGGGGCCTACAGGGGTCCCGGTGGGGGGGCAGGGGTGACTTGGTGCCTGCTCAGAAAAATGGAGGCAAAGAAATTGTTAAATAGGTTAGCTTTATTGTCTGGTGCGACAACCAGATTTCCTAGCGTGTCTTGCAGAAGCCCCACATTACCCAGTACATTCTTTTTATCCCTTATGTATTTAAAAAAGGGACTTATTTTTGTCCTTGAACCGGGTAGCTAGTCCCAGTTCCATCTTTGCCTTGGCCTTTCTGACCGCCCTCCTACAACCCTGAGCAACCGAAGCATAGTCCATCCTGGTGATATAGTCCTCCTTTTTATTGATATAGTATAGTCCTCCATTTGAGCTCGGAGACATGTTTGAAATATATTGAGTTTGGACTCCAAAAAGAGAGACATGCCGGACATTCCATGAAGCCCCGTAAGGCCTCTGCTGTTGCTATTGCTATTCTTTTCATATAGAAGATACTTAAGTTTTTATATGGAAGGTACAACTAGAAGTACAAAACCCTAAGGTAGATACATACTCATATATTAATTATATATGTGGCCTATGAGAAATGGATATCCTAGAATTAAATTATTTATTATAAATGTTAGTATTATTTAATTGTATAGGTCTCATATTTTATTGAGAAAACCCACCAAAGATCAAGAAAAATCATTTCTTCTTCCAGTTCTCACTTTATTCTCTCTCCTGATCTTTTTCTATCTTCCTATGGTAGCAATGGTAAATACTGATGAGAGGTATTCATTTAACTGTCTTCAGTCATTTCCATGTTAATTAATCAGGTTCCAACAGCCACATTTTGTGCAGGTTAGGTAAATTCTCCAAAAGTGGATAATATTAGCCCAGACCCTTCTCTGTTCTACAGATGATATTTCAAGCAAGGCTGGGCTGCTAAAATGTCAGGGATTTTAATGCATTTTAATTAAAATGCCAGGTAAGAAAATAATTTGAAAGATGATAAACAATCAAGATCGCCCATAGCCCATCACTGGTGTATAGATAGAAGTCTAATCCAATTTATGCAGCTTGGAAGCCAATAGAACAATTAATTTAAAAATGAATTTCAGTTGAGAAGTAAAGCTACTTAAGGCCTCTACATCTCCAGGTTGAGTAAGCCACAGAAGACAATCAAATGCATTTTCTTTTCATTCTTTTCATTTATTAATCATCCAACTAGAGCGATTACTTCTTAACAGAGATTAATCAGAGTCTTGCCAGCTGTGTATGTACAGGCCTGGCATTAGTTTCTTGAATACATCTGTGTAATACTTCATAACTTGTGTTAGGAGGAGGGGAAAGAGTTTCTTGCTGTTAATCTTTATTCCAAGCCTTCCTTGGAATATAACAAAGTCAGCCACAGAAGAATGGATCATAACAGTAAGGTGGAAATGTCAAAAGCACATGGCCCAAACAGCCAGATACAGAATGTGAGTTTCTTTGCAGGACAGATCCAGTTCTGGAGGTAAGATGACTGACATAAAGGAGCCATGGGGTTAACGCAGCCACTGATACACCCCAGCAGGGCTCCATACCCCAGAGTTTGGCAGTGGGTCCCTTCCCCAATCCCCCATGTCCCCTTTAAGGAGCACTATAGGCCAGATGACACCCTGGCAGTAAAACATTGCTATAAACGAGAAGAAATCAAGAGGAGCTTTGCAACTGACTTCATTGGTAGCAGAATCAGACCCCTGCTATTTGGGGCTGACCTACCCCTATCCAGTAGACTGCATCCTACAAAAAGAAGAGCCCCTAAAGTAGCACAACATTCATTTACATTGCAATTAGGGTCTAACCTGAACACAAGGTCTCCCATTTAAATGTGCAGTTGCATTGTCTTGCAAACTTGGCTGTCACATTTCATCATGCTCAAACATGGTGCATTCTTCTCATCTTAAACTCCTGTAAATCAGAACCATGCTCCCCAGTTACAGTTCTCTGGCACTACAAAGAAGCTGTTTATCTGCTCTGGTTGACCACAGATAGAAATATAAAATATACCTATCTTAGCTTACATCTAATAATCCCAGTATATCAGAACCACATCATCTGAAATATTTTTTTCTGACTCCTTTCCACAGCCCTAAACTTGAGTTTTGGGGAACTGGGTAAAATCAATATGGTATCCAAAGAATCCAGGTTTTAGATTTGACTAAGGAAAATTTGCGAAATCTAAACTCATTCACTCTCTACAAATATCCCCCGGTCATATTACTATCCAAATCCTATTGAACTGAGCTAATTAAACAAACTCCAACCCATCTGTGGCTTTGACTTTGCAAACTCAAACTCAAATGAATGATGCAAGACTGTCTCTGATTTTGTCTATGAGCATCTATACCTGTGCTCCTGGGTGGAAGAAGGGGAGGGCGCTTTAATTAGGGCACCTCCACTCTAATTAAAGAGCCTGCAGCATCATATGTATTCAGCATCCCATGTTCCAAAATGGTGATGGGTGTGCTTGCACTAAAGCTCGTTCCACAAGCTTTAGTTCAAGTACCCTCACCACTCTTTTGAAGTGTGGGGATGCTGAATAGACATAATGCGGAGGCTGTTGGAGTGCCTTAATTAACACGCAATTTAGCACACGTTAGAATGGACTTCTGGCACATGTATAGGTGCCCTATTAGAGCAGCCTATTTCTTTTAACTCCACCAGTGTCTCTTACTAGTTACCCCATGCATGTAATGCACAATTTGTGATTTGATACCAAGTGTTCCTCTACCAAGTACATTTGAACAGCTGTTGGAACAAAAAGCATCAGAAACCAATTCATTCTAGAATTGTAATGAAGCTGCCTTCTGGTGCAAACTAAGTAAAGACATCAATCATTGGGAGCCAACTAACCTTTCTGTGTCCATTGCTTCTGATAAGAGCCATTGTTAAACTGCCATATCACCTAGTTCAGTGGTAGAGCAGGTTTAAGGAAAAAAATATTTCTGCAAAATACCATAAAGTCACACTCATAAAATGCTCCCCATTAGTTCAAAGGAGAAAACTTTCTGCGAGTTGTTGACACCTGATCTAAGCTAGAACATGGAGGGTTTTTTTTGGTTGGAAATGGGGTGATCTGTGTGTAAACTTCTCAGGAAAAAGAGCTCACCTTTCAAAGTCCAAGGGCTTACCCTTAATGCAAAAATATTTAATTGGTAACTTTGTATCAGTGATATTAGAGGCATGTGAGGATTTGGTATCCCAAGAATATAAAGGTCATTAATGGGGCTGGTTTGATGATTATATTTACAGTTGAGCTTCAGCTGAGTGAACCTCAAACAAGATATGGTGTGAATATTAGAACTCAGCTACATGTGAGAAGTGAACCAAACACTCAAGAGTGGTGGCTTAGTGCTTTCATGATCTTGCGGGATGTGCCACTTGTAGGTGTTATAAAGCTTAAGCCCCTTCCTGACTGATCCTTGGCCTACTGACAGTAGCAGGGTGGGACCTAGAGTACATCACCTGGGTCTCCTGATCACTGTTTCACCTGCCCCAATTTTGATGTTATAGTATGGGAAGCACTTCCCCTGCAGGTGACCTTCCCAGCCCAACACCCTGGCTTCTTCATGGGGCTCCAAACTTTCCACCCTAACCACTTCCAGCCTCTGAAAAAGATGATCAGTGCCAGGGCCTATTGGTGTTACCCTGCTGGTATGGGTCACAATAGCAGTCCTTGGGGGTAACCTGTAATGAGGAATTCCTGATCCAGTTCCTCCCCCCTCTGCAGTCCCACAGGGTGTGTAGATGCTCAGCCCCTCAAGAGTCCTCAAACAAGTAATCCCTTTAACTCTAGAAAAATACATAACTCAACCCCAAAATCTATAACAAAGAATGGCAGCAGCTGCTGCTATATTCCTAAAATCCTCTTTCAAGGTGATCACTCCCCCCTAATAGAGTCCATTTATTGTAAGTCCAATTTACTGTACTGATCCTTGCCACCCGGGGACAACCAGTCAGCTCGCTGGCTCCTCATCACTCCCCGCCCCATCACTATGGACCTTTGCAGGCTGACCACTGCCCCTTCCCAGACCCTCTCTCTAAGGGATTAAAGTCCTGGGGTACAATCCCTGCGCCAGCCCTTCACTTCTGCTGAGGGGTGGGAGATGCTCCAAAACCCAAGCCGCACACCTTCTCCGCAGCCTCCCTGGTGGTCACCTCTGACCTGACTCTTTTCTCTCTGCCATCTTCCTTGCTGACATCACCACCATCCACTCTGATGTCCCTTGCAGGCTGCTGTGGGGAACTGGCACTCCTCCAAATGCAGTGCAGAACAGACCAACTCGCTGGCTCCATTTCACCCTCCTTCTGCTCCCTGTCAAGGGGTTGCTCCAGCACCTGCCACTTCAGCATGCCACTGGCATCCACACAAAGCCCCTCGCCGGAGCCGAGAGTACCTCTGTCCACACACTCCCCATCAATCCAGAGGACAAGGATGCTCCAGAAAGGCTGCACCAGTCTCAGCTCTCTGCTCCCATGCACTGCCTTTACTGAGAGGTAGGGGGCTCAGGTCACTCTTTCAGCTCTCTGCTTGCCTTTTACTTGAGGGCTGAGAGTTGCTGTAACTTCTGCTGCCCACAAGATGTTCTAAAATACTAATACGACTGCTGACGATCACCAGTGTACAGAAAAGCGGAGCCCTATTTCCTTTGCCCTGTGCATGCTCTTGCATTGGCCTCAGGAGCCAGGGTTGATAAAGAAACTTCCCATGGTGACTTTACAGTCCTGCATGAACAGGGGCAGGCAATTATTTTGGCTGGAGGGCCACTTAAACTTTGGTGGGCTGTCAAGGGCTGCATGGGTAGTCCTGCCCCTTGACAGTTGCCCTGCTGCCGGTTGCCATTTTGGGGCCAAGAAGTCCTGCCCCCTAGCCCCAGACCTTTGCCACTGGAAGTCCCTCCCTTTGAACCCCACCCCCAATACTCCTTTTGAGAGGGCAGGGGTTGCCAACTTAGAACCAGGAAAAAAACAAATCATTCACTAAAGGTCAAACAACCTACTATAACATATTGTAATTTTACTACAAAAAAATATTTTTGTCATGATTTGTGTTTGTGTAGTGTATATAGAGCTGATTCCATAATAATGCAAAAACAAAGTCTTACTCTCGTATACTATGTGCATATATATGGTGGGTTGTGGGTGTATGTATATGGTGGGGACCCCCACACACACTCTCCCACATGGCGTATGGCCCCCACTGCCAGCAGCAGTGGTAGGTGGCAGTCTCAGGGTGCTCGTGCCCGGTGCAGGCACTGGCACTCAGTAAGGCACAGCTCCAGCCAGTGCTGCATATGGAGGGGAGGGGAGGGGGTGTGCAACCTGGCCGGCCATCTCTATAGCAGAGGCTCTGCACCGTGAACCTGCAGCTCCCACACTCGCACCAGGGAAGCCCCTTGCTGCACTGTGCAGGGAAGCAGGAGGCAGGGCTCCCTGCGCTCCAAGTGGAGTCTGGGGACATGGCATGGCAGGGGACAGGGAAGGCAACGCAGCACTGGTCAGCATTGCAACCTACTGGGCACCAGTGTCTGTGCCGGGCACAAGCACTCTGAGTCCCCCCGGCTCCTGCTGCTGCTGGCAGCAGGGGCTGCATGCCATGTGGGGGTATGGGGGAGGGATGCCCATACCTCACACTCTCCCTCCCACCCATGCTCTGCCCAGCCGAGCTCTGAGTTCCTGGTGCCTTCCTGGGTGTGGGCTCTGCCCTGCACTCTGTGCTTCTGCTCAGCTGCAGCTACAGCTCCACCACCTCTGCCCTGGGCCCCACCGCTTCCTGAACTGCTGTCACAAGTGAGCTGGATACAAGGGAAGCCAAGCAGGCTCCCAGGGGGGGCAGCTGCAGCATGGGCAGTGGTAGCCCCACCTGGAAGCTGCATGCTGACAGGACGGGACTAGACCCTTTTGCCCACAAAGGTGTGAACAAAGTACCATAGGGTATGTTGTGGGGTGTGCATATACATGGGCACCTCACTCCTGACCTTGCCAAGGGAAGGGCTGAGCTGTGTGCAATTTGTTGGTGGGCATACTGGGCTTGATGAAAGTGCCTGGTGGGCCATATTCAGCGCACGGGCCATATTTTGCCCACCCCTGTGCAAGATCCTTCCACAGCCAGCTATGGCTTGGGACACCACCCTATATTATTTTTAAGAAAGGGCTGACAAAAGAAAACTCAGCAAAAAGAAAGACAGAACACAGGGCACAGAGAGATTCGGTAGCACATGAGAAGAGAACAAAATGCATCAGTCATGTATAAAACAGAGAACAAATCCACAAGACTGGATTAAGCTAAAATGGAAGAGAAAGATGACATGATAGAAAAACACAAAGACTTTAGTTTACCCCCTGAGAAGTTTCAGGGATTAGCTTTCAGTAGTTACTCAGACTCCATACTGCAAGCTCTCTATTTTTCATCTGTCATGAGTGACCAAGAGAGAGGTGGCAGATGCTACAATTTGGCTGTGGCTTCTGGTTCAGCTGCTATGAGCCATCCAAAATGTTTTGATACAGGGAAAGAGAGGCATCTTCTAAAAAACCATCTGTCACCATAAGGAAAAGGTGACAGAGCTTATTAACAACACTGGAACATTTTTCTCTATTTTGTTGTTGTTTAAAAAGAAGTGAGGCCTTGATCCAATTCCTTCTGAAGTTCATGGCAAGGGGTCGGAAAGACAAGCCTAGAGACTGAAACCAGCTCATTACCCACATCACAGGTACAGCACAAGCAATGGCATTGAAAAATTTGTTTAAGCTGTCCTGCCCAGTAGAGATTAGCACTTGAGGCAGGTTGAGTTGATTCTCCACATCTACTCATAGTCCACTGCCTCTTCTAAAATGGCCAACTAAGGTTCCCATTTTGTGACAATTCAGCAGCAGTGGGGGGGTTTTTTAGTAAAATGGCTCCACAGCCTCTCAACACTCATTTTAATCAATTTGATGGCTACAAATGCAATCGCTTGGCTAGAGATCACCTGGCTAATCAAAGCCAGGTGCTTCTGAACATTAAAGGTTTGGTCCTGCATTGTAGAGCCAATGGATTTTTGTTTTAACTTTAATAAGAGCAAGAGCAAGCCCTGCTTTCTCATTCAAAATAAGAGAAAAATGTTTTCTAATAGAAGTGGGGAGGGAAACAGAATGCAATTCTTCTACAATAAAAGCAAATCTAGGGGTTTAGGGTTAGCTATGCAGCCTGTTAAAAGGTTTAAGATTTCAAATGAAAGAAGAGTTGAGGTTTGATGAGCTATAGTATCCCTGAACAAATTGAATCTGCATTTCCATATTAGAAGTAAAATCAAAGCATAGTGTTAAAACAAAGGGCACTTTGCCTACCACAGAGTTTGATCAAATCAATATTGTTTGATGCTACTGTTATATACTTCACTTTGTAAAAAAGTGGGGGGGGTGCTGTGCATCTGAATTAGTCTAATAATCCAAACAAATGCTAAAACAACTAAGTTTTTTTTGTTACTGCCTCCTTCATTAGGAAGAATAAGAACCATGCTGGTTGATAGTACATTTGATTCGTATTCGGCAAAAAAATGCCAAAGATCACCAGGTGAGATCACCAGGTGAGTAATCAAGAGCATCTTAAACCCAGAGGGATGCATTTTCAAATAGCCTCCTGATCCAGGTCAACAACATTTTCAAATACATCCACTTGCAGGTGCAGAAGCAAATATTCATGTGCAAATATACATTTGATTACACACTGTTATCTATTTTGCACATGCATCTCTGGATACAAATGGATGCACCCCCAAATACTGCAGGTCTAGTGGGCTCAAGCAAGCTTTGATCAATTTATTCTATGAAAATTGTTGTTTACCAGCTCCTTACTCTTCACAACTTATTTCTGGGCTTATTCTTTCTGAGTGAATTCAATTGCAGGTCTTCACTTAGAGAACTGGACTACCAAACAATTGTGAAAAGCTGAATCAAGCATCCTGTGAGAGACGATACACTCAAAAAAAGGTCATCCACACCCATTCTACATCCACTACACTACTGGTATTTAACAACAAAGCTCCTGATGGTTGAACAAGCTATTTTGTTTATCTTGAAGATCTCTTTGAAATGTTATATTTGCCCAGCATGATGTGACCCTGGTCTGTGACTAATGACTTCTAGGTGCAAGTGAAATATAAATATCAGTCAAAACATCAGCAATCCTAACTATAGGACTAAAAATGGTAAGCCTTGGGCCTTGTCCAAAACCAACTGAGACAACAGGGATTTTTCCATCTCCTTGGTTCAAGCCTTTTGGAACAAAGATTGGGTTAAACATAAGGGATCATAACTTGTAAAACAATCTCTTTCTGCTTAAAATTTGCCTAGGTCTCCTTTCCATTTCAGCAGGGTTTCACTGGTGTGGATATCAGCTTTTGCATACTGCACACATGATTTCATATACTTGCACACACGTGAAATCATACAACCAAGAACCTTCGCTGCCATCAGTACAAGCAGCACTACCTTTTCCTGGTTCACTTTTCCATAGACAGAAGAAAGATTGAGAAGTATTAACTATAAGCCCACTGGACTCATCTTCTGAGCTCATTGATTGAAATAAATGACCTCGTTCCCATTGACTTAAACGGTATGTTAGGTGCAGAGTGCCTTCAACAGCCAATGGTTACTGAAGATGCATGGCCCTTCCAAGCTCTAGATGATAAGCACAGCAGCTGTCAAGAGAACTCTGTGCTCACTCTTGAATTTTTCTGTATCTTCCCCACTTACTCCTAGGCAGCTTCACTACCCTCTGCAAAGATAGTAAGTAGCCCAGAAAAGTGATTGCAACAGTTAGATTTATAACCAATATGCAAAGAAACTCAATATAACTATCTTAACATTACGTACTTCACTGGTCTCATGATTATAATTATTACACTGGGTAATTTTTTTTTAAATAAAAAACAATAGGAAAATCAGGATGATATAGCAACAAAAGTCAGTTATGATATGGTATAAAATGCAAGTATTGAAAAGCCAGATAATGTGTAATTAGACATAAAGTGTATTCAAGCATATATTTACAGTGTTCATTACAATGCATTGTAACAAGTCACTAGAGATAAAAATAAGCTCCAAATATAATAAAAGTCACCATCAATTTTGCATGCCAGAGGAACCCTTAAAAGTAAGTAAGAAAGTTGGTTCCATTTTGCAAATAAACTTCACATTAAAAACAGCAATACACCAAAGGCAACTCTCTATACACTCTTCATATACTTTTTCAGGTACACTATTTCCCTGTATTTACTTCAGAAAAAAATATCTTTACCATTATTAGATACATTTTGTATTAAACCAAATCGGAAACAAGCTGGGGGGGGAAAGTGAAGTCTATTTGTATGCTGAAGCTATAGCATATAAAAAATAGCTTAAGAACTCACTGTATTCATAACCTCAGCTTCAGTACAAATGCTGTAGTGATTAAAAAGAAATATAGTGTGGCAGGCCTGGATTTATCACTGGAGTTTGCTCAGTGCTGTAAAGAATGTCCTCTATTAATGACAACAGCTGTTGGTTTAATAACCCTAGAAAAGATCATTAAATTCCTTCACATTTCCCAGAAACAGATGGAAGAAATGCAAAAGTGTTAAAACATATGGGGGAACATATTGAAATCCAGCAGTCTCCTGCAGTGGCTAGGCAGTCTAATACTATAATCTCTCATCTTACATCAGTCTACTCTTAGGTGCTTAAGGTGTACGCGTTGAAAAGATTATGTAAATACTGAGGAGAGGAAGAGGAAGCATGGCAGGCTGTCGGTAGCATTTGCTTTGACATTTTACCATAACTTGCTGCATGTTCACAGTTAATTATTTCTCTTCTGCTATACTTCCCTATTAAGCACTTCCTTCAGTTTTGATATTTTTTAATTAAAGAACTCTGCAAAAAAGAGAATCCTTTCATGACAGAGCAACAAAATATTCTTATGAATGAAAATTCACTCACTACTAGCTCTCTGTTGGCAAAAGCCAATGACAAGCAGGGGTTTAGCCACCAACTTCAACAGGAGCCATTTTAGACCTTGAACATGGGTGCTAGAGTTGGGAGACGCGGCTAAACCACAGGCAGCCACACATGAGCTCGCTGTATCTTGTTGCTCAGGATCAGGGCCAGGCTGATCATGTCACTGCAGTTTTTTGCCCAGTTTAAATTAAAGTTAGGTTGTATATGCCTATACGTGCTGCAATTACTTTTTGTTGCAATGCAGACATATCCCCAGTAATGACTAGGGAAGTGATTCTCAACCAGGGTGGCATGAGTTTCTTTCAAGGGTGCACAGCATGTCACACAATGTTTGCGGCACCTTTAGGCATGCAAACATGATTCACAAGAAAAACCAAGAGATTTCAAATAGGAATCCATAGCATCACAAGCATTCAGACCTGTTGTGAGCTTTCTGAGGTTTTTGCAGCTGTAGAATTGCTAAATTATTTTTCTGTAGTCAAAAAAAAAAAAAAAAAAAAAAAGAGAGAGAGAGAGTGAAAACTAAGAGCTGTCATTTCCAAAGGGTGTCTCAAGTCTGAAAAGGTTGAGAACCACTGTACTAGGGGAAATTAAACTAAGTCAAAGTTCAATGTGAGCCTAGTTATCTCATCATGTTGGCATGATTAAAGTATACCAGAGTTGGAAATCAGTGCTGTATCTGGCTGCCTTTGACTCCCCATTGCAAACTGCCAGTTTCCAGATAGACTGACTAGCAGTGGTAGCCTGCAAAGGGAGTTTGGAGCAAGGCTTAAACTCATGCCTGTGGTTTGATAAGCAAGACACCATAACCACAGTTCCCCTGTACTTCTTGACATCATTAAGTAGACAGGGGATAAGAACTTCTAACAACAGCAGAGAAAGCCTTACTGTTATTGGCATTAATAATAGATAGGATAAGAATGATTTGTGCTATCATAGTGCCTAAGGCCCCTATTAATGCACTAGGTATCAGTGGATCTGAGGCTATGTACAATATATATTAGTAAGATGATAAGGGGCACATCTACACGAGATGCTGACTACGCGGTCTTTACTGTGCAGTGATTTAGTGCTTGTATAAACAAGTACTGAATGACAGCACAATAACTGGAGTTACTACGGTCGCATCAAGGAATAGCTATTTCATGAAGCTGACTGCGCCGTAGCTTGTGACTATTGCGCAGTAGCATCAGGTTACACTTCCTGCCACGTGACACTACTACACAGCAGTCATGGACTACTGCACAGTCAACATCTTGTGTAGATATGGCCAGTATTGTAACTATCCTTTTAGTTACAATAGTGTTAATAGACTTACACTGATGCAGGCATGAAGAAAATCAGGTATAATGCCTGTGGCTCTAGGAGCTCCCAGCATAGCAGAGAATGGTGCATCCAATGGGTATAGCTACAAGCTTGAGTTGAAAAAGGGATTCTGGAGTATCAAAGGTCACTACAGAAAGGTTTTTTGCAAGAAATATGTATTAGGAAAAGAGCCCAAGAAAAATATACAGGTATAAATCTAAGGGATAATATGGAGGACATTTCAATACGGAGTATATGGCGGCATTTTTCTGCTCAAGGGAACAATTTTTTCATTCTAACTGAAATTCAAGAACTCTTATTTTTCTGGATGACTCATGCTGAGATAGTACCAAAGACCCCTGTGTCATTTGTGGGACCAAGAATCATTTTTCTAAGCCTCATCTATTTTCTCTTCCTTCTTGCCAGTACAACAGCTGTGTACACGGTCCATACAGAAACACAATGAAACGAAAGACAGAGTCGAAATAAAAAATGTCACTGTGACCCATCTCATTTCTCTCAGTTCCCACCTGCTATTTACTCAGTCTCCTACTAGTGAAAACAATTTACTGCTGTTATTAACCTTTGGGAATGACTGAAAAAAAATGCTTTGTTAACTTTAAGTTTAGTCGTGCAAAGTGGGACTCCAGCCCTGCGCCACTAAATTAGACTGCTTACCTTTAAACATATGAATAGTGGCGCTGACTTCAAAACCCTGTACTGAAGCCAAAGCATTCAGTACCTCACAGGATCAGACCTTTCAGTTGTTCCAATTCATATGATAAATAGCGTGAATCATTAAAAACGATCTAAACTGATTCTCTCTATTAGGTTCTTCTATTGCTAGAATCGTAACAAGATCTGGGTGGGCGGTCCAATAAAATGTATTAAGGACAGCACAGAGATGTCCTTTTAAACAAGTGTGGTTCAGTATACAGGCCACAAGAGCAGGATTCTGGACCCTTAGTGGTAATGAAGCTATAACAATTCACACCAGCTGGATCTGCTATGTCACCTTAGATGAATAACTTCACCTCTCTGGGCACCTATACACATAACAGACCTCAGCTACGATTTGTGCTAGTTAGCACACGTTGGAGCAGACTCGATTAATCAAGTCTGCCATGAGCCTGCTAAAGCATGCTAATTAGCATGCTCCAGCAGCCATGGTGTTATATGCGTTCAGCATTCCCGCACTTCAAAATGGAAGCAGAATGAGCTTTAGTTAAATCACCCCTACTGCCATTTTGAAGCATGAGATGCTGTATACAGGTCATGCCATGGGACCTGTAATTACAGCAGCTCTCAGAGCCACTCTAATGAAAGCACCTCCCCCCTTCAGCCCAGAGTATGTGTATAGATGCCCTCTGTGATTAAAATGGGGAAAACGCTCACCCATACCTTTTCGTGTCAAAGGCTCTGGCATTCACAGATGAAAAATGCAATATAATTAATGAGTCTTATTATGGGCCTATGAGTGTGCATTTTGGGTCTACCCATTTCCATTAATATCTCACTTAGGAATAAGTTGAACATTTTTGCTTTTTAAGGGGTAAGATTCTCAAAAGTACCACTTAGGGGGAAGCCCTGCTTTGTAAATATTTTAAGTGTGCAGAACACAAAGACCCTCTGACTTCTAATGAAACCTGGGCCCCTAAGGCCAGATTTGTAAAGGTAGTTAGGCCCTTAAGGATGCAGATAGACACCTCACTGGATTTTCAAAAGAGCCTATGAAAGTAGGTACCTATGCAGCTTAAGAAAATCCCATTGATTTTCAGTGAAAATTGGGCCACTAACCTGTTTAGGCAATTTGAAAAACCTACTAAGCACCAAACTGCATCTTGAGCTGCCTAAATACCTTTGCAAACAGTCCCTTTTCAAAATGGGGCTCAAGGTATGTTGATACTCTGGTCAAAAGACCGACTACAACTCTGTCAATAGACAGAGCCAAACTCACTTTAAACTGGCTACAGCAGGCACTGATAAGCAGCATAACCACAAAAGCATGGCAATAAGTACAGAGGATTGAGATAGATAGGCAGACACAGACAATCTATGATGAGGTTTAGGATAATGTAGTTTCACAGGAGATAGTTTAAAGCTACCCTGGATGTGTCTACATGAGCTGCAGTCACCATAGGTCTAACAAGTAGTTTCTTCACCCTGGGCAACAGTAGTCATCACTCTTGCATTCCCTTAAACATCAGTGCCTGGTGCAGTGCCCTGCTCCCACTCCCCTCAGTACACTGCTGCAACCCACACCTTCAGTTGCAGCAAAGACAACAAGGCATTTGGACAATGTTCCCGCAATGTTCTGCAATACCTGGCAGGGTAAGTTGTCATCTCTCCCTTTGAAAAGGAATAAAAGAAAATAAAAAGTCACAAATCTTCTGCAAAAGCACAGTGTGCTCTGCAGGCCAAATAGGAACAGCACTGAATAGATTCCCTGTTGAGCCCTCTGCACCAGAGAAAACATCACCACCATTATTATTTAACATTTATATTCCAGTGGCACCTAGACAACTTAAGTAGGCTGGAGCCCTGTTGTGCAAAGCGCTGCAGATACAGACAGGAAATGACAGGCCCTGCCCACAGAGATTAGTTGCCTTGAAAAAGATCCTATTCAGAAAAGTTATAACGGATGCAACAGCGTTTCCTGAATGTGAATAAATATAAATGAAGCAGGTGAAATATTTATGTTACAGTAATCAGCCTTACTCTAGTGTAATAAAACCAACCAACCATAATGGCTACAATATATTCCCTGAAACCTGGGGAACTTTCCCCAATGCAGGGCACAATAATGTTTGAAAGAATCAAAGAGAAAACTCCACCCAACCTAAGTTACATCTGCTTAGGCACTGTCTATCACAGCCACCTTGGTCATAGGCATTTGCATACAGGCTGTTAACAGCCTCCCTCCATGTAGTGACAAAGCTCAGTGGTAGCCCCCTATTATGAGCAGCTACCCCCAAAAGACTACCTGACTGTCTGCCCTTGATCCCAGTGCATTCTACATTCGTACATAAAACCAGTGTAAATTACACCAGGGGACGTCATCAACTGTCCAACCGGTTGTCGGTATGATAAATCACATGGGGGAAAGGGTGATGTGGATCAGAAGAGAGAAATGGCTCTGTTACAGGCACTTCTGTGGTTGAATTTATCAGACTTTGATAGAACTGAATTCAGAGGGTATGAAGACACAGGAAGCCCTAAGCCTAAGGGAACTTAACCCGACAAACAAACCTTTCCCATTCAATGGGGTTATTTTGGGGGGAAGGTAGGGGGTTGACATTCCAAACGACATGGCAAAGATGTCTTACTAATTCTCAGAGAGAAATTAATCTGGCTTCTACAGCCAGATTCAAATTCATCTCGCAATTTTTCCTTACAAGCCTGAGGAGCTCAGAGTTAAATATCTTATATTACTGATATGAGTGATATATTTTACCATTAGATTTGATTTTATCGTCTCCATTGTGGATCTGTGTACAACAATATTATAGATTCATGTCTTGATTTCCTACTATATTGATAGTAATAATGGGTTTATGTTGGTGGGCTCTATTTTTAGCATAATATTTGTAGTTTGGTTACTCTGTTCGAACAAATTTATATTACAGTTGTATGTGTTATGTGTTGTCTTCGGGAGCATGGCATTTTGCCAGAATCCTTAATAAATTGAATTGAAATTTAATTGAATTGATGTCTCACTGAGGATGGCAAAAAAGTCAGCTGAGAGCTTCGCCTGAATAAGAAGCCTGTTTAATTAGAGCACCGTACAATCCTGCACATGTGCAGTGAAGAATAGAGTGGTCCTGACAGGAAGGAAACTGGAAATGAAAGCTGGTTGCACCGTAAAAGAAAAAGATCTCTGTGCATAAATTAGCTGATGGAGAAAGAAAAAAGTAATGCATTTTGTTTTTCCCACTAGAAGTATATTCAGCCACTCATGAAGTTAGTAAGATAGAGAAAAGACATCCAAGTCTTCTGCTCATGCAAATTAACATTGATTTATGCCAGCTGGGGATGTGTCCCCAGACACGCGTATCCAAGAGATAATGTTGCCAAACCTTTCTTGGACAAGTTGTTTGCACTGAATACTTGAATGAGCTCTAGTGGAAACGCTGATGGCTCAGGTCTCTCATCTGCATTGCTGAATTACTGTGGTAGGAAGACAAGGACTAACGCATTTGGAGGTGAAATCCAGGCATAGGGACTCCTGACACTGCAGAACCTGGCTGAAGATCAGCAAAAGATTTTTTGACTGAAAATTCAAAAGAGATTTTTGTCTATCTTTATTTGTAACCAATTTAAACATGTTCAGGAAATATGTAGGTGGGCTGAAGAAGGATGGACTTGTTAATACACTGGATGGAGACTCAGGGGCCAGATACAGATGTTACACCAGTATAAGCAACTGGAAACTAGTCTATACCCATAACAGACAGCAGTTTGGCATGCACGGGCTGGATTAAAAATGGTGGAACTTGGTCTAAGACTTGCCCCCACTACCAAAGGGTGAATTTGTCTTCTGCTCTCTACCAATCTTAGAGTTCTCCGTCTTTAAAATAAGAGATGGTATTACAGCTCCTCCTCACAGGTGTGTTGTGAAGATAATGATTCCATACACTGCCCATTAGCACCAAAGGGAATTGTTTTTCATTGACTTCAATGGGCCTTGGATTGAGCCCAAATTTATCAAGATGCATGAAATGCTGAGATACAGTGATAGAAGGGGGTTGACTGATAGACAGGTCCAGACATCAAAATCCCTGGGAAAGTATGCCATTTCTAATGTCAGCAAAAGAATAATTTCCTAAGAGTCTGCCACAGCAAATGAATTAATGCAGAGTGATACTTAAAAGCCAGTAAATCTGCAGTGCCACCCAATATATTTTAAGTGCTCCCTTTTCATCCTCAAATGCTTTTAGGAGGAGACATTCCAGCTTTGTTACCTGCTTGGATTTCATTTCTTTTGCCTCCTTTAATGTTTTAACACCCTTTTTCTATTAGTTTGCTTGTGAAGCATTTGAAAAAAAAATTGGAGGAGTCTTTAGTATAGCAGATGCTCTTCCTTTTGGAGGCATAACTTCACTTGCTTTATTTTTCTTTCCTTCTAACATTTCACCCTCATTATCATAGGTTTCATCAGAGGATTTAAATTCAAACTTGTTATTTGGGGCTTTAAAGGCTCAGGCTGGGATTGGAAAAATCTGTTCAGATGTTTCATACAAATATATGGTAATTATCAAAAAATGAAGTTTATTCCAGGATTCTGGTGAGCATGTGTATAGCACCATGAGAATCACACACCTCGTATAAAGAAAAGGGGAAGGCAAAACAGTTGGTGTCATTGTTAATTACTGAGTTATGTCAAATCTTTGTGTTGCCTTTAATGTGTGCTCTCCACCCCCTCCGCCTCCCACACACACACACATACCCCCACCTGCCAATGCTCACGATTCCGTTTTATCATCTAATCACTTCCTAGTTTCCAAACACTTAATGGTCTTGAACCTTAACTCCTTCCACAACAGTCTGGGCAGGACATGATTTTCCTCTCACTTGCGCTTCTTTTAAACTGGGGTAAAAGGTGCTTGGACAAAGGATGGCTCAGTAATTTGAGTGACCTATTGGGATGGAGATCTAAATTTGATTCCTTGCCTTTCGACTTTGGTGCCTAACTTTCACCGGGCACACCTACACATGCATTAATGCACTTTTGCTACTGCGCATTCAGGTTAGTACCTCCAATATGAGGTACTACATAAATGTGCAGTAGCAGAGTCGCACAGTCTTTTTGTGATGCAGTCGCACAGTCTTTTTGTGATGCTTAATATGCCATAGACTAATTCTACTAGCATTAGCAGAATTTTTGCCGTGACATACTAATGCACAGTACAATTAGTCTACTGTGTGCGCATTAGTATCTCAGGTAGATGCACCCACTGAGTCACAGAACTCCTGGGCAAATCCACATTTTCCTTCAACCTCATGGATATCAATGGTAGTTAGACACTAATCTACCTTTGTGAATCTGAGCCTTAGTTACTCTGTGCCTCAGTTTCCCTTCTGCAAATCAGGGATATTAAAATTTCCCAAGCTCACAGGGGTCAGAAGCAGCATGTTAGAGATTGAGACATATTCAGGTATTACAATGATGGAGGCACTATATGAGTGCTTCAAGAAGCCTTCAGTAGACCTACTACTCAGGCTTTACACTGATATGAGAAAGAAAATACCCTTCTGCACCCAAAGGTACAGAATTGTGGAGGAGTCATCTGCTCCCTTGGAACCCGCAAAAGCTACTCCTTGGTGCTGTAAGGAGTTGAAGCTTCATTGAGTGCTCCTCCTGACAGAGAAAAAGAACTTAAGTAAACAGAAAAGGGATCTTCTCTGTAGACACGGCACTGACCTTGTAATTCCCTGGCCCTACAGCTGGCAGACTGACAAACACAGTTTGGATTCCAGTATTACCATCCATGGTCTGCTGGGCCTGGGGAGTTTCGAGAGGAAAGGAATGGTGGCGTAACTGGATAGCAGTGGGGCTGATTGGCAACAGTAAGTAAACAGGCACAGCTAAGAAATGAGCAAGGGAAGAATAGGCGGGTACAAAACCAGTAAGACACAAAATAGTGACAGCAGTAGCTATCAAAGACTGCAGAGCTAGCAGGATTCCCTCCTATCCATACCGGTGTGTGACAGAACTGGGTATAAGAAGGAAACAGGGTAATTTACCTGGTAGGAAACTAGTTGTAAATAGCTTTATTATAATAATAATAATAATCATAACAACAACAACCCATCTGCAAATAGAGCAACATTAGATGACTTTAAAGCTCCTTATTGGCTACTTCTTTTGGGAGAAAATAAGCTTAAGGAAAGGTCACCCATTTTTCAACTGTGCTTGTCTTCCAAAAGTAGCATTGATAGCAACAACACAATATCTCTGAGCGCTTGTTAAGAATCAGAGTGTTTTTAAGTCTCTCTTAAATCCATTGGAAAAATAACCACGCCTACTATAATGCTATTACACTTGATTATTCATAACAACCTAATCCCCAAATGTAAATATACCAAAGGATATCTCTATATTTATCTATCAATGGCAGCTGTGAGTGCTTACCCAACTTTGCAAGAGAAAAAAAATCAGGCTCAGCCTGTCTAAGGATGAGCAACCAAAAATTAGAAGCCTCAGATTAGCCATATGCTGCCCCCCAAAGATCACATGTTTGCTTTTATAAGACTATCAGGGTTAGCTGCAACATGACGTATGGAATATTGCAGTTTAGCTAGTTCAGGAGAACACCTATGAATCAACCCAGGGACTTTCTGCATGCTCCCTAAAATCCACAAACAAGGGAACCCTGGCAGACCTGTCATAACCAACCAGGAAACCTAAACTGATGGAATATCAGGTTTCATCAAATCAATCCAAAATCCGCTTGTCACCAAAAAAGCGAGTTTTGTCCAAGACACAACAGACTTTCTACAAAAACTTAAAAACAAAGACCACCTTCCCAGCAACACCCTCCTAGCCACTATTGATGTTAGCAGCTTATATACCAACATCCCACACCAGGATGGCATCCAAGCCTGCCTTACATACCTACAAGAGCAAGTCAGAGTACAGACCCAAAGATATTACTGACCTCATACACTTCATCCTCACACACAACAACTCAATAACCAACACCTCCCTCCAGATCATGGGCACCAAAATGGCCTCACAGTATGCCAACCTTTTTATGAGCCACCTGGAAGAAGAACTCCTCAAGGAGAGCATCATCAAACCCTTGCTATACATAAGATATATCAATGACATCTT
The DNA here is from genome assembly GCA_030014935.1 of Caiman crocodilus. NCBI lineage: Eukaryota > Metazoa > Chordata > Crocodylia > Alligatoridae > Caiman > Caiman crocodilus. The sequence continues at coordinate 9,405,629 of JAGPOW010002118.1, read as the reverse complement.
CACCATTTGGACTGACAACCTGCCATCTCTAATTGAGTTCCATCAGAAATTCAACAATCATCACCCGTCCATCTGACTCTCTCTTGAATACTCCAGCACCAACATCCCTTTTAGAAGCGATGATCACTATCCCGAATAGCAAAATACAGATTGCAATATACAAGAAACCCACGAACCAACATACATATCTGCACAGAACCAGCAATCGCCCTAAACACACCAAGAAAGCTGTAATATATAGCAAAGTCCTCCAATATCACTGAATTTGCACTGAGGAGGACACCCAGAATTGCCACCTCGCAAATCTCAAAAGGGCTTTCACTCAAAAAGGACGCTCCTCCACAGAGATAGATCGCACTTTTGAAAGTACCACCCGGATATCACGTGAAGATTTGCTGCAGTACAGAAGGAATCCCCTCACGAATCACACACCATTGGTTATGGCATATCATCCCTCTCTGGAACTTATATGGAAAATCCTCAAACAATTGCAACCCATACTAGAAGACAATTCTTAAAGAGACCTTCCCAAAACTACACATCCTAGCCTTCAAACAAGCACCGAACCTTCCTAATCTCATCCCCAGAAGCAAACTTCCTATGGCCCAAAACACACCAAATGGATCCAGACCATGCCATGACAAAAAATGTAAAAACTGCCAACACATCTCTACCACCCCCACAATAACCACACCCCACAACAGAACCATCAGCATTCCTGGATCCCACAGCTGCACCTCCAGAAACATAATGCATTTCATCCAATGCACTAAATGCCCTGACGGAAAATATGTAGGAGAGACCAAACAACAACTGCGCACCAGAATGAATGCACACTGGAAATCTATTAAAGACAAGAATACCCAATTACCTGTGGCAGCACATTTCTCACAAGACAACCACTCTCTCTCCAGTCTCTCAGTTCTAATCCTCAAAGGGAATTTACAAAACACCTTTTACAGATGAGCCTTTGAACTTCACTTCATCAGCCTCCTGGATACAAAACTCATGGACTTAATATAGACATTGGATTTATGACACAACATAACATGCCTAATATCTAACTCTCCAGGTCCCTCTCCATTATTTACCAGCTATATTCGTTCCCCTCCCTGCCTCCCCCACCTGTCTCTCCCATATTGACTCCTATTTACATTGTCACCAACTGGCTTTCTTGCATACATATCAGCCTCTGGTTTCATTACTAGTGTTGTGGATAAACCCCACAAAGCTGTTATGGTCATCTTACAACTCATATGACCAAAGTTTAAGGCATTCATTTTGTCCAATTCCACACTAGTTATTCTATCCAGGTAGCTTCCTCAGCCTGACAAAGGATATTTGTACACAAAAGCTTGCTAAGAAGAATTTTTCCAACTCTCTGAGTTGGTCTAATAAAAGATATCAGTTGTACCAAAAGAACCTTGTCCACCTAGTAACACAGATGAAGGTATTAAATGGCAAACTCTTCAAATGAACTGCTTGGACAACAGATAGTCTAAAAACACGATAAATCTATCATACTGGATCCTTGTTGTTCCCAAATTAAGTTGTCTAAAAACAGCTAGTAATAACTAAATAATTCCAATTTGCATCAATGAGTGCCCCAAGGTCTCTACGTGAATTCAAATTTCTTAATGCAGTTAGCCACTTAGAACTAAAATGATTATGGACACAGTTCTGCTGTGAGTTTTCTTTTTCCTGCATCATTTAACTGTTGTAATCAACCCATTGCTTTCTGGCACTTCAGAAGCATATGTGCATGTGCATGTGCGTGCGTGCACATGTGCTCATGCACACACACACACACCCTCTCCAAGCTAATCAAAGCAATGTCCTTTTTTTAGAACTTTTTCTGTAAACAGTAGTAGGAGACCTTGCTCTCTCTCCCTTTTTACGAGGCATCCCATAGGGAAAACAAACAACAGATGTCCAGCCCATGTGCACTCCTACTGAATTCTGCTGATGTTACTAAGACAACCCTAGGGTAGGTGGCAAGGAGCAACCATGTTTGTTCTTCCTCTCCACATGCAGACTGCCATGGGAAGCCTCATAAAATACTTTTTGCAGTGATAATTGTAAAATCACAGCTGCTTCTTTTCATATTTGAGACAACCACCATAAAAATCAAGCAACTTCTTTGAAAAATACTTCCCTTGAAATGGTTTGTAGACTGTGATGTATTAATA
>JAGPOW010002118.1:9377597-9396231 GCA_030014935.1 Caiman crocodilus | reverse complement strand
TTATGCCTTTAAAATGAGCAAGCCATTCTCCCCACTCATGTGTCTGGCTTAAAAGAGGCTCCTAGCTTCTTCAGCAGCAGTTTCCTACCACTGATGTGATTCAGAGACGCCTTCTGCTATTATGAGAATCATAGTGTCCTAGAAAAGTAGTTCTGGAAGGGACCTTCCAGCCACACACAGGGCCTGATTCAATGCCCAGTGAGGAGGAGCCCGTCCACTGATATCAGTGAGCACTGGGGTACGGCCTTAGCAGGCAGAGATGGAGATGGAGACAGGGAAGGAACACTCACCGCTCTCCCCTCATCCTCCTGATCATAGAAGGAAATCAGACTGGTCAGGCATGCATGACTTGCTCCTGGTGAATCCATACCAGCTCTTCTTGATCCCCTCGTTTTTTTCCAGGCACTTTACAGTGGATTCCTTGACGACCATGTAAGAAATGTCTCCCATGACAGCAGCATATAGAAAAAAATCAGCTTACTAATTTTTAAGGATGCACAAGTATCTCAAAATATAAGAAAGTGAATTATAAAAGGAAGAAAACCTACCACTAAACAAGTTTGTCAGCAACAGAGAATTTTGCAGAGATATTTTCATTTCTCCCTCCCTTTGTCCCAGTAGAGCCAATGTCACTGGATTTCAGATGCTCTGGGTGATTCATTTAACCTTTACAGTTTTCTCCCAACAATAATATTAGTTCTTTTCTTGTGCAAGCTAAAGATCGCTATATTCATTACAGCAGAGTTGCTCATCCTCTGAAAGGGAGTAGAGTAGAGTAGAGCCAAGCGAAAAGCATATATTTTCTCCCCAGGTGCTAGCCAACTGTTTTGAAATAACCCTTGTAATATATAGCAATCACTAAACTCTATTAGCTTTTGTTCAGCCACTGTATTAGCTTTAAGAAAAGATTGTAAAGTTTTTGGATTTTTTTTCTATTTTAGAGGACATTTTCAAAGTCCTTTCTGTTGTTTCCTCACTATGTTGTGATTCTCTCTGCATGAGATGGATGGATTTATAAAGTCATTTAGGGATACATACTGTGCCATATTCATATATAGCATGGGCCTATTCATAGGTAACACCTATTCATACATATAACCTCAGTGAAGCTAGCTGCAATATTTACATGAACAAGAGCTTTTCACTCCAGACTCCAGGTTTGTTTTCTTAAAGTACGTAGCTGAAGATGTTGGGTTTATGATCACTGGCTCTGGAAGGAGCCTTGCAGCCTTTCATATTGACTTCTATTAAGGATCCCAAAGATGAGTATCTATGACTTCCTGGGATTGTGAGAAAACTGAGGATCAAAGAGTAAACTTAATCCCTAGAGCCCAGAAAAAGTCAGGGGCAAAAGCAAGAAAATGAACTTGTGCTCCTACTTGAAGAATGGTTATGTCATTCTCTGCACACTTGTCAGTATTTGCTCACCTCCGGTAATGGGCTTTTTGGTGCCCAGGATGCACTTAGTTCTCTTTTTGCTTCAGTGGGATATTTCAACTTGTGTTAAGGTGACTGGACTTCTATTTCCTGCTGGCCACATTAGACACTAGCATCTTAGCAGGATTTAGGAGCAGAATAGCGAGACCCCCTACATGATTAACTGCCTCTCCTTCCCAGACAGCCCTGGCTTCAATATAAGTTTCCTCCTCTTATCCAGGACATGGGAGACCAGGGTTTCTAAACATCCCTCAGTCTTAGAGGGGTTGAACCAACAGCTCCTACAGCCCAAGAGAATGCCCTATCAATTTGTAGGGCAGGCATGGTTGAAGTGTGCCCTCCACCTGCCCTTCTATTGAAGACGGGCCCATGGGGTAGCTAAAAGGAAGAAAAAATAATGGGTCCAGAAGAAGAGCAAGAAAAAAGGAGCCTGAATTAATCTGAGATAGGTAGAAAGGCCTGGATTCTCCCCCTGCTTCTAATGCTGTTTATATATTTCACCTAATGACTTCTTAGTGCCAAAAGAAACATGCAAACTAGATGGAGTGATGTAACTGTAGATAAAGGCATTACTCTGGACTGTACTTAAGAGCAGGATCTGGCACAACAAAGTTTAATCCATACAAGGGAGAGGAGACCATGATCTGCAGCGCACAGGATGAGCTGGGAACAAAGTGGTCATCAGTAATTAGGCATGCTCCTTCCACCCTGCTGCATCAGGCTAATGCCACGTAAAAGGTATCACAGCTGAAGTGAGATTTCAGGAGAGACTTGGCAGTGGGGGGAGGAGGGCAGTGTCCCCTAAAGCTATGTGAGCTACTAACAGAGGGCTGGAGAGTGCTGAACAATGTACACACATTGGTTTTATTTTTCTGAAAGGAAAGTCAGAGACCTTGAGGTCAGCTACTAACAATCTGCCAGGCATTTTTCCCTCTCTCTCTCTCCAAACACAGGCACACGCTCCTTCCCACTAAGGATACAGGGTCATGACTTCCAATAGGCCTTCACTGCGTGAAGCCCTGTAATGAGGACCCCTACTAGCAAGCACTGCACATAAGGCAGTAGAGGCAGCCTGATGCAGTTTCAAACAGGTGGAGCACCATATGAAAAAGCCTGCTGTCTGTTCCCAGCACTATTGATGTAGGTGTCCCCCATTTTCCTGTTCTTCTTACCCTCAACCCGCCACCCCCAACCCTGGCTGTGTTGCAAAATTCACAAGGAACATTAGAAGTGAGAGCTCACACCCTCCCTGCCAAGACAATGTCCACCCCTCAGGGTGCAGAAATGCTGTCTCTTGCTTAAGTGTTTCCTGTGTGAAAAAGTGAGAGGAGAAAACCCTTATGTCTCATGCTACACCTCCCATGCCTCCCAACCACAAGATCATGCTAAACTCCTTCGTAGGTAGAAGTAAGTTATAAACAGATAACATGTATTTTACACGTACACACCACCCCCCTCCCCCCGTACATACAGAGCGGTTAGCTTATTAATGAGGTTTATTTTCCATTCCTGATGATTGTCCTTAGCATTGCAAGCAAGCCATGATGTGGCTTAAACAATCTGCCTTCTGAAAGACCTCGTTTCTAAGTGGCAGCAGCAAGTGACACAAGATGAGGATCAGCCAAAGCTGATATTTGACACAGCGCGCTCTGCAATTATCAGGCATAATAACCTCTCCTAAAAGAGATGATATATTCTTAATTAAAGTGTGAGGGAAGGGGAAAGGGAAATGAACCATAACATCTTGAGAGTGCATCGGCTGATGCAAGTAAAACAGCCACCACAGTTAATGAGTTTACAGACGATTCATGCAGAGCCCCCATGTTTTGACAGGCCACTTTGGCCTTGCAGAATGCACTGCAGGACAACCGAGGGGATCCTGCAGCTGACACCCAGGAACAGGAATCGGTGCACATAGGTTCTGGTTCCTCCTCTGCTACAGACTTGTGTGGACATAGACAAGGATCTGAGACAGATTCTCAGCAAATTCATGCACGCCTTCATGTGTCCCTGTCTGAAACTCAGATGCACATCTGATATAGCACCTGTAGGCAGTCTGGGGAAAGCAGCTATCTATATATTAGACAACTTTGGCTCTGGGAATGTGGAGGTTCCTAACCGGCATGAAGCCAGGTTCTCCTCATTTCCTGGGCTTCTCTGGAAGATATAACATAGAATCAAGCCACAGATCCTCAAGTAAAAGTTATTATATATACCACAGTATTTGCCACAGAGGTTTAAGCCCCCAGGACTCCAACTTACGCCAAGGAAGCCATCAACACACAGGACCCATAACAGTCAGTCTCTCATTTCTGGTGCAGGAAATAGATGCAGGGAATTCCTGGTCCTACAGTACCATGGGGCAATATAACCTTAGGTTAAGATGCATATTAAAGTGCAAGGACTGATAATGTATGCATGATGAGGCATTTAAAACATTGCTCTCATAAGCATAGAGGCAGAATGTTTTATACAGAAAGCAACCTGTTCATTGCAAATTATGCCTGTATTAAAACTCATAAAGGATGCATTACAATAAAAAAGGCTCTACTTTTGTGGAGCCATCCGAGTCACAGATTATAATTTATTTGTGCGATTCATGCCTCTGTTGGCTCCCCAGCAGGCTATAATTGCACCAAAATCCAGGAAGGAGATTTAAAGTATTGTGACAGGAGGGCTGGTAGTGGACACTAACTCTTTTTGGCATGTTACAAAATAAATTCACATTTTCCATTCAGCAAGATGAATTGTATGTGTTTCTTGCTGAATTTAGCAAGAAGAGGCCTACCAAATACTGAAACACTCATCATTTATTCTAATACTCCAGTGGCAAGGACTGCAGAGTGAGCTGGTACCAGTTTTCATTAAACCAATTGATGTGTAGTATCATAAATATTTAGGCAAATCCACAGTTGGTGTAAATCTCTGGAACTTTGACTTCCATGGAGCCATGCCTATTCACATCAGCTGAGGATCTGACTCAGCAGCATTAATTTTCACTTGCTTGATGGCTATGCCACGACCAAGTGTTTTCGGCAGTGCTAAATATAGTCCTATTTTACCATCCCTAATTTAGGCTTCTAAAATTTAAGGCAGAGTTCTTCATATTTAAATACAAGTATTTGATTTCTGTTCCAGCCAAAAGGTTCTTCCTCTCACCATCCCAAAGAAACAGTGGCAAAAATAACATTCACAAAGTGATTTTGCATGGGGACAACTAACAGAGTCTCTAAGGAGTTAGGGCTTTGTTCACTACCCCTCCAAAAATGCTAAGGGTATCTCTTGCTCCTACAGATTTGCCCATGCATTTGCCAAACGGGACTTCCCATAGTAAAAAAAACAAAACAAAACTCAAAACAACACCCACAAACCCACTGAGCTTCCACTGATTAAAATTTCCAAGCATCCCTTGGCTCTTTAGAGATCCTGATCTTCTGCCATCTCTTATTTCACTCCAACCTCAGGCTCAAGATAAAATATTCCCCAAGTTAGGACATAAAAACCAGCAAATGCCTGGTTCTGGGCACCCGAGTGTGCATGAAGCCACTCTGTTCTTTGTACCTTCTCTGTAGATGGTGAAAAGAAGGACTGTAGACTAGAACCTCGGTTAGACCGTAGACTGTAGGCTGAACCTTAGTCAGACGGTGTTCAGATCAACACATACATTACCACTAGAGTCAGTTCTCAGGAATGAGCTCTGTAAGTAATTAAACGCAAATTCTTTGAATAGATAAAATTCAAAGACCACAACACTAAGGGGTATTGACATACACCATTTGCTCTAGATGTTTTGTAATGTTTTAGTCCTCGTATACCAAGATGATTGGTGCTTTATAAATGCAAGTATGTCATGTTTGGTGACAGAGAAAACTAGGTGGGGAGGGTATGAGGGTGTGTAAGGCGGATGGCTCAATTAGTCAAAAGAGCAGCGTGGATGAGAATGGATGGGCTGACTAGCTACATGGAGGAATAATTATTTCTGCTCTGTGAAGTGTACAGGCACTGAAATCAAACCAGAGAGTGAATCCATGATGGAAATGTAATAGTTAACCTTACCTCCAATAGATCTGCCTTTGGGAGTAGCAGTGGAGCACAAAACTAGCGCACTTGGTTTCAGGCCCTTGAAAAAATGCAGGCTTCTCCATGGAAGTGCTGAAGGTAATCAGAAAGCTTGTAGCGCAGACCTACTGGAAGTAAAACAAGCAGAGTTAGCCATCACTAGAGAAGCAGGGGCAGATCTGCTTAACTTCCAGCCTAGGGAACTGAGTGGGATGCTGGGGAGACCCTCGAGGGTAGAAAGCACAAATCTTTTCCCTCAAGCTGCAGAGCAATAGTGGAGGTGAAGAATCTTCCAAATCCTTTAAGTGCCACCTTCCTATTTCCTGCAGAGGGACCTGGAGGCCAGTTCCTCGGAGCCAGGGTCCTCGGACATATGCTAGAGATCTCTCCATCCAGCCTCATTTATACAGTGAATCCAGTGACTCCAGTGCAAAAGGGATCTCTGCACCCTGGTTTAATAAAACTCCAACCTCATGATTCGGCTAGAAAATTTAAAGCCAAATAGAACTGCTGATCCTGGGAATATCAACAAGGACTGGCCTTCTTTCCCCTCCTCCTGTCCTAGGGGAGCTACAGAAGCACCATTTGACCAAAAAGCAGAAAACTTTGTGCATTATTAGCAAGGGAGGTAAGCATCTCAGATTGCCATGGGATGCTTTTATTTAACAATGGCATAGGCATAATTGGCAACGGCATTGACCTAAATAGTCTCTAGATCTTCTTAGCTAAGTGCAGACAGTGAAAGAGCCCAAGGCTGAATCAATTTAATCTTCACAAGCTGGTCTAAGCTACATAGATTAAAGCGAGAAGCAAGTGAACATACATGCACTTCTGATTCTGGAAATGCAACCACGTGTTGGCAGTGGCCCAGGCCAGAAGCCAAGGGGTATAAGAGCACACCTTCCTGCTGAGATAGAGCAGATAGCTTGGGCCAAGGCTAGCCTGCCCACCCTGCAAAGTGGCGAGTTTGTGAGGGACATGCAAAGCATCCTGGTATGTTGGGGACTTGTGAGTTAACTTGAATCTGGAGAGGATCTGGGACAACAGTTCAACAAACCAATTTAACCTAAATCAGTTAAGTCTAATACTACATCCATCTACGTTCATCTTAACCTGGTTTCAGTCATTTTGAAAGCGGTTTATGTGCACTGAACTTCTGTTGCATTAAAGATTTTAACCAATTTCTGATCGTTTATACAGGGTTATGTATAACTTCTGGCCCTAGTCCCTGTGACCTCCCTGCAAGGTCCGCTAGACAGTACTATGGTGTACTTGGTGTATGATCTACAATTCCTTTTTGATCTATGATTCTTACTAGGTGACATGGGGCGGGGGGGTTTGCACTGAAATAATTTGTGAAGGCAGGAAGTGGGCTTTTACTGGGGGAGAGGGAGGGAGTATCCATTTTCTTTCCTTCGTTGATGCAAACAAAAACATCTGTGCACATAATTCCACTTTTTTCAATTTGTTCTTCAACACTGTACTAGATGCAGGGAATTCAGAAAGTTATCAGTCATGTATGAATTGCCTTAAAAATAAAGATATCCAAGTCTTTCCTTGGGAATCTTCTTTTTCTTTCACAATAGAAAAGTTAGAAGCAGCCCAGAAATGAATTACCTGAGTTTGTTTTGCTTAAGTGGGAAAAAAAAAATTACATATGAGCTCTTCAGGCACTAGATTTATAACCCAGTCCTAATACCTTGTTCCAGGTGAGCACAACTTTTCTTTAGACAGACCATGACTCCTTCCATTTCTTAACAGGTAAATTTTATCGATGCACAGTAATACAAAATAAGTGTAATGCAGGCAAAGCAAACAACACGATTACCTAATATAATGTCAGTTATTTACCAGTCCTAGATCTTCTCAGGGAAATGGTACATCCGGCCAGTACATGAGCGCCACCCTGTGGTTCTTGCTTCAATGTCAGATGTCAGCTGTCTTGGAGGGTGAGGGCTGATGCCAACTTTCTGTTCTGCTAACCCCTTCTTTTGTATTTTTTATCCTGATGATTCTTCATTTCTGGGTACCCTTGATTGGTTTCCCTGTGGTCATCATGTTGTCCATGTTCTGCTCTATCAGCGTAATCCTTTGTTTCCCCAAACCCATCACATGCATACATCTCCATTTGGACATTTCCCAGTGTTTTAATTTGGGCATCCCTGGTCTCTTCATGTAGTCATGCCACCAAAGCTGGGGATTTCTCACCAAGTTACAACTGGTCACTGTGACCTGATACTAATTTTGTATGTTCTTATCTTGTTATGGGTGTAAGGGTACACAGTGCCTGTTTTGTTGCTACGTTTCAATTTCCCAAGATGTATGTCCCTGTTTGTCAGACACAGTGATGAGATGGTGAACCTTCAGCACAAACCGACTTTAGAAACCAATTAACCCTTGCCATTCCCCTAAACCATTGTTCTAATGCAATATTTACTCTTCCTAAAAACCAATTTCTAAAAGCAAATTTCTGAATATCGTTCTCTAGCCATCAAGCTCAACAGAAGCATTAGATTCAAGACTGACAACCATTACACCTCTGCCTTTAATAAGAGGTTTTAAATATTTAGACCACTATTTTTGTTGGTCAACAACAAACATTTCTCCCGTATTCTTAGTGTTGGTATCCATGGCATTGCATTCATTTAACTTCTATTTGATGAGATGGTTGCAGCCATTCCTGCAGGATGCAGATTTCCATACTGTTATGTAGGCTTGTCTATCCTCTACATACATTCACCTAGATACTTCAGCTACTCTAAGTTACCATAGTTCCAATGAACTACATGGAGCTAAGCTTATTCACACTATCTGATGATCTGACTCCCTTATTGCAATGGCCTCAACACAGGACTTTCCTTCAAGTCTGCTTGGAAATGTCAGGTGACACAGAATGCAACTGCCTAATTGCTTGGCAAGATTAGCCATTGAGAGCATATCACACTAGTTCTCCAGCAGCTGTACCTACTTTCCATTTCATTAAGACATTTACATGCCTATAAATGGGCCTGATGTCTGATTAATAGAGCACCTCTTCCTTTGGAAGCCAACATTCAACTGGCATGAGCAGTAGCATTAATGATATAGCACTTGCCAGATTTGAATGTTATCAAGGCAGGCAAGGTACAATATATGCTCTCAAGTACGTATTCCAAATGGTACATGTTCCATGGCAATGAAAGGAGACCAAACTGTAACTCAAGCTACAAGACTGTTTCTCATGTGTGGAGTTGTACTCATGAGGATCTCCTGTTCCTTTCCTTTGTCCTTGTGACAAGCAGAATTCACAGATTCCTGGGAATCTGACATGACCACACCACGAGTGCTTCTGCTATGGCCTTGAACTCTCCAAACTCTGGGCTTCCAGTCGCTCGCCCCAGTGCCTACACCAATGGAGCAGTGTGACCTCCTATTTAAGGATAAACTGTGATTGCATGCATCACAAGGGGAAGCAAACTGTTTGCAGTAGAGGGCTTTCAGTTCTAGAATTTACTTCCCTCAGAAGAAGTGTGGGTGGGTTCCTGCCCGCAGTCTACTGACAACAGAGCAGACAGATACACCCACCGTCAGCTATGGTCTGCCACTGCTCTACTTCAGTCAACAGACCTCTGCTGCTCTTCTCGCAGCTTCAGCCACTCTTCTACTCTGCAGTCTTTATTCCCAGTTAGAGCTGCCCAGCACAAATTTCCCAGGAGCTCTGTTTTCCTCAGCTGGCTGAACACAACTGAGCTTCCTACCTGACGTGCTCCTTATATACTCCCATGGAGCGGAGACAGAAATAGGCTATTATGGAATCTTAAAGGGCCATCTCCCAGGGCTGCAAAGGTGCCACTGTACACAATGGGAGATGGGGGACTCTGTTACAGAATATTTTGCTTTGTTTTTAAGGTTGGAATTTTTGTAACAGTGATGAGCATGGTAAAGCAAAAGAAAAAGGGCGAGATTATCGTCTTAGCCTCTGAGCAAGTGGAAAGGAGCCTGAGACAAGGTTTTCATATGTGACTAGTGTTTGGGCTTCACTTGATTTTTGAAGGCCAAACTTTTGACCTAAAACAGGTCTGATTTTCAGTGACAGAAGGCTTACCAGTTTCTGAAAGCACCAGTATGCCTAGACAGCTTGGCACTGGATGCATTCCAGTGGAGATGCACTGAGACAAAGTTTTATAAACATTTTTACAACACACTGTATATTATTTCTGCATGTAAACAATTCTAGGCTCACTCTTTCAAAAGAGTTTTGTTTTCCTTGGTGAAACCCAATTATACCATTAAGCCATAAATCTAGAAATCTTTTTTTCATTGTTTATGTATGATAATTTTCATAAACAAATGGCTGCTGTCTAATCTAAACTGATAGCACAAGTGACCAGATTCATCAAAGTCATCCTAAAGTGCATTTAAGAGAATATCTTATCTTGCTGTAAACAAAGCTCACGGTAGTCCATTAGTGTAAATGACATTTCTGCATTCCTCCCTTGAGCAAACCAGCATTTCAGTGAATTTTTGGCAAAGAGCTAATTCATTTGAAAAGCATACTTCATTTCACAGTAATCCACAGGAAAAGTCTCCATGCAGTGGGATGTTTACATGTTTTCCTTTTCCTGCAGTTTTTTTTATGCATCGTCCAAGAAGAACACTTGACTTGAAGAATTAACACAAGGCAGATAACTGTGCTGAGAAGAAATTAGGAAGAGGTTTTACAAAGGCACAGAAAGCTGCAATATCTGAACCCTTCCGGAAGTCAAGGGAAGAGGCACACCAATTCCCATTTGAGCTTTTGAAAACTTCCTCTATCATGTCTTTATTTTGAAACAGCCCTCTTTCTTTACACAGGGGTTTCTATGACTAGAAGGGTGGTAGGCACTTGTTGAAGCTCGGTGACAGTTGGGTATCCACCTCCCTTAAGCTCCTTTGAAAAATCCATCAAAGTATCACAAAGAATTCTCAAACAAGCTTGCTATAAGGTACTGTGAATGTGTGTGTTTTATAGAAACATCCAGTTGGAAGGTAACCCTGGTTCATCATCACAAGGAACTCAACGTATAATCCCTTTCATAGATTGATCAAAACTCCATGCTAAAAGCAATTAAGGAGGATTTTGCCCCACTATTCTGATTAGAAAGTCACCCCAGAATCTAACTTGGGAACCCATCTTTAAGTTTCAGCCTAAATGTATTAGTTTCTACCCATGTGCTCTTATACCAACATAGTGCTTTAGCTTAAACAGCTAAAGAACCTTACCTGATATTTACCTTCCTGATGTATGTACAGACAGCAATGACATCTCTCAACCTTCACTCTACTAGCCTATAAAAGCTAGGCTTTTCTACTTTACTTATTAGGCTAGAGGTCCATGACCTTACATTTTGTACATAGTGAATTTTGTCCTATTTGTTTTACTCCCCATCCTCAAGGTCATCTAGTTCTTTCCAGCTGATAGTCCAGTCCTCTTTGGTTCTAACAATACCTTCCCAACTATGTGTGACCAGCAAATTTCTGCAGTGCACACTTTTTTGCCCTTTTGAAAAGAGAACTTTAATTACTGACCTTCTTTTGATTCTTCCATTTCATTTGGTCTGAATCAACTCATGCTTATTTGATCTGAGATTATTTGCTTGTGATTGACTCATCTGGAAATTCTCATTGCTTACCAAAATCAAGTTTAAGACAGCATCATTGCCTTTTCAGTGTCTGGTTCAGTGACTGAAGAAGAAATTCATTTGACATCACAATCTACATCTGGGAAGTTAAATCTCTCAAAATAACACAGCTCCTGGTACTGTCTCTCTCAACAAGCACATACCAGAGATCTCAATCCTTAGTCAAATCTGGCTTCAGGGTCTAAGGCAGGCTCCCAACATCATCTAGCAAAATCTTAAGTTCCCCGAAGTGATCCCCCAAGTCTCCCTTATTTCTTTGCAAGCCATATCATAACTCGTACACAATATTTTATCAGAAACTTTTACCTTCCTGAACAGGGTTCTATTCATGACAACTCTGAGGAGTATCCATTACTCTGGTATTCCTCTTCTCAAAGGCAAGCTGGGATGACTGGGATTTGTCTGGGCTGGCTTAGACAAGGATGATCCTGCCTTGGGCAGAAGGTTAGACTATATGGGACCTCTCTAGACCTCTTTGAAACTTGCTTTTCTATAATTCTATGAATTATTATTATTATTGTATTTTAGCAAACTGTCCAAGCTCTCACTGAAGTCATTGCAAGTACTTTAATAATAACCCTGGTCACTGAAGAGTTTCATGTATCCCCTAAGGAAGTTCAGTACAGTGACCAAACGCTCAAGCTTACCAGAAACTCCCTAGTACAGTACTTCAGTCCTGGCATTAGGAAACCACTTCTGAAGAGAAGAAGAGAGCTTATTTCTAGTTTCTCTATTGCCAATGACAGAAAAGGCATCAGTCATAACACTGATTTTGTAATATAGGCAGTAACATATTGTGAAACAGGAACAAGATTGATAGCTTCTTTGAATCTCTATTCATCTTGACTGTATTCGAATTGGTAACCTAGAGAAAGGTGATTAATTAGCTGTATTACAGCAGCTTCTAAAGACTTAAATCAAAGAACCCTGACTGTGCACGACACACAGACTAAAACGGCTACTACCACAAAGTGCCACGTATCCTAAATAGACCAAAAGTGGGAAGGAGAAGGTAGGCCCAAAAATTTATGTAAGGTCTGACAGCATATTAATGGCAGAGGCAAAAATAATATTCACTTTCCATGAGTCAACCCAGTTGCCTGCTATGTCCTCTTGGCTAGGGACAGTAATTACGCATAAACAGGCATAAGTTTATGTGTGGTGGACATAGTCTTTCTGGACTTTAGGAAGGCCTTTGACCCTGTCTCTCACCCCATTCTCATTAAAAAACTAGGTGATTGTGGCATTGATGCCTACAGAGTCAGATGGGTCACAAATTGGCTGGAGGGCCACACCCAGAGATTGGTGGTGGACAGGTCATTCTTGACCTGGAGGGATGTGGGCAGTGGAATCCCCCAGGGCTCGGTCCTTGGGCCCATACTGTTCAACATCTTTATCAGCGACTCGGAGAAGGGGGTGAAAAGCACCTTGTTCAAATTCACAGATGACAGTAAGTTGTGGGGAGAGGTAGGCATGCTAGAAGGGAGGGACAGGCTACAACTAGATATGGACAGGTTACAAGAGTGGGCAGATGAGAACAGGATGAGATTCAATACTGACAAATGCAAGGTGCTGCACCTAGGGAGAAAGAACTAGCAGCATACCTACAGGCTGGGGAACTCCCTTCTCATCAGCACAGAGGCAAAAAAGGACCTCGGAGCCATTATTGGTTCTAAGATGAACATGGGCCACCAATGTGGCATCAATAATGCTAACCGCACCTTGTCATGCATCCACAGATGCATCACGAACAGGTCCAAGGAGGTGATGGCTCCTCTTCTATGCAACATTGGTGAGGCTGCAGTTGGAGTACTGTGTCCAGTTCTGGGCGCCGCACTTCAGGAGGGATGTGGATAGCATCAAGAGGGTCCAGAGGAGGGCCACCCACATGATCAGGGGGCAGCAGAGCAGGTCCTATGAAGAGAGGCTGTGGGACCTGAACCTGTTCAGCCTCCACAAGAGAAGGCTGAGAGGGGATCTGGTGGCCGTCTATAAACTTACCAGGGGGGACCAGTAGGGAATGGGAGAGTCTCTGTTCCCCCAAGCACTACCAGGAGTAACTAGGAATAACAATCACAAGTTGATCGAGAGTAGGTTCAGCCTAGATATCAGGAGGTACTACTTCACAGTCAGGGTGGCTAGGATGTGGAACCAACTTCCAAGGGAAGTGGTACTCACTCCTACCCTGGGGGTCTTCAAAAGTAGGCTAGACAATCACCTTGCCAGGGTCATTTGATCCCAGCACTATTTCCTGCCCATGGCAGGGGATTGGACTTGATGATCTGCTCAGATCCCTTCCAACCCTACCAACTATGAAACTAAGTGATTGGAAATCAGTTCAAATCTAACACAGCTGAAGTTCGGTGCACATAAACCACTTTCAAAATGAATGAAACTGGTTTAAGATAAACTTGAATGAATGTAATATCAGACTCACCTGATTTAGGTTAAATCAGTTTATTGAACTTCTGGTCCCACACCTTCCCCAGATTCAAGTTAACTCACAGTCTCCCAGAATCCCAGGATGCTTTGTGCACACCCCTCCCCACAACCCTCCTCCCCTTGCAGGGTGGACAAGCTAGACTTGGTCCAAGGTGTCTGCTCCAGCCAAGCAGGAAAGCATGCTTTAGTGCCCCCGGCACCTGGCCTTGGCCACTGCAAGTATGTGGTTTCATTTCTGGACTCAAAAATGAATGTCTGTTCACTTGCTTATGCATTCAGTCGTATGCAATTTGGACTAACCTGCGACAACTGAATCCATTCAATCAGCTTTTTGACTGTCTGTACTTAGCCCTCGAGCCCTATAAACCACCCAGTCCCCACCAACTTTCCTTGTTATAGTAATAACTTTAAATTTGAAACTATAAAGTAAAATTTCCTCAGAACTATAAAGTAAAATTTCCTCAGAAGTAAGTTTCACATATGAAACACCAAGGTCTCCGCACAGAACACACTTTCCTCAACATGATAAATAAGGTTTACTGGTTTGTAAAAGGCAGTTTTAGAAGGGAAACATGTTATTTAATTGTTGGGAATAGAATGCATTTGCATATTTCAGTGAGGAAGCACAGCATTTTACTATTGGCATCTAATAGCATAACAGATGATCTCCCTAGATATATATTTGATCTGCACTTATTAATGCCAATCTGTTATGGTGCATAATGTTGTTATTAATACAGACAAGACTTTGTGCATGCCCACAGCTATCAATTTCAAATTCACGATATGCTTTTGTGTTCAGAAAAAACTGCCCTGATGTTACAGTCACCAAATATTAAGTAGGCAAGTCCCTTCCAACTCCACGTTCCTTCACAGTAATCCCGCTTCTTGCAAATAGTTGGAATGGTAAGAAGCTTTAAGCAATGTCCCTTTAGAAACCAATAAATAATGAATCAAAGCTTTTGCATCTCACTGACACTTGTGGGGGAAGAACACGTTTATTTATTTATTTCACCTACCTAGTATTCTCCAGGAGTCAGCAGGAGTTTTACAGTTCACCTTAATGGAAGCAGAATCAGGATACAAGTGCATCAATAATTAACACATGAATCATTCCTCCCCCACATAATAAGTGGATTCAGCCCACCACTCTGACTGAAAACAAAAGGATTTGTATCAACCACTCAGCCCATCACATAAAAAAAAAATCTAGGGATTTAAAGCATTGCCTATACTGATAATTAAATCATTCTGATGGCTCCCCTCAGACCGATATCCACCAACCATCTATAGCAAAACCCCCTAAGTCTTTAAGTCTTAACTTCTAATGGCCTTTGAACCTGATGCCGAATTTCAGGGTCAAGATCAACCCCCCACATCGCTCACTTCCTCAGCCATCCTTTCTCTGCTTGGGACTTATCCTCATGCTGCATGCTTGAAGCATGAAAAGTCAGACAGCAGCACTTCCACAAGTCCCTGCTCCTGACTTAGTCCATTCTGTCCACGTCCCAACACTATGGTCCATGATCAGAGCAGAAGAAGGAGAAACAAGCCATTCACAAACTAATTCCCAGAAGTGCTCTGCTCCAGGAAAAGGAAGCACAATGTGGACAGCTCTCTGTAGATCCAGCCAGATCTGGATGGGGGGAAACCTGCTCATGTGGCTCAGCGCAGTTGCGGGCAACTCTTAGGATTAATCTCCAGTACCAGTACATACACATACTAACAGGCTTTACAGCATACCCTGAAAGTCTCGGCCAAAAAAGGGGGAAAATATTTGACAAACCACTGAAAAATGCTCTCAGATGAACATCTAGCAACTGTAATATCAGAGGCTTCAGCCGTTCTCCACTATTGGAGTACAACCTGAAGAGAACGTCTCTCTCTACAACACTCAGGAACCACATCAGGGAGGGCTTGGAAAAACCTGAAGGCACCCCTTGATGTGTGGACACTTACTGCATTAGCAAAGCCAGTGAGCGTGGCATAGCCCTGCTCAAAATGTCCTGCAATCAAATGCCCTAAACAGTGAACAAGATGAATTGTAAGGAGCATCACGGAGCATCGGCACCTTTGCACCATTCAGGTGCAATGCCAAAGGCAGGTGTAGCTAGGGCAGAGCTTGCCACAGAAAACTGCAAAACATGACACCTGAAACATGGCAACTATTTGATTAATTGGCAGATGTTAATTAGCATGTGGCTCTCTGCTGATTGTTTTGTAAATAACTCCCCCCGCCCCATATCACATCCAGCTTCCCTGGCTTCTCTTCTTCAGCATTTTTACCCCAAAAGGACTGTCCACAGTGGAAGTTACTCTTTACACACATCCCATCCTAAGATGGGAATCTGGCTGCAAGAGGCCATGTAGATACTAACCAAGAAAGGGAATCAGCAACCCTGAAAATAAACTCCCTGCCCTAATGTGCACCTCATGCTCTAGACTAACAACTGAAACAGCCAGAAGGAGCCAACTGGGGACTGAGTCACATGTTTCCCATTCATTTTAATCAGAGCGGGACACCTCTATAAGCGTTTCCTCTTTGAAATCTTCATTGATTGCCTAAAAGTCCATCCTGCGTGACAGGCACCACAGTGGGGCTCACCACCCGTTTTGTGGTCTAATTTTTTTTTTCTCAGAAAAGGGAAAGGAGGCAGGTGGGGGCATTCATGCCACCTCTGTGAAGGGAAGGACCAGGGCCCTAGGCATGGGCCTAGTTTGCCCACAGCATGAGGAGGAGATGGTAAACCCCTCAGTGTTGCTGCATGGGGCAAGCTCAGAGGCGCTAGGAATCGCCACACTCTTCCAATGCAAGAAATAGAAAATCTCATTTCTTCCCAGCCCACCTGCGTCTCAGCCTTCTTATAACACACATCTGTTTGCTTAGCCGAGGCACTTTCCTCTTTGCCAGGTCAACAGGCTATTTCCCTGAAACACTGTTCCCATCCACTAATCCCATCCAGGCTAATAGCCTGCTTTCTGTTCAACTCTGTTCCCACTCGGCCAATGGCTGGTTCCTCAAGGCTCCTTAGAGCACTTGATTGCCTCCTGCTGGGATAATGGGCTGCCTCCCTATGACACCATTCTCCTTGAGGGTCGAAAAGACGGTCTCCCTGGAACTCCATGGCAATATAGTTCTGGGTGGGAAGATGCTCACATCTGGAAGGCATTCTGGAGATGCGTATTTGTCAAGTGGAGCTTCCCCACTGGTCTAATAGGCTGCTTCCCTGTTGTGACTCTAAGCTGGAATGATACCTTGAGCCTTCTGCATGCTGCTTCCCCGCTGTGCTGATTGATTCCCAAGTCTGCCTTTACATAGAGCGATCAAGCCATAAAGCTTTATAATTACACCCTAGTATTTCCCAAATAGCACCACTCAGTAGATAAAATAAAATGCAATGAATGGCGAATCTAACACACTTCTCACATCATGTTGATTCTGGTTAGGGGAAGAATGTTTTTTCATAAAGCTGAAAATGTCAATGTGCTGTTATGGACTCCTCTTAAAATTATTTTTACATTTCTTATATTAAGTCCATGTCTGGAGATAAGTGTGCTTTGCAGGAAAAATGTCAAGCCCCCCCACCTAAGAGTATAGTGCATGGTAAATCCGTCTGTCCAACAAAAAATAAGTCACGTGCTATCAATTTTTCCATTCACTTAAAGTTTCTCAACAATTTTATTAGCTATGAAAAGGCCTAAATTGATGGCCTTAGATAATCAGATCCACAGCCGGTACAGTTCTGTTTAAGCAGTATGGCTACAGCTATTTAGGCTGAGGATTTAGCTCAAACATTCCCTATTTATCCACAAAACTGTGACGGCATCATCTTAACCCTTTTCATAGACAGCACCAAACAGCCATCGCTCAGCAATAACTTTTAGTTATTTTTCACCTCAAACTTTGACATGAAAGGCTCTGTAGCTCCTTGTTCCTCACCTGAGCCATCCAGTCCACTACATACATTTTCCCTAAGGCTAGGTTTACAAGATACTCAGAAAAATTCAAGCGAATCATTTTGGGTGTGAAGTCATGCCATTCTCTCATTTGGACATATTCATTCAGGAGTAAATCCACTTCCGATTGCTAGCATAGAGGATTCATCTCTGGGTCAGGCTAGCAAAGCAAGCAGAAGGATGGCTATATGGGATCTTGAATAATCTTTATTATTCTTACCCCTACTAGCCAAGTTCAAGCAACAAGGACAATGTCTCCATGTGCTGCAATCGTGCCTTCATTTGCATTGTAGATATGCTCCAAGTGGCCATCATAGAGGATCTTCCAGTTTTTTTGCTACTCTGTCCTCTATTGATACAAAACCCTACACCTTTATATCTCTTGAAGAGAAAAATAGAGGACATACAGGCATTAGGTTTTGTATCAATAGGGGACAGAGGATAACCGGACAGTCCTCTATGATGGCCATCCTAGCTCCAAGTTCCTTGGTAGCACTGCATTTCTTATGCGAGCTAGTGTAAAAAAACAGGATACTTCCTCCAGCCAAGCAAATCCATTACTCATATCAAGACCTACTGCAGTTTTAACTTAATTGTGCTGCGGTCTCTGTTAGGAAATGTATCAATTATTGAATAATAGTTCCTTAAATTATTTAACCATCTTCTTTTAATGTAAAGGTGACAGGAAAACTGGAACAAACCCATTAAATCCACAGTTCTATAACCTAAACATACTGGTTTCCCCGCACAGAAACAAAATCAGGTATTTCTCAGTAAAAATGCATAGACGCATAGGTCCTCAGGAGGTCACCAAGTCCCGGGCCCTGCTCAAGGCAGGATCGGTCCTGTCTAAATTCAGTGTTTGCCCAACCTGTTCTTCAAAGCTTCCCATGCCAGTGATGCCAAGATCTAGAATTTTTTTTTTTATGTCCCCAAAATATAGCCGGAGGCACTTCAAAGATGCTGAGAAAGTTGTGCTTGTGTGTGTAAGGGCATCTCTACGCAGGAAAATGATCCTTAATTAAGGTAGGCTGTACATTTAAAGCAGAGTAGCTATTCCACGTGCACTGCGTGTGTGC
>JAGPOW010002118.1:9344276-9377497 GCA_030014935.1 Caiman crocodilus | reverse complement strand
TTAGAGGGATTCAGGAATAGCTGTTCTGGGACAAGTATCCGGGAATAACTCCATGTTTAGACAAGACTTACCTTCCGAATCCTGCACGCGCCGATGAACCCCACGCAAATCCAGCGGTGGGGATCTCCGTGTTTGTCCTCCATTTGGCGCCAGTACCCTCTGTAGCTGTTATTATCATTGCTGATTTAGAGCAAAGGCAGATCTAGTGCTGCCCAATAGACTGGCCACTAGATGGAGGCGAAATTGAGCTGGGTTTTATCCCAGCGGAGTCAAAGTGCGCTGTTTTCCCCTCTTTTTCTGCATCTCTCCGTCTCAACCTCCCTCTTCTGCGCAGAATAGAGACAACTCGATCTCAAATGGAGCTGTGATGACCAGTCCAGAGCGGAAGGAGTCGCTCTACGACGTCCATTATTCCTCCGAGCAGCAATTTGCCCTACATTCAAGTGCTCCCTCAGTCGCACAATGGAGGTTCCTCAAGCGCCTACTCGTGCATCAGGTATTTGCATCGGCCATGTAATATCCCGGCTCCATTAGCGACTGCTCGGAGGGAGGAACTAACAGCTCGAGCATCTCTCCACCGTGCTAGTTGGCGCGCGAATGAATGCTACCGGAAAGGCAGCCGGGTGCTGCTTTGCATCTGCCCTGTCAGAAGAGCCGCTCGGCTACAACGACCCGCTTGGCCCACGGTTGGAAAAGCTTCTGGGGGGGGAAAAAAATTGCATCCCAGTGACAGACCTCGCTCGCAGGCTTCGCCCAGAGCTGATGTCGATGTCTGTCACGTGACTCCCCTGAACGGGCCGGCAGGGGCGCAATGGAGTCGTGAGGGGGCAGGGGAAGGCGGCACGGAACCTTCTGGAGGCGGCGGCAGTTGGAAGCGGCGGGAAAAGGGCCTCCCTCCCTGTGAGGAGAGCGGGGCGGGAGCCGGCTGCGGCTGAGGGGATCGTCTGAAAGAGATCTCCCGTAACAGACAAAAGCCCATTTACCCGTTCGGGCGCCATGAGGCAGAGCACCGCCTCTGAAAATCAGGGCAAGGCTCCACGGGCGGCGCACATCGCGCCATCTCTTCGGATGGTGCGGCCAGCTTTTGGGTCAGCGTGCGGACCGATCCCATCCGAGGGGACATTAAGGAAGAAGATCTGTCTTTGCGGATCGGTCAGGCCTCGATTCCTGGTCATGCTGACACACGCACTGTAAAGCCGATTCACAAACCTGCAGAAAGCGCGCCGCTGCTCGAGGAGCTAGCGTGGAAAGCCTGGCGGTTCTCTTGCGTGCCAGCCCCGGGGTGGCATTACAGCACGCATGAACGTGTCCAGCTTCTCCTCGTTCGCAAAGGAATCAAAGCCTTTTAATCACCTCGATATTGTTTATGTGCCGCAATAAAAAAGCCCTGTTAACACCCGGCCATTAATCATTTGAGATAAATCAATAAATAATTATACATACGACACGGTCATGCACATAAGCAGAGCCTTCCAGACCTAGATGTGCTGAAAACTAACAATAACCGAAGGAAAAACAGATGAAAACCAGTTGCCCAGTAGTAACAGCTTGGGTTTTTTTAACTTTCTTTTTTTAGTCCTTTCTTTCGCAGTGTTTAAGTAATGGGATTTTCAAAAGGTTTTAAGTGATTTTTTCCTCCAAGTCCCGTTATGGGCTTGTTAACATTTCATTAAAATCAATAGATAAACTTCATCTGCTCTGCTATTATTTTATCATGTCTGTGCTATATTTCAACGCATTCGCACGGGGGACGTTTGTTTAAGCGGTCCTCTTTCATGTTAGGTGGGTCTGGTTAGTTGGGCCCTGATTTTTAAGAGTGGCTGGTCAGTTCGGGTATCCGCCGGCGAGGAAGCCCAGCTAAAGTCCGACCGATTCTCCCAAGCAGCCACTTTTTGAAGACTGGGGACATTATTGTTATACTTGATTTGTATGGTGATAGCCACCCAGTCGTGAGCCAGCATCCATTTTCCTCAGGTTATAAATAAATGAATTGTTACAGCCAAGTCCAAAGGGGAGGGGAGCTGAGCCTGTGTTAGCTGCTTTTGGCTTTCCGTCTGTTTGCTGCTTTTCCCTTCTGGCGAGTCAAAGTTAAAACATGGTAGTTCACCGCCTTGTGAAACAGAGCTAAGTTATCGCAGTTACGTTTTCACTTATCCCCCGGGAAGAGCAGACAGACACATCGCTACCCTGAAGCGGATGATACAGAATAAGCTCCTATCCCCTTTTAACTCGCTGTTATTTGTTCATTTGACCCTAAACTGTCGCACAAAACACACAACAGAAACAACCCCTTCCACAAAATGCTTGCGACTTAACCGAACCTGGACTGGCCCAACAGAAAATGAGCCACCTCAAACCAACGCCCGCAAGAGGGAACCGGTAGCCCGGATTCCCGAGCTCTTCTTCCAGTGTCCGGTATAGATGCATGAGATTGTTCCTAGAAGAGAAGAAGGACATTTTAATGTAAGATTTGCACAACTGGCCACTAGCCCTTCTTCTGAGGAAAATCTGTGCATTCATTTTTACCTTATTACAGCAAACTTCATTCCACAGAAAGACTTATATTGGAAGGCTACTTTCTGCACTCCTGACAGCAGGGCATCAGTTATCTGATGAGGATTTTCACTTAATCTTACCACACTCTACTTTACTCATAGGTAAAAGAAAAGCAGCAGCATCATTTCTTGCTTTGTACCAACCCAGACACGGATCAACGCCTCATTATACAAGCACAGAACAAAACAGCAGTCCCTTCCCCAAACAGCTTACAAACCAAGTGCAGGAGAACAGACACTGCAGAAATCACATCACATTGTTAATACATGCTCCAGCTTGATTAAGTGGCTACTTAATTATCTCCTTATTAATGGTCTTCCCTGCTATTAATGGCACGTATGATAAACCAGTCAAGTGACGGCAAAGTATAAACAAGAGTATCTTGCTCCACTTCACAGGAGTAATACAAGATGGAAGAGCCCACAACTCCCCCATGGAGTCAACAGCAAAACTTTTAATGACTACAATTTGCTGGGCCTAAAGAAAATGATAGAGATTATCATAATAAAATAATACAGCTTTGAAATCCTCAGGTTAAGCATGCACAATTATTAGAAGACAGTAGAAATGTGGAGCTGGTAGCACACCCCAGCTATTCTTTACCCTTCAAAAGCACAGGATAGTAAGAGACAGCCTAATTAATGTGAAAGTGTCAAAGAGTAGAAGTGACCACCTTGAACAGGCTCAAACAATGAGACAGGCATTTAAAAGGAAAGTACGATGAAGGCTGCACTTAGAAGCAGCTCAATGGCTCCAGATGTCCTGGACTGATTCCCTATATTTGGAAAAGATGCTGCGTTCATATACTGGTGTTGCAGATGGACAAGTTGAGATTGTATTAAATCCCCTAAGTACTGCCTGTGCAAAAGCTTATATTGGAGCTATGTTCCACGCTTGCAAAAAAAATAGGGAGTCCAGTGATCTGACAGGTCTTTCCCACCTCCAGCTGCAATGATCTTAAATGCAATATATGGAGATAAAAAAAGAAATGCTGAGTAAAGGCTTGGAAGTGTGTTTATTACTGTAATCTCAGAGGCTTCCTGCAAAAGGTCAGGGACATTTCCTGAACTCATAAAAAGCTGAACACGTCTGAGTGCTGGAAACTATTTACAGAGAAGCAATTGGTATTTAAAAGGGAGCTAATCACATTATTTCTTTTATTATGAAGATTTATCTCTGCTGTGAATACAGTGGAGCCTTGTTAATCCACCAGGGAGGATGTTCTGGTGCCAATTAGCGAGGTTTGTGCCAGCAGAAGCATCTGGGGATGAGACATCCTGTCCTCTTTTGTCTCCAATGAATTAGTGACAAGGGAGCAGAGTTGGAGCTTGGTTCCTTTCCTCAGCGCAAGAAGCCATGAGCTCCATTTCCTTTCACCTATTTTCTGGCCTCAGTATTTGGGGAATACAACAACAGGGTCCTACTACTGAAGAGAGTGTAAATCAATAGCCCATCATCAGAGAGGAGCCATAAACCATGTCTGTTTGGATGCGGCTGCAGTGGCACCAGGAAGGAGTCACGTTGCAAGAGAAGAATGATGAGCAATCCCATCCGTGATGGCTGGGCCATGGTTATATGGCACTGGATGAATTATTCTCTGGGACATGTGGTTTTACCCTCATTGCCCTTGTCTTGGCAGAAACACAGTAGCTTGCTGCTCACTGAAATCTGCTGTGTGCTTAAAGAAGAGTAAATTGCCCAAAATATTGCTGCACAGACTGCGAGGAAGACGTGTGATCTGAAGGTCAGAAGATAAAATACTAATTGTCAGGGCAGGATGCATCACTAATCCTGGGTCTGTCACCAATTTGTGTATCTGTGCCTAAGACCTCCAGATCCACCAGGATATTTGAGTACCTATTCCCACTTCAGTGGGAGTTCGCCAAATAAATTTCCTAAAAGGATCTGGGCGCTTAAAAAAAATAATAATAATAAAATAAATAAATAAAAAGATGAAAGCCAAGATTCTCATGTAATCACATGGCTCCAGGACCTGGGACTAATATTGCAGGAGTCTGGTTAAAACAATGAATGACAGCACTAACCCTTTAATATCTTTTTATTCCTGGTCCTGAGCACCCAGTGGGCATGTCTGTACATGTATTTACACCGGCTTAAATTTACTGTGCAGTAAGTGGGAATAGGCTGGCGTCTACATGTCCTGGCATTAACGCGCATTAACGGCACGTGTAGACTGACTTGGGACTAAAGTTAGTCCCAAGTCAGTCCACACACAGTGTTACTGCGCAGTAAGAGATCTACACGTGTGTTACTGCACTGTAACTAATCAGGCGTAAATTCGATACTTGCATGATGCAGGTATCAAATTTATGCTCAAGTCAGCATATTTACTGCCCACTACGAGCATGCACATGTAGACACGTGCCCATACTGCGAAGTAATTTTGGTTACTGCGCAGTAAGTGCACATGTGTAGACGCACCCAGTGCATCCTTCATGATGCTTCTTATGCCTTCAACAGGAAGACATAAGCAGACACTAGCTTCTGAATGATTAGAAATAATTTCTGCATTTGAGCCTTTTCTGCATTCCAGTCCCTTTAGAGACAAAAGTCAGGTATTCGTGAGCAGTCTTGCTCCTTTTCCTGGACATGTTTCCAGGAGGCTAATTCTTGTACAGGATTAAAAAATAATTTATAGAAATAATGTTCCTCTAATAAAACCTACATAAGATAATACAATTTTTATAGCGCATGACAATAACGATAAAGATTCAGGCTCTCGTAGAAATCAATGAATCTCTCCCACTTCAAATACCTCTGTGCAAACAATATTTCCTTGGACTAATATAAAATATTGAATTGAAAAGTTTAACTTTAATGTAATTGCACCAATAGATTGGTCATATTGCTCCAAACAGCTACTCTGAAGATGAGATTTTAAAGCATGGCTCATAAATATAGGAACAGAGAACAAAATAGCTTCTTTTTTGATAATTAAACAGTTAGCAGCTAAATTGCATTGTAATTGATTGGAAAATTGCTTTTTTAATGAGATTTAGTCACTAGGAAATGGCTTTTTTCTTCAATATGCCCAATGTGCATTGGGTCATTTAAACAGCAAATTGCCTTACTGGCCTCGTATTTAGACATTCTCGATTCAACTTTCTGTAAGAAAAGAAGCACCTTACAATAGATGAGTCTCAATGCTGAAGGCAAAATTTGCCTTGCCGATACTTGCAGAGGACCTCAGCTCCAGTAATTGTGCTATCTCCGTCTGTGCACCAAATTCCCAGTGAAGGCAAAGGAAGGTTTGTGCCTGAAAGACACGCAGGTGACCCATAAAGAAAGGAAGTTTTACTGCAATGCTTCAAAGTAGTAGAGGCCAAATTCTCTGTTTTGCCCTCTCCACACTCTGGACCAGACAAGGAATGGGTTGGGAACGAGGGTAACTTTACAGCAGCATGGTATGTTCTGCTGCCAGCAATACAGAGTACTCTGACAATTCTGCATTTACCTTACTCATATTTCCTAAAGAGAAGGTCGAGAAAGTGGTGGCTTCAATCTGTTGTATTTGCTGTGCGCCACCTAAAGATTTTCCTGCAAGAGCAGAATAAAGAAACCACCTCACAGGGGACAATCAGTGCCTACATTTTACAGCAGCAATGCTAAGAGAATGGTATGACGGCTGTCAAATTTTATCAAATTAGGGCCATTCCTGCTGCATAGATATGAGAAAACT
The DNA here is from genome assembly GCA_030014935.1 of Caiman crocodilus. Classification (NCBI taxonomy): domain Eukaryota; kingdom Metazoa; phylum Chordata; order Crocodylia; family Alligatoridae; genus Caiman; species Caiman crocodilus. The sequence goes on along the minus strand of JAGPOW010002118.1, from coordinate 9,371,241 downwards.
TTGCCTCTCATGTAAGAACCAAAAAGTGGAATATAATCCATGGTGACAGGGAAACGACCAAAGCTGTGACGTTGCAAGTTGATAGGAAGCTTAATTAACTCTTGAGCCTAAAAGAAACTGTGACTCATATTTCTGGTGTTTTCTGGTTCCAGCTGGACTGGAAATGTCTGCAGCAACAATTATCCCACGCATTATTGGTGTTTAACAAATAAAAATAATCAGTAGCACGGATGATAATAATAATAGCTCCAGAGGGAAATTTCAGAAGTGCTCAGTGTTGGTCTGGCTTTTCTCCCAATAAAGGCAATGGTGTAGAGCCAAGGCAAAATAAGACCAAGAAAAGAAATATTAAATTATTTTATCTAAAAAGCAAGTAAGGAGTGTTTGTATAGGTCTGGCCTGCGTTTGGGTCAGCTCTTCTTGCAGACTTCATGTGATGGGTTACTTTGCCATCCTGCTCAGTGTATGCACAGTCCATTCACTAGAATATGACTATTTGGAATAGCGGGATATTTATAGGTCAGAGCTCTGTTCGGCAGAGGATCTTAACAGGGCTTCTTGTGGGTCAGGGACACACCTTCGTGTGCAGATGTGGTCCCATCTTTTTTAACTTGCACTGCTGTATGCAAAACAGCAATTAGTAAGCAAATATTTTAGGGATGGCAATTTGGTCATTGTGGAGTTGTGGCTGTAGCGCTGTAACTACCTGTTCCAAGCTGAGAAGGCATTAAAATATCTTGCCAGCTAAATAATCCTGCATGAAATCCTGACCTCACTAAAGTCAAGGGCAAAAGTCCCACTGACTTCAAGAGAGTCCAGGTTTCACCCCAAGTGTCTAAAATGCTAACTAAAGGCTGATTCCCATTCTTGACTTGGAATTACCACGGAGTTAAGGTTCAGGACCAGGCCTGGAGATGGCTTTTGTTGTAGACCCCTTGTACTCATCTTTGTACACAATAAAAAGAAAGCCCATACCTGATCTAAATAGACAAGACAGAGAAGGCGCAGGAGAAAGCATTATATTCCCATTTTAAAGAAGCGTCACTAGGCCTCGCGCTGTTTCCCTAATATGCTGCAGTTATTAGTGTGATGCAAAAATTAGGATAGAATGGATTTGTCATCATTGTTAAGGCTATTAAAATAATTGCCATCAAGGATACACTCAAGTTCAACAGAAACATAAATGGTCCTGCTGTGTGAAGAGCACTGAATAAAAAATGTATTGAAAGCAAAAGATCCTTTGAACGCTCTATGGTTTAAAGAATTTTCCAAATTGCTTACTTTGAGAACAAAAGATTTTGATGAATCTTGATTCTTATGAACAGCCTATTATGAACAACAATGAATGCAGTTTATGCAGAAGTCAGATTTTTATTGTTCGGTTTCCAAAACCTGTATCAATGCAACATAGCTTGCAACATAAGCAGTAGTGATTGCAATCAGTTGTTGCTACCATAGCAACAGACAAAATTAAAAAGGGCAAATGACAAAGCTAGAGTGGCATCGGAACTGTAGATTCTAATTGTGCGGCACTGGAATTATATACTGTAGTAGATCTGCAAACCAGGATTGGTTATAGCAATTGGGGTTATTTACAGTAGATTCAGAAAATCTCGACTGGCATCAGCTCTACCATTGTTTCCCGTCACCTTGGCTTTCTCTTTGATTCACAGCGTTGAAGTGCGGGACCTTTCATTTTAATATTTTAAAGTTCAGACTTTCGAGACCTAATTTTCTCCCTCAGTTTGAATCGAGTTCAGCTACAACTTTTTGACCAGTTTTATTCTTTTATCCTGACTCCCCATGTCAGGAGAGAAGCAGGAAAGGAAACATTAGTCCATGACCGAATCCAAATAAAATTGGGAAACAAACAGTTCACTCCCACAATTGTTTCTTCACGCTGGTTTCTGAAGTTACTTCTGGAAGAGATCTTACAGCTCTTACCGGATGAGGAAAATGAGCTGTTCATTTACCACAAACCAGAAGGGGCCAGGTAATATGTCCCTACCCCAGATGCCCCCACCCCAGATGTGGCCAGATGCATGAGACACACTCCCAAGGTGCTTCCAACAGCTTCTGGGGCACCCTCCAGCTCCATCCCCTCTCTGCTGTCTGCTGCTTGACCACCAAGAACAGACTGAGATGTTGTAAAGGTCACCTTCCTGACTTAGGGCACCTCAGCTATACCCATCTTACCCAGGCCTTGTCGCCTCCCAGCAGAGGGGATTCTACCAGCTAGAAGAATCATAGCCGTAACCCCTGTCCAGTCCTATGCCCCAAAAAGATGGATTGCCTCCTGCTGGAAAAGAGTCCTGCCTGTATGCGTCACGTGCTCTGAGATCCCAGTTAACAACCCTACACCTCAAGTCCAAGAATGCAGTTCCCACCTAGCTCAACTGATTATAAAGCAGTTTGTGTCTGATCTCTCTGCCAGGACCACCTGCCTGCCTTCTTCCACCAGCCTGCTTTACTCTGGCTGAGGAAGTTCAGTGTTTCCCTAGGCCCCAGGAAAGCTGAAGACCACCTTATGCTCGCCACGTAAACCTTAAGTACACTTGTTTTCTGTCCATCGCCCATTGGATTTTTCGGGGAACCCACGATGCAGACAACTCCCCAGCCCCCAAAAGGTGAATGTGGTTTTTTCCACTGATCTCATCAAGACTAGGAGAATATCTGCATCCTTTCAGACATGAAGAATACTAATCCAATATTCCTAAAATGCCACAGTGAAGAAATTGAGAGATGGCCACACCACTCCCTGCTTATCCTGCTGGCCAGAAAGTCCACCCCTACAGCACCAGGCCAGGCAAGGAGGGTAGGGACTCCTGCCTGCCTGGGATGTGGAGCTGGTGACATCCCTGCCCTCCCCGCCCCTCAGCAGGTCTCTCCAGAGAGGCAGCCCAGGGGACAGCCTTCCCCCCCCTCCCCAAATGCATGGCCTGCACCCCAAGTGTGTCCCTGGTGCAAGACCCCTGAGCGACCCGTAATGAGCAGTTAGAGTGCACTTAGTGGTGCCCGACCCACTACACCCTGCTGCTGCTGATCGCCACGGTGCCCCTCTGCCTACACGACAAGTCCCTAACCCCCGTAGCTGAGGATGAGATTGCCGCAAGCATCAACAAGTTTCTATGCACGCGAGAGGCTCCTGCTTACCTAGTTGGGAGGGCATAGCAGGCACCTGGGGCATCCCATGTCTGTTCCTGCAGGTGGCAATGACATGTGGCTCCTGCTGGCATCCTGAGGTGCAGGGACACGCGATTCATGGCTGCCTTCCTTCCCTCTCGGAAGGAGCTGGAGCTCATCACAGGGGGTGGTGCCATCCCTGAGCTGTCCTCTTGGATGGGGCTGCACATGTGGAGCCAGCGTGGCAGGCACTGGCCTGGGGCCCTGGAGCTGCTGGATGAGGCTGGGGGTGAGAAGCATGCCAGGACCTGTGTCTGGTGAACTGAGAGGCCCTCCCCTGCAGAAAACCTGTCACTGCCTGGCCATTACAGAGGCTCCAGGAGGCCGCCAGTGCTGGAGAACATGGTGCAGCTCCATCCAGGGGCCAGGGAGTGAGGATGTGGTCCAGCTGCTGCATAAAGGCATGGTCCTGCGGGCAGCCCCCCGCCAGCAGTTGCTGTCAGTGACATGGCCCCACTGCACCCATAGGGCCTTTACTTTTATGCAGTATTGCGTGCTGCCCACTTGTGCTCGCATGCAGCCCTCCAGGACCTCATAGATGTGGGCACCTGAGCAAAATGGCTTTGGACCTCAGTAATGCCCCACAATACAACAAGGTCCACAGTCTTTTCCTGAGACTAGTCGGGGCCCCACAACATGGTGTGTGGTATTAGGGAGGATGCCAGCATAGCTCCCTCGACGGTCATCAGGGGCTCTGGCCGAGAGTCCAGGTGCTGCTGGACCTGGGCACATGCACATACACAGGGGCACAGCACATATGAGGTAGTGTGACTGGCCCCAGGGGCCACCACTAGGATCTGTGAGGCTTCTGTGGCCGGCACAGAGCCGCTGCTTTGGGACTTAATGGCCAGAAACGGGCAGCAGGTGGCATAGGCCTCAAGACCACAGATGTTTTAAAGGCCAGGCTGGGGCATGCGAAGAGCCATCCAAGCCCTGGAGCGAGAGAAATTCTGAGCCCAAGCCCCTGGGGCAAGCCTCAGGGTGGCTCTATGGTGGTGGGGCTGACTGGGAGAAATTTGCTCCCAGTCAGCATCTACGTGTGAGCTACTGCACGGTAACTACTGTGTAGTTAATTTACTTCCTGCAGGTAGTAAACTAACCACACAATAGACTAATTTATGGTGCAGCAAGTGCCTGCATGTATAGACAGTGACATTTTACTGCACCGTATATTAGTCTACTGCACAGTAAAATGTCACGCCCAAAGAAACTCATTGTTTATCACTTGAAAGCCATTGTCTTGTTTTGCAATCTGGGGCCTATTATAACATACAAGAAATATATTTTAGATCAAATACCACAATGCATGTAAAGATAAGGATGATAAATCTAAATACAGCTCTGTGCTAACTATCTGTAGAGACTACACATGCTGTATCAGTAAAACAAACTCAAAAAAACACACGATTCCCCACAAAGCCCTCAGGTTCATGACAGGCCATTGCAAGTCAATCGAAACAGTTACACTAAGTGGAAATGGCTGGTGCTGGGACTGCTCTTCAAGACCTGATTCAGCAGAAACTGACTTGTAGTTCAGCTACCCAGAATATCCAGACAATAACCAGAGAAGCAATAAGCACTTCTAATTCACCCTACCATCATCAGAGCTATAGCTGTTGAACACCTATTAGGATCTGACCTTTATTTCTTCTGGTATACGATGAATTAATTTGGAGTCCCATGCTACTAAAAGTCAATTCTTTCACTGAAGGCAAAGGGGGGCGGTTAATTTACTCTCTCCCCAACAAGTGAACCAGCAGTCTACTTGCAACAAATTTATATTCAGTGACCATGTTTACACAAGACACTTACTATAGAGTAGCTCATTGCTACCGTGCACTAGTGTTGCAGGGCACAAACCGTGTTGTGATACTACTGCACAGTAGTAATGAGCTCCTACACAGTCAGCACCACCAGGAAGCTGTGCGGATAGCGCCGGTTACCACGCAGTCATTTAGTACTTAGATATGTAAGTACTAAATGACTGTGCAATAATAACTGTGAACTCAGCATCTCCTGTAGATGTGGCCAGTGAAGATCCATCTTGAATTTCTGGTGTGCCTAGAAAAGCCATGGGAATGTTTCTTTCTGAGCAAACAGAGGCACTGCAATACTGAAACATAAAATAAAATCCAGCTTCACAGTTTCTAGAAAGAAAAGGCTGGTTCTTGTAAGACATTCTAAAGTAGGTCATATTTTAAGTAGATGTACTTAAATCAATACTAAATAAAGAATACAAGATTTCAAGGGGAGTTTTAGATGCACACAGGATATAGCCGAGGGTCCCAGATGTGCAGCGCAGCACAGCTGGGATAACTGATGTTCATGAGCTACAAGCCATCATATATAATTCACTTCTTGTATTTGCTTACAGATTGCAAGAAGCCCTGTTGATCTCGCTGCTTCAACTCTGGTTATTACAGGAAAAAAATTGAGAAGTGCTGGCTTCCAAAGCTAGGGTATGTGCTTAGTTTCTATCAGCAGGGCTTTGCCTGCTTGGGAAACTCAGCGGGCTGTTACAGTGTCCCTCAAGATAATGTTATTTGCAGATTAATGTCCACATTAATATGCCCCGAGACACCAGGGTAGGGGGGTAGGAATCCAACCACTGCAAATTTCACAATAGCAAGGAAATGCTAGTTCTACAAGGTAGCCTAAATTAGAACGTATTTTAGGTAACTATATTAAAATGACCCCCAAGTAAGTAATAATAAGCCATGAAGATAAAAGAGAAATTTAAAAGATTTCTGCTGATTGATTTATTAGGTTCAATTAAAATATCACTGATGCAAAGAAGTCAGTATCACAAAAAGCCTATGGTTTTCAGACTACTGATGCAAATCATGTTGGCAAGCAATAAGACGGTACCGTAAGCACTATGTTGTGTTCCCTTTGACATATGGAGTCTTAAAAGTAAGCGAACTACTGCCCCATTATTAGTGAGTGGACACTCTGGACTGTGAACAGGGGGGCTGATTTTCAGAGGTTACGAGCCCTGGCTTCTCTCCCGCTGATTGCAGCCCAGAATCTGAGGCACCCTGGCATTTCCAAAATCAGACCTGCTGTAGATAAAACACTCCAGTACAACAAAGAGCACAGAAATGTGTGTATCAATTCTATGTACCTAGATTTCTAAATAATATGTTATTGACCTTGGGTGAAAGTCAAGCTATGGAAATTTGAAGGCATGCGCTAGTCTAAGAAGAGCAATTCATAAATGTTCTTTTAAATTTCCTTTAATTAAGATAATTGACAGTTTCCCATATCTGAAATACTCATGGGAAAAATGAAGGCCAAAGGTTGAGCTGACCTGATCCAAAAGATCTTCTTCTTCCACTTAAAGGCACAAGGCACTTAGCATAGGTGCCAAAAGCTGTATTTTAGTCTCATCATTCATTTTTTATGCTTTGCCAGCTGTCAAAGTCATATATAGTCAGTATAGTCAAGAAGTTGTAGCTTTGTCAGCTTTAAGAAACTTGGCCTGTGAAATGCATCAAGTCAAAGTGGAAGAGCCACATTCTTTGCTGGCATGAGTTGACACTGCGGCATTGACTTCTGAAGAGTGTTGTCTCTGTCTCGACAGAGAATTTGCCCATATATTTTTAAAGAGCAACTTAAAATTGCAAATTTCCAAAAAGCAACTTAAAATTCTCATGGAAGGTTCTGGTTTGACACTCCAGGAGACTGGAGTGTGATTGTCATCCCTAGGACAGTCACAGTCCACATAGCAGCAGTACAAGCGGCCACCCTTGAGCCAAATTTCGATTTCATTTCCTCTGGAACAAAAGATGAGTAATTCAAAGACTTCTCTAATTTGAAAACCAAGTGAAGGCAACATTGGGCATGGGCCCAACACTGGGCATCCTTTCTGTTTCTTTTAAAGCCCATCTCAAAGTGGGACTGGTCCATTTCCAAAGGCACCTCCATGAGTCAAGCACCTGCCTCCTATTGCAGTTTAAAGGGAGTTGGGCTCTAAAGTCCTCCACGCTCCTTTGGCCTTTGGTCCACCCTCAGTCTTTGGTCTTCCTGGTAGGTCACCAAAATGGCAGCAGCTTGGTGGGGTGATCCCTGACTTTGGTTTACAAGGAATTATTACCACCATCTCATTTCACATAATACAGTAAGCAGGCATCAGAGAACAACATACATTCAGCTGCAACTGAGCGTGGCTACTTGAACCCATGACCAAGATGCTCAGAAACCCATTGCATTCCTCTCCCCTCCAAGACAGGTGGGATTATTAGGAACACAAGCATCCTATGGGAAGAAGAGACGTGAACTCTTTCCCTGAGCCACCCAAAGTCTTTCAGGTTTTAAGTGAGACTGACAGAAAGGGCAGAGTTTCACTGCCTGCAACAACCAAACAACAAAGAAAGTTAGAAGAAGAATGATATAATTTGAAATGAAACTACAGAACTTCCAACTTCAGTGCCCCTCCTTTCCCCAGCTTTTGTTACAATGACAATAGGAAAGAAAATAATGCTGCCTAAAGCTATTCCGGCCATGAGTGACAGCAGATGCAGTAGTGTGCATAATTACAATATTCATAAGTAAATTTTCATGATAATTAACAAAGACAACTGTCTTCTTTTGTTCTGATTACCTCAAGATATGTTAAAAGTAGGGTTGCATAATTAATTACCAAATGTAAGGTTCCTTAGAAATCCTCAGAGGTTATTTCAGGGAGCTTGCTCAAGGAAGTCATCTCCATAATAAACATTACCTGTCACTTCTCAGCTTATAAATTAATTACTATGGAGCACCGAAAAAGAAAGCTTGTGCAGAATAGTGAAAGATAAAGCCATGGAATTTTCTTAGCAAGAAAAAATGCAAACTTTCAAGATGATGATGTGCTGTTTTTCTCATTTAAGGGATCTCTGTCTCCAGAGTTTTAAAAAAAAGGAGGAGGAGGAAGAGGAGAAGAATGAGGAGAAGAAGGAGGCAAATTGTTGTAAGTTAGGCGTCTGTAAGCTGCACGCTGGTTTTGAATGCAGAAAGACATAACCATTGCCAATAACCAGCATTTTCCCCTACTTCTACACAAAGTCCAGTGGATCACAAAGTTGAAATGTGTCTCCTGGTGATGTGTTCTTATGACTGACAGGTTATTGATGGAGGACCTTAGTCTTCTGATTGCTAAGCATCAGCCCCATTTTCTTGTGTGCCTCGATAAAGACCATGATAATTGCGAGCATAGACTACAGCATCATCAGCAAAGCAGAGCTTGTTGACTCTGGTCGGAGTGGGCTTGGTTTTCATCTGGAGTTGGCCGAGATGAAACAGCTTGCTGGTGGTCAGATGTGGCATCTCAAGAGTGCTGGAGCGATGTTGCAGCCTCGCTTAACTCCCATCTAACCTCAAAGGGATATGTGCTAAATCTATTACTGAGAACCACCGCTCACGTACTGTCATGAAGCAGACAAAGAATGGTGACAAATTTTCATGGCCATCCATACTTCAGAAGGATCCTCCCCAGTGCTTCTCAGGTGGCAGTCAAAAAGCTTTGCTGAGCAAGCCACATCATCCAGACGTCTGATGGAGACTATTGCTTTGGACTGCCCCAAATGGAGGAAGAGTCTGGTGCAAAGATCTCGGTACTTCGAAACCTTAGGACGATGGCAGGAGACAGAAAAAGGGGAGCAACCGAAACAGCATCTCCTGGACCAAACCAAAAACCCAGAGCTGCCCACCCCACACAGAAATATGTACACAAGCTGCAACAGAGTCTGCCCATCACCAACAGACCTTGTCAGGCATCTTTGGGCCCACAGGTAGGATAGTCATGGAAGACGATCATCCTCGACTGAGAGAAATTACTGATGATGACAATGATAACTGGCGGGAGAGCTGCAACACACTCCAACCTACTAGAAGACAGCCACTTACCTCCCTGGGCAAGAACCACCTTTTGTTCTGTATTTGTGCTTTTTTGCTGCCCAGTCCTGGGCTTCCTTTTGTCCCTTTTGCTGTTTATGCACCAACCAAGTGGCGTGGTTGGGCACTAGGTGTAGTTCAGATCCTTGCCAAGATGGGCCTGGCCCCTTTTTGTTGTTTTATAGTGGTTAGGTCTCCGCATAACGGTGTAGCTGAGACTAAATGTCCAGGCTGCAGCCAAATAGGCCTGGCATTCTTTTGTTGTATGTTCAAGCCCTGGCGCAGGACAGGCCTGAGTCCCCCCTTTTATTGTTTAACCGCTGTTACGTCTCAGCCTAGCTGCGTTGCTGAGCCCCGCTGCATGCTTGAGCCTGAATAAACAAGTGTCAGAGCTGCATGTAACCCGTCCGCCGAGCACCTGTCAGCAGCAACGAGGGCCCGGTTCAGTTTTGGGGTACTAAATATATTTCACCTTGGCTCAAGCCCCACCCACACTACCAAGGAAACACTAAAACAATCGCTAGATTGTCCAATAAAGCGGACGACCTTTCCATCGCCAGCAGTGTAAACACAAAATCCAAATGCATTACAAAGACTAAAGAAAAAGCAAAGATAAACACTAACTATAATTTTAAAACACTATAAACCACAAAACAAGGTCTACAGATGGAATCTCTTGGGGAGCTTTACCTGTACGCAGGTAGGCTGGGTGGGGGCTCAAGCCGAGGTAAAGCATATTTAGTACCTCAAAATTAAACCGGGCTCTTGTTGTTCCTGACAGGTACTGGGCAGAAGGGTGACAGAAGTTTTTCCATTTCCTTTTATCTGACATTCCTCCCCCCTCGTCCCCTGACTCCTGGTGCACATGTATAAATGTCCTCTGCGACTTAGATCAGGGATGAGCAAAATATGGCCTGTATCTGGCTTGCCAATTGATTCAATCCAGGCCACATGTGGGTGGCAAGGGCAGCAGCATGGGCAGCAGTGCAAGACTTGGCTGGCAGAAGCAGCCCTTCCTCTCCACCCACCCACCTGTCACCCCGCACCAGGCCCAAGGTAAGCTGCGCTCAGGCCCCAGCAGCTCTCGTTCTGGCACTGCAGAGGACACTGAGTGCAAGCAGCCCTGTCTGCCCAGCTCTGTGCAGCAGACCCTGGGTAAGCTATGCTCTGGCCCCAGTGCCCCCACTTGGGACGGCCCAGCAGCACCCCGCCTGCCTGTGGCTCAAAGCCAGTGGGAGCTGCACTGGATGCTAGGATCATGCAGCGGGTTCTCCGCACCTGTGCCTGAAGGCAGAAGAGCTTCCCCGGAGCTTCCCAGAAGGTGAAGCCCCAGCCCCAACCTGCACCTTGCCCCATGCAGTGCCATAAGCCAGCCTAGTCACCTACAGCCTCCCAGCCACAGCCACTCAGATCCTGTCCCATCCACCCAGTGCCCTGGGGCTGGGGCTCTTCCTGGAGGAAGGAGGATCCATGGGTTGCAGCCTTCATGGCCCTGGCAGGGACCTGGGGCAGGCTGGAGGGGGCTGCTGAGCTTCCCCAGGCTTTTGGGGGGCAAGCATTGATGGGAAGGGGTGGGGGGGCGGGCAAGTTTGGGGTACAGGCGGCTCTTGAGGGTCCTGCTGGCTGATTTTGGTTTCCTTGAGGGAGAGACTCTATTTGGAGCCATAATGCAATTGCCTCTATATATTCTACTCAAATAAAAGATCAGGACAAAAAAAAATTAAATTTAAATTTAAATATTTTATAGGAGATGTTTGATTTTTAGTGCCTGATTTGTTTTTTATCTACAATTTGTTAAAATGATATCTTCACCATCAATTTTATGTGTAAGGCCCTAACCAGCTCGCCAACAACGTTAAGTCACCCACCAGCTGAAATAACTGCCCACCCCTAACTTCGATGTTTACCTGCCACCAACTCTCAATGACAGCTAGGTTCCAATCCCGCTTGTAAATCCTATCATGTACACATCTGCACCTTAAGGAGATAATGTGTCATTAAAACAGTTGGGCTCCTAAATCACCAAGGTATTTTTGGAAATTTCCCTGCACGTTATATTGACGCTATGGCTGCTTTAACCTGCTCTGGCAGAGCAAAGCCTTGAAATGGATGTGCATGTATATTTTTCCTATTTGAAGTCCCCTTTACATTGCCAGAAAGGATAATAGTGCCCTTTGTGTAGGGGAGGTTTAGGTCAATAAAGCTGACCTGAAGATGATCTGAACTTTGAAGTTTTTTCCCATTTCCTTGCATCTGACACCTTTGTGATAGCTTTCCTTTCCTTTCCTTCTCCATCTTCTCTCTCTGGATTTCTCTCTAGCCACTCTCTCTTTCTTGACTCTGGAGCTAGTTAACGAGCTATGAGTGTTCATGCTAGTACCCATCTTGATGATTTTGCCGTAATACTTTCTTTAATGTCAGCATTGCACCGGAACGCCATCACTTCCTCGGTCGCAAGCTACACTTAAGCCTAGGCACAACTGTATGCATATTGACGTCAAGTCCATTGACTTCAGGGGACATCCTTAAAGTTAAATGCGTGTTAACACGCTTTCCCAAATAAAGACACATTTATTTAAATGCGTTGGTGAACTGGGACAGAGGTACTCAGGGAAAGCAATTGGTGGTAGATTTTGTTTCTTGGACTTGGTAGTTAAATAGCCTAGCAATGAGTAAGAATGAATGTTTTCTGAAGCAAGTTCTTTGCAGAACAGCTCAGCCATTCCAAGTAGGCAGCTGGCACTGTAGCACGATGAGCTTATCGTGTTGATCCTAAAATGCCAAAATAGGCTGTTAACATGACACCCCTAGGTGAACATGTTGGGTGGGCGAGTCACTAGCTTGACAACTGAAAATTCAGGGATAAACAGCTGTTTCCTAATTTTCTCTCTCAACAGAGTCTGGGCTGGGAAGTGCGAAGTTTCTTAACAATATGATAATTTTTTTATTGTTATTTTTGCCTGACAGCACTGAGATTTGCCAGCTCTACAGCTGTAAAGTCATTCATCCAAATATATCTGTGGGCATATTTACTTTTAAGCAGAGGGCATAAAAACGGCAACCAATATGCCAGGAATACAGATGTTTTACCATTCTTATTTGTTCGCCTTACTCTGCATAGTCTCAAACCTGATCATGGAAACTTCACTTAGCTTGTGCCTGAAAAGATTCCTGAACCTCATGCACTGCCCCACTACTGATTTAGATGTATTATGGGTGGTACTCACCCCTGGTTTAGGGGTTGGTTAAAGGTCTACACATAATTTTACATTCTCAGAACAGGGATTTATATGGGAATTTCATCCCATAAGACTAATGTTCCTCTCTTTCATCTATTAAAAACACTTTGCTGGTATAGGTGACTAACAGCATTTTAAGTCTTCACTTTTTAGCTTGTTACCAAGTGTGAGCAAAATCAGGCTGGTAAATCTGATCCTGGGAACAGACTGGCCAAGAATCTGACAGAGAGCAGATGTAGGCTAGATATCAGGAAAAACTTCTTCCTGGTGAGGGTGGCCAAAATTTGGAATAGGCTTCCAAGGGAGGGGGTGCTCTCCCCTACCTTAGGGGTCTTTAAGGGAAGGCTGGATAGGCACCTGGCTGGGGTCCTCTGACCCCAGCACCTTCCTGCCTAGGCAGGGGGTTGGACTCGATGATCTGTTGAGGTCCCTTCTGACCCTAGCATCTAGGAATCTATGAAACTATGAATTTTGAGGCAGCTACCGCTGCTGGGTTCCTCCCATTTTGGGGTTGAGTCGCTTTAAAAAGGTGCATCAAGAATTAGCCTCCTATTATTTTGAGTTCCAGTTGTTAGGCACACCTGTCCCCTTTCATCACATGAAAAGCTGTCAGCCTTGCTCCCTGCAGTAACACCACTCAACGCAAAGACAATGCAAAAAAAAAAACCCCTCCAAAACAGATTGCAGATGAAGGTGGAATTGGTGAAGCTACTAATGCCGTTATCACCAATGCTTCTCTGACTCCTGCTTCCTTCACTCCTTCACTGTCTGCAGTTGGCAGTGAAAGCAACATTACAAAACCTAGGGCTACCCACTTCAAACAGGCAGCTTGCCCAAACCAAACCTGTTAGCACTTCAAATATGTGAAAGATAACATGTCTGTCAGATCTCATCACAGACACACTAAGCCTCCTTTCACTCGCACCATATTTAAGGTGACTCGTGACTTTATTGCCTTCTGTAGAATAAAGCTCCTTTTACCCTGATGAAAGGATGGAGAAATAAGAAAAAGGATGATACAATGGGTAGGATATTAATTTATGCTTTGAGAGCCCGAGATTTAACTTCTTGCTTAGCTACTAACTTGCTGCGTGGCTTTAGGAAAATCACTCCACCTTGTGCCTCAATTCCCCCACCTGAAAAATGGAAGATACTCATACTCCCTTATATGACAGAGCGCTGTGAGAATAAACATTAAAATGATGAGACGCTTGGATAACGTGGCAATGTGAATCCCATAAATACCTTTGAGGAGTGAATGAAGCTTGGTGCCCATACAAGAAAGCAAACAGCTACACTAAGAGCTTTTGGTCGCTGCCAGTGAGAAGGCCTGATTTCAAAGCAGGATGTAATTCAGCAGAGCAACACAACAATAAATGGCCTGATTGGTTTTTTTAACTGGAAATAACTATGCTTGTGCTTGTCTTGGTGGGTATCTGGCAGCCCTATCCTTGAAAGAATTAGGTAGGCCCACAACTCTGTGATACAGATGGAAACCAGACAGATTATAACAGAGCACAGCAATTGCTCCTCTTTCTCCTCCTCCTCTGGTAAAGGCTGCAAAGCCCATGGCATTCTGCCTGCAAGTATTTGGAAAAATCTCATGCAGCATTTGGTTGTGCTTCGCAGGGAGTGGGGAGCGGCTGTGTTGTGCCTGTCAAGGGCAGTAACATTTTAAAAGCACACAAGGCCAGTGGGTTTACATCTGTTGCCTGTTTTGCACATTGTCCCAGGCTTGTGGCTGTAAAAGGGGAATGATAGCTAGGAAGGATCTCTTCTCAATGCCAAGCACGTTCAGTTCCCACTCTCCGACGGGCTGCTGAGCCTCTGATCCTGAATGCAGCTGCCAATGGAATTCAGCCCCGGAGACACTGCCATGTTGCAACCAAAAAAAAAGATGGGCTTCCTGGGAGATGCCCATGTATAGATCCCAATACAAGGGCTATGCACTGCTTGTTCCCTATTTTTACAGTCCGCTCTAAAAACAGGGAACAAGGATAGGATTTGACAGGCATGCAGACCCACACTGATCCCCCTATCTGGGGATGAATATCATTATGTATGTGTTGGGCTTAGGAAACCATCACTGAGCTAACGAAATTGCCCATAAAAATCACTGAGCTTTTCAGAACAAGTATTTGATCCACCCAAGCTTTCCATACTGATCTTCTGAAACAGTTAGCCTTATTTGTGGTCAAATCCTAAAGACTAGCTGCAGTCCTTAAAATGGACTTTACTCCACTGAAGGGCCTAAGTGAAACAGGATAAGGTATTGAGAATTTCAGCCTTTAACCAGGTCACTCATGAGGATTTCAAAGGCTCTGAGGTCACATAAAACCCTGGATCAATCATTAATAAATTAATTGGAAGCAGCAGATTAGCAGAGAAACTGTCTTACCTGCATTTTTTAACGCCAGAAATTGCGAGCAGGAATGCCTATGCTGGACATGGAGTGGCATTATGATCCCACATGGCTGAACCACGATTCAGAAAACCTCTTTTTCTTCCTTCCCTCAAATCTACCACTGATTTACTCTTCAAGTGAGTTGCTTCCTCACTGGCTAAGTACAGATAGTCAAAAAGCCCGAGGCTAAATCAATTCAGTCTTTGCAGGTTAGTCTAAACTGCACAGATGAAATTGAAACCGAAGTGAAAAGACATTTACCTTTGAGTCAGGAAATGCAGCCACATTCCTGCAGGAGCTCAGGCCAGAAGCTGGGAAGGTACTAGAGCATGGCTCTCTTGGCCCTGTGTTTACTTCCTCTTCCTGCTCCCCCCAAGGTCTATGGGATTTGCAGTCCAGGATTACAGCATTAGGACTCTGCAGGGCTGTTCATCACTTCCTCTTCCTGCTTCCAGGTGCCTTTGGGATTTGTAGTCCATAGTTGCAGCCCCCAGTAAGTTTGACCAGGGGAAGGGGTGTCTAACCTCCCTCCCTGGCCCCAGGCCCCAGCCTGGGTTTGCCTTGAGGCAGAGGGAGCAGTGTCCCCCACCCCATAAACTGGGCTGCATCCCCAGCCGGGCTTGCCCCCACTCCCCTTTGTCAGCCAGCCTTCACTGCTCCAGCTAGGGAGCAGAGGAGCAGGGCCAGCCTTTTTGTTTTGGGTGCATATAGTGCATTGCAAAACCAGGCTCTGGCTCCTCACTGGGCTCAAACTTGCTGTTCTGCTGAGAAAACAGTGGCAAACATTTGTTACAGACCAGGGGTGCAAGTACCAGACTTCCCCTAGTGAAACAAGCTGTGAGTAGGTACCTGGTCATCAAAGTGGAGAATCAGAGGTAACTGGATGTGATGCTGTTAATATTCCTTTGTGTGTTGATGGCTGTAGACACCAGAGCATCTCAGCTTTGGTGGCCCAATAAGCCACCTACCCTTAGAATAGACCTTGGACTTGACAATCCCACTGCAATAAAAATAATCAGGACCTCATCTTCTAGCCACACTTTCTGATCATAAGCTTAAGGTAACTTGTAATGCAATCATAGCTTTCATATAGCACGTGTCTCTTCTGCAGAATAATACAACTCCTCTGTGAGGAATGCACACGGCAGGAATGGCAACAATTCCTCCTTTTTGAAAGCAACTACCACAGCAAGTCTCAGGCACAGCAGCAAGATCTATTTCTAATTCTCTCTCTCTTTCCAGCCAGCAACAGCGGTTGTTTTTCTCCATAGCTGACAACTACAACCCCCAGACATCTAAGAAATCTTTCATCTGCCTATCTGCACTACAGTGGCCTATGAGCACTAAGACCTATCAGCTCCTGCAAGAGTGTATGGCTCACGAGAGACTAACCACTCGAAAGAAGTCCAACATTCAGGTTGTCTCTTAGAGAACACAGAAATCAAGCTGGACTAATTAACTTTGCAATAAAAAAAAAAACGGTTCAGTGAAGAATGTCTGGTCCTCAAAATTATACCTAGTGAGATTAAAATAAATTCCTCTATTTTTCCTTGCACATGGAGAGATTAGATCAGGTCAAATCCTATTATGGTTTGTTTGGACTAAGGAAGGGCATGAATCTAAGGCAGAACAGTTAATCTAGACTAATGCCCTGTGTGGACAGTCTTATGCCAGAACAAGAATGGATTAAAGGAGTAGGGGGAAAACAGAAATCACAATTTTTAAAAGCAACTTATACTTTGAGGGGCAACCAACTTGAAGCAAATTAATTCATCTCAGGGATGTGGATGGACCTCCTTTTCAGTAACATCTAAGCACATTATCATCTTTGTTGTATGTTTTCCCCCAATTTCTTTCTGGGGTGGCTATTATTCTCATTTAATAGTTATGGACCAAATACAAAGTGAGATACAAAGCAAGTTGCCAACAGTCACGGGGACAGAAGAGGGACTTAGGTTTCTCGAAAGGCTTACTAGTGCATTAACCACATGACCATTTATGTCCACTGGGTGATGGCCCAAGGTGCTGATGTTCAAAAAATAAATATTAAACAAATCCAAATGCAATCACAGCTTGACCTGTATAGGATATTATTTGGGGAAAGCACAAATACCCTTGGAAGAAACAGTTCGTTATTTTCAAGTGTACCCATAGAGTTTCTTCTTACAATATACGTAGCATTTAATTTTATTGGAACTAATCATTTTAGGAAAAATTCTGTTTTCACAACAGATAATTACCCTGGGTTTCTAGACAAGGCTCCGCAGCACCTTCTATTTCTACAAACTTTCAAGCTTGGATTGTTTGTGTCGATACCTCACCATCTTCTCTTCTGACATGGTTGCTGTGGTGCCCTGTAGGCCTCTTGGTCACGACTCATTTAGCTTTCTCTTACTGGCATTCTCATAACTCACTGCACAACTTTAGCCAATACTGATGCATAGATCGCTCAGATGAGATATGCATATGTTAGCAAATGTGCGTGCAGGCCAAGATTATGGGTTTAATAGTAAGTCAAATAGATTTATTTCTTATTAACACTGACTGGATGACTTCATCCATGCTAGAAATTAGAGTTGGGTGTGAAATTTATGTTAACAGATAAACTGGTTAAGAAGTGCTAATATTTTCTATTACCTTCCTATAAAAAACCTGGACGTGGGAAGAGGTGTAAAATAATCCATGCTAACAGTCTGAAATGCCAAATGAGCTATTTCTTACTTATTAAGTGATACCTGATAGAGGGAAAATTAAAGAGAGAGAAGACCATGTTCCATCCATATTCCTCCTACTTGGGAACCTCCCGCAGGCAGATCAGTGGTTACCTTCGATTCCCTTGTGTCAGAAAAGTGTGTGCCAACTGGAAGCAAAATAGCTGGGACCAAGTCAGATTGGCATGTTAAAAGCTAGTGAAAACCAAAAGCAAATGCAGTATCCTTTTTGCAGTAAGCTGGGTGACATAGACTCTGAATCCTGACAAACTGTTGTCTTGCAATGTGGAGAGAGGACAACCAGAAAACTAAAATGGGAGAAAGAAAAGAAATCTGTCCCAAAACGCTGTAACTCAAGCCACTTATTTTGAATAATTCTCCAGGGCTCAGGCACAGGCCTAAAAGCATGAGGGCCCTGTTATTAATAAGCTATTTATCAATGGCTAATTAATGCTTCCCACAGCATGACCTCTTGCTCTCCTTTTTAGTGCTATCCTGGTTTCAGCTGGGAGCCCAGCCTATCATGAAGTTGATTCTGCTCCATGCCGCAAGCCGCAATTCAAGTAATTCCCCACTATTTCACAGAACACAACTCATACAATTGCTATAGACATTTATACAGACTCTTAAGTGAATGAGGCCCCACTTTTTTTTTTTTTCCAATATGTAGGGTGTTATCCTTAGTATCCTAGAAGTGCTTGGAGTCCATCACAGAGCCCCGCAGACTGCAATTCCACTATGTCCTTTGGCAGCTCATTGCAGGGGGCAGATCCTTCATCGCTGGCAGTCTCTCAAGCTAGAACTTGATCTCCTTCTAATAGGATATGCAACAACTCAACCACAAGTAACCAACTTTATTAAAAAATTACTAAGTGAGAGTCTTTGGCCTCTGTGATGTTGGTCAGACTTGATGATTACAATGGTTCTCCTGGCTTTAATAGCTATTCATTCCTATTAGGATTCTTTCCCTCTTCTAAGATTGGCAGATATTACACATGTATATTTTTCTTCCTGGACCAGTCATTACTACTAATACAATGTGATATTAAGACTCTGCCAGTCCAGTCAGAGATAAGTTACCATGGCCAAATCGGAAATGTCAAGTGTCACTTGCTTTTTTCCCCATCCCTTTTGATCTGAGGCACTTTTCCTTGAGGTTAATTCACGCTAAGATAAATTAACGATGCAAACATTCAGCTGCAGTTTGGAATATGCTCATTCAAGCAAGAAGACATGAAGGAGGAATGTTCTTATCATGAGATAATTACAACCCTGGACTTTATCTGCAATCCCTAAGGGTGTGATTATCTCATGATAATAACCAGAATCCTAAGACTGACTTTTTGTTATTAACTTTTTGTTATTTTTCTTTTAGTCTTTGAGGAAAAACAAGAAGATGTGTCAGAAGACAATGAGAGTGACAGCTTAGGATGGGGAGGGTTAGAACACACTGAACTGTTTAATTTACCAGCCAGCTAGAATATGCCCTGCTCCTTCCAAATGTTATACAATTTAATATGTCATCTCTGTGCTTTGGGCT
Organism: Caiman crocodilus; assembly: GCA_030014935.1. Lineage (NCBI taxonomy): Eukaryota > Metazoa > Chordata > Crocodylia > Alligatoridae > Caiman > Caiman crocodilus. The sequence goes on along the minus strand of JAGPOW010002118.1, from coordinate 9,352,290 downwards.
GAACTCAGTGCAGAACATTGCTTCTATATGCTGAATATAAGTTAAGTATTTTCTGTGTACCTGAAAGCAAAGATCTAGTGTAGCAGTTGTATTAAACATCAACATTCACCAACAGATATCACACAGCTAATCACGTGCATAGAAAGCAACTGTCAATGTAGCTGGTGTTCACAAAATTCATGCTTTTATTGTAGGTTTCTATCACTTCTAGCAGCAATGTTCTTTCAGGGTTTGATCCAAAGCCCACCAAACTCAACAGAAGTCTACCATTGACTTTGAAACTGGTCCTGCATAGATAAAAAGTAAGGTGGAAATTGGTAGACTCTTTCATTCCCACTTTATCTCCAGACATTGTTCAAAGGGGAAGAATGGGTCAATGACTAGTGTTTACCCTGAGATTCCAAAGACTTAGGGCTTTGTTGCAGGGTAATTTTAAATAGCCTCTGGAGGTCTTAACCTCTGGATTGGCTGCACATTAACACTTTTTAAATGGCTTAAAGCATTCATTGTCCTGCTTAAAGGGCACTGACAAATGTGTAGCTCCCCACTCTTAACTCATGGTGCTTCATAGAAAACAGCATATGTTAGAATGACCCCCCTGCCTGCACCAAGGGGCGGGGGGGGCATAGATTGGAGCTCCAATCCACCTGATTCCCTCCAACCCCAGCCTACAGCTCCCTCCTCCTCTTTTCCCCCACCCCCATTCCTGCAGACAGCACTGGGGATGGGCTCCTGATCGTACACAGGGATAGACAGAAGCTCCACTGTGGAGCAACCCAAAAACCACCTATCTGAATGCATCACAGAGATCAATGGACATTCAGCTGAACTACATCCATGGTGTCAGAATGGACATACATGGCTTGCCCATGCTTTGGATGTGGAGTATAAGACAGCAGGTCAAATCCCCCAATTTTGTAGCATCCGGCTTCAACAGATGGGGTGTACATCCTCTCAATGTCAACAGCATGCTGGAAACCAAGAACATAGATTAGGCTTCCCTTGGCAGCTGACAGACCCTCAAAGTTTAGCTGTAAGCTTCAGAGCACAGGCCCAATAGCATGAACGTCATAGGACTGCATGATGTCTGGGTGGTTGCTGGCAATGACACCGGGATTCCTCAAAAAGTGCAGAGAAGTCGATTAACTAAGAGGATCATTAGTTTCCCTGGTATGAACCAGGTACTGATGGTTGGTGTGACATGAACGCTGATAGATTGCCAACCAGAAGACAAGTACTTAGAACAGACGGACCAATGGACTGCCTCAGGGAACTGTGCTTGCTCTGACTTTGTACAACCTTTACATTAATGACCTGCCACAGAAAATATCTATGCTGACAACATCTGCTGTGGATTTCAAGCCTGGACTTTCTCTGATCTAGAGCATACTCTGAACAGTGGCATCGCAAAGCTGGCTGACGACTGGAAGACATGGCATCTCCAGCCAAGCATCAGTAAGATGATTTCCAGTGTTTTCCACCTACACAATGCCAATCCAGGCCCTTACAATCAATCTATGAAAGCTGCTTAGGAGCTGAATGGCCAGAGACTGAGGCATGAAGCACATCCCATCTACCTGGGTGTGGCGCTACACCAGACACTGGGCTATCGTGAACACCTCAAAAAGACAACAATGAAAGTTAAGACATGCAACAACCTCTGTAACAAGCTGGCTGGGTCATTGTGGGGTACAAGAGCCTCAGCCCTAAGGATGTCAGCAATTGCCATCTCGTACCCTGTGCACTAGTCTGGAATCGGTCATTGTATACCAAACTCACTGATGTGCGGCTACATTTGACAATGAGCATCACCTCAGGAACCCTTCAGCTGACCCCTCTACTGTGGCTCATAGTCCTGAGCAACAATGTTCCCCCTCATACCTGATGGGAAGCTGCAACTAGCAAGCTACTGGAAAAGATATATGCCAGGGGGAGGGCACTATATGGCTCACGGGCCAGATCCAGCCCATCAACTGACTAGATCCAACTCGCAGACTCCCGTATGGCACTCTGCGTGGCATCAAGGTCCAGCGGCTCCCATCAGGGCAGTCTATGCCACACTCCTACCCTCCACCCCAGGTCTGGGCCCCAACCAACACACGCAGCTTCCAGTGGCACCCTTCCTGGTGCTGCTCTGCTCTCCTTGCTTCCAGTGGAGCCACCTGGCCGAATCTCCACCCCTCTACCTGCCTGGAGTGATGCAGCAGGGACAGAAGCAAAGGAAGAGATGCTGCTGCAGGCGTGGGCAGCAGAGCAGTACCAGGCCAGCTGCAGCTGCACTGGGAACAGCCCTGCCAGAAACTGTGCGTGCTGGCCAGGGCCCAGCCCGGAAGAGCTGTTCTGCTCCTCTTGCCTCCAGCTGCAGACCCTCTTCCTGCTCCTGCTCCTGCCTCTGCCCCTGCAGCCCCCCACCCACAACATTAGCACATGCCCCCCCACAACACACCCCATACACACATCCTCCAACTCCACAGAGAGCAGTGGGGGGTGCTCACCCAGCATGCGATAGAGGTCATCAAAACTCCCTGTGTAGCTCTTAGGTCCAAATTACTGCCCACCCAAGCCTGCTGTTGTATGATGATCGCTTAAATCCACCTGTTGCACATCTACCCTCATGACACCCACTGTGGTCCAAACTGCCACACTGTCACAGTCTGAATAATGATATCGATACACAGTAATGTGCATTATTTTCCCTAGAGCTGTGCCAACCATTCAGCCATTTACATAGAAGAGAATGGGTCACAAGAGGGGCTCTCCTTCTGGGAATCCTGAGCCACAGTAACTAATGTAAATAAATAAGTATATATGCAGTCTAACTTTTAGAGTGTCTTCAGGTGTATGAGCACTGACGATCTATTTTACCCATTAAAAATTAACAGTGAAATGAAGGGGATGGACTGTTTCCTTTGCTTGATGATTAGTGACTGAGGGTGCTTCTTTTCCTTTGCTATAAAGGTTCAACCCAAGAATATCTCCAAGATATCTGCCACATAAAGAGTAGCCCTTGTTCCTCAGATTCAGAAATGTGCCATAAATCTTTTGAATGCTAAAAAATCACCTAGCTGGTTCATTACCTTTCAGTGACACCAAGTGATCACCAGTGGCATCTGGGGAATGAATCCTGTTTCATATAGAAGTAACAAGCAAGTGTCTCTGAGATCTTATACTTGAGAAGCAAAATTCAGTGTGTTCAACAAATGAATCCATACTGAGGCTTGAAATCTGAAACCTGAAACATAGGCTTTGCATGTCCAAAATCCCTACTGCATAGCTTTTAGGCATATTGGTCCTTTGCTTAGGGAATGCATGAGTTAAATGGACAATTTCCCATGGTACTTGTCCTACTGATCTACCTACAGCAGGGGCTTTCAACACTTTTTAGGAAGTGTTCCCCTTTATGGTGGCAGTGACCAGATGCAGAGGGGGGGAAGGGGGTATGTAGCCGCCGCTGCCACTCTCCACCCCACACCACCACCACGCCCTGCTTTCCCACGGCTGGTTGCACATGCAGCGCCACAAGCTGGTGATGGGCCTCACACCCGGCCAATCATGTGCCGCCCGTCAGCAGACCACGGAGCCGCATGTGCAACCGGCTGTGGGAAAGTGGCTCATGGCGGCAGTGTGGGGCAGTAGGCGGGAGCGACAGTGTGGGGTAGTGAAAGGCAGTGGGAGCTGCCACATGTGAGCTCCCCGCCCCCCACATCCAGCTGGCTGGACGGTGCCTGTGCAGCCCGCAGAGGGGTGCCGCTACTCTCGCCCCCCACTCCTGGCCCTGCTCCTGGGAGGCGCCGGCGCGGGATGGTGGGTGGCAGCACTGTGTCCCCACCTGCCCACACGTACCACCTCGGACCTTTCCAAATACCCCTGGGGTATGCGTACCCCAGGTTGACAACCCCTGACCCAGAAGATCACAATACACTGATGCTCTCAGCTAGTGGACATGCCCCTTTCAACTGAAATGATGAAGATCCATGTTTCAGGGAGGCTTCTGAGTTCGAGCCCTGGTGATACCCGAAGTGGCAATCATTAAAATCATACGTTCAGTCTTCCCTGTGACCAGGGGCTCCTAAGCCCTATTGCAATAGGAGTAGTAAACAAAAAAGAAACGGGGCCTTTTCTTAATAACACAAGTAAAGAAATATGGCTTTTAAATACAGCTAGAAAGATCAGTCTGCATGGGGATTAAGAGACAGTATCTGCCCTAAACACCTTGCAACTAAGTAGTTAGAGATTTGACTGTGTACGGCACACCGTTCCCTTGTCATTCAGAATATCTATACACAAATATATCACACATATAGGATTTTTAACCTGTTTCCCTCTAAAAGCAGTGCAGTAAGATGTCTGTTTTGCATCTGCCCTTTTAACGTGATTTGCATGGTTTTTCTTTTAATTTCAATTTAGCTCTTACTAAATTTGCAAAATTGGGAACACAGCTCATTGCAGTAAGTTGAATCTGCAAATAAATGGTATCCCTAGCCTAAAATAATTCATCTGATGTTCAGGAGCAGTCAGTTGTAAAATTGTGTCTAGAGTGGGTTAATCAAGTGTACCAAAGAACAAAGACGGACCCCAGAGAAATATTTTGACATCATTAGCCTTCACTTTCTCCAAGCTTTGCAGGTTGATTGTTCATTCACAATGGCTCCTTTTTTGATTGCAATCCCAAGACAAATAATTGTGTTTTGTGTGTTCTTCCTCCTTATTCTGTCTAAACAGGTTGGCAACACTTGAGGATTTCTCAGGTGAAGGAAGAAGTGTCATTTTCATTCTCAAGATGTTTCGCTCTGCCTGCAATGTGTGGGTCTATTTTTTTAGTGCCAGCTTTTTAGAGCCATCTTGTGACAATGTTACTCACACTTAGCAGTAATTTACCTGGTTAAGGGGAGATATGATTCTTCTGCAAACAGAGCAAGAAAAAAATGAAGATACCGCAGGGTGGGGTGTGTAAAATGGGAGAGGATTTTGAACTGTGCTGCAAATAGTACAACCAACTTAGCATGAAATTCAGCCTTGTAAAGAGGGCCAAGACATGCAATTCTCATTGAATATCAGAAGTTCTTGGAGGTCTTCATCACCAAAGCACAGAAAGTTTAACCCTCCCAGGTCCTTCAGATGCTTTTGATATTTTTTATCCATTTTTAGGTCCTGAAGGAGCAGGTGGAGGCAGTATCTGGATAAGCATCTGGAGTGAACTTCCCAGATCTGCAGAGGTACAGGATTTTGGAAACGAGCTCCCCAGAGTCTCCCCACTTGGTGTAAGACCATCCAGAGAGGTGTTGTTGGTTATGACAGTGACCAAAAGTTATGCTTAGATGATCAGGGCCTCAAGGTGCTAGGCGCAGTTCACACATGGACTGAGAAACCATATCTGCCCGAGACATTTAGAAACTCCAGGCACTCATGCCCAGGAATTACAGGAAAAAATTTGGCAGCCAGAATACTGTGTTCTGGGCAAAGGACAGGAATGGGTCCCGCTTTGGGGAAGAAAAGCAGCGATGCTTCAAAAGCAATCGTGTACTTCTCAAGCCAAACCCTGTAGCACCAATTTTGTAAATTCTTGAAACAACATGAGTTTCTCTGGAAAAAAAAATAAAACAATGTATGCAAGGAGAGAATTACCCTGCATAAATAAAGTAATGAAACCTAACCACCCTGTAGTCTTGTTTTCTGCTGCCCTCTCCTGGACCTGGAAAGGAGAGGATATTTTTACTATTAACAAACAGACTTCCACGGATCCAGATCGGCAGAGCAATCTACGATTTGATCAAGCGCCTCCATCTCAGACCAGCGAGCTGATCATTGAGACCCTGATTCCAGAAAATAGTCTTTCTAGCACAGCGCTTAATTAAGCACGTACATAAACAGTGTCCTGAAAAAGAGACAAGTGCATATTGAAGTGTTTTCCTGAATCAAGTATCCAGGAAACTTGCAATTAAAAGATTTTTTTGCAAAAATCTTGTTGGTCTGATAAAAGATATCATCTCTACTATGAGTCCTAATTTCCTGAATCAAAGGATTTATGCTACAATATCTGTCAGCATCATAACATTAACCTAAGTTGATGTTAGGTCCTGAAACTAAAACAGGGGTGGGCGAAATGCAACCCAGGGGCCAGATGTGGCCCGCCAGGCCATTCTATCCAGCCTGTGATAGATTTTAGAAATTAATGTTTATCTGCCCCTGACTGCCTGTTATGTGGCCCTCAATGGCTTGCCAGAACTCAGTAAGCGGCCCTCCGCCCAAAATAATTGCCTGATCCTGCTTTAAAATATCAAAATAAAGTGAAAAGCATGTGCCTGACCGGGCTGCCTTGGTTTGGACAGGTACTGGTCACTTTCCAACCAATTGCTATGGGGCCGTTTCTCATGCCACCCTGAAATGCTTGCACTAAAACAGTTTATTGAATGCGTAATATAAGAGGAAAAGGAAATCTGATTGAAAGAGAAGTGCCATGCCATTGCCAGAAACATTTGCTCCCTGCAGCATTATTGGAATTATGTTTCAGCAAATGATTTAGTACGCCCTTCCATAAGCTGAGTACTGCAGCAAACAGTATTACAGGAGTCCCCGGGCTATTGTCTGTGTGCACTGGAAAGCAGGGATGCTGAAGTTTTTAAGCCCAGCCCGACGTGCACAGCAGAGTTCTGGCAGAACCCATTTGAGCTGGCATCGAGAACCCGTGCGCTGGGTTTCCGTTCGGAAGAAACACCTCTTCCAGCTGAACATGTATTAACAGGGCAGGGCACGAAATACAGGAGGCTGCACAGAAGGCAAGGAAACCTGGGGAAAATTTCACACTGAAAAGTGCTTGCTGTTTCAGTTGATTTCATGCTCCTCAAATGCAATTTGACAGCACGGGCTTGTTCACACAGAGAACACGCACAAAGAGGCTTGGATTGTGAAGCTGTTCTTTGCATGGATTAGGCCCTCTTATGCTCAGAAATAGGTTTATATTTCCTGGAGAAAGTGGCCAAACGTTGGAATGCTTTTGAGCAAAATATGCAAAGGAAAACCCTTACATACTTCTGATCGTTTCACCCATTCACCCGCCACACATTTCGCACACCAGAACTGATGTCCTGCATTTCAGCCAGGAGACTAATTCATGCCTCATTTAATTAAATTAGTAGTTGCACCAGCAGCAAACTGGATTCCACTTTGGGGAGTAATGAAAAAGAGTTAACTATCATGAGACAAACATCTATCTCCTCTGTTCCTTTAGAAAAATATGAAGCACAGACTTCCATCCCATCTCCGCACTGTCCAGATAACCAGAAAATCATTAGAGTGGGTCAAATCTTGTTCCCCTTACACAAGTCCTGTAGTCCCAATTAAATCTACTCATGTGACAAAGGGGAGAAAAGTGTGGTTCAATATTGTTGCCACAAAGCAGTAGTTTCAGGAATCCAATGACATCACCGTGCGCTGACAACAGCTAATGAAGTTTGAAAAAAATTAATGCCTGCCTGAGGAAATGGACTTTCAAAAAAGCCAACGTTTTGAAAAGTAACTCCTAAAATCATGACTACAGTGCTCTAGATTCTGGTTCTTAAGCATGCTGTATAAGAGTACAGCCTGGGATGTGTTGCTGTCTTTGGTCCAGAGAAACTTGAGGACTACCTACTTGGAGTGATGAGCAGGCCTGTGATTTGCGTGTTCAAATCTTAGCTGCATGCACAAAAAACTTGGAGGGAAATTTTTAAATAACAGCTCAGGCTCTTTGAGCATTGAATTACTGACTTTAAATAGATACCTACCAGAATGGATACATTTAATTAGAACTGAAAGTGGTATAACGCGGGGCAGATTCTTGGATGGTGTACAATGGCTCTATCAACTTTAGTGGAGACACACTTCTTTACATCAGCTACTTTGGTCTTCTATGTACTAGCAGAATATCACACTAAATTTTACTATTGACACTACACTACACACCACAGCCACCTAGATCTTCTAAAGATACATTCTTCTATTTCATGAGATGCCGGGATTTGGGGGAAGTGAGGGA
>JAGPOW010002118.1:9296713-9308653 GCA_030014935.1 Caiman crocodilus | reverse complement strand
ACCCCCAAAAGGCATCGCTTTCTGCTGATGCTTCCTAAAGCAACCCCCAAAAGGCATCGCTTTCTGCTGATGCTTCCTAAAGCAACCCCCAAAAGGCATTGCTTGCTGCTGATGCTTCCTAAAGCAACCCTCAAAAGGCATTGCTTGCTGCTGATGCTTCCTAAAGCAACCCCCAAAAGGCATTGCTTTCTGCTGATGCTTCCTAAAGCAACCCCCAAAAAGGCATTGCTTTCTGCTGATGCTTTCTAAAGCAACCCTCAAAAGGCATTGCTGCTGCTGATGCTTCCTAAAGCAACCCCCAAAAGGCATTGATTTCTGCTGGTGCTTCTAAAGGAAACCCAGAAAAGGCATCACTTTCTGGTGCCGCCTCCTAAAGAAAAGCCCAGGGAGGCGGACTCCCACCAGGGAGCGGGTTGCCAGCTCTGCTTGACGCCGTGCCCAGAGTGCCAGCGTGCCCCCGCCGCCAGGCGGATGTGCCCGCACGCTTGCACCCATCTGTTGCAGATCACAGGGTGCAGACCTTACGTTAGGAAGGCAAAGGTTCACGGCTATGGCACTTCAAAAACCCCACTGAACTAACGTTTAATATTTATTTTAATGAATGGCCCAGCATTTCATAGGCATTAGGGACTGGAAGGAACTTTGTAAGATCATCCGGTCCAGCCCCCTGGCCAAGGGGCAAGACATCAGCTAGGGTCAAAAAATCCCAAAGCACCCAAATGTTTCTTAAAAGAGTCCAGAGCAGGTGCTTGCACCACCTCTAGAGGAAGTCTAGTCTAGGCCTCGGGGGCTCGGACAGTAAAGAAGTTTTTCCATATGTCCAGCCTCAAATGGTCTTGGAGTTTGTGACCTCTGGACCTTGTCATCCCTTTGGGCGCTCTGGTGAACAGGCGTTCCCCCAGATCCTGATGCACACCCCCGATGTACTTAAAGGCTGGCACCAGGTCACCCCTGAGCCTGTGCTTTTCTAGGCTGAAGAGTCCCATAGCTCTCAGCCTGTCTTCTTGCCCTCTGATCACATGCATAGCTCTCCTCTGGCCTCTTTCTTTATCTCCTGGGTGACTCAGCAGACTCCTGGAGATTTGTGTCTAATTCCTGGAGAATCCAGGGCAATCCCGGAGGGCTGCATGAGCATGACAGGGATGCAGCCCCAAAGCGAGCAGGCTTTGCTTCTCAGCCGCAAGGTCAGGGCTGAGTGACTTGCAGGGTGCGTTGGTAAGGACGCCTGGGCCTTAGTGGCCGAGTAGCAGCAGCCGGATAGACCCGAACGTGCCAGATCAGGGAGCTGTTATGCAGAAGCACTTGCAAAGCAAATGCAGCCATTGGCACGTGACTCCACCACACCATCCCTTTTGAGAGCCATAATAGTCAAGGCATGCATGCACACCCACCCACACCAACACAGCTTCACAGCCTGCTTGAAATACAGGTATGGCAGAGGTTTCACTAGATAGCCTTTAAGGTCTTGGGAGCAAAAATCGGTAACCTCACTGGTCACCAAAACCCATGCATTTACTAAAGACAGTGATAGCTCATTAAAACTTACTGCTCCCCCTCTTCACCTCTCTGTGTATCCTCTTCCCTTGCAAACAATCTTACTCTTACAAAACAAGGGTTAACTATGTAGCAACTTGTCTTTTCTTGGTCTGTAACTACTTCTGATACCTTCCTCCACAGGTTTACTACTTGCTTTTCAAAAATGAGCCTTTTTATTCATGCAATAGGGTTAAACAAAAGCATTTTTTCCTAAATGGTATTTACCTTGCTTCTCTCCCAGACCTGAAGAAAGGCATTTGGTGCCCCAAAGCTTGCCTAACCTACCCTCCACCCACAATAAATGCCAGTAAATGATGCGATAAATGGTCCCCTAAACGATATTGCTTCTTGCACATTCCCGAAATTAGTGAAACTGCTGTGCATATTGCAGTTCATCCTCATACCTAGATGCAAAATTGTATTTAAGGAAGTCATCCATTTATTATGTGCTTTTGATATATTACTGTCCTGTGTAAGCCCTTGCAGAAGCTGACCGTGGGGTGTTTGCTAGGTGGATGGGCGGTTGCTGAGGCTGGGCACAGAGGGAAGCCATCCACGAAACCCTTTCAGAGCACGCAGCACGTCTCAGTAGAGTGCCCGTTTTAAAGCTTCGTTCTGCTTCTACGCTGTGGCACATTTATTAATATGCACTGGAGTGTTGAGAAACATAGTTGGCTCTTATCTCCGATCAGTAAAGCATATCTGAATGCAATTTGCTTGGCCTTTTTTTTATATATTTATATATATCCTTTTTAAAGCAGCTTGCTTCTGAGTTCGTACAGTTCAGTGATTCCCCACGGGGGCTTGTTTATTAGCAAGAGCTACTAACTTAAAGTATTCTCTTACATGGAAATGGAGAGTAGGTTGTCTGCTGACTATGCCCCATAGGAGACCCAATCTACTGGTCACCAAAGTCCAGAAAAAATGGATGGGAATGAAGGGTGAACATTCATCAATTATCTCAGTGAGGCTGTAGAAGTCGTACTAAGAGTGCATGGAAGTGATATACCCGTAAGTGATTCACCAAGCCCAAAATTTAAATCCACTATGGTACGAGGGACCAAACAGAGGACCTTGCACAGTGCCTCAGACAGGGCATTCGTGTCTTGTTTCCTGTAACAATACTCAGACTTACAACTGGGTCAACATCTGTAGACAGCAATGCAAAATAGAGACATAGCAGGCGAGAGCATGAAAGCAGTGTTAGCCTGGCAAAATGTCATACACTAGCAACAAAAATAAAAGCATAAAATATTGTTTGACTAGCAATTAAGCATTATGTTTGCTGCTGGAGAATTAACCTCTTTCCTCCTTTAGCATAAAGCAAATTGCAGCCCTACAGCGCAGGGGTGCACCGATAAAGATTTTCTTGGCCGTCTGCATGCCTGGCCATGTGTATGCTGCAGCTGCGTACATGCGTGCAGCATTTATTGGTGACATTACGGCTATGCTGGCCAAAAAAAATAAATAAATCCATTATTGATAGCCGATAATGTCAATTTTCCTTTTATCAGTGCCAATCCATTATGCGATCGATATATCGGCGCACCTCTACTACAGAGGTTATCTAGGAAAGTTCGCATTTCTACATCCCTTCGTCTGCTCATAAAACATGGGTAGCTAAAATACTCAGTGGAAACCTACTGAGTCTCGTAATTGGCCTTGGGCTTGTGGACAGGGTTGAGGAAAGGGTGTTTTGTTCAGATCCGGGCCATGCCACTGGTGTATACTTTTTCATTTGGACTGCTTTGTCTCAGCTCATTGTTTAATACTTTTCTCTGATGTCCTTAGACTTGAGCACGGTCTGAGGCCTAGGGAGAGATGGCATCCATGTTCCAAAGCGTCGGGGTATCAGTGGGCTGGAGGAAACACCAGTTACTGGCCGATGTCGATGAGAACGAAAGCCCGGTGCCGGACAAATTTAAGAAGAGGCCTTCGTCGAGCTCTCTCAATACCATCCGCATGTCTTTGAGAAAACGAATGCCCTTAAAGCAGGTGGAGCTAAACCTCCACGAGAATCCCACTTGGGAAAGTCTGGAAGCAAAAGAGAAGCAACAAACTTTCCGAGCCATTACCAGAACAGCAAGAAACGCCTTTGGGACAGTGTCACAGGTATCTACCCTTGCAACACAATATGGATGGGAGGGTTCAACACTGCTGTCCTGTTGTTTCAACACTGCACATAGTATGCTGCTGCCAAAGAGCACGGAGGGCTTTGTAACTCGAAATATGACTGTGTCTCATCAATGGTAGATGTTCTTTTTGCCATAGCAAAAATGGAAAATGATGCAGAGAGGACAATGCAAGAAGTCCTGTTTAGAAATGCGTCAGCAAAACGTCTTTCTTTTGCAATAAACAGAGAAACCCTTTTTCTCTCATACATCATATTACACAGAGGTAGCTTTTACAATAGTAAATTATAAAGAGTATAGCTAGATGTGCCTCTAAATCCCAGGTGTTCCTCTAGTCCAGGGGCTGGCAATTATTTTGGGCAGAGGGACGCTTACTGAGTTTCGGCAAGCCATCAAGGGCTGCGTGACAGGCAGCCCAGGGCAGATTAATATTATGAAAAATTAATTAATTTTCTGATAATTTTCAGGGCCCCATGGGCTGGTTAGAATGGCTTGGCAGGTCGCGTCTCGCCCGTGGCCTGCATTTTGCCCGCCCCTGCATCTAGGCCAACCCCTTACTCTTAAAGATTTCCAAGGATGGAAATTCTCTCTCTCTCTCTCTGCTGGACTCTTTCTGATTTGTCCCTGCCTCTTTTCTGAAGTGAGTTGCTCATAACTCTGGCTGAGGCCTCACCAGCACTGATCAAAGTAAAAGAATCACTTCCCTTGACTTGCAGGTGACACTTCTGTTAATACAACCCAGCAGGCTACTGGCTTTCTTTGCAACAAAGAGTAGACACCCCAGGTCAGATTCTGCAGCCTAGCCAACCATTCCCCAGCCTGTATTTATGCATGCAGTTGTTCCCTCTGACCTCCAGGACTCCACTTGTCCTTCTTGAATTTCTTTCAGCTAATTTCAGACCATGTCTCCAGTTCATGTATAAAACATATGGCTATTTGATAATCCTCATGCGCCTGCATTTCAGAAAATCCAGAAGTCTTGCCAGAACCCCATGCAACCTCTAGTGACTTCTCCAGCCAGAGCTCCAGCAAGAACCAGCAGTGGCTCCGGCTCCGCCAAGAAAAGAAGCACACCCCCTCAAACTCCTTGGCATAAGAATGCGTTATCCAGAACGGCCACCCCAGCGTCTGGCCCCGGAAGTACGCCCCGATCCAGCAAGAGAGCCTCCCTCTCATCTGGGTCTGCAAGAAGCTTCCAGGCAAAAGAATGGCGACGCGTCTCTAACTGGCTGGGCAAAGATGCTCTCCCTCTCCGCAGGTCTAGGAGAGCAGCAGCGTTGAAGAGCCCTTATTCATCACCTCCACCTGCCACCGGAAAGAGGCAAGCCACCCTCGTTTGTAATTCCTACTACTTTTTGTTGCGATTAAAGTAGCTTGCTACCACCCTATTTCCCTGAAACAAGGCAGTATTTTACATGGCTAGGAAGGTAACGACGTTGTTGCCCCAGCTTTCAGACACGCTGATTGTGGCAGAAAACTAAGGTACAGCAACTTCATTTGGCACAAGGATGAGGAGGGAAAAGTCCATTTTTCTTTGATGGGGCGATGTCAAGTACATCTCACGTGATTATACCAGCTCCCATCTCAGATAAGCAGCTTGAACCCAGAGTTTGCACTGATGCCATCTCTGACATCATTTAGACTTATTTATTTTCTTTGGCATTTCCCCGGGGTTTGGGGGTTGGTTTTTTTTGCATATTACTATAATACCTGGGTTCAGCTCCTACCGTCTAGGCTCTGTGTAAAAGCAGAATGAAAAGACAGCCCCCCCGCCTCAAAAAGTTTAAATTAAAGTGGGCAGGAAAGAAAATGAGCAGGGTGCAGTGTGTCATAAGGTAGAGAGAAACTGGCCAGTCTGACATGAGATTTGCATGACTCGTTGTTAATGAATCCACATTGCTGTTCCTCTGCACCTTGGCACTTCAATTCTTAAAAAGTATTAAATAGATTCCTTCCTATTCTCCACTATCTTCCTGGATATTGAAGTTAGACTCACCGGTCTGTAATTCCCCTGCCCTCTGTGATCCCTGTTTTAAAAAGGTCAGTCTATTTGTCCCTTTCCAGTCTTTTGAGACCGCACCTGAGCTCCATTGCTTCTCAAAACTAATAGCCAGTTACTCTGTTGTTAACTCAGCTGGTTCCTTGAGGACTGAGATAAATCTCATTGGGCCCTGCTGTCCTTCTTGAACAAGTTTTATCCATCCATGACGGTAGTACAGTCAGCTGAACTATCCTACTAAATTTTAGTTATCCCAATGAGACGATTGTGTGTGCGTACTGGGACTTCCAGTCCTTCCTGCTTAATTCCCAGTAGCTGAGCTGGATAAGCAGCTGAATGCCCACTACTTTTCCCTCTTGCAACTCGATTAAAATTCACAGTATTTTCTCTTCTCAGGCCTTTATCCAGGTGAGTGGTTCTCAACCTTTTTAGATTCAAGTAACTGTGCCCGCCCACCGTCCCCCATTGACTCAAGACACCACTTGGAAAATCCCACCTTGTAATTTTCACCCATTTTTGACTAGAGAGAAATAATAGAGCACGTATTCATTGCAAAAAAATGGCCACAACAGGTCTGAATGCTTTTAACTCTATAGATTCCTATTTGAAATCTCTGGATCTATTGCACCTAACAAAGCTAACGTGGCGTGGCACCCCACATCGCCCTTGGAAAGGATCTCAAAGCACCCCAGGGTGCCATGGCATCCTGGTTGAGAAACACTGACCTGGATCATCTTGCACTTTACTTACCTTTGGATTTTTTGTCTCCACCCCATGTTGAACCTAGTTGAAAGCCTTCCTCCCTAGGTTAGCAAAGATGCTTCCCCCGTCCCCTTTTGTAAGGGTGGATCCTCTTTGTGATCTGCAATCCTTTGTGGAACACCATCCCTACACGACGTCCTGTAGAAGGAGTTAAGAGCAAATTTTGGCTGAAGGTTGGGTGGGGGCCATGCTTTTTCCTAGAGTCTTAAGATTTAGCAGGACAGAGCACTAGGATACATAACTAGAAAGATACAGCTGCAGTGGCAAGGGGCTGGATTCAGGTAACCTAAGAGTCAAATGGGACACATCTCTTACCGTTGAATATCTCTTTCAGGGCGTTTGAGTGCGAGTTAGAATTGGTCTCCACAGGAATTCGGCAGCTGAAGCGTCTCTCTCAGGTGTTTGATGATACCATTGTGAGAGAGGAGAGGTAAATGAAAATTAGACACGTTTATCCCCACTGCCCAACTCTTGCTGTCCGGAGAGATAGTCCTGATAAACAGTTCACCACTTCCCGTCCGGGGTCAGTGATGCTGCTAAATATAAACTAAATGATCCCGGCAATTCATACTAAAGATGAGCGAGAGCACCAGAAGCATCTCAGCTGCAATGTAATGCGGCCTTTCTGTTTTAAAACCGTCTATGTCTGGAAATCTGTAGTCTGGCTTGCAGTTACTGCAAAGCCTATAATACAGATTCTCCTTACGTGCTTCCAACTGTGAAAACACAGACTTCTCCACATCAGTGGAGCCAAACTCCAATTTGCCATATGGCAGGTTCCCCCCGCCAATGCAGTTGGCTTAGTAGCCTAAAGGGTTGCCAATAGGCAATCAGTAAAATCTCTCTCAAATTTCATGTAAATATGAGCCCGAACGCCACCTGGGAATTTGCAAGAGAAAGCATTTGAGCCGACTTAAATAATATTGAAAACAATGCATTTAAAAGTATTCAGATCCCAACAATGCCCGAGATTAATTTGGTTCGTGAAGTGCATGACTGGTTATGGTTGGTATTGCAATTTCCCCTTCGTTAGAGATTTTTCAGGCATGGCAAAGAACATTGTAAGTGAAGACTGTGGCTTCAGTACTTCACCACATGGCAGGGCAACCTGCCGTCAAGATGCATGGTGTCCCGATTCACTCTAACTTACGTTGTCTCACCAGCTTTCAAGTTTAATGACCCTTTAAACACTCAGGGCAAAGTTCCCTTTTTTTGGAGATCATCAAACTAGTGAAAGGCTAAGCAAATGTTCTTGTAACTGTTGTCCAAATCCAAACAGATAGATGCTGTACTCTACGAGAGCCCTTCTTGCTCTGATCAAGTGTGGGCAAAAGTAGCCAAAATTCCCAGAGGTCCTATATCAATTTAATGACCATAACCATTTGAAGTTCAATAAACCCTCATTCCTAATATTCTTCCATCTGTTAGTGATATGACAGTTTCTCTCATTCGTAACTGAAGATAGTACCAGCCAGGTAAAGTTGTTCTTCAGCTTGCTTTGAGTATGCTTGCTTCACTTGCATGCATCTGAATGAATGGAGGAAAACTGCCGTTTTGGGCGAGAAGGACAAACCATCCTTTCTTTCCCCACGTTCACCAGCGCCAGGTCTCTCCCTCGGCTGCGGTGATCTACCATGCAGCCATCAACCCCAATCAGCCTCTGGTAGACTGGAGGCCACGTCAGAACTTCAGTTTGACTCCTGTGCAAAACGGCTGTTTTCCTCACCGAAGCCCAGAAAATATTCTGGTTACTAATATTTTGTCACGTGACTTCAGTTCTCACCAGTTACTAACTAAGACTGTACAGCATGACACAACAAAACGTTACCGTGACTTGCCTACTTTCATTGCGTCTTCTTCACCCTTCTTAATATCTCACTGTCACGACAGCTGCTCGGGGGCAGTAGTTGACATCTGTATTGCTGGTGTTAAAGGCAGCGATTGCACCTAAGTGCATGTAGAGCAGGCAACATTTCTGCACTGTAAATTTCTAAACCATTGTGTTTAGTGCCAATTCACTGAACCTTCCCATTAATAAATTTGCTATGGGAACTCCTTAAATGCGAGAATTATCTTCACCGACTGCTGCACAGGTTTGTACTCTGGATTTTTATTTCAGGAGGAAAGAGGGCGTTAGCATCTACCATTGTGTTCCTATACCCACTCTTGCGACAAATACCGTATTGAGCTTGCATGTACAAAATCACATGAAAAGGTGGAATTTTCATCATTTAAATTATGAGTGATTTGGCAAAAAGCTTTTGCCACCCCCTTAAACTACCTTTCCATCTCCAGTATCTGTAACTCTCTTTTCAAGTGGGGCCCACTTATCCAAGGCCCCCTTACATTTAAAGAGCAGTCTTGTATATAAACTTACATTTCCCAGCTGCCTGATTCTCCACAAAACAAGCAATGATGTAAAACCAAAGTGCACACGATCACGTGACTCAGACATTTGTAAAGTCAGGAATTGGACTGTGCCCATCAGTGTTCCTGTTAATTAGCTTATTATACTGCTTGATTTGCTGCTATTGTTGGCCATATAGCTGCAAGTAAAAAAAAAAAAAACACACAAAAAAAAAACCCCTTTTCATGACTCAGTCGCACTTTCTTGTATTCAGACCCCTGTTTAATACACAAAGCATGCCTTCTTCCTTCTGTGCTGCCGCCTTCTGCCAGCTTTCCAGCAGTTGGTTGTGCAGCATATACACATTACTTAACCATAGTAATTATTTTGTATTAACAGCCCTCCTTTTTTTCCCCCCCTTCTCTACAGAAAACAGGCAATTTCAAATTATCATCATCTAATGGCACAAAACTTGAAGTCCCTACGTCATTCTCGGAAACTCTCTCAGTCTTTCAGGAGGCGCGTGAAGAGGCTCCACCAAGCAATAGGCACTCGGACTGAGATGGCTTTACGTAGTTTTAGCAACTTGTGATCGTGTGAAGGGTTAACTCAGCACGCGATTCAGAGGGTTGCCTTTTCAATGTCTTCTGTGTTTGGATTTAGCTAACTAGACTTTATTAACTGTGTATCATTCCTTTCAAATCATGACAAAGCATCTCAGATCTTTCCTTTTTTGGTTTCTCTGTCCAAGCAGGCAGAGATTATATTCATTATCCTAATACAGGGCAGCCCATTATATGATGCTTCCACAGTGGGAAAGCAATTTGAACTCAACCTCTGCGTTTCAAGACGGGTGAGGCGTGGGGTCCCATCAGTATCCTCCAAAGCACAGCTCTGCTTCTGCGAGGCCTCGGCAAAACTATAACACTGTTTTCATTAAGATACCTGCCTCCTATTAGAGGACAGTGTTTGGATGAATGTTTCCACAGAGCTTTGGGCATAAAAACACCATTGGTGCTTAAGTCTTATTTTCAAAAGTGACTTGGGTCACTGCTTAGGTCCTTTTGAAAACACTGACTGACTTCAGTTTCCCTTGTTGCTAGAAACAACTAAGAACTATGCGATTCTGTTTGAGTTACTCCAGACTGACCCTGGATCAACCAAGACTCAGTCTGGCCCCCGCTTTCATCTCAACTAATTTGACTCTGAACTCCATGCTGGATTTCTTGCATGCTGTTACTACTACAACTTGGATCCTAACAGCTGACATAAATACTGCTCTTGCAAATTGGGAGTGCTTGGTTCCTGCACACAACTGAAGGCAATTTAAGTTGGTTTCAAAAGCTCAAGTAACACTAAGTCCTGTTTAATTAGCAGGTAGTTTAAACAGATCTAATATTTTACCCCTTTTTTTAAACTAACAAGTTAATTTTGACAACCATCGTATATGATAGGCAGTATAAGCTAGGCAAGCTAAGCTTAGCAAAATTAACATTTTCTAACATTTTAACACAGTGAAGGAAACTTTCATATTCTGAAATTCAGCATCAATGCTGCTGCTTCAGGCAGCATCATTTCCTCCCAGTATTCGTTGGGAGAAGGAGATAGACACAGTGGTGCTTATTACTTCTAAAAAAATAAGATCTGTTACTATTGTTAAATTGTAGGCCAAATATGAATCCCGTTTCCATTTTCTGAATAATTTGAAAACAAAATTTTAGTGAAAATGAAGCAGCCTATAGTCTAGCAACTAAATCCGAATGTGCAAATCACCCACGTGTGCAAATCCTTTTCTTGCCTGTTGCCAAACCAGATTTCTTGAAGACGTTACTGTTTTGAAAGGGCGAGTGCATTTTGAACACCAGGCTCTAGCTCCCGTTCAAATACGGATAAACTGGGACAACCCTTTCAGCATTTTATGGCCCATGGAAAGCTTTTATAGAAAGAAAAAGGCTAGAAGTAATAGAGCACCTGTTCTGTATCGAGTAACTTTCACTGTATGTATTGATATATTAAAAAGAAACCACCCTTGTCAAGGTTTTCATAAGTTGTGTCTCGTTGCAAAAAGTTTTTGAAGCACCTGTCTCTTGCCTCTTACAAAAATCCTCACCCTTCAACTTCCACTCATCTTTCAGCTGGGAGTTAGGTGTTTATCCGCGTGCTTTCGTTTCTACGCTGCTTCAGATGAAGCTCTAGTTCTCCTGCAGGTACCAAGCCCAGCACGCTAGTGTTCACCGTTCCCGTACAATGGCATGACGGCTGTTGCAAGCAGACTGCTGCGCTCGATGGCTTTCATGGGACAGCCAGGCGCCGGGGCAGCTTACCCATACCGCTACAAAGAAAAGTCCACAAGCCTAGTCACTTAAAGGCAAAGAAGGTTTTTATTTGAGTGACTAACTTTTTATAAGATTTTAAAAACCAGCTCACATCAAAATCTAGACCAGTTGTAAAAATCTTACTCCTGTAGTTCATGTTTTAAGAAATTCATTATTATACATTTTTAAATCTTTACAAGGCAGCCATAAGAAATATAAACATTTTGTCACCATATATAACCTTCCCACTGACAAACAATATTTAAAAGTATACACTTATTAAAACTGTAGACTCAAAGACCATGTACAATTTCAAGTCTCCTCACAGGAATTGTTATAAGTAGACTTTTTTCCCCACATAAATAGAAAAATAAGTATGCATTAGGGTTGGGGTTCTGCCATGGGACTGCCATTGCTGATCCTTTGGGGATCCTATTGAAAAGCAACTATCTTCCCATTCTTTAAAGCTTGTGATTTGTCTTACCTGTCTCAACTTGCTAACCTCCACAACTCCCTGTAGTGTTGCATTGTAACCTACTTATGTCTGTCCCTCCCCAGGATCTATCGTTAAGGAAGATGAGGTTTAATTGTCAAACCGTTCCATCTGTTCCCAAAAGCACGTCCGGTTTTTAAAAGTATGTGGTAGTTTTTTAAACAAAATTAGGGGCTGCATCATCATCCCCTGCTGTAGACCTTACCCCTAAAAGGTGAGTGCCAGCTCTAATAATTTCAACCCCAAAGTCCCTTTCCTTGTTCAAAGCAGAAGCTCTCGCTGCTCTGCGCAACGTCTGCACACCCTCACTTTAAGTTCACAGCTCTTAGATCCCCGTCTTCATCGTTCTCACTCAA
>JAGPOW010002118.1:9256126-9295979 GCA_030014935.1 Caiman crocodilus | reverse complement strand
ATTCACCTTACTAAAGCAGATAAAAGACATCTGAAGCACCAAAAAAAATGCTGATTATTTACTACTTACCTTCCTGTGCTGTGGAAATCTTGTTCTTTAACACATTTTACTCGAAGGCTTTTAAGCGCTTCTGCTGACCCTAATTTTGTAAGAAAAGAAGCCCACAAATCTAAATTGTGGCCAAATTTCAGACAGGTGGCCATTTGAAAAGCCAATGGAACGTACAATTTTTGTTCTTTTGCTTTAAAAAAAAAAAAAATCAATGCAAGCTTCGTGCTAGTAGCAGATATTTAGCTACTTCGGGTTTTTTCACTTTTCGCTTGATTGGAACATTTCTTGCAAGGTAGAAGCAGCTTGCTTTTCCGAATAGCCACAGGCAAGGAACACCTTTCATGTTATCTGAGCCTTTCAAGAATGAGGTGCCTTTAAGATGAGTGTAGACGCCTTGGCCAATACTGCTTCGCAGACTCACCTACTTCTCAGGGTTTTGTTTTGCTCAATTTATTGCTTGTTCTAGCCTCCCTTGCAATTTGTAAAATAAGGTGGCCCTCGACTTTTTCCATACGGCCTTTTCCTGTCTGAACTTTCCTGTTTGAAAAGGCTGCGACGCACGGTAAGTAGCTGGAGAACGTGTTGTCTGTAATCGCTACTGCTCTTGTTCCCACCTCGACAGATCACAATGGCAGTCGACTCAGGAACCCCAGGGAGCGAGAAGAACAGTGAATGCTCTGCAGTTCTCACACCTAACAAAATAGTATGCTGGATAGATATAAAACATGCCACAGAATTAAACGAGAATACTTTGGTCAAGCAAGTTTTTGTTCCAAGAGCACTAGTATAGGCAAACATATTTTTTGAACATTTCTTATTGAAATAATAAGCAAATTTGGATTTACATTACTACTCATGTCTGGAATATTTTGCACTCTTTTACAATGCTACCTTTTTCAAACTTATCTAACAGAACAACAAAACTGAACAAACAGCAATTGTAAAAAACGCGTATTGGTTACAAATTGGCTGTGAAAGCTGTACCAAAACGTCACATAGGGTGGCTATGAATTCAGTAAACACACGCACACAACACACACCACAGTTGTGAAGGTGTCTTTTCACAATATCTCAGGTAACAGTCCACCACTGCTATTAAATCACTGCCATTTTTTTACAGTAATAAAAAAAATGGATCCCACATCAACAGGGCAGAGAAATAAGTGCTCCCAGTCTCAGCGTTACTTGTGCATGGATCTTTAACTCCTTCTCAGAGTATTCATTTAGCATTTTACATTTCCAATGACTCCCCCTCAATTTAGCAAGCTCAAAAAGATTGATTTTCCATGCTGTTCAGTCTGGAGGGACTAAACAGCTGAAATTTAGGGAGGCCAGTGTGCATACTTGAACCCCCAAAACTTCCCTTGGTGTTCACTAAATACTCTAGCCCTCTGAATTCTGAATCCAGGCCAGTTTGGATGTCCAAACAATGCAGAGATGATGACTTCTCATAACCTGATGCAAACAAGAAGATAACCAAACCCAACTGAAACAGACTTTTTAAAGCATTGATCCCCCATGCTGAAAACCTCAGCAAAATTAATTGAAGGCTTAAAGCAAATTCTAAAATTTCAGTCAACTTGTCTACATCTCTGGACCACGACAAGGAAGATATTGTAGATAAAATATCTTGCCAAATATTTACCTCTAAACAATTTCTTTAACAGTTAGCAAGGATTGAAGATTAAACTGTTGAATTAATGGTCAGGCCTGGCCAGCGTCTGACAAAATACCTAATGGTGTTGGCAAGTACAGTATCTGGGTTCCCAAATTTCTCCTGCCATAAGATAGCTGTTTGTAGCCCTGGCTGGTTGTGAGATATTCAGCCCCAAAAGTCATATTCTGTTTATATTCTTCACACTACCAGCCTGATTGAACTTCTGACACTATTTTAGAGGCAATTAGCCAAGTTTAAAAAAAAACCTCATCTGAAATTCAGGAACAACCAGGTTCTGACTGGTATGAAGCACTGACCTTTAACTGGACCGCTGTGAGATGGTTTGCAAAGGTGAAAGAGCAGTGATCCAAAGGTAAACCTTTCAATCCCTGAGCAATAAGTAGTGTTGGAATTATGCAAAGGCCACATGAGTGCTAGTATCTCTCATGAAACCAAGTGAAGGGAGTTATTCTCAGCTTAATTTTAATACTGTATATAGCAATATTAGAAAGTTAATATTCTAATCACATACACAAACTAGCACTTATTTCACTGCTTTATAGTATAACACTGTTAAGTTGGCATGACAGTGGCTGTAAGGAGACCCAGGTAGTAAGGAAAAAGGTTAAAAATACAGAGCTTTTGTGGTTACCAGTGAAAGCAAGGGACTAGACTCAATGACCTAGGAAGGTCCTTTCCAGTCCTGTGTTGAAACCCATTTCTCTTAAGGATGGATGCAGTTCCAATTAGGTCCCTTTCTGGAAGTGGGTTTTCCCTACTGAAATATGCATACGGGAGAATACACTTGGGAGACCCGTGGCTGGTAGAGGTAGACATTTAGCTAAAGCAACAATAGCTCTAAATTGCACAGCAGGCACAATAATTACCAGCAGTATACAGGCTGTATCACACACAACTGCTTAAAAATGTAATTTCAAAGTAAGCAATCAGTGTCACCCTTAGATCTTCCCAAGAGATTTCAAATTTGCCTATTAAGTCCCTCCTTGTTAAATATTATGCTCATTTACCTGTTAAACTTGGCAAATAGAAGCAAGCTGGAAAACACCGTGTCCTATGGAGTCCATAAAAAAGACCTAAAACCAGCCGTGAGCCCATTACAGCAACAGTTGAATAAAACTGTTGCAAAACCAGTAAGCCAGGAACTGGCTAAATGTTTCACGCCATTACTGGCCAGAGCTTTAGATCACTGTAGTAAAGTCCCACTTTTTACTCTATGTGCTCAGGGCATTTCTGTTGGTACCAGTTAGAACAGAGGTATCTGATAGACAAGAAGCATGGAATTTGCATCAAACATGCATCTTTGTTACTTACTTTTCTTTTTCCTAGAGCAGCGGCAGTGCGCACCAAAGTCATCAATAGGATCAATCAGCCGTATCTCCACTAAGGTGTGCAGAACCAGGCACACTACACTAGCAGCAAATTTAGCACAGGGAATTGGATTTTGCTCTACCTTCTACTCTGCACAGTTTCAACCTGGTCGCAGAGAATGGGAAATCTGATGAGGGAAGGTGCAGACTGATCAAAAGCACGCACATGGGGCAAAGACAACACAGAGTAACCATTTAAAGTGCTGTGTGTTAGTAGACCTGTTAACACTCGTTAAAGAGACATTTGTAAACTAAAAACCACACTGAGCATAGTTCCTGCAGATAGTACATTTGGCTTTTATATCCAAATGACTTGGAGCCAAAGGTGTTAAGCAAAAGGTGCAAATAAAATAGTCCCCATAATCAAAGTGTTTGGCTGTAATTGGCACAAGCTTGCAAAACAATGAGTTTCTTCATTTGATTTTTGTAATTCCTGTTAACTATAGCAGGGATTATTACTGATCCTTCTCTGAGCATGGATTTTGAAATCAAATTATGTTTTATGTATTTGATTTTTTTTTTTTAAAGGAAATGTAAAGCTATCAAGTTGGGTGGCATTCCAAATAGGTGGTAACTTAACCATTGCTGCCAAAGAGCAAGAGGAAGGAAATAACCTATGCTGTTCTACCTGGAGAGGTGACTTCCTGCCTTCTTAGACCAGAAGCACCTGTCTAAGCCTGCAAAACTCAGAGTTTTTGGTGTCTGGGGAATATAGATTTCCTCTGCAGCCTCATGGCAGCTTCCTTTAGCATTATCTGTCCATACCCTACACTTACCAATGAAGCTCTTTTGAGCTTGTTTCTGGTTTGGCTCCAAGATGAAGAACATTTCAGAACAAGCACGAAAAACGCCCTGCATTGCCTGTGCAGCCTCCCAAGCCTGTTTTGAATCCTCTGTTTTTCCTGAGCAGTTACAACTTTGGTACAGATATGGAAACATGCTTAAATCTGAGCCCAATCCTGAAAAACTCTAATCGAGTGAGGAGGCCCGCACTGAATTTGGAGTCGTCAGCAGGTCTCGTCAGAGAATTTGTAGATTCTGGATTTTTGCATCTATCCAATACGCATCTGTGAAACATTCACAAGTCAGGCAAGTTGTGCCAATTACCTCCAACAGATCCTTTTAGGGGAGCTGAGAAAATCTAAATGGATTTTGCAGATCACTGGATGACAGCTACTTCTAATGGGTGCCTACAGTTTCATAGCATCTCATTTTTTTAAACCGAAATGCTGGTAGGCATTTTAAACCCTGCAGTCTATCTAATATAATAGTTGCTTTAAAGAGTGAAAAGGGAAAAATGTTGCTGAGTTACATAGGCAATTGAATCACTTCTTTTTCTGTCCACTGTAAGATTTTGGAAAAATCACTTAAAAATCAGACTGCCTTAGTTCTAGAGCCCCTCTAGCGTAGAGGTTTCTTTAGCTTACCTCCTTAGGATCCATGTGTCATACTGAAATGGTCAAACTCACCTCCTTGCTTTGAAGCAGGTCACACACATTGGTACAGTCACCAAGTTCCACGAAAACAGTTGTGATCTTTGTACACTTTGCACATCGCTTTTTATATAGCGATGTTAACTGGGCTTCAACCTGCAGAGAGGCAACGAATTTCTACCGTGAAGCACTGATGATTTTGCTCATAAGTGGATTTCTCCAGCGTTTTGTTTTTACACCTAGCTACCTCCCTCCAAAGGTGTGTAGATCAGAGACGGGGTTAGTGCATGTTCACCAACATGGTCAACCAAAAGAAATCTTGGGTTTAAGGCACCCAAAGAGTTTTGCTGTGCAAATCCCAATTACCCATTATTCTGCTTCACTTCTCCTTCTGTTTGTATTCCTTTTTCTCCAAAGTAAAGCAGAAGTACATACAGCCATTTGTGTTTTAAAATGTAAACCTCTCTTTGACTTAGGTGACTTATTATGCTCATTTAGGTGCAACTAATTAATTGGTATTATAGTCCTTTAAGTATCTTCCATTCGGTGAAACCAACTTGTGGCAACTGTCCCCTTATTGCACATTTTATAACACATCTTGTAACAACTTCTCCCCCCCACAAACAAACCAAACCCAAGATGTACGTTTTTGTGATTTTGATGTTCTAAGCACTTGCGATCTTTCAGATCTGGTTTCTTGATACGTATGGTGAGAGGAACAGATGGAAAGTTCCCAGCTTGGTTAAAGGAGGCAGATACAAGAACAGGGACGGCTCTGGAGTACCAGGTCTTCCCCCTACCTCTTATGTTGAAGCTGCCTAAGTACTATCTTCAAGGCATGCCTACAGGGTTACAGGAGCGTGCCCAAGAAATACGCCTCAAAGCTTCCTATGGCACAGACTCAAATTTATGGACTCCACCTCGAACCCATGCTATGGGAGGAAGATGCCGGTCATGGTCCTTGTCCGATTCGGGCTGGCTCTGGGCACGCTCTGGTTTGGGGTTGGATGAAGGTGGGTCGGGTTGCTGTACAGACATAGTCCTGCGTAAGTGATTCCTTTTGCGCAGAAATTCAGGCTGGGAGTGCAGGCCAAAGCTGCCTTTCCTCAAGATCATCCGGGAGTTGTTCTTCTTAGGCCGGGAATGGAGAGTGAATTCCAGCAAGGCTAAGTGGGCTGCGTACCCTTCACTGAGGAACTAAGAAAAAAAAAAAGAGGAGTTGAGAAGATAGCGTGCATTACTGATAATTAACCAGGCTCCATACTCAGAGACAGGTTCCCAGCAAATAACTTGGAGCTTGGAAAGCATTTGGCCCACTGTGGCTGTCATACTGGCTGAAGCACGGACATTGCTAACTGGCTAGTCAGAGCCACCTCCTTTCTAGAGCAGATGCTAACGGCTAGGGTAACTACTTGCAAAGTCAGTGGTGCGGAAAGCCAACCTGCACCTGGTGGCGAGGGGAACAAAACATCCTTCCCAGCACTGTCACTATGGTAATTAGAGGCTGATCCTGCTCTTGTTGCACTCAGTACAATCTGAC
The DNA here is from genome assembly GCA_030014935.1 of Caiman crocodilus. NCBI lineage: Eukaryota > Metazoa > Chordata > Crocodylia > Alligatoridae > Caiman > Caiman crocodilus. Next base: position 9,289,910 of record JAGPOW010002118.1, on the reverse strand, counting down.
CTTTTGTGTCAAAGCATCAGAATAGGCCCAAGAGATGGTATTGCTCCTGAGGTTCAGCAGCAGAGGAGCAAGACTGCAATAAAGCAAGCTCTGGAGAGGTGAAATGAAGAGCCGGGACCTCTATTAGTAAAATCACAATCCTGATCAAAAGGCGTGACTCCTTGCCTTTGAAGCATTTTGGCTGGAAGACCACTGTATTTAAGACAAGACTCTTGTATTTTTACTTCCCGTTCACAGTTTCAATGTCGTCATTCAGCAGTACACCGTGTATATTCCAGTTATTGAGAAACCTGTATTTTTGGGTGCCTTTTGCTCTCCCTGCGTATCCAATCTCTATCATGTCTCCTGGAGGAGACATGTAGGAGTTAGAAGTTCTGTATGGGACACCCTGCCTACGTCCAGACATCATGTCTGCGGTGCCACAAATGGCATATTCAGCTGTTCTTCATGCTGCAAAATAGCAGCAACGGGGTGGAGGAGAAAGGAGGGCGTCGGATTTGCCCCTGGGAGATTCTGGGATCAAAAAACCCATGCAAAAACAGCGGAGTGGTGGCATGCAGGGGCACCACATGCCACCCAAAACCGGCTAACTGAAGTTACGCTCCAGCTGCTGGTCAGGCTCCATGCAGCAGGACTGCTACTGCTGCAGCCCCAGGAGGTCCCCAGGACCTCAAGTAAGGCTGCTGGGGCCAGCTCCGTGCTGGCCCCAGCCTCCCCTACCTCACCCAGGGTAACCTGCCGTGTGCTAGAGGGCACGCACCAAGGGCATTCCCTGGGGACAACTAGAAGCGGCACAAGATGTGCCACTGCTTCTTGTCCCTGGGGAAACAAATGTACACACGTATGTGGACGTGGCCCCTCAGGATCTCTCTTTCCTTGGGTAAGGGGTATGTCATGCCCCAAAGGATACACCAAATTTGAAGGAGGAGTTACTTACTTGACATTGAGATTGGTATTTCTTGGTTGGACGCCCAACTATGTAGATCTGCGAAGGCGACAGACCCAAAACGTTGTACACAGAAATGTCCTTCATCGAGCCGTAGGCAGCACAAATTTTGATGTGGCACTAAAACAAGGCAAACATTTTCATGGCAAATTCCCAAATAACAGACTCCAAGAATCTTGCAGAAGGCACTGCCTTAGTTATGGAGCAGCAGGCAAGATGCTATTACTGACATAAAACTGTATTTCTTAGAAAGATGCATCTACCTGCCTGTCAGTAAAACTAAGTGATATACCATAAAAAGAGCAAGAAAACAATAGTTTAAAACAACAGAAACAGTCAACTGGAATCAGGACTGAAGATCAGTGGGGAATGGGTGCCTAACTTGTAATGTTTTTGAGTATTCCCCTCCTTTATTATTAAAAGCTGTATGAAAGTTACTTTAAAATGATCTCTTCAGGAAAAAGGCCCAGTGAGACACAAACATTTGGAAAGTTTAATTTTTCAGGCGAGCAGAAAACGTGGGATGTGTGATGCTTCAGTCCCTGATTCGACTCAGCAGAGATTCAGCCCGATTCGGTGGCCAAATCTCCGAAACCAAATTGAATCAGAGGACCTTTTAATCTCTCCAAATTGAATTGGAACCCTCCAAATCGATTCAGAGAGATTCGGAATGATTCGGAGATTCGGACATAGAGACAGCTTTAAATGTTTTGAGTTGTAACTGTACATACCTCTAGGTAGTGTAGTAGGTAGATCGTGAGTGCTGCAATGCTGGGGTGCATGGAGTGTCCTACAGAAGCAAGGGGGGCTCTGCAGCATGCTCGACAGCAGACATGGAAGTGGACCAGAAGTACTGATGATCCACTTTCGGGTCCACTGGGAGCACGCTGTGGGTCCCCCCATGCCCCCTCAACTTAGCAATTGGTGCCTTCTGGGTCTGGGGAGGCATCTGGGGTCCCCTTGTGGTCAACTGCTAAGCCAGGAGGGCATGGGGGGCCCCCTGCCCACTACCCAGCGGACTCAGAAGTGGACCAGAAGTACTGCCCCAGCATCGCAGTGTTCATAAGCCAAGCTGGTACCCCAAGGTATGTAGAAAAAACATTTAAAGCTGTGTCTATAGCCAAATTGCTGATTCTCTGAGTCAGCATCGAATCTTCAAATTCGGATTCGGCCAAATCAAATCAGGGACAGCAATCTGAATCAACGACTCTAATCACTGTCTTCAATTCAGGCTGAATCCGAATCGGAATCGAATACGGCCCACTTCGCACACCCCTACAGAAAACCCAACAGCTCCCACCAACTTCGGCAGGAGTGCAAATCAGGCCATAAATTCTACTGAAAACCAATCCAATTTTCTACTGAAACCCAATGCTCAGTCTCCTAAATCCTAGTTTTTACCCATCTGTGCTGCTTACTGAGTTCCATCATCATTTTCTATAGCACCAAGAGACCCTTGGAGATCTCCATTCTTGCTTTGTGCCATTTGATAGGGTCACAGCAGAGGAAATGGTTTTGAGAGTGTGAATGAAGAAACCTCTACTTTCATCTTATAAATGGGAATGTGTTAGTTGCCGGTAGAAAAGGTTACCAGGCTCAGGGCACTTAATTACCAGCTACAGCAGAAGTAGACAGACTCCTGGCAAGCTCTTCTTTTCATCACCCCATCAACATGTCTCAGCCATGAAAGAAGAGACCAGAATTCAAGGGAGGGTGTATCACTAATAAAATGTGTTCAGGATTTATTTCCTCACTACTCACATTTAATACAGTTAACAAATGGAAGGCTGCAGGTATTAATACAGTGTAGTCATTGGCTTCTCCTAAATTAGGACAGTAAGGCATCTGCTCTAAACATATTTGATCTTGCAGTATTCAAAGGCAATGTCTTTATTTATATTTGTCATTAAAATGGGCTTAGGTAATGACTTTGATTCAAGACTTTCAGAAGGCAGTGTAAGCTTCTTGAGATCTGTGAACAGTGAAAGAAACCGAGACACAGTAAAATGCTGTTAACAGATTAGGACGTTTCCCCTCCAAGAGAGAAAGACACATGCGTCGCCTTTGTGATAATCCACATGTTGACCACATTTTTCTGGAAATTGAACTTCTAGCCACTTTGCATCCAGTTTTAAGGATATGAACAACAGGGGGTTTTATTACCTCTTGCATAAGATTCCGGAGGAAGATAGTCTTTTGTCGCAATGGGTCATGAACTAGCCCGTCTGAGAAGAAGATCATGCCTTGAGGGAAGTTGTGCTGAGACAACCATGAGACAACTCTCTGCTTTTGCATATCTGGCCGGCCCGTGATATAGATGATCAGGTACCCCAAATCCTGCCAGTGTCTGTCAAAATAAAACAAAAAGTGTTGTGCATGCATGGGGGGGTGAAAATACCCACAATGCGCACTTTCCACACTGATTATGGAGACAATTCAGAAAAGTGGGGCACAATCACTTAACAAGGAGAACAGAAGCGGGGATGCCAACCATGTGGTTAACCGCCTGCAATCATGTACTAATTTATGTACATGTAAATATATGTTTCATCCTTAGCATTCTCCTCTCCTTTCCAGTCCTATCCATTTCAACAGCAGCAGGTTAATTTAATGGGGAATGATGGTATCCTTCTCTTTCCTTGAGCGTGCAAGAGGCACTCAGTCTGAAATGACAGACACCTTAAAAAGATGCAATTCCTTTTTAAGGTGCTGTTCAGTCTGACATTAAATATATAGGATTTTTTTTTACACTCATAGTGTTTCACAAAGATACAGCGATGCCCCAAATTTAGGCATTATGGAAGTAAAATTCTCTTAAAAAGCTCTACCCTTTTTGCCTGCTATAGCAGTAAACAGGAAAAGAACTATTCACTCCATACACTTCCAAGCCATCTTCCCCAGAAACAGTCTTTGCATTTTTGGTGCAAATTAAAGTGAAATCTGTGAAGCTAGCCAAAGCACTACAACATTTCCATGCAAATTACGTCGAATTGTATGTGCGTCTGAGCAAAATAAAAATGCATCTGCTGGAAGCACACCCATTCGTTCATAAATTATATCTTCAATCTATTTCGCCCTCTTCCAGCTTGATCCATTTTTGTCCAAAAGAGATGAATCAGAGATTCAGCCAAAGTAACATGTGTGTGTTGCTCACCTGACAACATCAACTGCCCCAGCTCTGACTTTGGGGTCGCTACCCATGATTGAGACGCTTGCAGCAAATGAGCCGTCAATGCTGAACACGACGCACTCCATCCCCCGAGGAAGGACAGTCAGGTAACTCACTGCATTACTTTGGTCACCCCTAGAAATAAAAAAAAACAAAGCAAACCGTCAGAGCTCCGGGTGTTGCAATGAAAAACAAGATGATGTTCGACTGGATGTGAATCTGTATCTAGGTATTAAGGGTGCCACCAGTCAAACAGGACTTAACTATTCTGGAAAACAATTAAAGATCCCCCAGCCCTTTTTCTAATTTTTTTTTAGCAGACAGGATTTTAAGCACAAATTTATGACGTATGCTGTGCTAAAACAATGAGGTTTACTGCTTCTCTCTCCTAGCACTGCTCACCTCCCTCTTCTCTCTCCCCACACCCTGTCTTTTGTATTCTAATTTCTCTCGCCTCCTTATGCTGCTTTCTGTTCGTCCTGTCACAGCATCCGAGGAAGTAAACTTTGGTTTATGAAAGTTTATGCTCTATATGCTCTACATAGGTGCATATCTACTCTGCCTTCTGGTTGGCATAAATACTATTAAAGGATTATTTAAAAAACAAACAAACAACAACGCAACTGTCTGTCCATGTAGGCTTTGTCCTTTTTTTGCAACTATAAATTAAACTTTTCTTTAATTTTAAGTGGTTGCAATATATTGGCTATCCAACAATTCTACCTTGTGGTAGCATTTGCTGACACGAAGCCAACAGTACTGGAACAGTTGAGAATTGCCCATCCCTGTGCCCTTGTCTCTTGTGCTCACCCAGAACAATGCAGATAGCCCACGCTATTGCCTTGTAGGGCTTTCTGCAGCTGAAAACGTCTCGTGGTGTTTGTAGGAATGCAGATCTTAAACGAGTAGAGATTTCACAATCCCTTTCTTTACCTTCCCCTTCCCTAAGCCTGCCATAGGAGCCTTACTGCCATCCCCCTGTGGGAAAGTTATGTCTAGTGTAAGCACAATAACTTTGCAGATGGCTTTCTCCTTGGAAACTTGTCCACATTATGTGTCAGGTCCATCTGTGACCCATTTATGGGCACGAATGAGGCAATTACTATTTCCATTGTAGGCTGAAGGATATCTAAATCTGTAGACCATGGAGCTTAGCTCCTGAATAGATCTTAATTTATTTTTAAGTAATCCCATCTTCTCATGTTGATTGATTGCCTGCTAGAGTACTATGGAGTTATATTTTCCCCCTTAATTAGTAATATGTGGCGCTGGAACTTGACCTTGTGTTTGATTAGCTGCTGAGACAGGTTTTATTCCTTTTCAGTTCAATTCATCATGCCAACTTTACTTTCGAGCAGAGGTTTAATAGAATCTCCAAGTGGCTTCCCAAGTGAGCATGAAGTTTAACTCCACACTGGAATATTAAATTAAAACTTTATGTCAAAACATTTAGCCGCTTTCTTATTTGAGCATAAAAACAATTAAAAGCACAACCATCCTATTGCTCTATTTAGACAGATGATTTTTATTTCACACATTTTTCTTCCTTATGCTTGACTTAACAGAGGGCTTTTCATGCAACTCTTGAGAGCCAGGAGAGTCTATTGATTTCTCTTCAATGAACTGTTGCTTTAAGGTGCTGTGCTTTTCAATTTGAAATAAGCATGGCACTGCGTATAGAATTAAAGTGATTCCTTAAATCAGCCTGACATCAATAGATGAACTGAACTGCTGGCTTAGAGCAAGGCAAATCCGCCACTGTTCATTTTAACAGGAAAGGTTTCTCATCGGCCTGAAGTATGTTGATCACTCCCTTCACCCCAGTGCTACAAAACAAGCGGGGTCTCTGAAGTATTCGAGCCACATGGCCTTGCTAGGCCCTTAAGAGAGAGCAGAAAAGCATGCGTTGCTCAGCCCCCTTCCAATCCTGTTTGTAATCCTGATGCATTTAACAGGACTAAGCGCTAGTTCATTTAATCCCACTGAAAGGCTGTTTGACTACAGTGCCTATGGGTCCGTACTGGTGCCCGTTGGGCCGGATGCTATATAAAAGGGAGTGAGACAGGACGCAAAAATTTTGCACGTTAATTGGTGAGCTAAACAAAGGATGGGGAAAAGGCACAGCTTGCTCGAGGTTGCTCGGGCATCCTGCTGCAGAGCTCGGGACTGATCCAACATCTCCCAGCTCCCATTCTGTCCATCTTAAATATATAAGCCTTATCACAGCAGTAACAGAGTACCTCCCAGCATCTCTCAGACCATTTTACAGCCAAGCCATGGAGACACAGACTAAGTCATTTGGCCGAAGTCACAGAGGAAGCTTTAGCCACAAAACTATTCTCTCTTTCTCTACAATATCTTCCATCTGCAACGTAATTTCATACAACATGGATAAGATTCAGTAAGTGTAGGAGGCAGCTTCTCCTTCTACTGAAGACCATGGTACAAAGTAACACCTTCATTAGATGGATATTTGTCTACCTAGATGTTAGTCTATTAAATCTCAACCAACTCTGCCTTGGTCTAGCAGGCAAGTTAAACAGAAGATGCAGAGCGAGATTCTTCGGTTTACAAGATCATCTCACTTGCATCCATTCGAGAGTACGATTTGAATCTGCAGCTAAATCTTGTGTGTCCCTTATTACCACGTATTAATTGCAGCAATGGGCCAGGACCCCGCTGCGCTAAGCACTGTATGAACGTAGCTCAAAAAGGCTTACGGTCTAGATAACCTCTCTCCTGTACATCCTCACTTCAAACAAGGGGTGGCTGACAATGCTGTTCACAACTCCCTAACACAGACGGTCCCAGTCATCGTTCCACCTTCAACCCCACTCTCCACGCAAGTTTGCTTAGCACTACGGATAAGTCACAACGGCTGCCTATACACATGCTCGCTGGCGAATTAGTTCAAACATTTCAGCGTCGCTGCAGTGTCACATGTATTAAACCCCTGCATTTTTTAAAATAGCTGTGGGATACTTTAAATAACCTCACTGAATGAGGCTTAATACACACGACAGCAAGGCATTTTAATTAGAGTGGCTGCCCAGAAACCACTCTAAGTAAAACACCCCCACCTCTAAGCATGTGTATAGGCAGCCAATGGCTTTGCTCGATTGTAAAACAGCACAGGTGCTAAAGGCAGTTGGTGTTTTACCGCATAACTCATTTTGTAGCAGAGTAACCCAATATTCAGATTTAAAACAAATTTACCTAACCACCATTTTGATGGGATACACGCCAACTCTAAGCCTCTTCTGTTTGGGTACGCTGTAGGATATCCTGCCACTGCTGTTGGTTATCTCGGTGTCGAAATACACCCAACTCCCCGAAGTGGGCTCAGTCATAATAAAGATATCGACCTGTAAAAGACATGGAATCTATTCAATTTGCCAGCATAAACACATGCCATATTCATAGGTACTGCCAGCCTGGATCAAACCACTGGTCTGCTTGGTCTGGAATCCAACTATAGCTAGTACTAAAAGATTTAAGGAAAAGGTGCAGTAGGAAGGTACGATAATCTAGTTACAAATACTAGCAAAGCTTCCTGATAAATATGAGGATGGTTTACTTCCCAAAGCATGACGATGCATTATATTTGTTGGCCTAAATTCCTGAGCTCAAGTCCGGAAAGGGCTGGTAATGTAAGAGTGAGGCTGTAGCCACGATGGTCCAGAAATTATGCCGTGGATTCTCCCTTGTAGGTGGTCTGAGCACTCTGCACTAGAGCTGTGAGAATAACTGATTTTACAATTCACTGGGGAGGAAAGGGGAGAAACCCACTTGGTTTTGGATCAACCCGAAACATCTGCTTCAAACTTCTTGCTCAACCAAACTACATATGGCTTTTAATAAATCTCAATTAACTTTCAAAACAAAGCAAGTTAAAAAAACCCACTGAAACAGAACTTTTTCTGAATTTTTTTGATCTCTTTTTTTTTTTTTTTTGAAACAGGAACAATTCGCCAACATTTAAAAACCGGAATTTTATGGGTTGCCCTGAATTTATATTTTTGTTGGAAAAATTTGTGGCTGATAATTTTGCATACCTATACTGTGGATTCTGAACAACACTCAGGCATGCGACTGCTCCTGTAAGAGTCCATAGGACTTATTCTCACATTTCAATGCTAAGCCTTGGCTTCTGTATTACGCCGACTTGGGGTCAGTCTGCTCTGCAACTTGCAGGATCTAGCCCCTAACTTGAGATGTTCTTGTTCATATATACCCGGGACTCTTAACCTCCATGTTACCTTGAAAACCTCAAGGAGTTTTGAACATATTCAAATACCAAAATCCTTCAAAAAGCCAGGATCCAGAACTGTTCTAGCTGAGAGATTTCCAGAACTAGAGGTGCTAAATGCCAGGGGGAGAAATAAATGGGGTGCAAGCCTGAATAGTTACAAGAGAAGTGTTATCAAAATCCATCAGTGTGTTTAGCTTTTCAACTACAACCCCTGTGCTTGGGCAAAGGAACAACTCAAACATAGATGTTCATCAGTATATTTCTCAGGCTTTTTAGGTCTTCGTTGATGTCACAAAAGGAAAGTTTCATGTTGTACCCTAACTCAGAGGCGGGCAGTTATTTTGAGCAGAGGGCCGCTTACTGAGCTTTGGCAAGCCATTGAGGGCCACATCACAGGCAGCTGGGGGCAGATATATATTAATTTTCTAAATTTTTTTAAAGGGCCAGATAGAATGGCCTGGCAGGCCGCATCCAGCCCGCGGGCCTCATTTTGCCCACCTCTGCCCTAACTGGACCCTGTATGTCTGTCTTTCAAATACATCATTAGCACAAGGGAAGGGGAAACATCTTAAAATGTTGTTAACAATATGAGACAACCTCACACTTCTAGGCAGACGAATTTTCAAAGGGTAAGTGGGTCTAGCCAGAAGTGAACAAGATTTCTTTCGCAACCCACGCTTTGAACTTGGTTTTATTCACTCATTCACTTCCTTCTTTTATGCATTTTCTCAGTTCAAGGTAGGACCTTGGATGGCATTGAAGTAAATATCCGAGACAAACTTTTAGTTTATGTCTGGGACTCTGAAACAAGTCTTCTAAATCAGGGACTTGCAAGGTAATGACGTAAATGCTCCTGAACCCTGTTTCTGTTGCTTTTAGTTATTGAACCTGTCTGCCTCGCTTTTGCCCGCATAAAATGGGGCGAATGATACAAGCCCTTCTTTGTAAAGTACTATGAGACTCTCGAGTGCAAGCTACTATCTACCAGGTGATTTTTTGTTGTTGTTCTTTTGTTATTACGTGACTTGCTTTCCCCCAGAGTCAGAATGCTAATTGCTATCCTCGCAGCCGGGGTCATTTAAAACTCAAAACAACACCTCCGAGGGATCTTGCATGACAGTAATGATCTTAACATTTCTTTTTAAACAACTAATCCCAGGAGTTCTTTAGATAGTCCCAATGTACAGGAGTTTGTGCATCACATTAGATAAGGAATCCCTTTCCCCATGGCTGAAATGCAGCCCTCTTTGGGACAGAAACGTGACAGGAAAAAACTCTCGCAATTAGCAGAGTGAAAACATTATCAGAAGATAGGGCCCTATGGTCCTTCAAGCTTGTACATCCAAATTAGGGAAGTAATAATGTGGGCTAGTTCCTTAGCTGGCAGAGAGCAGCAAAGCTCCACCAAAGTCAACAGAGCCTGCAGCCGTACACCAGCAAGAACCTGGCCCAGTTATTTGCATGGCATTACCCATTATTTACATGGCACTATCCGGGCCTTTGCTATTAAGGTTTTCATTTAAAAGCTGCAAGATGTGGCTCAGATATTCTGGTGACAGAAAACAAGGGTTTGGGCTACAGCGAAGCAAAGCACTTAAACTTGCGTGTAAGTTTTCCCTGAATCAGACACTCTGGTTGATGGACACTTAGAAGAGCTATGTGCTGGGCCGAACACAGGTACGAGTGAACCGGGCGGCCACCCCGGGCCCAGAAAAGAAGGGGGCTCAAAAAGGGTCATTTTTTTCTGTTGTCTGATTATTATTATCATTATCTCTGGGAAAGCGGGACCCGATACTAAAAGCTCACCTGGGGCTGCCAGGAGTCTAGTTACAGTGCTGGCAATGTGGAGGATAGGATTTAATGTATTGCCACTGAACCACAGTTAAATCAACCTTCATAGACTTGTATACATGGAAACATTTCAAATAGGACATGTACAGCACCTAGCATAGTGGGGTCCCTGCCTCAACCGGGGCCTGTAGGCACATCTATAATCATCATAATCATAGAGAAAAAGGCTTGGGAATTGCAGCCTTCTCCTTGAATGCAGAATTGAAGATTTTTAATGCAAAGCAAATACATCCTTTGACATTGTATTGTTCACTCCTACCCAGATAAATTTAATTGACATTTTGAACCCAACTTGTGAAGAATAGCTTGAATAGAAAGTAATCAAGTCCTGGAGCTTTATAACTTAAGTGTTGCTCATACTGCCAGCACTGACCCCCTTTCAGTTCCCTATTCATCACTGTACTAGAAGAATCTTATTAAATATATACGTGATCAGAATAAAGAGCAGTTGGGGGAAAAAAAAAAAAAAATCTAATAATGGGACCACGATAAGAATTTGCAATAAAGTTCAAGTAAATTTGTGATCTTATCCCATGTGTTATCTCAAGTAATGGGGCTGCTTTAGGAATCTTAGGACCCAAGAGAGACAAGATTCAAACGGTGATGATCTTACCAAAAGCGTAACCTTTACTCCACTTTGGCAGTTCAATTTATAGTGACACAGGGCATGCCGAAGTCTGCAACCCGATCTCAACAGCAGCATATTCTTACGAATCATATAGTTACAACAATGCAATTGTATATAGCTATAACAATGCATTTTGCGAATAAGAAATTCAGCAGCATAAGCTCTGTGGTGTTTGGAGAAATACAGAACGGTGAATGAATTTGCCCTGCGTTAGTGTATGAATGTGCTGCTGGCAAAATGAAGTTGCAGACTTTACTGTGCCTGATGTCAACATAAATTTAAATGTCAATTTGCCTCAGTATATACAGGGCAAATTTACTCCCTCACTCCCTCATGGTGGAGTTTCATCACTTTTAGGATGAATTTACTCCATTCCCAAGTCCCTGAACCGCAGGCTCTTCATGCCTGGGTCTGAGAAGCCAACACGTTTGTGTTGTTGCACTCAAGGTCTCTGCAGGAGACTTTAATTCAGCTACAGAAGACCCTGTGAGCTAGCATGCTATTGCGTGAAAGGCGGCAGCACAACAAAGTTTCCAAAACACAGTCTTGAAAATTGAATGTTTCCTTCCACCCACCATCTTCTTTTGAAAGTGTACCTCCATGTCTGCCAACCAGTGGAAACTGTAGCACTTGAGCAGGTTTTTGCTACTGGACCTAAGTAAGTATTGCAATTAAATGACCCATTTTAAATTAATTTAATGTATCCATATGGTGTTTGCTACAGATGAGGGGACTCCTCATGTCCAGAGAATCAGTCCAGCAGTAACGGTGCATATTAAAGTATCCTTCCGTTTTCTTCACAACGTTCCTCAGCTCTGAGGAACAAACTACAAATCTCCATTACCACCACAGTCCTTTTGGATGTGCGTGGGGATTCCAGGAGGTTGGATCCAAATCATTACAAGGAAAAAGTAATCATTTTCTGCTCGTGAGATAAAAATCTGGCCTCCCCGGAAAATCAGTAGAGCTACTAAAGAGAAGAGAGCATACGCAGCGGTGAATTTAAACAGCCCTAGTGCACGCAGGCTCAGTCTACCACACTAGCTGTGATGGCCAAGGTACCATACAAATTTGGGATGGCCAGACTATTGAGCAAATGTATTTTTAAGCTCAATGGCTCTTGGTATCTTCCATACCAGAAACTGCCAACCTATTTAGCACACAGAGACCAACATGCTAGTGACTCATAGGGCAAGAACCCCGCTCTGTAGCTGGCTTCCTAATCGAAGGCGCATTGGATGAAGGCAATCAGAAATCATAGGTGTTACACAGGGATTCAAACCAGGGAATCATGGAGGTGCATTAGGTAACATAAAGAACACATCTGTAAAATATTTGAGGAAACCAAGAGAAGGGTCATGGCTTGCCAGGTAGCTGAGGTGTCTTAAACAGCAAAGAGAACAAAAATCAGGCTTATTTTATGCAAAGCAGTTATAAAGGGGGATTATTTAAGTGCAGCTAGATTCCAAAGCAGGCTGCCCAAGGTGAGAGTGCAAGCAGAAAACCATTCAGAAAACCTATTAATTTATTTCCAGCCGACGACTGCATTCAGTTCAGCTGCACGGTGGCCAGGCTGTCACGGCTGGGGCTGGGAACGCTATCTGTTGCTTCTAAATAATTCTGCTACTGACACTTTCCCCCATGGCAAAGAAATACTACTTATGTCATCGCATATTATACATGGAAGGCTCATCACTCATTTAAGAAAACAATTGCAGATCGTTCCTTCAGGGCTTTTTTTCATGGTATTAAGCTGCACACATGTCTACAGAGAATAGCTTTTTCTTTGTACAACCTGTTGCTACAACTGTAGCTTTGTCAGAAATTGCAATTATATTGTCACAGGCATTTCTTACCAAGTAAGACTGCACGAATCGTGAAACCGAAATATGAAAGAGCCGCTGTACTTTTCGGTGACTCAACTACCGTGTAAAATCCAGCCATTACAACTCACAAGGAAGGTAGCCCTGCATTTTATACTTATACAAACCAATACAGTGGCATTTTTCAGCTGCGGATCTGAAGCATTTACAGAGGTAACAGGGGAAGCATAATTGTACAGATGAAGAAATAGAGACAGAAAAGTAAACCATCTTACTTTAACCCCAAACTCAAATGGCAAAGCTGTATCTAAAACCCTGCCTCCCAACACCCATTCTTGCATACTCACTGCTACATCACTCGTGACCCTTATTTCATGACTAACTGTAAGATGACATATATAAACTGAACACTTTTGTTCAAAAACATCATGGCCCTGCCAATGCTAAAGGAGAAGCTACATTAGGTTGCTGTCTTGTCTGTTGGCCAGTCGCTAGAGGGCATCATGTGCATGAAACACATGCTGCATCGAGCCTAACATTTTATGTCAAATGTGCATCTCATTACTGCTTTGGTGCTAAATTCATCTTCATCCTTTCGAGCTTAAAAGATGCTATAACCCCCTAACCGCCCAAATCCCTCTTCCTTTATCTAGCTGTCGAACCCAGGGGATACACACTTTTCTTCCACGATTTGCCCACGCTACAAAATTTACTTCCGTTCTTCTTGCTTAGTAGGTTAATTCTGTCCCAAGTAGGTGGTGCAACAGCAATCACTTCAGGCTGTGCGCAGTGTTAACCAGATGCAATGTCTGGGAGAAAACAAGATAAATGATGGGTGGTAAAGGTCAGATACCTGAGAAGTCCAATGACAGCACGCTCGCTAGAAGGGCTGAGGGGTAGCCTAAAAATGTACCTATCCCCATCACTGTGGAACTGTCCATGGTACTAGGTACAGCAAAGCGTGTGCTGAAATCACCTAACCTCTCCATCAACGTTCACTTGCAGAAAGTGATGAATAAAACTCAAGTTTTACCTTTTCGCCTGTTAAAGCCACCATATCCAGGGGTCCATACATAAAGCGCCCAACCAGGACCTGGGGACCATCTTCTGCTGCAATGACATCATTTGCTCTGTGATTGGCGGTTACATTCTGAAACAAGAACAGGTGGTTTGCAATTCCCTGTTTCTTCCACCTGCGGTTGAATAAGATGTGCTTCACAGTAGCACAATGACTGTGTGGTTGGTATTAAATTACTAAGATCAGAGAACATGTGGATGCACAGGAAGTGGTTGCAAACACTCTGGGACACTTATTAGACAGACAAGTCAACGGGCAGCAAATGGTATACCATTAACCCCATTATACCATGGGGAAATGAAGCACAGAGATCGTGAATGGGATTTGCAGAAGCACCTAAATCATTCAAAGGGAATACAAGGCCCATGGACTTACAATCAGACCCAGACACCCTTGTCACAAGCTGGCATTTGAAAAATCACAATGTCACACAAGGGGTCTCTAGCAGAGGCTAGAACTGAAACCATGTCTTTTGAATAATGTACAGCCTCTCTTCCTTCCCAGCATTTCGTTATTATTTATTGGTGTAGTAGCATCAGAGGCTCCAGGATGCTGCAGATCCATGTGATGCTGTATTTAATTACTGAACATAATTAAGCATCAACTGCTTTCATGGCATGAATGACCTTTTCCCCTTCAAGTATTAATGTTTGCACCTTTACTAAGCCCATCACAGTAATCCAGAAACTAATTCACACTCAGCACCCTGGGAGGGAGATATGTAATGTGAACCTCTTTGTACCTTAAGTTAAACTTAAAACTGGGACAAGTGACAAGGTCACTAGATACCAAGGTTGAAATTCCACCTGTAAGCTGGCTGCGAGGTAGCAGACAATATGTGAATTGCTTAAGCTTTTGCCCTTGAAAAGCAAGATAAAAAAAATGATACCCAGATGTCATAGCTCCCTCCTGAAAACGTAAGAATAGTGAGACAGCATCTGCAGGGTGAAAAGGCCCTCTTTGCACAGGGCCTCGACTAGTGCCTAGGAAAGTACAAAGGAGGACCTCTCTCCTGGATCAGAAGGCAATCATTCTGCAGCAGGAAAGGCAGAAAGATGGCAGTCATCAATACCTTCACACACTCTCAACCCACCGACAACAAATGTTGTTGCAAGTACAAATTCCCTAGCACCACACACTGTTTGCCCCTGAGATATTTTTGTTTTTCAGTTTTCTTGAAGTCTGTCATTAGGTATCAATCACACTTTGGTTAGAAGAGCTGGGTGCCATGTAAGTGGTTTTCAAATCAAATCTGTAACCAGCCTGGTAATGGAGTGATACATACTCTCAGCTTGACGTGTGTCCTCTTGCGTAACCATTTCTCCCGTGGATTGGACGGACTTAATGTTGCCGGGTCTGAGCTGTCATTTTCCTTGACATTCACATTTTCATACCTCATCACCTGAAATGAGATTTATGTTAGAACCTGGGGCTGTAACAAATTGCATTGTTGTGTTTGCTGCAGAAGGGGGGGGAGTGTACAGTACAGCATCCGCTCACTCACACCGTCTGTAGATAATAGGGTATAAATCTGAGAGAGATGCAGGTCAGGGTGTTCAGTAATATTAGCATGCCTAGACAGTATACTCATGTGTATTGTCAGGGAAGCAGAGGGATTTTATGTATCTAGGTAATGACACCAGCACTAGTGCTTTCTATTCCCAACGAAGCAAATCTAGTCCTGTTTTTAGACTCAAAGGCTTCTGAACTGCAGAGAGCCAAAAAAATCAACGGTGGGCAGGCTACACAGGGAATGGGGAAAATTGCAGCTTCTTCCATATTGGGTGCATGTCACAATAGAAAAAAGTATGTAAAGATGTCCCCTTCCACCCTCGCGCAAAAGAAGGGAAGGTGGTCATAGCCTAGCTGAAATTGGCTTGTGACCCCTTATGGAGAACGCAGGGCCCAAGGAAACTGGATTCAGATAACTGACCTTCAGAAATAAAAAGGGAATAAAAGAGCACTCTGATCCGATCTGAGGCTGATATTTAATTTTCATGTCAGCTAAATGGCTAAGTCTTCTAGTGGGTTTAGAAAATCTCGGCAGAAGTCTATTACTTTAGCAGACATGAAGAATAGCACTGTTTTCATAGGAAACCTCCTCAGTTTGATCCCGGTATCCTGCTTATAATTCTCTATTCCTTGCAACTCAGTCGACCACAGTCTCTCAGCCTTTAGCTTGTAACCAGTCAGTTGGGTATTGAAATATGACTGTTCTGCAACAAACCGTACGAAATGAAAACCACTGCAAGTCCATCCATCCTCGCATGCCAATGTCTTCCCTTCAAGAATGGCTAGGCTAGGGGAGTAAAGCTCGTAGGCGCTCAGACCCTACCAAGATGGGCAACTCTAGGAAACCCTCAGGGTTTCCATAGACACGCAACTATACTATGCAGAAGCATCCTGCAAAAAAGAACTCAACCAGTTAAATGAATATTTTACTTAAAACCATGGTTCAGAATTGAATCCTATAAAAAAAATAATAAAATAAAAAAAAAAATCAATATTTACAGTTGTTGAAGCTTCCTTTTTCTGGCTGCACTCAGAAAGGAAAACTGCCACCCACTGTAAGGAGTCAATGCCCTTTCTCCCCTCCAAATCTGGATCTTTAGCGACCATTCCTTAAAGATCATTGTAGGTCATTCCATCATGGTACCTTGAGCCTTCAAATGCTTTCTCTGAGATGTAACCTGAAATGCATTCAGCAACTGCTAGGTACACAAACAGTTAATGCCCTCATTGACTGCAGCAGGAGCCAAGTTCTGGCCATGCCTGGTGTACTGAGCTTCTATGTTTAGCTTGGCCCCATCTCCCTTTCACTTGTATTATGGCAACACCCACTGGTTACAACAGAGACTGAGACTCCTGGTACTGCAAAGTCCCTGCCCTGAAAAGCTTATAGCGTAAACAAGAAAGGCCGAGGAAGAGTCACCCCAGGTTGAGAGACTGGAAGTGGAGATAAGAACATTTAGGCACCTGAGGTTGCAGAGCACCCAGTTGACTTGGGGCCACATTGATCAAAGTTTTCATTAAAAGTGCAGGGAAGTTCGCAGTGGGATTTACAAGAGCATGAAGGGGCTTGTCCAGGGTCACACAGGGAAGCTCTGATAAAACTGGGACATAAACCTGCATCTTCCAGGCTCTAGTTCAGTTCTTTAGCCATGGGGCCAGCCATCCGCTCCAACCCAGGTTAAGCTGCTATGTACTCCTAATATCTGTTCAAGACTCGGCATCTATTCCAATAGATAGGTTCCTTCCAGATGTCACTGTGTATCCATGAACTCAGCGGGAACTCGACAGTTAGCAGAACAATTAAATTAAACCCATTAATTGTCCTCTGCATTTTGCTTCGCCACGTTTGGAAAGAAGAGGCTCTTTTTAGAAGTGAAAAAGGTTGACCCATTTTGGTATGTCTCTCTCAGGTTTAGGTTAAATGGAAACATTAGTGCTGTGCATGCAGACTTGTCAAGGGCTCAGGCTTTTTCTCAAGCTAGCTAGCGGTATTGTCCATTTGGCACAGGGGGCTCTTGCCACCCAGAGCAGCTGGATGGAAGGAGGGAGGTTTAGCCACGGGACATCCAGTCTTGGGAGCTGCTGAGTGGCTGGTCATATAATGGACATGCAGCCAGCCAAGGGTTATCAGAGCTGGTTTTGATGGTGGGGAGAGGCTAGGAAGCACCCTGAGGAATTAAGATGTAGAAAGCAGGGAAAGGCAGGAAACGAGAAAACTTTCCAAATCATTTCCTCAAGGATGGGCACTGTACAGCTTGCCTGCATTATGTTCCTTGCCACTTGTCAGGCAGCAGCAGTTTCTTCATTCACTTGATGTGAAAACACCGTCTGCCCAGCTTATTCCAAACTAACCCACTTGTGATCCTTTTTGGAGGATTTTTGCTGACCTTCAGGAGGCCTCATTCAAATGCCACTAAATTGTTGTCACCCTTGGCGAGCCTTTTAGCTTAACCAATTTCTCCAGAGGCAAGAGAGCCCTGTATTATCCCCAAGTCACTCAGCCCAGCTGTCTGAACACTAGTTTCACAAAGCACTGAAATCCATTAATGTGTCATCAAAAGAGAAAAGAAAAATCAATTCTGAGCAGACAGTTCACACAACTACCTCTAAATACGATAGGACAGTTTAACAGGGGACTGCTAAGAAGTAGTTCTTCCTTAAATGCTTTAATTTTGGTTTTCTTGCTCCCTCCACTGTATTTACTGTTTCCCCTCCTCCAAGCACGGTACTTACAATCTGGCATTTGGTGAGGGGGAAAAAAATCATGTTATTGTATCTGTTTCAATTGTCACTAATCCCCTGATTCAAGAAAGCACTTCCTGTAGACGCAAGTCCTATTGACTTCAATGAGTATTAATAATAAGCCTAAAGCTAAACATAGGCTCAAATGCAGACCTGAATATGGCCCTCGTTCAGAAAAGCCCTCAGTGTAATCTTTTTATTACTATTATTATTGTCCTGAATTAGAAAAAAAAGGTCAGAAAGATCAAATTTTTTAGGATACAGAATTTGGGGGGCCTCAGGGAGCCATGCAAAGTGCCGAGACATGAGCTGCATGGGCCGACAGCAACAGAGGAAGATGGTCCAAGCTGTTTCAGCTTCTGTCAACGCTGGGGTATGGCCCTTTACTGACTCCTTAGCCGCAGGATTTTCTGATGGAAAACAGGGACCATTTCCAATCAGCTATTTTTTTGCAATGAGCCCACTATTGTTCACAGAGTGCCCTCCTAACTCGTGCAACCATGAATTCGGTTGGTCCCTAATTATAGTACTCTTTGTCATACAGGTATGTTTTCTCAAAAAACACCCTGCAGATTAAATTCCTGGTTTTACCCTTTTTGCCTATTTTTAAAGAAGCCAACTGACACAAATTCATCTTTTCTTAATGAAAAAACATGCTTTTCACCCCCTATACTTATAAATATTAACTTTCAGCTCTTAATGTTCCTGGTAGGGTTAGTATCATCCACCAGCTCTTTTTGGATACAAATGGGGAAGCCTGGCCATGGAAAACAAGGGATTTCCTCAGGGCGTGGGAAAAAAATGACAAAACTGGAACCGAGCTCTCCTTATTTCCTCCCTGTGCTCTAGCTATGAGACCACCCTTCCCTTTTAACAAAGAACTAGTGCATCTGACTCAGGAGGTTGGAGTGTGAGTGTGCGATGGATCAAATTACCTGTCTCAAAATGAATGCCACCACATCAGTTGATTCCCAGTAGCTGGCATGGAAGAGATGGGGCAAAGCCACTGTTGGAAATGCCGTTAGCACATCTGGACAGTACAAGGCATAATCTATTCGCTTGACTCCCCACCATTTGGCAGTAACTGTAAAATGACAAACAGGCACCACATTTCTAATGGACACCTTGTTCAGGGCTAATAATTTACAGAGTGGTTCCCAAACTCTGGACTGAGGACCATGAGTAGTTTGCAAGGCCACAGTAAATGGTCTGCAGTTCACCCTGCCACTCCTTACCCTTTTCTAATTCATAGGTTAACAAACCCGAATGGTGGCCAGGAGAAATTTTGAGGACTGATGATGACTTCTTGATCCAGAAAAAGTTTGGGAACCAGAACATTTAATAACCATCAATTCAATCCATGGAAGTCCAACAGACCAATATAATGATTCAGGATATGTGCTGATGACTTGATAACCATCTATGACATATTTCTGGATATACTCATATAGCATATGCCCCCAAATAAGACACGCACCTTGTTCTGGGAAGGTAGCATTGAACGGGGAGAATCTTCCCTGCCATGGCACTGGCTCAGCCAGGGCTCAGCCCTCCAGTTGCACAGAGCAGGGGCAAAGTCCTGCCATCACTGTCGCCACCTGACCCTACTGCCAGCCTAACAGCTACCGCCAATTCAGAAGCAGCTGTGAGAAGTTAAACCAGTTGCTGTAGCAGGAGGAGGGGGAATAATGCTGACAATGGGACTCCTCTACTGCTCCATATGGCAGGAGGGTTCAGCCCTGCTTGGTGTGGAAATCACTGTTCTTGCTTAAAAAGCTCACACTAATTTTAGATAGGTAATTTTCAGGAAAAAAGGTTGCGTGGTACATGAATAATTATGTTATTCACCTTTGGACTGTGCTTATAGTATCTCTTCATCATGTATTATCTACTTATAAATTATCATAAGTACTATTATGCTTCTCATATAAACTGTCACCTCATTGCCTTACCTGAGCAAAACAAGAAAAAAATGGTAATTAAATGCATGGAAGAAGTTAAGTTTCACTAATTAAAATGACCACAGCATGAGCATTTCATAGTATTACTAGTGCACCAGGCAAGAGAAGACTTCCTCTTCCGAACAAAATTCCAACAGCCCTGACATGAGGGGAGGACCGAAGTCAGCGCAGAAATAAAGGGTGCCAAGTCTCACTCACTGCTGGTGATGTTTGCCGACGGCAAGCTCTCTGTTGACCCTGAGATTTCGCTGTTTGTGCTGACCAGGCTGGACCTTCTTGCCTTTCCTTGGGACTGACTCAGTGTGTTTGGTGACTCTGGGCTCTCTGGAGAGAAGGGCAAGCTTGAAGAGCCGCTCTCAAGAAACAGAGCGCCGTGGTTCTGGATGGTGTCAGCTGGATGTTTTATTAAAAACAAAACAAAAAAATCACAGTAAGAGAAGATCAGCATCATTTGCAAAAGGGTTTCAAAGCCTGAATAAGGGTTTTTGCCTGAATAAGGACTGATTTCTGGTGCAATTTGCTCCTTGGGAGATGGCCCACACAAAGCAAGAAACCTACCTAATGGAAGGTATTCCACTGAAATTCAACAGCAATTGGGGTCCTTATGCCAAGATTTTCCAAAGTGATTTTCCTTATTCCAAAGGATTTTCCAAACTCCTTCCAAAGTAGGAGTTGGGAAGGCAAAACTCCTGGCCCACGTTAAGGGGCCCAGTTGTTAGAAGGTGGATGTTCAGGCTCACTTAAAATCATTATTTATGTTTTAAAATATTGACTCAACTCCTCGAGTCCCTGTTGAAAATCTCTATCTAATTTCTTAAGGCACATATGAGACTTGAGCGCTGCAGAGACTTCTGCAATATATTGACCGTCATACTCAGTAGAATAAAGCACGTAAATACTTCGCTTAAGTGCTGCACACGTCATTTAGATAAAATGCTATGCAAGTCCTTGTAGCCTATGACAGCTAATATATTCGTACTCAGTTCTGGGGGGTTTTAACCCTTACTACTATAAGATGTTCATCTCCAATTGGAGTTTTAAAGTTTATTAAATCACAAGACTCCTCCAACAAAATAGAAAACCAGCCCTAGTTATTAAATTAATGGTCATTCAGTGGTTGTAAAAGACTGATGCCAGCATCCTGCTTCAGAATGCATTTTCTGACTAATCTCAGACACTCAGTGATTTATTGCATTAACACCCATGATGCTCCCTCAAACACTTCTGGCTCTTCTATGAAAAATTAATCACATTGCGACTAAAAGGAAGCCATATGGAAGTAAGCAGGCTTAAGGAATATTCTCTGCATGTAAGATCATGAACAAGCAGGTTTTTTGCTAACCTATTCCGACTGGCTAGTAGATAAAGTTACATTTGCAACCTGTGTGCTACTAATAAAAGGCCTTTACACAGCAGCAGAATTGCTACCTTAAGAAAAGGCATGTTTCTCGCAATATCAGAGACTCTGTTTAATTGCTGTGCTCGACAGTAGCACAGCATGTCATTCCAGATGTGGAGATTAAAAAAAAAAAGCCTGTAGTAGACATCCACCTCTTTGATTTGTACACCTTGGTGCATATTTTTGCAAACTTAAATAGAGAGAAGCAGCAGCAGGACTGCTGCAAAAAAATGACTGTTGGCTTTCCAGGCCTATAGAAATCAATGGAAGTTCTGCCACTGACTTAAGCCACCATTTCACCCAGTTTTCCAAGACTTAATCAACCTGCTCACAGAAAATACATCTGAAACCTAAACTTTCTGCTTGTTATCAGAACTGATTAAGATGGACAGAGTTAAATGTGAAGGAATCACAGCCTACTAGAAGCCGTATCAGAGATTTGGGGTTATTTTGATTTAAGCTCAAACATCTCAACCAGAGATGGCATAAGAATCTCTGATGCAATTGACCCAGGGAAAGCAATTAAATTCTAGCACAAAATAATAGGAGATGAGCTTTGAAGAGAATATGTTCAATTGTGGTTTCCATGGGAACATAGTGTTTTGAGTTTGCTTTAATGAAAATTGCTATGAATCCTTCTTCCAAAGAAATTTTGCTAAAGCATAAAGGCAGCAGTATCTGCGCATGGTTATGGGAAGACTACGGCATGGGAAAAGATGAAAGATAATTCTGCGGTTATTACTGTCCGGTTAAGTCATCCTGTTGAAGCCTATATAAAAGGCGTCGTCTAATGGACTACCTCCAACACAACAGGAGGATCTCGCGGGAAACTAAAATTAGTTTATCAAACCTTGTTCCCCTGACAGGTAAATATAACCACCTTACTGAAGCGGAAGCAGAGGCACAGAATAAGTGAAAGGCCTGTGTTACAACGCTTACCGTGTGCCTCTGGGCCCCTCTAGACAGTCAGGTAAAGGCATGAAAGGATCTGATGTGCGATCCATACAATCACACCTCCTACCGTGCCACATATGCATGGCAGGCAGCACAATCGTGGGCTCCCACGTCAGATCCTATCATACCTTATGATCGGTGCAGGGTGAGCCCAGGTTTGTGATCCTGTCCCCCGGCATACCAGTAGCAAGCTCCTGTGGCTACGAGTCCTGCAGCTATTGAGATTCCCAGCTGCAGCAGCACCCCACTGGCAGGAGTCCTGGCCGCGGCAGCCCATGGAGGGCTGCCGCAGCTCACAGCCTCATCAGCTGCGGGACTTGCAGCTGGGGCAGCCTGTGGGGTGCTGCTGCAGCTGGGGGTCTTGTCAGCTGCCAGGACTCCCAGCTGCCGGACCAAGTGGTACACCCCGGTGCCTGGGAGCCCCATCAGCTGACGAGACTCCCAGCCATGGGGGCATAGCCATGCTACACACTCAAATTAACCTGGATAGAAACCAGATATAAAGGTACTACATATTTTCCAGCTCTGACTTTATAGCGGGTTGGACCTTTTTAAGGTACAAGAGTTAATTTGCAAGGGTAGCCAATCTAAATTAATTGTGCAATTAATTAGGTAATCCCATAATATACGCAATGAATACAGGGGGCCTCTGACTCGCTTGTTCTGCGACACTGTCTCTTCAATATGTTGCACGCTTAAAAAATGCCATGACTTAGTGCTTCCGAAAATAAAGGCATGAATTATTTGGCCCAGCATCACTCACAGCACCCAGCATTGCACCCTACAGTATAAAAAGTAAGGAACACAGGAACCGCCAGGCTGTCTCAGATCAACAGTCCCTTTCACCCAGCATCTGTCAGTACCGCGTGCTGCAGAAGCCAGTGTAAAGAAGATGGCGGGAGGCAGTTTTGCCTCCAGGAATAGATTCCTCGAATTAGAGCTTGGTGGAAATTGCCAAGTCACCCAAAACAAAACCGTGTGTTTTTTAAATGAACCCCCTGATTTCAATTTAAGAAAACAAACCAACATTGTGTAAACATCCCACCCTTTGAATGAAGAATTCTGCCTGTTGAGTTGAAATAACTTTAGTGTGAACTAAAATTTCAATACAAAAGTCTTAAACCATTTTTTAAATGGTTGAAATCAAATTGATGCATTTCAAATCACTGAAACAAAAATTTGGCCACATCTGTATCTTTTTTTAAACTCAGATGACAGTTTCTCAAAAAACTGAACTTCACTTATCATCCCATTTTTAGGTAAGAAATATTTCAAAGTCTCAAACTTTGTAGTTGAGTATTCATTGGCTGCCTGATCACCAGACGCACCAGATTTTCAAGCATCTGAAACCAGTTTATTTTGTAATATTGCTATCTCGACTCTTGTGAACTGGGGAGCTGTTTTCCCACCGAAGGCATCTGAACGCCAACACCAAAGGATATTTTTCAGTTCTCTGCTATATTTCTTAGAGGGATTTTATATCAAAATAAGAAGACAAACAAATTTGTAGGGCTTGCCTCGTCAAATTGTGAAGCAAAGATTGCAGGGAAGCAAAGAAGAGAGATTTAACTATGTATATAGCATCGACTTTTCAAAACTCACTATTGGATCAAGCTTCTCCTCTGACACATCACTGGAGGATTCATGAAATGTACTGTAATGTTTTATCGCATCAGCTAAAAGCATGACAATCTTTCAATCCCTGGGTTAAAGAAGAGAGACAGGTAGTCAAAATGCTAATGATGTCGGGGCAGAGTGTGCCAAGCCATAGATATGCTAATGTGGGAGAAAAGGTGGATGAAGAATAGCAAGAAGACTGGTATGCCAAACACTGGCTCCTGGAGGTCTAGAAGCACCTCACCAAGAATGGACAAGGAAAGTAAGGCGTCCACGTTTTGGGGGAGACAAAAGATATACATGTATGGAGTTTTTAGGAGAGATCTGTTCAGTTCCTGAAATTAAGACCATATGTAATGAGAAAATGGAACAAGACAGAGGAGATATCATAAGCTTATCTGCTAGAGCCAGACAGCATAAAACATACCTCCAGTTTGAACTGCAAGCTTCTTACAAGTGAAAGCACTATGCTGGAGAACAGTTTGAGGGTCGTTTTAATTGAGTAATGAAGGCAAATGGTGAGGTGGAGAATCCATGTCTGCTGTATGAAGGCTAAACAGTCAACACGGTTTTCTAGAGAGCCCATTGCGCCAAAGCTGTATGCATTAGAACAGGCAGAAGTTGGGTAACTTAATGCCCCAATAACAGTAATTTTTCTTCTTTAAAATAAAAAATGCAAGCACCCATCAGAGGGCAGGCATCCTTTCACCTCTAAGCCGACTGCAGAATAAGAAGCAAAGCAAGGTGAGGGGAGAGAAGGAACACACTTTTATTGTTTGTCACAAGACATGTTTTGTGATAAATCTGATGCTTGTCACAAAGCTGAATCTCAAACACAACCGCTACGAAAGCAGCAGTGATTATAAAATGCCAAGTTGGCAGCAGCTGATGGTGCCTGTCTGTAATAAAAGGTCAAATTACAGTGGTTATTTCTCTTGATCTGGAAAAGAAAAACAACACACACTTTCCTGACATGCTGTAGAAGAGTAATTGCTGGAAAATAGTGGCTTTTGAGGGTGCCTGTACATTACTGCCCTAGCTCTTTCCATTCAAGTCAGCAGTAGTATTTTCTCACTGACTTCAGCAGAAGGAAAGGTAGTCTGTGATGACCACCGCTATTCAGGCAATATACCATTTTCTTCTGTGGAATTCAGACTATAAGATGACATTCAATAAAAAACAATCCAAACCAAAATTTTGATCGACACTTTGCAGCACGGCTCATATTTAATATTAAATGTTACTAACAGTTTTAAAAAATCATGTCTGTCTATCTCAGGGGCAGGCAATTATTTTGGGTGGAGGGCCGCTTACTGAGTTTTGGCAAGCCATCGGGGGTCGCATGACAGGCAGCCAGAGGCAGATAAATATTAATTTTCTAAAATTTTAAGGGGCGCCACAGGCCGGAAAGAGCGGCCTGGCAAGCCGCATCTGGCCCGCGGGCCGTATTTGGCCACTCCTGGTCTATCTGAACATGTGCTACTATTACCACTTGCTATAAGTAGCACTAATAATCTCTTTCAGCATCTTCCTGTGTCTGAAAGGTGAAAGAAACATTCCCTTTCCTAGTATTTTGTACATGATGAAGCACTTTGTCTGTAGTCTCCTTCAGTCTCTCAGGTTGGAAGTTTAGGTCTTCCTTGTAGCAACAAAAGAGGAGGAAAAAAAAAAATAGGACCAGATTCCATTCAAATCTCTGAAAAACAGGTGAGGCTGGAGTTGGGTTTGTCCTCCCTTCCTCCTCCTCGCTGCTTTTTTGTGAGTCAGTCTTAAGGATTAGATAGTGATGCATTATACAAGTTGATCCATTCATGGATTTTCAAAGGCTTCAGCAGGTTCGCATTTCCAGCGGCTTGTACCTTAGTCCACTTAGCTGCCTTATAGGTGGAAGAGAACCTGGTCCTTTGTCCTTACTGGCAGGAGGTCGTTTTAGAGGGGCTGGAAGGATTTGCTAGGTTATAGACACACACCCTGTAATTGGGAGGCATGTGATAGAGAAGCTCCCTTTGTAGACGTTACATTAGCCCCTTATACCAGGACTACCGCTTCCCCATCATACTCCTACACATGCAGAGAGATCTCTCAGCATCTTGTCTCATTGAAACTGCACTCAATAAATCAGCAGCCTAACAAGGTAATCACGTACGTAGGAGGAACTGTATTGACAGAAGATGTGGTTGCAGTCAAATAATCAACAGGAAGATGAATAGTTCTGTAAAGGCAAACTAAGCCTGCATGACTGGCAAATTCAATGGCCAAGAGAAGCCTTCCTTACCATTTAATGCAAAGAGACCCCCTTACTTTACAGAAACCGAGTATGTTCTTTGCGTGTTGTTCATGAGACAATGGCTTCCTACAAGGAATCACAAAGGGGCATTAAGAGGGGATCGATTTGGGCAGAGATTCGACATGCACATAATCGTTGCTATAAACCAACATCACAAAATGAACTGTATGCCCCTCTGAGCTGACTTAGGGATGAAAACCTGACGTCAACCGAAGGGAACATGAAGAAACCAAAACCTTTCTTCAGGCCTTTCCCTTTGCTGCTATCCAACACCAACTGGGAAAAGCAAATCTGACAAACAGAACAGAAAGCTACACACTAAGCCTTTCAAACACAGCAGCAAGATCATAAACTTTTGACAGTCATTTGGTTAGAAATGAAAGACAACTGCAAGGACTGTGTTCAGCATGTTCACTAGCTTGTATTGCCTACATGGTTCCTGTGAATCACATCATCATGAAGTTTCTCTCCGATAGCAGCCATCTGAATTTGGCTTTGAGACTCATCACCTCTTGTACATAAAGGCACCTTTAAGAGTGCCATTTACACACTTAAAAATGCCTGTTGTAAACTACTTTACGCTGCTTCTGACATAATGGACAGAGAAGTTCTGGAGACAAGTCTTTTCAAGTAGGATAAGATGGTTTGGATCAGAACATAACCAACTTGATATCCACTTAATGAGGTTTCATCACATCTCATCATATTAACAGGAGCATACCATGAAGCCTTTTATGTGTTCCAGACTTGTACTGTATGCATACAAGCTAGTCTGTCCCTTACAGGAAAATACCATGCAATCAACAGAATGGCTCTTTATGAATAAAAAACATCTCTTTCCAAAAAGGATCCCAAAGCATGTTCATTGTGTTTCATTTTTAAACAGGACAATGTCATTCTCCCCTGAAATGCCACCTACTCAGGGTTTAAAAGCATATGCTGGAGGCATTTTCTGTAACCTCCCACCATACCTAGGTTGGCAAACTTTCACGATGAGAGTTCAGGATTTCTGGTTCAAAATCACTGTCTTTATGAGGCTATTTTGGGCGAGGGGTTCAGTCTGCCCTCAATTATCCACCCTAACCGAGTCTGCTCAAACTTGAGACCAAATGGGATCACGACAGAAGCTGGCAAAGCTGAATCAATGTAACGGGCTCACATTTGAGACCAGACCTCCAGAAATATTCGCTGGAACAGAACTTTAATGAAGGCTTGACTTGTACTTTCTGTAAGAGGCAATGACATCCTCTCATCTAAATGTCTAAGAACATGTTTTGCATGAACAAGTGTTTAGTAAAATGGTGACATGCTAGTATTTGTGTATATCATGGAAACATGTTGGAGCTGGAACAGGCAGACATAGATGGCACTGGAACTAAAGATCTGGTCCTTTATATTCGTCAGCTTAATAAAACTTTGTCATTAAACTTCTGTGTATGCTGGATAAATCCATGCCAGCTTCCAATGAAAAGCAAATGGGTGTTGATAGAGAAAGAGATAAATAATGAAGAGAGAGATGCCCTTGAAAAGGGAATGGGATGGAAGTAGACAGTAACTCAAACTCCCTTCAGTGTCCTACACTAAGCAATGAACTAAAACCAACTGTGCACAGTGGGAAAAGAGTTATCAGTGACTCTAAGGCCCCCTCTACACATTACATGTATCCTGCAATTACCAGGTTCATTGTGCAATTAATTTAGACCAGCTACACATCCAAATTAACAATCATGCCATAAATAGGTCCAACCAGCTATAAAACTATTACTGGAAAACATACAAATGTCATAGCTAGGTGCTATCCAGCTTTCATTTGCACCTGTAGTAGCAAGGTCTGCAGCTGACTGGGCTCGGGCTGGGACAGGAGCTCAACTTTGTCGACTCAGGCCCCACACCTCAAATGACTGCAGTTTAGATATGCACACTCCAGAGAAGCATGGAGAGACTCATGATTTCACATCACTCCAGAGCATCCACATTCCCCAACTTAGGGACTGTCAAAATACCAAGTGACTAAATGCTTTGAAATAATAGCAAGCTATTCATCACAGAGGAATAGAGCCCTCATCTGTATCTATGATTTATATCCACTGAGGATCTTCCCCTGGGAAATCAACCTAAATTTGCTAAAGGGAAAGTATTTGTAGATCTTCCTTTTGGTCAAAACTCTGGCCAGCTCTATAACTGACCTGTAGTAACTTATTTCCAAATGTTCCCACTTTGTGTATTTAGGGGAATTAATTAAAAACCACAGCTAGAACCTACCAGAGGGACCTCAATTATTAGCCTTTTGCAAAGACGTAAAACTATTTGATTCCCTTCTCACTGAATCAAGAGTTATACAGGCCTTTACTGCAGTTTGCCCTTTTGTTGGTAGAAAGAAAACTGCCATTTCAAATGCATTAAACTTCTAGGGATCTAATACTGAGGTTCTCCATAAATTTAGTCAAGGTTGAATGTATTTAGCTAATAATACCTATCTGACTTCATTGGCAGGAGAGCCGGGATTTAACTGATGTAAAGAGACATTATATCTATTAAAGCCTGACTGACACTAAAATTGATCTACCACATAGCCATTTCTGTTCTCTTACTATTCAAGGACTGTGTGTGCCAAATAATCAGTAATGGATAGGTGTCCATGTCCGGTATTAGCCCTGTTGTTTTGCATTGATAAGTAAAGTCTAGCCTAATCATGCAGTTAATCTGACGTGTTCTGCACACATATGTTTGGGTGGCAAGATGACAACTTCAGATTCACTTAAGGGTCATGGGCATCAAATCTTACAGCTTATTTGAACCTTGGGACAACGCATATTTTTAAGCAAGGAGACTGAAGTTGGATCTATAGCCCAGTCACCAAATGAAAAAAAAATAAGTTCCCTTTGATTGGTACTCTCCTGAATTCAACAGATGCAAAACACTGTCATTTTACTACATTCACTTCCAGCCTCTAGCCAGGAGCTCCCAGAGGCTTGAGATATATCCTAGTGGGGCTCAAATTTATGCTTGAAGCTGAGAGAGAGAAGTGGGGGAGGGAGGGGGAGACAGAGAGAGAACTGTAGAAGGGATTAATCTAGTTTTTGCACCACGTTATCAGGATGCTCATGAACTCTATGATACCTTCCAACTCCTTTGGCATTGAATTCTTGAGAAAGGAACATAATTTCACCAACTGGCTGCTTTTACTTTGTTTTGGGTTCAAGGGGCATATCCAATCCACCAAAGATAGCTCGTGGCAAACTTGCAAAATCCTGCATTTTTTATCTGTGCCAATCTTTCTAGAGGCAAGTGGGGTGACCTGCCTGCGACTGACCTAGGAAAATGACATCTGTAAAACCTAGGTGCATCTAAGCAAGGCATAACTAAATCGTGGACGTGACTAGATTGCTGTTGTGCCTAGATGAGTCCTTTCAGAAAATATATTGCAGTATCCAGGCAAAGAGTCTTATAAACATGGCTTAGCAAGAACCATGTCAATAAGGCTTTACATGTTCTTTCCTGCTCTGATAAACTATCTACAGGGTACTGAGGCTAATTTTGATTCTCTGCTTGAATCTGCCTCCTATGAAGTCACTGAGGGTTGCATAAGAATCAAGTCAGGGTAAAAATGGAATCCAATCAACCTTTTTCTGCTGAATTAAAATGTGCTCAATAAAATCATTGCTGAAGGCAATCAGGACTCATAGCAGAGATGCTATCCTTTATCAGACCAACAAGATTTTTGCAAAAGAAAGAAATTCTTTAATTGCAAGCTTTTGGGCACAAACACCCTTCATCAGGCATTGGAGAAAAGAATTTTTTTTGCAAAAATCTTGTTGGTCTAATAAAAGATAGCATCTCTACTACGAGGCCTAATTGCCTTTTCCTCTAGACCAATACGGCTACAACCTGGATACCTGAAATGATTCCTCACTCCTTCTCATCCCTTCTAGTAAGCAAGCAACCTGAAGTCATTTGGAGGCTGAGTCAAATCCCACTGAATTCAAGAGAGATCATCTTGAGATGGTTTTTTTTTGTTTTGTTTTGTTTTGTTTTTTTAAGGGAAAGAGATCCATTTACCAAATCAACCCCATTATAGATCAGAAGCTGGAGAAGAGGTGCCTCAGCTCCAGCAACAATCCCCAGAGAGGGGTTGGTCAGTGGCAGAAAGCAGAAAAGCATTTAAGAAGCCAATAGTGCCAGTCAAAGCATCCCTCCTCTTGGTTTCTAGCTGTTGAGTAACCCCATGTCTTTTCCTGCTCTACGTCCTCCGACTCCTTCTCAGCATGTTGGCAGCATCTGTCTTTAAAATCCTCTCAAACAGAGTTGCTGAATGAGAAAATGCAGAACACCGGGGGGGGGGGGTAATGAAAACCAAGCCACAGGATATGTAAAATGCTTATGGTACCTAAATGGGGCGATCTTCCATCCCCCAGAGGGTATCTCTGGTACCGCGGGACGTTAAATGGAGACAAGAGGTGGAAGTTTTTCTCCAGCAGTGGCTCTAGTCTGCAGGCAGAGGGGTCGGCAGAATGAAAAAAACTGTACACTTGGCTGCAAGCTGGGCGGACTTGACATACTGAAATGAGAGAGAGAAAGAAAGAATTCAGTATCGCTTCCTTAGCAACTGCTCACGTCTCTTGAGATATCCAAGCTGGAGGTAGGGTTAAACATATAGTCCTTGTACACTTTTCTGCAAATAATAGCCCAAACTGCCCACACAGGCAAAAAAAGAGGCAAGATTCTTCCGATTACATTATTTTCTATTTCTTCATAAAAAGAGCTATCTGCATGGCAAGGTAGCTTTACAGAGGGATCACAGCCTGAGAATGAGGCAGTCATGCTAAGGCTAAGACCAGCCTTTGAAACAAATGGAAACCAGGAAGTCAATAAAGTTTTAAAGCTGCTAAATACATTACTGAACATCACAGCGGCAAAAAACAAGGCATTGTGTCTTTTGAATATTTCAAGGCAAAATGGTTTGATGGGGCCATTAAGTTGGGAGGACTGAAATACAGATGAGAGCAAGAGCAGGTAGGTGAGAAAAAAAGCACAGCAAAATCAGGAGTCAATTTGTGGAAGCTAATGCATAAAAATGAGATTGTGCATATTACAACCCAAGACCCAAGCGTGTATGAAGCTTGCTAGAGAGACACAGCTACTGAGCCATTCAGTCTGCAATGCATTTACAACTGTAAATGGATTTTGGGGGGTGGTTGGCAGGAATGGGGGAGTAGTAGAAATCACCTGTTTGCTCAGCTAATGAAGCTCTCTTTCAGTCCAGTCTCCAGCTTCAAGATAGAGACATCTCTTGTATTCAAATGGGTGATCATACAGGCCTTTTGGGGTCCACGAGCCAGTTGGTACAGTTATTTCCCATCTAACCAAACCACATTTGGATCCCTGAACCTCTCCAGGTTAGCAGATCAAGCCATTATGGTCTAATTACACTAATAGACTTGGTGTATTATAGCAGCACATGCGTGTTACTACAGTCGACAACATTCATTAACTGCAGAAGTAAAGAATTGATTAGAGTACTTGTAACAGATGTTTGGGAATATTATGCCTGCTCCCAGTGAACTCGGTACAAGTAGGATCAGTCCCTTAATGTTTTCCAACCTGCTGCATGACATAATCATCTCAAAAAATGTCTTCTGTTAGAGTCTGCTATTGGTGCCTTTCACTGATCATACGGAACTGATGCTGTTCCTTAAAATAGACTTGTTTGTACAACATCCTACTTCAGTGTTGTTTAGAAGTACCAGTGATGCAAACCCACATGGAGAAAAATTAATTTAATGGGACCCTCTATTGCCGCAGTACATCACCATCCCTAAGGGACGTAACTTCACAAGCCCCCTAGCTAAGGCAGCGCTGCTGTTCTCATTGTACAGCTGAGAACCAAAGCACAGAGAAACAAAATCACGTGGCCAAGGTGACCTTAGGCCTGGTAAGTCCCATATTAGCATCCTATCCAGTGGCACTGAATCTTCTGCATATTAAAACCCCATCTTATAACAGAAAACAGAAAGCATGATTTGGCATTCTTCCTCCCAGTCTCAGATACATGTTTCCATCTAGTCCCAAACAAATAAGGGAGGGGAAATAGGATGCCACATTTTGGGAACAGGCTTTTCTCTGCTTGCAGCTGGAGAGGGGAAGGCCATCTGCCCAATACACTTGAGAACCTGCATAGGAGAGGATGGTTAAGCTCAAAACCTATGTGCTGCAAGGCTATCTAGTGGAGTTTGTCTTTGCAGCCCTTTCCACAAGACAGCATCCTCTAATTACAGGAGCAGCAAGCCACTTCAGTTCACTGTCTTTTCAAAAGGTGACAGTCCAGGGGTTTAGCCAGAACCTGGACAGAAGGGGATGTACTTTGGCTTCACTGCTGCATATTTGCCTCAGCTGCAATCTTAACTGCACGTGCTCTTTGTAGGAGGAATGAAAGAACTAAGGCACTGCTGCTAGAAGGGAACTGCAAGCCAAATCATGCAGACTGCAATTATGACAGGCATTTAGGGCCAAATTTTTGTGCCAAAAGTGTCAAACAGTACCAAATTCTGGCCCTCACAGAATCCCCAACTGCATTTAGGACAATGGCACAGAAACAGACAGACAATCGCACTTATTTAGGGCATTCGCTGGTGTATACAGGCAGGATGCTCTGCCAGGAACAGCACAGCAGACTGTTCAGACATTTCCAGTGATCTCATCATCAGTTCTCACGGTAATAAGAGAAACTTTTCTGTGGCATTGCCAAGTGTCTGCTACAGATACCCATACCTCAAGGTACAGGCAGGTATTCATCTGTCAGCACACGAGTTGCTAGACATGTGTTTGAAGATCGTCCCAAACTGTGGCACAAGTGCCAAGAACATTTCTGAAATCTGATCTAGTTCCCAAGTTGGGCAACACTGAGTTTTACCTGGAAAGACCAAAAAAAAAAAAAAAAAAAAAAAATCTGGTCCAGTTCGAGCTAAAACGGCCAAACCGCATGCTTTATTTATTGGTTTATTAAATCAAATCAACCGTTAAAGCGTTATATTGGCATCCAGCCTTTGCTTAGACGTTTGGAAGTGATTATAGTATCAAAAGACAGCAGTGTGCGCAGCTTATCTGTGCATAAGTCAGGAAGGTACTAGTCACCCCACAGATGCATCGCTGTTTGGAACTGGCCAGAAAGTAAGCTACAGCTTTATGGGGTGCATTGCATTGCACATGCAGAAGCAGAGAAGTGGTCACTACTGAAAACCTTGCCAAGACCAAGGAGCACGGGAGTGTCAGGGCAGAGTGATTCCTTCATAGGGAACGAATGTAGATGAAACACAGGTGTTCAGTTCCCCCTCCCTTTTTATGCACTCTCTCTAATGGGTAGCAAAAACTTCAGCTCAAACCCTGCCCTTGCAAGGTGTCAAGTCCTGAAGATACGAATCCTAATGCTCTCCTGAAAAAATGCTGCGGCACTGCTCTTGCATGGTGGGGAAACCCGTAGTTGACCTGGTTCTGGTGAGGGGTAAGCTTGTCCCTTATTGTGAGCTGCACTATATGCTGCCTTCCACATTGCCTGACTCACTCCGGGG
>JAGPOW010002118.1:9235925-9248701 GCA_030014935.1 Caiman crocodilus | reverse complement strand
AAGCTTTGGTAGCTGACTCGCTTTGGAGGAGTTTCGGCCCAGTTCGGGAACTGAATCTCCAAATCTGAACTGAATCAGGAGACCAATTAAAAGCTCCAAATTGATTTGAAGCATCCGAATTGATTTGGAAAAAGCTTCGAAAAAGATTTGTCCGCTTCGGAGATTCAGCCATAGACTAAACAGGCGGTTGACACGGCTGCCTCCAGCTGGTAAGCCTGTTGGGGTTGGGGAGGGAGGAGGGAAGGGACGTGGGGGAGGGAGGGAGGGATTGGGAATGGGTCTAGGGACAAGCTGCCCAGCTGAGGTGGGGGGGCATTACTTGGGGAGGGGGATGGCGGGGTGTGGGATGAGGGTGCAGCAGCACTGGAAGCAGGAGCTCTACCCTGCTGCCACTTGCAGGGCACCGCACGCTGCCTGGGAGCTGGGGCAGCTCCACGTGTCAGCCGGGGCCTGGCAGCACTCAGCCCCAGGGGCCCCAGCTCTCCAGCAGCGCGCGGCACCTGCTAAGCCACACTGCGCACACGTCATGGGGCAGCTGCCATGCACGTACCAGTTGGGGAGCGCAATCCTTGCCACTCCCCACTGTGCGGGGGCCTCTGTCACAAGTACCCAGAGGCCCTGATTCCACTGCTGCATCCAGTGAGTGCGGGACTTTATTTTATTTTAATTTTTTTTTAATGTGACAGGAGGCTAGGGCCGGGCAGGGCAACCATGGGGGCTTCTCCCGTGGCTCCCCCCACCAGGGAGAGGCAGACACAGCTGGAGGAGCCATGGGAGAACCTGCAGCCACCCAGCTGTGCCTGCTTCTCCCCAGGTGATCTGAACCACCGAATCTTTCCGAATCAACGCCGAATCATCTGAAGCAGATTCGGCTGAATTGATCAATATTCAGTGATCCAAATCTCCAAATCGAATCATTGTCCTCAGAATTGGCTGAATCTGAATCAAATACTTCCCTATTCGCACAGGCCTAGCGCTTGTTACCTTTTAAAAAAAAAGTAACATGCATTGTGGGTTGGTCTACGCTACCAATTCTGGTGCCAAAGCTCTGTCGCCTTAAGGTGAGAAAAGATCACAGCCATTAGTTCGCATCCCTTTGCCAGCCACCTGCCCCCCTGCTGCCTAGCTGCAGCTCTGACAGAAGGGAGCTTCTGTTCAGGGAAGTGTCAGTACGCTACAAGTTAGCACAAGACAGCCCT
Source organism: Caiman crocodilus (assembly GCA_030014935.1). Lineage (NCBI taxonomy): Eukaryota > Metazoa > Chordata > Crocodylia > Alligatoridae > Caiman > Caiman crocodilus. Next base: position 9,247,502 of record JAGPOW010002118.1, on the reverse strand, counting down.
GCCAAAGCATAGGGAATGAGCCAATTTCCATGCTTAGGTGCCCTTGTCACCTCACAGTCCAAAACTGGGAAAGCATCTCTACATAAAGAGATCATTTTTAAGGACTGAACTGATATATGTAGAAAACTAAAAGTTTTCTTAAATCACTGGAGAGAGAGGGACTTTTTCACACATTTTACTACAGAATACATAATCTCCCTCTCTCTCACTTCCTGCATTTCCAGCTACGCCCGTGCTACTCTCTAATAGATTAGCATTAACCTAGTGAGAAATCAGGGTGAGGTGTAACACATTTAAGTTTGTTTTTAAGCTAAAATATAGTTTTGCTTAAAATCTAGTGGTTTTTAGTAACAAAAAAATAGATATCTGAACGATATCTAAAGATATTTAAAGATATCTAAAGATGCAAGGAGGATTGTGTCATTTCTTAAGTTCTTTTGTTATTCCCTGAACGCACATTTCTTTAACACTGCAACTCTTAACTGTATGTTGTCACAAACTCCTTCTGAACTGCATTAGCTAGCTCAATCAAATTTGGTAAAAATGGTAGCAAAGATCATTCTGTATTACTTGGCCACCTTATGTTTTAAAAAAAGCTAATTCTGTGGGCTTCAATAGATGTCCTGCAAATTCTGTAACGCTCCCTTTTCCTCTTCCTTGGAGTTACGCCATCTGTAGAAAAAGCTTGTCCACTTCTGATGAACAAAGGCTGAAAATCAAAACCTTATTAGTGGAATACAGGCACATATTGTAACTTCATCCTGGTTTGTTTTCAGATTAAAGGATGGGTTTTGCTTTTCTTTCCCAGAGTCATAAGTAACCTATAGGGAGGATTTAATTCATTTTGCTACTGGACTGCAAACATCTTTTCCCCAGAACAAGTGACAACAAAATACCAATATTCTGATGCTTAAATTTGTAAGTGAGAGATCAAGAGCCCAAACTTGAAAAACTAGTTTTAGTCAGCAGAGTCTGTTATAAAGTGGGCCGAACGCAGCGCTCACCTTAAAGAGCCCAAGAGTTTCTTTCCAGTACAGAAAAAGAGCCCTAGGCGAAGGACAAGAATTCTTGACAAATTCTGTGATATCCAAGAGCTTGTTTTGTTGTGGGGAAGGTACTTGAAACCCTCCTGTCCTAGTAGTGATAAAGGGAGTAGGCAGCAGGGAATAGGGAGAGCCCCCCACTCCCCCACCGCACACACGCACACCATACTGATTCGAAAGCCAAAAGAGAATAAATCAATGAACCCCACAAAAAAGGAACGCACTGACTGCATCCACAGAGCTAGAATAAAATTACCTCGAGCTATTACTGACAAAAGAGGCAGGCTGGAGTACAGCGTGGTGGCAACTTTACACTGTACCCGAGTGCCCACAGAACTGAAACTTGGGAGCACAGATCAGGGTTTCTCTCTCTCTATTAGCATCATTCCCAAGGAAATACAGAAAGAAAAACAGAAAGGAAAAAAAATAATTAAAAAGCACAGAAGGATACAGACATAAAAGCAAACAGTCCACACTACCTGGGAGGAGACACACAGACAAAGGAAGTGAGGAACCTTTCATGCTATGTAAATATATGTAGTTGAAAAGCTTTCCTACATTTCAGGGAAGCTAATTAAGAATACTGTTTTGATTTATTTGTTGCTTGAATCTTGAAACCCAGTTGTTAAAATGTCCATGAATATTCAGCATAACAGAAGTATGAACAGCATATACACCACGGGGTGTGCCAAAAGCAGTTAAAATAATTCCCTGGGGAACAATGCAAAGTGTAAGAAAGGTAAGAGTTGTCTTTGCAAAAAAGTGGTGGGAGACGGGGAGGGGGCAAAACTTTTTTTTTTTTTTTCTGAGGAGTCTGAAAAGGTTTCAACCAAGTCTACGTAAACAAACGCGGAGGGTGCTGCTCCTCTGGCATTACCAGTCTGCATTCAATTGCACTCTTATTGCCTCTACTCAGTTATCAAAGAATAGTTACCTAGACAGGAAAGCGTGATGCTGGGTTATGGTATCACAGTCATAGGTGGATGAGTCACTCTGTTTCCGTGGCAACGGTTGCCTTGGTTCCTCATCCTCCATAATTCCCGAGATGTCAATATTGCTTTTGCTTAGGCGTTTGCTGCCACCCAGATTGGAGTCCTCTGCTAAGAGAGGATTATCCTTCAAAGGACGAACAAAGCAAAAAGAAGATTTATGCGGTGACCATAATAAAACAGAGCTAATATGGAGCAGTTGCATTCATGCATTTGATCTTACATGATCCAAAAGATGGTGGAATTGTTAACTTTACTCTCTACAAGGGGAAGAAAACAAGGGAACTGTGAAAGGAACAACGGTCTGATCATCTTTTTGTTGTCTCACCTAGAAACAAAGGCAGAGAATGGAAAGCAGAATTGACTTCAATAGTTTGTAGAGCGCTCTATAAATACTTAATCAAAGTCATGAAGAGCCCGATCCAACTGAACATAGCACAAATTATATATAATGTGCGTCAGCAGATCAGCATTCCCTGCCTCCCAGATGTGGGACCTGATCGTGAAAGATGCTGAACATCTGTAGATCCTAGGATAAAGCCAGTCCTTTAGCAGGACTGGAAAGTAATTCAATTGCTCATGTTTCTCACCCCTTCCAGGTTTTGCCAGCAGCCTCCAGCCCTCACCCTTGACTTGGTTACAATGGGCAATATATTGCTTGTAAACAAATCCATGATGGTCAAAGCAAACTTATATGGGCCAAACCCACCAGTGCGCATGTGACATCTGCCTGTGTAAGGCCTGAAAGGATTTGGTCCCAAGTTAGTCCCATGTCCAAATCATTTGTAACCTATTTTCTGCTTGGTTTCTGCAAACAAGGAGTGCATGAGAAAATGCCCAAACATCTATTTTAATAGAATGACAAGCATGCAAAAAGCAGCATAGTGTACTGAGAAAACCTTCTAAGACAATTAACCTCTTGTAATTGTCTAATTATCAGTTTTCACCCATATCCTGTTAGCTCAAAAAATACAGTATTAGCATTCATGGGCTGATATGATACAACCAACATTATCATCTTAATAACTCCTGCAAAAGATTGGTTTTGTGTCAGCATGCTTATAGAAACAATTGGTACAACAGCTGGAAATCACTACCAATCAGAACAACATGCAGTTGGGAGTCTCAAAAAAGTTTTTTTTCCTTATTACCACATCTCCCAGTAACAAGTAACAAAATAAAGACAATGCCAAATATCCTGTTAAGGTTCTTTGAAGACTCAGGGCCCTTCCGACTTAACACTGAAGCTATGCGTAATGCAACAGCTAGCCTCATCCCTCAGAGCCTGCATGGAGTAGCTGCTACTGCTAATGAGCACGAGGGCCTTCAAAGCAGGGGCTGGAGATCTGAAAGGGTCATATAGGAGCAGACGGCTCCGAATACTGATGAAGGGAGAGCTCGCTGTGGCTGGAAGCAGGCACTGCTTTGGCAGATGTGATGTTAAAACAAAGAAGTCCTTGTCTAGCATGAGCAGAGAACACCCTACTTGAATGTACATCATGGGTGGCACAGAATAAACCTGTAGTCTCATATGGGGACTCTTATTATCTCATCAGTACTTTTAATAGCTTTTCTTAGGAGGGTAGTGAGTTTCCAAAATCAAAATTCCCCACTGCCAATATGTTCCCCAGTAGAATTCCTTTAGCAGCAGTAATTCTGAAAAGCAGAGGGGAATATCACTTCTTTTCCTGTTCAGACACCATCGTGATCTCAAATGAATTCCCAACTCTAAGTAACTGGCCTAATAACTTTGGTGAACTGTCACTGTTCTGTAGCTTGTTCACAAGTAGCTGCATTATGAATGAACATCTACATTGTGATTTTCTTCAGTGCAATTTCCACAAATATTCGGCGATCATCGCTTATAATCCAGGCTTGATGGATGTGCCATCCTATAAATTTTTTGGCTGTTCATGGCTGGCTCACAAAGGAGCTGAGATGCATACATGCAGAGTGAAACAGTCAGCTGGAGCTCAGTCCACAATCCATGGAGCTCAATGACTTCCAGGGTTTGCAAGAGACCCTTTAAATACTGTATCGTAGCCTCTTGTGTAATGCCAATCACTACGTCTTCTGATAGTCCAGAAACCAGTGCTAGCATTGCCAACTCTCGGGATTCATCACAAACCTGGCCCATGGTTTGAGTTAATCGTAGATGTGCAATTAAGGGCGTAATGGCTTCTGATGTGCAATCCTCACATATGCATAGCAGGAGGCGTGACTGCATCAAGCACCAGATCCCATCACGTCACATTGCCCATCCAAGAGAAGTCCAGGCTCCTGATCCCGGGATCCCACTACAGGGGCAATACGGCAAGCTGCCATGGCTGAGAGCTCAGAGCAGCTGATTAAGCAACTAGTGGTTAATCACGTCTTAAGTGTAACATATGCCAGGGCCTCAGATAAAGACAGTGATGTCAGGTGACTATTACAAAATATTAACTTTAATTTAAAACAACAAAAGCCAAAAGCCCCATGAGCTTCTAAACCATCTGGACTAGAGAGAGTCTTGAAAGCAAGAACCCCAGAAGGTACAGAAGCTGCAAAATCTCAAATTTATTATTTTTTTAAATTTCTCCACTTTTTTTTTTTTTTTCCTTTTTCAGGATGATCCAATGCATGGTTCTGAAAAAAGACCAAATACAAAATGCTTGCTCCCATCTAAACCCATGTGTAGACAATTGTGTGTGGTACAGCTGAAGTAGCAGAGCTTTGCTCTGCAAAGGAACAACCTGCAGCAGTGGCAGGTAAAATCATCTTAATCATTTGAAAATGAGCAGCTTTTCCTATTTTCCTACTGGGCTTCCATTCTCCTTGCACCCGGGCTTCTTCAGCATTACTGGGCCATCTCTGCAAAATGACTTTTTGCACAGCTTGACAAATTTTAGAGCTCTACCGAAAGTATTGCCTACAGAGTGCAATGCAGTGCTGTGCAGACAGCTGGGCTGTTCAGGGCTGGCTGTGGTAGTGATAGCCTCACACATGCATTACTGCATTAATGTTGTACTCTGCCCAGGAAAGCAGGATATATTAGCCTGGATGAGTGTCACACTGTATGTCCACAATACCTCCGGTACCTGAGCTAGCTCATGTACTGTGCCATGCAGAGATACCTTGAGTGGAAAACACCCAGACTTCCTTCTTCTACTGCGTTGCTACAAATAAAATGGAAGTTGGCATTTCAACTGCACACATTTAATACTGGGCATTTCATTTTTCTCCGAGATGTGGTAGGGTGCTTGTGCTCTTTTTATCCGGAAAAAAACCCACCATATTGCCTGCAGAAAAAAACCCTCCTTCAAATAAGTATCGGTTAGTTTTAGATTAGATTTTACATGAGTGAAACTCCACTTACAGAGCACGCACATGTCCGATGAGGTTCTGGAGGGGGGTTGCATGGCAGGGATCAGTAGTTCTGACAGGGAAAGGGATTAACTATTCTTCCCCTAGTGAAGTCTGCCAGCTGTTGGCTAACGACTGCACTGGAGGGAAGGGTTCAAACTCCACCCCTGTACCGCATAAAAACAATTCTTTCCTGACCCAATTTTCTAAAACAATTTTCCTGACGCAATTTTCTGACGCATGGCTCTCTCCAGCATCCTCTTTTGGACACAGTGGGATCATACATGGAAGCACTTCTAAAATTTCTTACTCATTTCTCACCCTAAGATCAGGTCTTCAGCATCCTAGCTGGTTCAAACAGAGAACTGCTCCCCTTGAAAAACTTGCCATTTAAGTAGACAAACTGATAAAAGGCTGGATAAAAAGTGAAGTCGCTCCTGTTTTATTGAAGGGAAACTGGGGCACAGAGGGAGTAAGAGCACGCACATGCCCAACATCACACAGGAAGCCTGAAAACTAATTGGAATTTAAATCTTGAGCCACAAAGAAAACACGAGCGCAGGTAAAGCATGCACAGCACTCTCCGCTTTGCACTGTGCCACTGCAGCATTTCTAAGTCCCCCATAAAATCAAGATAACGTTATACAGGCCCAGGAAAAGACTTCCCTCAGCCACAGTGGTCAGGCCTAACTTACTGTAAGCTGCTGTGCAAGTTCCTTGCCATCAAGTTATGTCAGACACGCAACCCGATAAAGCAAAGCCTGCAGTTTACCTCTAGTGTAAGCTTGCCCGTTGGCCTCGCTAACTGGCCTCAATGCTGCCCTGCAATAATGGCCATGAGGACCATTTAGACCATCTACCTTTCCAGTAATGACTCCGTCTGCTGAGAATAGTTAGTTAGTAAGGGAGCTAAGGTAACTACCTTTCTAAAAGGGAAAGGCAGGACACATGCTGGCCGCCTTCTGGCACCCGAACAGCCGGACCAGAGCAAAGTGGAGCAGGGAGTGGCTGCGGACCGCCCGGCATGGGATCAAAGCGCCCTGCTCTGCTGCCTTTCTCTGGGAGCCCCACACAGGAGGCGCACTCCCTGCCCACTTGGCGACAGCAGGGGGTACAACTCTGTACCACCGCTGCCCCCGCGGCTGCCAGGTGTGCAGGAGGTGCTTGCCATGGCAGTGTGGCCAGCACAGGGCCCCTTGGGCATAGCAGCAGGGTGGGGAGCCCCAAGCCCACAGTGGGCAGCCTGCATCTGTCCCCACCCTGCACACACAGCTGGGGGAGGACATGTGCCCCGGCCCCATACTCCCTGCCCCCTGGACAAGCCACTCGTGGCTCTGTCCTGCTCCACACCCTGGCACCATGCACCTCCTTGGCTGGGCATTGCTTCCAGCCCCTGCCCCGCTCCCTCCCTCACTGTGGGAGCCTCAATCAGCTCCCCTGCCCACCCTCCCATAGACTTACTTGCAGGGAGCTGCTCTCCACGCTTCCCAGCCATGTGCATGTGTGTGGGCACCTGCCACTTCCTGCATATCCTTGCGAGTCCAAGACAAATGCTGTCCTGAAGTCATGCAGCCCAGGACCGGGACTTTAAGTTCCCATGCCAAGATTGCCCCATCCAATTAGGGATGGGTGGTCCTCCTGGGGGGGGGAAGGGGGGGGACTGTCAGTGCTAAAGACAGGTCTTTGTCCAGCCAATGCCCTGGCAACAAAACTGAGACCAATTTCAATTCACAAATGAGAGCAAACAGCCATTAGATGGGAAAGGCTTTCAGTCACAATTGACCTAGGCCAGGCATTCACCAGTTGCCAGAGGGTGAAAGGATCTATTACCTAGTAATTGATCCCCCTAAGCCATCTAGTCCTGAGAAACAACAATAACTTCTCTGGTCACTTTTGTGGCAGTATCACTATCAATTTGTGCAGAACCACTGCCAGTGGAAGCACATAACAGTCACTGACACTTGAGAAACCCTATACATTGTACAAAAATGGTTATGTACAGTAAGACTAAGATAAAGGTGATGTGGTTCATAGAATCATAGAAAAATAGGGTTGGAAGAGACCTCAGGAGGTCACATCTAGTCCAAACCCCTGCCCAAAGCAGGACCATCCCCAACTAGATCACCCCAGTCAAGGCTTTATCCAGCCAGGCCTTAAAAACCTCCAAGGATGGAGCTTCCACAACCTCTCTGGGTGATCTGTTCCAGTGCTTTACTACCCTCCTAGTGAGAAAGACTTTCCTATATCCAACCTAAACTTCCTTTGCTTCAACTTGAGACCATTGCTCCTTGTCCTGTCATCTGCCACCACTGGGAACAGTCCAGCTTCATCCTCTTCTGAACCCCCTTCAGGGAGTTGAAGGCTGCTGTTAAATCCCCTTTCAGTCTTCTCTTCTCCAGACTAAATAAATTCAGTTCCCTCAGCCTCTCCTCAAATGTCACGTCCCCCAGCCCCGAACCATTTTTGTTGCCCTCCACTGGACTCTCTCCAATTTGTCCACATCTTTTGTGTAGTGGGGAGCCCAAAAGTGGACACAGCACTCCAGATGTGGCCTCACCAGTGCTGAATAGAGGGAAATAATCACTTCCTTCAGTCTGCTGGCAATGCACCTACTAATGCAGCCCAGTATGCTGTTAGCCTTCTTTGCAACAAGGATACACTGCTGGCTCATATTCAGCTTATTATTCACTCTAACCCCCAGGTCCTTTTCTGCAGAGCTGCTGCTTAGCTAGTTGGTCCCAAGCCTGTACTGGTGCATGGGACTGTTCTGTCCCAAGTGCAGGACTTCGCACTTGTCCTGTTAAACCTCATGACATTTGTTTTGGCCCAATCCTCCAATTTGTCTAGGTCGCTCTGAATCCTAACCTACCCTCCAGCATATCTACTACTCCCTCCAGCTTGGTGTCATCTGGGAACTTGCTTAGGGTGCACTCTATGCCATCTTCCAGATTGTTAATGAAGATATTGAACTGGCTTCAGGACCAACCCCTGGGGCAATCCACCTGATACCGGCTGCCAACTAGACCTTGAGCTATTGATCACTACCTGTTGAGCCAGATGATATAGCTAGCTTTCTATCCACCTTACCATCCATTCATCCAACACATACTTCCTTAGTTTCAATTTAGGTACAAAGTAGCAGCATCCTAATCCAGGGCTGATTCTTAATCCTATGCAACATGGCCAATTTGTGCTTTCAACGATGAGTCAAAAAGCACTGCTGAAGTTTAAATCTCGTTAGTTTAAACACCTCGAGTCACATTCAGGGTCAGTTGTCTCTGGTCCGCTGCACAGGAACACTAGGCCAATTTGTCACAGTTATTTTAACAGTACCCAGAAGCAGCACTGAGAAATAAATAAAACAATGGCTAGAAAAAGAAATCAGAAAACATCTCATATTAGAAGAAAGCTGTTGAGACTCCTGACAATATTATTTATTTCCATTTAAAAGATTCAAAAACCCACTGGCCAAAGCTGTGTGTACCATAAGAGGCCATTAACAATTCAACTGAATCTCGGCATCATTCGAACGATCAGTTCAGTGGAAGCTCAGCTAGCCACCTACAAACAACTTGTCTGCTTCTTCTTCCTTGTAAGAATCAAACCCTTAGCCATCTCCAATAACCCTATCAAACAAATGTCTGCTTCTACAAGACCTCGAATCCTGCAAAATGCTCTTTTGCCCGCAGCAGCAAAAAAAGAGCATAATTCTTCTCTTCTGTGAGGCAACATATCTTAGGGAGCAGGGTACTTGTACAGGAATTTGGAGACAAGGGCTAGATTTATGGGCCAGCTCTGACTGGCCTGGGTCATTTAGGGTGCCTGCAGACATGCTTGAGGCTGCTCCGATGCGCTGTAATTACAGTGTGTTGGAACAGACTTGATTAATCATGGCTGCTGGAGTGTGGTAATTACATCACTCTAGCCAGCCACTGCATCTTGTGCATCAGCAACCCCGTTCCTCAAAATGCTGCTGGGGATGCTTTAATTAAAGCTCATTGAATGAGCTTTAGCCCAAGTGCCTCCACTGCCCTTTTGAAGCACGGGGATGCTGATGCATGAAATGCTGCAGCGCTTTAATTTGAACGGCTCTCGGCATCACTTTAATTAAAGCATCCTCCCTCTCCCCCGAAGCATGTATAAAAGGTGCTCTTAGTCTCTAGCTGTAAAATGGGGATAATCAATACTGACCTCCTTTATTAAGTACTTTCAGATGCATATTGCTACATACTCTGGAGCAGGGGTGGGCAAAATGTGGCCCACCAGGCCATTCTATCTGGCCCGCGGGGCCCCTAAAAAAATTTAGAAAATTAATATTAATCTGCCCTGAGCTGCCTGTCATGTGGCCTGCAATGGCTTGCCAAAACTCAGTAAGCGGCCCTCCGCCCAAACTAATTGCCCACCCCTGCTCTGTAGGCATTAATACTGTTAGCCTGGTCAGAGCAGAATGCCACTTGCTGTATTCCCCTAGATTTTGGCAGCATGCAAACAACTCCTCAAATACTGCTTTCACTAGTCTTATCCACGTAAGAGTAGAGAACACAAATTTCTCTCTGTGTATGATGAAAATTCATACTGTAATTCTCCTCTGAGTTATTCTGTGTGCGCTAGGACTCAAAAGATGAGAGAAATAAAGATGGTATATGTTAGCACTGCTGCAGGGGAATTTTGTCACTATTTCTATTATAATTCCCTATTTACATTTCCATAACACATTAACACCCCCTCTCTCAATAAAAGTTGCTAGAGCTTACGGCTGTGAGCCATTCAGAGAATATAACGTGCAGTACATTACCCATCTAACTTATTGCCATAAAGCATTTGAAATGGCTGGTGTATGAAGGGAGCTATATAAACCTAATTTATTCTATTTTTAGAGTTCTTAACTAGACCATAAAATTCTTCTCTGGGTTCTGGTTTAGAGTACAGGATTCCCAGCCTCATATGCAATTAGTTTCATCCTGCGGATGCCTCTACACTTGGCAAATAAAATAATTCTATTGTACTTATTTCTCCTGCTCTCTCAAGCTCCTCCCCCAATATCAGCTGTCTTTATACCATGATCCTTGGTAGTGAATGAAGGTCACTAACTCATATTCTACCCAGGCCAAGAGACCACCATCAGCAACAGCTGTTGGCCAAGTGACAACGATACCACTGGGAACAATTTCCTTGATTTTGAGAGGTGATGAAGAACACACAATGGCTTCTGAGCTTATTGCTGGACTGTGCTAGAAGTTAAATGGTAAGCCAGCTGGCAAGGTTTGCCAACGCTGCTTTCAGTGGTCTGAGACTGGCCTGTTTTGCAAGCAAAATACAGGTGAAAAAGACCATCTGCTCTCACCAGCAAGCTCAGGTGGCCAAGCTGCAGACCAGCACCTTATTCCTTAGACCCTAGCCGAGCTGCTGTACATAACACTTCTCCAACAATTTGCACTCCTAAGATCAGACTCCTGCAGTTGCATTGATGCAGGCCTTTATGAAGCCCCAGACAGAAGTGGCTGCAGGACCATGACTGCGTTTCCTGACCTGAGCTTTCTGTGATATGTCCTATACTGGGATGCTTAAGGGCTGGACATTGGAAATCTAGAAAAATGGAACCAGCATGGTGGTTCATTATAGGACTACATACTGTCTTGCCAGTACTTGGACAACATCTGGTTTCTTTAAAAAAAAAAAAAAAAGAAAAAGTCATTCTAATCTTCTTTAATACTCTTCATGCCTGGTTCTCAAAATGCTGAACAAAGGTGCTTAGCAATCATTACCTCCATTTTAGAGGTATTGAGAATGTAACACAAAAGGACATGCCCCTGGTAACAAAGCCAGCCAGGTCTTTGAATCCTGGCTTCATTCCCTCATGCCTTGATGCTTAAGTAGATTTATTTTAAAAGGATTATTTGAATTCATCCTAGACCTTTCCCTCCTCCCCCACCCTGCTGCATGTGCGTACAATTATGTCATTTGAATATTAATCTTTAAAAGCACCCTGATAATTCTGCTGCTTCTCTCACAAACTACTTTTCTGAGCAGATTTTCCATCTCCAAAAATATCAGAATTTCATATTCTTCATTAGAACAGGGTCCAACAAGAGGCATCAAGGTGCACTTCGTGGTTTGTTCACCCACTCCTCCAGTGACTGGCATTCCTCGGTCTAATCCTTCTCATGAGCCATTAAAACAGACTCTTGAACATGTCTTAAAGC
>JAGPOW010002118.1:9221788-9235260 GCA_030014935.1 Caiman crocodilus | reverse complement strand
CAAAGAATTGTCACTGGGAATTAAAAGCTGAAATGTTTGCTAGCAATGCACTTCACCGTGCCTATGTACTTGTTCTTGCAAGCAGCTGCTTTATCTGGTTAGATACACCCCGGGACATTTACCTGTGGGTTTTTCCTTACCTGTATGCTGCTGATGCTCCCTCTCCTGCTACTGTTCTGACTCTCGCCGGCTGCACTGGCACTATAGCAAATGGCATCGAACCCCAAAATTCCTCCAATGCAGTCACCAATGAGGCAGACCTGTAGAAATGAGAGGTTACACGGGATGTACTCAAAGGTATTTTCCAGCTATAATTCCTATAAATGCAATAGCAGCCTGGAAGCAATTATGGCTCCCTGACCCTGACCACCTGAATGCATTAGCCTTGAAAGAGAGAGAGCAGCTTGGAGGCTACTCAAAACCACACCACAGGTGCCGAGGATCCACTGGTTCCAGTGCCAGTGGGTACTGGCATGGTGTCACCTTGCCTTGTCTCTCCTCTCCCTCACACCCCAGGTGTTCCTTATGGCAAGGGCTGCTGGCACAGGGACTCTTTCCACCAACTTCATACTGGCAAAGATTTCCCTTCATCAGACAAAAATCCTTCCTGGATACTTACGGCCAGAATCCAGTCCAAATGGTTTGGATCTCCAGGGAATCTGGCCCAACAATCTAACATACCCTTTAGATTCATATGAGCTGTTTACTTCTTCCCAGATGCAGAAAGGGGGCTAAAAAAAGATCGTTGGAAAAATGAAAACATGCTGCTGTTCACTGGTCAAAGCCCAGGAGCAAAAATGGCAAGACAGGGCCGCAGTGGAGAGGATGTATCACCCTGGCATGTAAAGGTGTAGGGCATTTTTATACATGCTCCAGGAGTGGGAGCGAAAGGGAGGGCACTTTAATTAGCATGGCTCCAAGAGACATGCTAATTAAAGCAGCATCTCATGTATCAGCATTCCCATGCTTCAAAATGGTGGCAGGGATGCTTTAACTAGCTTGTCAAACGAGCTTCAGTTAAAGTGCCGCCACTGCCATTTTGAAGAGTGGGGACGCCGATATATGAGACACGGAGGCTGGCTGGAGCGCTTTAATTAGCACATGAATTAAATCGAGCCTGCTCCCACACGCTGTAATTACAGTACATTGGAGCAGCCACCCCGCACGTGTACAGGCACCTTTAGTATTCAGATCAAAGTCTTTGGATGGAGTTTGAAATGTTTGGGGAAAGGAAACTCATTAGTGTGGGGCCAGGAAAACCTCCATTTCTCACTGTGGTCCAACACGCAGCAGCGAGGCTGTTCTAGCGAGTTGCCATCAAAAGGCAAACACTAAAAAATGCAGGCGAGTCCTCCTTTAGGGCATCTTCTACTTCCATAACAATTCCCAGTCCCAAAGCCTTAAATAGCATTCACTTCAATGACGTTCAACATACTAACAACCTTTTAATACAGTCACTTTTGACTCAAAACACTATCCCCATCAATGTTTCATAAGGTCCCTTCCAGCTTTGTGTGAATCTGTGAATGTCTGCAGTAAAGACCTGAACAATTTCAGGCTACATTTAATCCTATCTCTAAGTTCACTTTTCTATATGTGGAGGATAAATGACATAGAGTCCCCATGATAATGTTGTTTTTGTTGCCTCGGGTTGGTCTCAGTTTTCATTTTGAGGGAGGTGTAGGGGCTCACAGTAAGATCGGAGACCAGCTGTGCGGGTTGCTGTATATAACATAGCAAGAGGGAGTTCTCTGCTGAGGGCAGTTTGCAATGTAAATAGGTTGGACAGAGAAATGGTGGAAGAGGAAACAACCCAGAGTGGCGGAGGTAAGAAAAGGTCAGAAAGCAGGTGAGCGGGATCATCTGGAATACATCAAGGCCCCAGACTCCCAGTCCAGTGCTACTAGGTCATATTTTTTCACTAAAAGACTAGTGTAATGAATGCCAAAAAAATCTAGAACGCTTGGTTCCAAAATGAGAACGACAGTGTAGAAAATGTCACTTTTTCCCTTCAAGAAAACCAGCTCTTCTCCTGATTATGGGGAAATATGCAGAGCATGTACACTCTCCCAGATGAAATATTAATATGTGCTTTGCAAAAAAAAAAATAATAATACTAAAAGGGGGGGCGCCTTTTCTGTGGCTTTGGCATAAAGAAAAACAAACCTCATAACGTTCAATTTCTGCTGGAAAAAAAGATCTGTTTTTATAATTATCTCTGTAACTGGCATAATTTTTCTTTGCATAATTTCACCTTTCATAATGTTCCATCATTGTGGCTGGGTTATTTTTATGTTCCAAGCAAGAACCGTTTACTATGGATATTAAACTCGCTACAAACCAAATTTTAGTTTAAAAGGCTCCAATATGCCACAGCATAATCCTATTATGGTTATGAAAAAGTTATTTGTTTGTGTAATAAGACGTATGCTTTCCTCAGAAGATTACACTGCATCTTTGTATTAAAAATCTTTTCTGAAATATCCCCGTACTTCAGACAACTGTATCTATTTAGCGCTTCGGAAGGACACAGCACAAAACAAATCCGAGCACCTAACGCTGGGTAATGAGTTTATCCTTCACGAAGCTGGGAGGTATTACCCTTTTGAAGCTAGGGGGCTTCGGCGCACACAATTGTGCTACAAAGTCCATGAGAGCTTTTCTATCAAGTTCGTGGGAATCTGGATCAAGCCCAGAGGAAGTGATTTTGCCCCTGATCACAACGGTGGCAGGACCGAGAACTGAACCCTGCTCACCCAAGACCCAGTACAATGTCTCAGGCTGCAGTTTTATTGTCACTGTGACGACAGGGAGTATATCAGCACAATTGATTCCCTGCGGCCTGATACAGGAAATTTTTCCATCTCCATCACCTGGGCCACAACCAGGGCTCCTAGGCACTGCACTCACTGACAGTATGGTAAGCACTCAGGAATCAGACTGGCTGGGAGAAAAAGTACTAGCATTTTCTATTAACTACCTAAGTTCACATCTGACAGATGCTGCTCTGATTTCAGAAAGCATCTAACTCACCCTGGGCACTTAACAGGCAGTTTTGCACACAGTTATTTCTGTGCTAACGTTTCATCATTGCATTTTCAGTGTCATCTCCACATCAGCGACTTGATGCACTTGACACAAATCAGGAACGGCCTAAAATTATGGCAAACCGGCGTTGCCTGAAGCATTTGTCTTGGATGCAACAGGAGACTGTCCTACCTGTCCATTAAAACCAGCCCCATCCGCAGACTTGAGAAATTCGTTGTAAACTTGGTTGGCTCTGCTAATCACCATGGCAACTGCATCTTGGTACTGAGGGGATGAAATGGCCAGCAAGGGCAAGGCAGCCAGTGGGATATGGTCTTCACTACTGCTCAGGCAGTTTTCATCATAGCTGTAGGGATTGAGACTAAAGAAGAAGACAGCGTGATCAGAAAAATGCAACAAAAGGAAGCACGTAGCATCCTCCACCAACGTCAGCATTTGAACAGAAGTGGTCTGGGCTATTCAAGTTCAACACAAAATGATACAAAAATGGAACAATGCCACACTAAAAAACCCATACATTAAAAAAAAACAACCCCCAAACCTAGGGCTTTGTGTGTTGGTAAGACTACCTTAGATAATTAGAGCAGAGGGCACTGCTACAAATCTAAATTTACTCTTCCCCCACTCACACTTCTTTTCATTACAGAATAAAGCAAATAAAATCAAAGGTAGCAAACAAATTACCCCCTTTCATGTATTAAAATACCATTGCCTTCAAAATAAGTGGCTCTGACTGACATCATTGAAAAAAGAATACTATTTTTAGAGACGAAACCTTGCATCAAGTTTGTGTAAACAATTTTTACTGAAATCTTAGGTTTTAGACCAAATGTTGCCTGACAACAGCCCTTTAGAAGAGATAGAACAAAACCAGCCTGTTATTGAGCAAGGATATAAAAGGAGTTTTAAAAACCAACAGCTTATTGCCATACTGAAAGACATGCCAGCTAGCATTATAGCAAACCAACATTCAGTTTGCCTAAATACTGGTTTTCCACCATTTAATATTTCAGCCCTGCAAGTCTCCCAGTATTAACCTGTCATTAATGCCTTGGGTGATTTTTGTGTTTTCTTGGTTTGGTTTGGGGTTTTTTTTAGGGTGAAGGAGAAAACTACAACCAGAATGCAAACCCTGAATGTCATATCACCTTATGCCAGATTCTCTCAATGCAAATTAATGCACCTTTAGAGACTAGAACGAGGCCAAAAGAACTTTGAAAATTAAGCTGGATTTCATCCAAAGCTGCAGGGGTGGAAGATAAATACATAAGAACAGTACTTTGCATTTACCCTCCCAAGATCTCAGAGCATTTTAATTAAAAAACAAGGCAGCCAAACAGTGTTTTACAGATGGAAAAACAAGCACAGGCTACCGGGTCAGGTTTTCAAAAGAGCTCAGGGCCACATGTTTAAGCGTAGGCATCTAAAACTAAAGGCGTGTGATCTAGCTGCTCAGTCACCACAGCCTGATTGCTTAACCGAATGTGGCAAAGA
The DNA here is from genome assembly GCA_030014935.1 of Caiman crocodilus. Lineage (NCBI taxonomy): Eukaryota > Metazoa > Chordata > Crocodylia > Alligatoridae > Caiman > Caiman crocodilus. Next base: position 9,230,718 of record JAGPOW010002118.1, on the reverse strand, counting down.
CATATGGAACAAAAGGACGCTCTGCATCCAGGGAAGGGCAGGCTTCAGCGAACAGTCATGATGAGAAAGCAACCAGATCTCCAACTAGAGGAAGACGTAGGTAGGGCAGAGTCTACTTAAAGATGCCCATAGCTTTTTCCTGTAACTGATTGAAATACATTAGCTGGCCAGCTACTGTTGTGGCTCCTCTAGTACATTCATTTTTAGAGCACTGCACAGCCTAAATGAGGGGAATTTAAATGGCACAATTACTCACAAACCTCCCAGATGCTTTTAAATCTGCAACTCTCAATCCTATTCTCCCACTCTAATAGTCACCTCTCACGCTAGGTTGACCTGGGTTGCTGTCTCCCTTTAAGCCAGTGGCTCTCAAACGCTTTAGCTGTAAGGCACCTAACCAGCTGGAAAATGCCAGCTCTTAAAAAAAAAAAAAAAGTTAACTATTGTAAAATAATAGAGCAGTTCCCATGCAAAAGAACTCAAAGACCCAACAGGTCAGACTATTTTTGACACTATATAAGTTTAAATAAATATATATAAATATAAATAAATATAGATAGATATAAAAATAGGGTTCCAACCCCTGGGATGCAGGGGTCATATTTTATATATATATAATTTTTTTTTTACTTTGATTCCTATTTGAAACCTCTGGGTTTATCTTGTGAATCATGTGTAGGTGTTGGCATGCCTAACTGCTAATATTGCTTGGTGCCCTTAAAAAGATCTCATGGCTCATAACTGAGAATCTCTGTTTAAGGATCTGTAATAAACACAACTCTGCACTAAATCTCCTCTCACCTGTAGGTCTCAAAGTGCATAATCACCATTAAGTACGCCTCCTCCTGTCCCTTGGGGTTCAGTACAGTTTTACAACTGGTATGATTTTGCCCTACACAAGTATGATTTTGCCCTGGTAGGAAGGGCTTCTAAATAGATAGATAAGGATTGCCAGGCTGGCCCAGATTTGAAGTCCAGTACCATCCATTCAAGAGCAGGCAAGAGAACGTTTCCATACCCTGTAGTAGGTTGGTATGGGATAAGCTATCCCTACAATTAATGTCCTGGTGATCTTTTACAGTAAGAGCCTGAGTTAAATGCACTGTCCTTAATTGGTTACATGTTGGTCTACATTTGGAACTTGTGGGATTGGATTTCACTTCACTCCGTAATGCAAAATGTTTCATGGAGAAGGAGAAAGTGAATTTCACCTGAGGAATTTTAAAAACCTTTCAGAAGATGGTGAAAGGGAGTAACAGCTGAGCCAGTAAAATCTTCTACTCCGGCCATTGAGTCAGGGCCTTTTTCTTCCGCATGAAACTCGGGGGCGGGAGGGGATACCTGGTAGAACAAGAAGTACCATTATTCCCTAAAGCCTACGGTCCCTGACCCAGGCCAGGACTGCACAGGTGCAGAACAAGGCAACTCTCCCTGCCCCAAGAAACTTCCAGCGACGCTGCAGTAAGCAACAAACCATGTTGCGTTTCCGAAACAGATCCATCATCAGTACACGCTCCCATTGCATTTGCCCCAAAGATCAACAACAGGCAAGAGGAGTGGGGCGATGGAAACAAAATGAGACCCAACAGCAGCTGCTTCCCAAATACGACTATCACCACCTGTGCACTTCGCTTGCTCGCTGCTTTCTCGTCTTCCTGGCTCATATCTTCATGGATTCTCCTTAGCCTCAGGTCTCCATGTGCTTCTCTGTGCCTAGTACCATGGGGTCCATACTCCAGTAGGGATTTTTAGGTGCTATCATATTAAAAAATTTGCAATTTGACATAAGACTGGGGCTTTGGCCCTGTCAACACCTGCGCGCTAAACACATGGCAGTATCATTTAGAAGAATAGAACTACCTATAAACACTTAAATACCATGGTCCGTCTGCAGTCTTGCTTCAAGCCTCACTGAAAATTTCCACGCTTGGCCTGTGCTAAGGCACTTGAGTGACAGATATTTTGCATCTTAAGAAGGACAACAGCTTTTATGTCCTGGAGCTCTGTTGCTTTGCCAGGCTGCATCAATTTATCAATTAACATGGCTTCACCCTGCCAGCTGATTAGACCATCCAAATGCAAAGCAGGCAGAGATCTCTGAATATAATTGATAACCAAAAATAAAAGAAAAGTAAAACTGAAACTTAAAAACATATTAAATAAAAGGCCCTGTTGGCCAGAATGATTGACAAATGATACCATTACAAGGAAAATGTGTTTCAAAAGCATGATTTACATGTTTGCTTCTGAATAATATTGTTTCTTATACAGAAAGAGCAAGATGCAAATCAAATTCACAAGAGAAATACCCACGGCTGAGCACATTCAAAAAAACAAGTAGCCAGCAACATAAATGTTCAGGAGTGATTAAAGGAATCTGGACCAGGCTGGTACCAAGCAATTAATTACCTGGTAAATTAATCACAAATAATTAGCTGGCTTAGAAAAACAACAGTTTATTTTTCTTTTATTGTAGGGGCTAAAGCAGGGAAGACTTTTGCTACTGCTGAAAAGGGGAGGGTAGGGGAAAGCAAGCAGCACTTCAAGAGATTATGATGAAACAGAAGATAGGCAGGATGCCAGGGGATAAACCCAACGCCTTGTTAACTTGGTGCACTGGCAACAGGCTGGAAGAGACTCTTCCAAGCCCCACACACTGGGGTGGTAAAAAAGGAGCAAGCAACTGGCTGGAGGAATCACTTTGCCCTTCTGCAAGTGCAATTGACTCATTAAAAGCCAGGAGATACTATGCCCACATTAGCGGCCTTTGTAGGAGGTATTGAACTGAGTCAAGGGGGTGAGCGCAGAGAGAGAACAGATGTTCAAGATCTAGCAGAAGACAGATAAAGAAACCATTTTCTACTCTAGCTGCCATGGATCACAATTCCCCACTGGCCCCTTCTCACTGACTACCAGGAAGGTGTCCTGAGTTTTGAAACAGGTATGTAAAAGAGAAAGAGAAGAGGAAAAACCATGCGCTAACCCTTGTGCTAACCCTTTTGGGATTACGGTTGCATACGGGACATGCTGAAGTTGGTGGTGTTGTCTCCTTGTGCGCGGTGCTCATCAGGTCCATCGGGAGTGGGGAAAGAGAGGAAAGGACTGAGGTAGGTCAATGCTTTTAAAAACTGGCCCCTAGTTAGTTTGTTCCCCTTTTAAAAATGGAAGGAAGTGGGTGAATGGAGCCTGGGGCAGGACTCAGATTTTTACACTGCGGGTTTTACTTACGTGTTGTAAAACCCAGAACACATGTTAACTGAGAAACAGGAAGGTGGGGGGGGGGATTCAACTCTGGGAGCTGGGTGAATCCGTGCAGGCTGTGAATATGTAATACTTCAAAGGGATCAGTTTACAATTCAAATAGGTCTGGAGCTTGATCACTCACTTCACCCAGAACTAAATGGGGAAAGGGGCTGAGTGCTCCAGCTCGGAGCCAGCAAAGCACTTAGGTGAGCTATTTGTCTGCTTCCTTTCCTGCTGAAAGCACTCAGCTCATTTGGGGCCAGAGCACTCAAACCTTGTCAGGATCAAGGCCCTACCCTGGTGGAAATTAATAGCAATTACCTTCAAGTCGGTGAAGTTATCTTAGTATGACACAGAAGAAGCAAAGTAGCCAGGGGCTGCACTAGGAAGGTTTTAGTTTTTTGCTGCTTTTTCTTTTAAAACAGGAGTTACTTAACCAACTGCAACCATATTCTAGCTGTAGCATCAGCCCACACGCCACAAATGAGTTTGTTCATTGATGGTCCAGTGGCTGTCTTAAAATCACAGAAAAGGAGGGTTGGAAGGGACCTCCAGAGGTTATCTAATCCGGCCCCTGCCCCGAGGCAGAAACTTCCTTATCAAAACCATCCTGAGCGAATCCACAAAGTAGGATAGTTGTAAAATGCCAGTACATACAACTGCAGAGTTAAAAATACGCAATTCATTAAACATGCCTTACAACCCAAAGCACTCAGGTGTCTGCAGGGAAGCTGGAACAATCCAAACCACAGGTGCTATTTTTAGCAGCATGGGTCCATTAATGCCAGGTGAAGATCTGGCGTTCATGGAAAGTGAAGCATCAGCTGTTCACTGTGCAGCGACCACACACGCACGCATACAAAATTAGAGAGCGAAGCTCTTCTTAGAGGATTTTTTAACTTGTGCTTTGAAAAGGACCGGTCAACTCCTATTGTCACTTCGCATCTTTTAGAGAAAGGGGAGAAAAGGGAAATTAATCCTGAACACGCTGAAAATTAAATTAATTACTTAGACAGCTAAGACTCTTTCAGAATGACAAATGTTGGTCCATCAGACATGCTGTTATTTTACTAAGCACTGTTATGTTTTTCCTATTGTTGCCTGCCTTTACTTTGAAAACTGAGGTCCCTTTTCAGAAAGGCTCACTTGGGCAGCATCCAGCACGTTTCAGAAATCGTGTTTATAAGGAAATTTCAAGCAGTTCATACTTGTCAGGCATGATATTTTTAATGGAATATGTCCATCCTGAATAGGCTTGTGATTTAAAGCAGCACTGGAAAGCACTGAGAGTTGCAACATCAAAAACACAAGGAGCCTCTTCTCTACTTCACTCAGTACAGAAGTAACATAAACAGAGGGTTACACATGCGAGGGAAAGAAACTGTGGTTCAGAAAACTTTGGATAAAGTAGCTTCCTAGAGTCTTTAATGAATGCAAGTCTTTATACAAGTATTTTAAACATTTTATTCCTTATGGATCTGATCCTGCTCCTTTTGAGGTCAATGGAAAAATTTCAGCCGACTCCAGTGATGCCAAATACACCCAATACTTTGTTAAGTGCTTCTGCTACCAAATTATGTGTATAAACAATTTTCCAAATATCAGAGCTGATGCATTTGTTGGACCTTGCCTTCATTTCAGCCTTACTGCTAGTCGAGGATTGTTGCCGGTCCTAAAATATCTAGGATTATCCTGGTACCCCCGCATCCCAGGGGTTGGAACCATGTCGGTACCAGTGTCACACTACCAGTCAAGCATTGCTGTGAAACGCATCCCATTAGCTGGCTGAGTTTCCTTGACAGCGATGTTTTTGACACCACATGGTGATATTCAGTGTCAAGGCATCCACCTTTTCTTCCTCCTCTGCACGCTATGCAGAGACAAACATTTCCACTGATCTAAGCCAGCTGTGCATCGTGAGTGTCAAGTTAAGTAAACTTGGAGAAAACTTCTTTAAGTGATGATTCTGCCACAGGATTAAGGTAACCGCTAAGAACATACCAATGTCATGTTTATATACTCTCAGGTCTACAACTGCACGATGCAGTAGGGACCTTGCTGCTCAAATTTCCATTTATAAATCAACCACCAGTACATCTTCCTGGTCTATAGATTCCTTGCATATTAAATCTCAATTATTTTGATATAGCACGTTCTCTCACCTACAACATGCCCTGAAAAAGATGCGCCCCTTGGTTTTGAAAGACAGAATGAAGAAAATACTGGCAAGCAGCTGTAAGCGAAAGTGTTGGAGCCCCAGCTGCAGCACCATAGCCGTACTTTCCCTCTTCCCCAGCAGAAAGAAACTGCTATTCCCATATTTCCTATCTTATAATGCACACCCCAATTTTCAGCAGCTGAATTTTGGAGGAAAAAAAGGCATGTGCTGTATGCAAGAAAAATATGGTATGGGCCAAACTTGCCCATAATGCCTTTGTAACTGTTTCTGTGTCTGTATCCTGAGCATTGAATCGGTGCATCTGATCTAATAGGATCATTTGATGGGGTTGCTTTACTTCACTTTGCTCGCAAACCACTTATTATTTTTTATAAAGAGGAAAAAATAAGATGGCTCCATTCTCAAAGGCACATCTATACTTCAAACACTGTGGCGCGACAAAGTGACTGTGACTGGTGGAAACAGTCGCTAAAAAGCATACTGACAGCAGTTTGCACTATGGCACAGGCAAGTGACAGCGGGAATGTTTCACTTCAAATCACAGAAGTCTTTTCTCCTATTCCTTCTCTAACCACCTCTAACTACAGCAAAGTGGAGGGAAAGGCAGATTTTCATGTTGCAAGCAAAATCTTATTAGTAATTTAGTTCAGGAAGCATATTTCTGCAGAGGCCCTTTTTCTTTGATAGAAAACGAATGAAGCCTCTTCATAAAATACTGAGGAGTACCATCAGCCAGCTACGCTCAGAGATGAAAACAATGCTAGGCTCAAAAAGGAACACAAACAACATGTTTTCAGACTAAAGGGATGGATAAGCTCTCGGACAGGAACGATGGGCTGCTAGTCAGGCACTAGGCTAGCATTTGGGAGGCCCAGATTCAAGGTCCTGCCATGCTCCAAACTTCCCAAGTGATCTTGAACTTAGGACCAGATTCAAATCAACCAATTCATACAGATCTTGGGTGGATTAGGGGTGCCCAGCTGACAATCCCTCTCCAGCAGGTGCAAAACTGCTGATGTACCTAGGCTTATTAAGCCCCTCCAGTTTTTCCTGAAAAGATCAATGCCAGTGATTCTCAACCACAGTACTACGGCACCGTGGGGTTCCTTGAGATCCTTTCAAGGGTGCCACAGGGCACCTTGCAATGTCAGCACTGTAAGATGTGCAAACATAATTCACAAGATAAACCCAGACATTTTAACTAGCGATTCATAGTGTTAAGAACGCGTTGACTTGTGCTCGTTCTGAGCTCTGCAACAGAAGTATTGCTTTATTGTTGTCGTAGCAAAAAACCCCAAAAACCCACAAGTGAAAATGAAGAGCTGGCATTTTCCAAGGGATGCCCTGAGTCTAAAAAGGTTGACAACCATTGATTTATGCATTGAGACTTTGGCTACTGAGTATGCTCAAACAAGCCATTTAGATGCTCATCTCCCACCTGATGTCCAGCTGCAATCTAAATCAGCGTGGAGAGGCACCTCGAGTCCATCTGCATCCCCTGTTCCTTATGTAAGGAGAGACCATGCCTAGCAACTGTTTCAAGGTAATCTGCATCATCACAGATCCTCACAGGAGGTGAGAGGCTTTATACCAGCTATGAACTGACTGCCCAGAGGAGTTTTTCATCGATTGACTCCTCTGTGAGATCTATGAAATATGAACTTTCAGTTCTACCCAGGAAAACATTTACAATCTTTTATCTGACGCCTGATGAAGGGGTGTTTGTGCCCGAAATCTTGTACCAAAAATCTTGTTGGTCTAATAAAAGATATCATCTCTACTAGGAGTCCTGATTGCCTTTAGCAACTGTTTGGCATGGACAGCGTGCATGTAGTGGACACATCCCTACACCTAGCTTTTCCCACTGGCTGGCTGTAGGTGCCTCCCTTCAGCAAACCCAAGTGATCTGGGTCACTTCCAGTCTGACCATCCACTGCATAGGAAGGCTGGGCACTTTTGCAATGTCATACTGGAGTCACCTATAGGTTCAAATTGGACTTACCCCTTAGTCTGTCTGCACCTCTGCTTCTTCACCTGTAAAGAACAGGATGACTTCTTTTAACTCAACACACAGGGGTGTTATAGGGAACCCAGGCAGAAGAGTGAGGCACTAAGATTGTGATGGATGCTGTGAGCATCACAACTAAGAAGGGAACGCCAGCATGGTACAAGGCGAATTGTGACCTGCTCTCCAAACAGCGACAATTCACTCGTAGTTTGCCATTAAAAAAAAACACTCCTAGGGAAATAACAGTTGTGGCTCACCTGCAGAGGAAGAAATTCCTATCCCTGCCATTAAACAAAGAAACTGTTCTGCTTTGAATGTCTAACAATAGTTCCATTTATTTGGGGGCGGGGGTTACTTTTTAGCAGATACAGTTTTACCGGATGGGTGCCTAACATAGGAAGCAGAACAATTTCACATACAAACGGAGAGGCTGTTCGGATTCAACAAATTTATCTGGGGTAATAAATACCATCTCCCTTGAGCCTGTCTGCACTCTCTCTAACCTACTGTCCTTCTCAAAAGCCTGAGAGAATACAGAGGCAACGTGCCTAGAAAACCAATAGAGCTTAACTCTGCGGGAACAAGGGGGAATGATCCTTCTGAAGTTAATACTGCTTCCCTTTGTATTGATCCTTTCACTCCTCAACATGCTTAATACAGGGAACAGTGCAGTCAAATGCCAGCCTTGGTCAACGTTGCTACTGCATTGCACATGGAAAGCGACAACTTTGGGACTGTTTTAGGACCCTGCAGGACTCAAAGCCCAGATCCAATTCAGCAAAGCACTTAAGCATTTTGAGCTAAACCACGTGCTTTTAAGGCATAAGACCTGACAGATTGAAACCAACCACCCAAAGAACAACTAGAAACCACTTCATGCCGAGATTAGACCACTGCGGTATAATAATTTGCCCCCCATCTCTACATTTAAACATTGCTCTACTTGCAATTCTATTGAGTCTGGGAACTCTGCGCTGATGCCTTGGTGTATATTACTGAAATTAATCCAACAGAAAGCATTATGGTTTATCTACATTATAACATTTGTCTTTCAGAAGAAGGGACGAAAAGATTACCCAGGAGGATAGCTATAGTAAGAACGTTCTACCTTTGTCTGTCCTCACTGGTGAAGGTTGGAGATGGATGTCACCGGAGACCAGTCACGCATTATAAAAAATAACAGGTCGTATATATAGTCTCTTTCTGATTTATATGACAGGTGTGTGAAACTGAAAGTGATTGTAATAGATGGAACCAGAGTACTCTAAATAACCTTGAACATGTAGCAGCTTCTGAGTCTCAGGTAATACAAGGTTCAGAATCTAAAACTTTTCCTTTACACCAATATTTGCAAGCAGGAGCTCTTGGACTGACAATATGCATCAAAATCATAGTATCATATATCTAGGGTTAGAAGGGGCCTAGAGCAGGCCATCTAGTCTGACCCCCCGCCAATGGCAGGAACGAGTGCCAGGGTCACAGGACCCCAGCCAAGTACCT
>JAGPOW010002118.1:9190415-9212678 GCA_030014935.1 Caiman crocodilus | reverse complement strand
GCACAGGCAGCCCCACACCAGCTGCAAGCAGCTGCAGTGCCAGGCGCTGGGTGTGGACGAGGAGGGGCCACCTTCCCCCCCGCCACTTACCTGAGCTTCCCGCACCGGAGCAGCCACATTTTTTACAGGAACCAAGGGCAGAGAAATATTAATTTTCCAAATTTTTTTTAGGGGCCCTGCGGGTCGGATCCAATGGCTTTGCGGGCCAGATCCAGCCCGTGGGTCGTATTTTGCCCACCCATTTTGTGGATACCCTAACCTTTGAATCTAGTCAAAACAACTCTTCCACCAATTCAGAGCACCAGTTCTTTGCAAGTCCAGAGGGAAACAACAAAGTAAATACCCAGCTGCGTAGTAGAGTGTGCAAAAGGGGCTGTATTTGATTTAGATTCAGCCCAAACTGGGGACAGTGATTCTTTCGATTTATTGATTCAATTCGCTGCCTGGTGCCTAGATTTAATTCGATTTGCTGCCCGGTACCTAAGGTATGTAGAAAAAACATTTAAAGCTGTATTTATGTCCGAATCGATCTGGAGGGCTCCAATTCAATTCAGAGAGATTAAAGGGTCTCTGGATTCAGAGATTTGGCCACTGAATTGGGCCAAATCAAATCAGCGACCAAAGCTTCGCACAGCCCTACTGCTTAGTTGCTCACACACGTCTTAAAAAATTTACTTAAGTGTGCTAAAAAGGCCTTATAAATTGTCAAATTCCTATCTCCTGTATCATCTCTTTTTTCAGGGGTTTTACTGTGCCACAGTCTGAGTTGGAAGCTGCTCATCTGTGCTTTGCCAAGACTAGCAAAAATGGCAGGAAAACCATTAATGAAGCATGCATATTTTCCATGGACTGTCGCAAGAAAAGTAGAGCCCAGTTCTCCTTGCCCTCCACCTTTGAAGAAGACATTCATGCCCATCCACAGTGAGTGGAGAACACTGATGGTCTAACTCAGTAGCATTCTTAAATGCAATTGGCAGTGGTTTAAATAGCAAAGAGCAAGACAATGGAGAATCCAGCCCAAACAGGGTGTTTCGGATGGGCTAGATCAGTGATCCACAAACTATGGCTTGTGGGCAACATGTAGGGTTGCCAACTCTGACTGAAGCTATTCTGGGAAATGACTTTTCCCCCCCAAAACATGGCGTGATGTCATTCATAGAATTTATTTTCTTAAAACATCCTATTAAAATCTCCCGGGTTGCTTTCAGGACTCACTGGGAGATCAATGCTGATTCTGACAGACTCCAAATCAGGGAGGGTTGGCAACCCTAGCAACATGTCTACTTGACCCTCCAATATTGCTTGCAGTCATAGGATGTTAAAGAGTTAAAACTTTATTAGACAGATAATGCAAAATGTGCTGGTGCCTGAAGTGTGTTACTTGTTCAGTCCTGTTGCCTAGAGGCCAAGCTACAGGTGAGGAGCACTGAGCTAAACTGTCCTTCGGGGGAAGAGGGACTGGAGTAGAGATGATAACGCTGCACTTAGAACTGCCAAATATGAGAGGATAAGTTATTGTGATGATAGCAAGTCCAAATTAATAGTACAATGCTATCACCCTTTCTTTCGCTTTCCGTTCATCTAACACTCTTCTGTCGCAGTTCAGTGTCTTTAAGATAGGACCACAGCTTTTCTCTCCATCCAGCAGTCAGAAACTTCTGTCTGTATCCATTCGTTGTCTCCCACGTATACTTCGTCCCCAGCCAGAACAGCTTGCAATGGGTCTTTATATTGTGTTCCTACGGTGCTTATCACACTGGGGTCCTTATTCAAATTGAGGTCCTAGGCACAAGGGGCACCTATACATGACTCCAACACGCAGTAATCACAACACATCAGAGCACGCTCGATTAACTGAGTATGTTGGAGTGTGGTATTTACTGTGCTCCAGCCAACTCCATCATCTTGTGCATCAGTGTCCCCGTGCTTAAAAATGGCGACAGAGATGCTTGAACTAAATCTCGTCAAATGAGCTTTAGTTAAATTAACCCTGACACCATTTTCAAGCTCCGAGACGATGATACACGAGACACTCCAGGCGCTTTAATTAGAGCAGTTCCCAGAGCTGCCCAATTTAAGCGCCTGCCCCAACTCCCAAAGCACACATTAAATACCACAGGGTATCAGCAGAAATAATGAGGTGAAAAACGCACATTAAAGGGAAAGCTGGTTTTGCACTTACGCACAAAAATGGGGTTCAAAAGACATTTGGAAATTCTGCCAAACTATCTACATGACCCTGAGCCAGGCTGTGCTAAAATCCTTCCTCAGGTTTCACTGACTACAACTGAAATTCATTTTATGTGAAACATTAATGTAACACCTTTGGATAGGGGTGTCATTTCAAACCAAAGAGATTGGTTTTTCTCCTATTCTCAGAACACAGCTCAATATGGAACAGCAATATATGCTACCAACTTTGACCACGAGGATAATTATAGAGGTGGTTGAAAACTTCCCGCAGAAGTTTTCTATTGTGAAATGCAGCTTCACGGAAACAAACATTTTCCGGGAATGTCTTAATTTCAGTGCAATTTTCAGGGGAGAAATAACAAAATATAATGTTTTCAAGAAGGGCAAAATGTGTCATTCTGAACATCGTTTCTTTCCATTTATTGCTTTATATGAAATAATATGTACCATAATGGTTCAAAAGTATCAAAACAAAACATCCTGATGTTTCTATACCGTGTTGGGGGGAATTTCCAATCTGAGAGAAATTTCAAGACTGACTTTTATTCCGATTGGAAATGCCAACGATTTGCTGAATGTCAGATTCCTGGTGGGGAGGAAGAAAATGCTATTTTCCAAACAGCTCTTGCTTCACTGCATGCTTCCCCAAGGGATAATGGAAATCTTAATCTGCTAAAAATACAATTGGGCAGCCAAACAGTGGGTTGCTATGCAGTCGTCAAAGTTTTCTGGGCATTAATAATTTGATCAGGCACAGAGCACATAGCAGAGTTCCTCTATGTTAGCATATGAATTAATTTGAATTAGAATACCTGTATGCATAAAACTCAACTTACACATACATGTTTGCAGTTTTGAGACCTTAAACAGGATTTACAGGTGGGGTCATTTAGGGGGCTCTCTATTTTGGAAGACATTTTAAGATGCCAAAGCCCCTTTTACCATCTTGTCTGCTTAAATTATGCTATATAAAAGGTATTAATAATCCCCCTCCTGTCCATTCACCCTGGTTAGCTTTTCTTTCCTGTACTTTTGCACTTTCTGGGATGGCATACCATCTCAAAGGTAATGAAAGATTTTTCTGCCCCATAGAAAAGGTTCGAGTTTTCCAGATGATACGAGATACTGCCATGCCAGATGATTCTGCAGTGGCTAGGACGACTCATATTGCCCTTTTGTATACTCTTTGGAAAAGAGATTGCGGGGAAGAAAGGTATTTACACCTGGATCTCAATAATAAATGGTGATCCTCTTTGACTAGACTCAGGGCCTACCAGATGCCCACAGTTGTTCTGGCTGGATGTAACTTTTCCATTCCAAGAGCTAAAAGATGTTGCCTAGTCTATCTAGGAGTTTTGAAAGATATTATCCACTATGTTTAGAATGTTCTTTATAAAATGACACAAGGAGAAACCTATTTATTACTGTTCCTGCAGAAATTGATACATTTTTCAAACAGAGAGAAATTAATCTGGCTTCTACAGCAACCAGATTAAAATTTAGTAAACCATCTTGCAATTTTTCCTTATAAGGCAGAAGTGATTAGAGTAATATAGCCTTTATTACTGCAACGAGTGATACATTTTAACATTAGAGTTGATCGTCTCAACTAGGGATCTATGTGTAACAATGTTATAAATTCATGTCTTGATTTACTACTATACTTATATTAACAATGTTTTTATGCTGGTGGGCTCTATTTTTAATACAATATTTGTAGCTTGGTTACTTTGTTCAAACTCGTCTATATTACAGTCATATGTGTGTTATGTCATTTTTAGGAGCGTGACATTCAGCCAGAATCCTTAATAAATCGAACCGAATTGAATTGAAATTAAGATGCCAAAGGAAATCTAACATCCAAACTGTATCGACTCTCCCTTAATTCTTGACAAAAAACTGATATAAACCTTAAATATCTATCTAGTGCCTAAGTCTTGAGTTTGATTAGGCACCATTTTCATACACAATACATTCTCTCTCATGGAAACATGCTCCTCCTCAATAATTTGTGAAAAAAATACATTCCTCCTTAACACATTACTCTCCAGATAATTACTTTTAAATTTGTTAAAAATAAATTAGCATTTCATGAACACTTTCCAGTTTGCTAGCAGTTGAATAAACAATGAAGAGTTCTGGCAGTCTAATTATCTCTGTGCTTAGTAAAAGCCAGCTATAAAAAGATGCAACTTTTCTTTCTGCTTTGCACATTTACAGCATTTGGAGTGTAAGCTACTGCTACGCTGATGATCTTGTACGGATTGTAGAGGTTTCATTCATTATACTGTGCTAGCCCCCAGCACAGCAACCATCAGAAACAAAACCCTAACAGGAATTCCTGTCTTCCTAAACGGCATTAGCCATTTTTTTTTATCCTATCCAACATCCACTGCACTGATTTAAAATAAGGCACTGGATCAGGCCCTTCATTACTTAATCAGACAGGCAGGTTTTTAGGCTAGACATAGCTTTATATGAGATGAAAGTTCAAGTCAATGCAAGGGGTTAAGCTACTACAGAACATTTGGAAGCCCAGGCTTTGTTGACTTCAATGATTACATTATTAAAATATCTCCATAAGCTTAAGTAGTAGAGGTCCATATTGTGAAGGCTGAAAGACCAGACTTCTAGTCTCAGTTCCCTGTGTAGAAAGTTGCTACACACAGAAATCTTTTTGTAGCATTAAGATTCTAATACCATGGCACTTACCAGGGAGCTTTATTCCTAGCTTCGGCAAGGGGCACAAAGAGGCCTTTCTGCTACTCTGGCTGCTCCCTGAGTGGCCTCCAAACTAAGTTAGGGGCAGCACCAAGAGTTGCTCTAATGTGCATCTTTGTGCCCAGGGATAATAGCAGCACAAAACACACTGAGAAGAGAGATATTTGAGGAACTTTCCTTCCACAGGGCCTGCAGAGCCAGTTGTTGTGGAGCTGCTTTGCTAGCTGCATATCACCTGAGCTAGGGACAGACGTTCAAAAGGTGTGAGCCTGAATTGATTCAATCTTTGCAGGTTAATCCAACCTGCCTAGGCTGAATCAATTTGTAACCATACAGACATGCCCTCTGGACTGTAAAAATGTAGGCACATGCCCACAGTGGCTCAGGCTAGAAGCCAAAGGGGTGCTAAAGCAGCCCTCCCTTCCCTTCTACAATGCTGAGCTAAGGGGGGGCGGGGTGTGGCCAGGCCCTGGCAGGAGGCTCTGACTCAGTGAGGAAGCCAGCAGGGGTTTGCACAGCATTTACCACCCTGTCACCAAAACAAACAGATCTCTCATTAATTTACGCTATTCTTAAGCAACTTGTTCCAAGGAAGGATGGACATTACCAGTTACTGGTTGATTAGCTCCAAAGAGGCCCTGAGAACCTGTCCTGTCTCCCTTTGTCCGGTCTCCCATAGCACGGACCAGGAAGCCAGGCAGATGCCTGCAGTCTCCGCAGGAGCTCCAGCCAGGGAGCAGAAGGGAGAGGCCACAGCTCTTTGGAATAGAGAGCCCTGCCCAGCCCAGAGAGCATGGCAAGATGCTGGGGGACTCTGATTTGACTTAAAACCAGCAAGGGGTCTGGGACAGACACAGCATAAATCGGCTTAACCCAAATCAGTTAAGTCTGATGTTACATTCAACCAGGTTTATCTCAAACCAGTTTTAGCCATTTTCAAACTGGTTTATATGCACTGAACATCTATTCTGTTACAGGTTTAAACCAGTTTCTGATCACTCAAACTGGTTTATGTGTAATGTCTGTCCCTAGCCTTGGGGGTTCCCCGGCTGGTCAGTTGCACTGGATTTCCGGCCACTTGGTGTCTGAAAATAGACATGGATGGGCAGGAGCAGAAGGTAAAAATTGGCCCTTATATCTTTATGATCCTTCTTACACCAGCATTTTTCTTATCCTCTCTACTCCTGTTGATTCGAAATTAACTTGCATCCAAAACAAGCCCTGACTTTATCTTCCAATTTTGCATTTCTCTTGTCTTGCATTAAAAACACATTCCCTTTCTTTAAAGGGAACAGACCACACTTTGCAGATTACATGGACAAACTGATGTAAAAACAAAAAGGTTGACTGTTTTAAAATGCTATGAGCACAAATTTGCCTAAAAATGAAGAAAAACATTTTAAATATTTACTTGAAAAGTTTCTCTTTTTAATAAATGAATCCAAGGGCTGAGAAAAATGAGTAAAAAATGGTGCAATTGGAAAAGGGGTATGTCTGGACACATGAGATCCACGTTGATAATTGCAAAGTAAGTTTCTTGATGAAACCAAAGAAAAGCCATTTGTCATTTACTTCTGAATTCATTCCCCCAGACTGCGAAACAAACACTGGGGAGGTTTTGGTTTGGTTTTCTTGTTTTGTTTTGCTTTTTAAGATTTTAATGATATCCATTACTGAGCATTTTATATTTGCTCAGCTACTATTTCAAACACTGCTTGTTCTAATGTCACAGGCAAACAGAATTACATTAACAGGACTGGGCCGAAAATAATCAATTTCCATTACAATGATATTGGATCCAACCTTCCTGAAATCAATGGAAGCTTTGCTTACCAACTGCTGAAAGGTCAAGCCTCTTGCTTTCCTCTGGCATGGGCATTGTGAGGGGAGAGGCAGTAAAATTATATTAGCAATCCTTTCACTAATGAGCATCTCTGTCCCATTCTTGCATTGAGTTCCATATACTTCCCCTTACAAAACTGAGCTCTAAAATCATGATCCATGGTCCACCACAAGCCTGTTCTTTTCCCGATGTTTGGATCAGCCATTCCATTAGTCATAGAAAAGGCTCCTTTGTTAAAGGAATAGTCTTATATTACTTATACTTTTTGTGAGGAACCAAAGCATAGCAACCAAGTTACTCAAGGTCACAAGAGAAATCTGTGATAAACCCAGGAACTTAACTCTGTCCTCCTAGGGTTCAAAGTTGCATCAAAATACCCCCTGCTGGATGTAATCTTTCGTGTCACCCAGCATGGTTGAAAAGAAATCATATTTGAGATTGTTAGCATTAATAGTAGCAATAAACTAATTCAAGGGGAAGAAATTTTTTATAACACACAGAATGGGCACTTTAGAATGCGCCTATTATTGATGCATTATTAGCAACTTAAAATTATGAAGATTAGTTCTTGCTTTAAGAGAGTATAGTAAATATTAGACAAAGTGAGTCTCTGAGGAACAATTGCTGAATATTCTCTTACTGAAAGTTGCATTTAATTTTTCATGCTGACATGTTTTTCTTTTGAAATATTATTACTATCTTTTAGACGATAATAATTTTTTCTACACAGATGCATTCCCACCAGAAACCTCAGAAAGCTACTGGGTTTAATGGCAATATGAGCCAATAAATTATTTTTACAGACCACATGCACCATATTGCCCTCCTGAGAGGTAAGCAGGAATTAAATTCTCTTTGTGAAACATTCTTTTTAAAAAAATGTAGAAACTAATCTTTCAGTTCACTCTCTCTCTCAAATGACTGAGCTATCACTGCTTAATATAACAAGTAATGCAATTTGCCTTCAAAACAGAGCCTCCAGTACTAACGAGACTTGACGGCTAGAAATGTAAAACGTCAAGCAGTGTCCACGTACCCTAGCTCATGTTTATTTAAGTTAGCATAGACTCTATGGTAGCATGTGTCCTAAAAATGGTGCAAGTTTTTACTGACATTGCAATAACAAAACTGGCTTACAGAGAGCAAATCTTGTTTTCCTTAGAATTGCTGTTCATTTTTTCATGCTTTTCTCAATGTGAACCAAAAAAGACATCCGCTCAGTTTCATCATTGTTTGTTGGCAATTTCACTGTTAGTTTCTCTCTCTAAATCCATTCCTCCCTTCAGAAGGGAAGGCTTTCTCTCAACTTCACTCAAGACAAAAGTCCTGCCAACCTCTTTGTAATATTGTTCCCCTTGTGCTCTTGACATGTCCCCATATAGATGATAGGGAGACATGATATGAAATGGGTAACTTGCAGAAACTTCTGTAGCAATAGTTTCCTGCTTTGCTTGGTGCCACAGTCATCCCCTGAATCCTTTACAGCTGTGTCAGTGGAAGCTTTGTGAGTGTTATTGTCACAGCGCTGAGTTCAATATGGGCCCAACAAGTATCTTTAATAATGAGAGTTTCTCCTCATTCTCTATTAGCATCAGATTGGTTGTAATCCCAGTCAAATAAAAAGTACATTAGAAAAGAATACTCCTTTGCAAATGCTATTGTCCCCCCATTTCCCCAATTTCCCCCCCTAAGAATTAATCTAATTGGAAGATTTTCAGAACACTCCTTCTCTGGATTTAGTCTTAATGGAAGTAGCAGAGATTAAAAGAAAATCTTTTTTCTACTGACATTTAAGCAATTTCTTGGCAGATTCCCATGGTGTTCTAAGGTTAACGTTTTTGGTCTAAGTGCTGAGTTTCATGTTCACAATCAAGCATCAGAAGCCATTTAACGGTAGCTTCTTTGCTAAATATAGCAGAATTGAGCCACCCAGGATGCACCCTCTCAGTGTAAATGCAGGTAACCTTCCAAGCACCATATCCATTTACATCCTTTGGCAACTGCATCTGTTCAGATAGGAAATGTCAGCAGAGCTAATGGATCCCTGTTGCTACAGCAGCAATCAAATCCTGCTTTGTATGGCTTTTTGAAGCCTTCACCCCCTTCTCCCTTCTCCTTCTCTCACCCCCCACATCCAAAATCAATATGTATTCTAAAATCATTTAGGTCCTAGCTTTATTTTGCATTCTCACAAGTTATGATAAATGAACACTATACGATAGGCTTTCAAGGTGACACAAAATGCTATTACTAGGTGAATAGATTCTAAATTCTTTTGCTTTTTTAGCCTTGTTAGAGATTATTTGGATTTAAGTCTACCCTAGCAATGAGGCAAATTACAAGCCATTAATATACATTTGAAGTTTCTCCCTGCCCGTTCAAGCAGAATTCAGAAGTCAATCACAACTTTAGAGTAACCTTTAGACACACCTGTTTCTCACTATTCCTAAATCAATAATTCTTAAGCTAATATATCAGATTTTCCTATACTGCCCATTGCTGCAATTATTCCACTCTTAAAGCAAGATAAATGACATCTATTATTATTTATAGAAGCAGCCACATTTAGAAAAAAGGATTATAAGCAATTATCCTGCCTGTTTTCTTTCCAATTTAGGGGGTCCTGGGAGTTTAAAGATGTATAAAGTCTCCTTAAGTTTCAAAGAAAATATGAGTCTGATCATACTCTGGACATAGATGCCAACTAAACTTATTTACTAACATTATCAATTGTGGGGGGAGACTTCTTCAGGGATGTAAAGGCACCAATCCTGCTGGAAGTCAATGATTCTTGTGCTCCCAAATGCCTTCAATGATTTTGAAAAATCCCTTTCCTACAACACATACAGGCTATCTGACAATATGACAGATGCACAACAATTACGTGGACTTTTTGGGCATCCGTGACGGAGTATGTTGGATTCTGTCATTCTGGACTAAACATGATGTAACACAATTCATTTTAAACAGACAGCAACAACCCATGATTTACATCAGAAACCCGTGTTGCGCACACTGAAAAAAATTCCAGTCTCATTCCAAGTCTCAGGTCTGGAAACTGGGGAAAATCAGGTCGTGGGCATTATATCTTGCCACTCTGCAAAATGCATCTGTGCATCCAGAAGGCGAGAAGACAATGCATCAGGGGGTGTGAATCTCACTGCTCATACCTACTGCATATATGTTGATGCCAAGGATTGAGCACATTTATGAACTGACAGTCTCCACCTCTGGAAGGCTCAGTACTTAACCACTCATGCAAAATGCAGTCACACCACTGAGTGCTGCTTGGAAGAAAAAAAACCATAGTATTCCTGGGGCATCCATGTACAAGAGGGAAAATGTTAGTCACAAGTGGAGCAAGAGAGTTGGAGGATCTGTATTAAATTTGTCTGACGAAAGCACTATTGACATGTAAAAACCGGGGAAGCCATGCATTAGAGTGCAAATGAACTTACTTGGAAACAAGAGAGAATGCCTCTGAACAAATAGCTGGGCAGGGGACGAGTCTGATTAGGATGTGGCCCAGAGCAGCAGGGAAATGGGCCCGCGTCACCTTCTCAAATACAGAACTGAAGGTGTTGATGTCTGCTGTCTTGCAGTTCTGGTCCCCTCCTCCTGTATCTAAGATGTTGCCCCCATGTAGGACAAGAATAAGGACGTGAGTTTTACAGTTCCTGTGCTGAGCTCCATCCTGAAGAAAGGAAACAGTTATTGGAACAGGCTTTGCAGAACAACATTAGTACACTTTGTGCCAACCTCCGCAAGCAATTAGCTATATTCTTCCAGGCTCGGAGTGATCTTTTATGCAGTCAACTTTGAAAAAAAATCAATTTTATTCAAGTATCTCCAACTCAGATACAGCACACGCTGCTTTACCACAGCAGCTTTTATGCCTGAGGCTTAGCTATAGGTTTCAGATCCAAAGACGATTACGAATGGATTTACGCAGCACAAAAGCTATTGGTTGCGTACTCAGACAGGGGAAGATGACCAATATCTAGAAAAAGCCAAAGTAAGCATCTAGGTATCACGGACTACACTAATCTTATTTTGCCAGATTTATCAAAAAGTCTTAAAACCTGTGATCATTTCACTTTAGGAGAAAAGAAGCACATTTCGCTGCCAATATAACTGTACATCATAATTAGTTAATGCAGTTTTTCATAACCTGTTAAGTTGACCATCCAGTATTTGAAATAACCATTTTTTTTACTACTCCCTCATAATATACTTAACATAAATTAGTACATATTATGCCATAGTAGTAATAGTAATGAGTCCATATGAATATATTTCTTTGAGATTCAAATCGTATATATCATTTCTTTTACAGTCCTGTCCTCTTGACAGTTTTTAGTGACAACTCAGCCATGGCCGCATCCCACTGATTGAGGAAAATGTAGGTCATGCATAGGAAAGCTAGGACCTTCTCCTGACTGCTATTTTAAGTTTGACTTCGGTAGATTTGATTCCTGTAGTCGTATAGGCATAGCACTGAGATAACCAATGCATAAACACAATGATAGGAAAACTTTGTTATTCTGTGCTAAGGACCAGAGGGAGCCAGTGAGAGTTACTGAACTGTACAATTTAATGCAAATAAAGCAGGCAAATAATTTAAACAAAAAAAGCCAAGGATGCTGCAATTGTAAAATATACTGAGCTAGGGGGTAATGTATTTTAATTAAAAATGGATAAGATTTTAACCACTTGATTCAAACACCCTTGGTTTAGAGATTAGCAGGATGTTGTCCAAGAAGGTCCTTCCACTGCCCCTTGATCTCCAATAGCTGCAGCCTCTCCTGACCTTCCTGGCATGTTACCATGTTAGGGATTGGCTCCAGAGGATCCTTGGATAAAAATGTAACATGGATTGATGCTTATTGGAATGATGACTTTAACTGGAACAGCAAGTCACAGGGCTTAGTATGAGCTGCCAGAATTGGGGATTGATAAGGTTTTATAGCCACATTTGTACTCAAAGCACTTAGGAGCCTGGGCTGATTTTTCCTGAATGCAAAAGGTAAAATAATGGGATGAAATAAATCTATTTAGTACAATCGACTTCTCAGGTGTATTCAGATAGACAAAGTACTAAACCATTGGGTTGCCTTGATTTTTGCCACCGACACCAGTCATCTGATGTAGGAAATCATCTTACCTCATTGTCCTCGTGTATTTCAATGCTGCCTTGGGCAGGAAATCTTTGTTTTCTCAAAGATGCTCGATATAATTCACCTGGAAGGAAGCAGGAATACGCTGAACTTTAGTACTTTAACATGTCTGATCTAAAGAGGTCTATAGAGATGAATCACTTATCTAAGTTTATTTTAGCAATATTTCTGGTGGGAATACTGTGCTCTAGCAGCCTTCATTCATATGAACACCACAGCATTGGCCTGGGTTTTTAAAAGCATTTAGATACCTAAATCTGATCCAATTCCCATCAGCATCTGAAAAAGGAGGATGGCCCTTTGGGGAAAAGCCATACATTGTGACCCAGGAGATCTGGTTTGAGATCTTTTTCTGCCATAAGCCTCTTGGGTGACCTTGGGTAAACTGCTTTGTCTTTTTGTCCCTCGGTATCCCATAAACCCATGCTGCATCTCTTAAATTTTGTTTCTCTCGTCTATTCAGGCTGTAAGATCCCTGAAGCTGAGAATGGCAATCAGTATGTATTTCTACAGCATGTACTACAATACAGCCCTCTATTCAGTTCGAGGCATATATTATCCTGTATATAAAATGTTATGGGAACTCTTCCACTAGCTGCTGATCAGTGCCATCCTGCCCATGACTTTGATGAGCACAGATTCAAGCCACAGCAACCACGTCACGCTTCATGAAACAGCCTCTGACTTGCCTTAAGCTATAGAAATAAAAATGGCGAGGTATATCAAAATCAACTTAAACACTGTCATTGGCATACCTGAGGTCTAGATATATCAATCCTGGAATATTTGTGCTCTTAATTTGCATAAAGACATATACAGCTTATTACCATCCTTTTAACGAGTGTGTTGTCTATATTGACCATAATCAGAATGGATTTTTGCATTGGTTTGGGTGAGGTTAAAATTTCATCTTCATTTTTAACTCTGTAGTAGAAAAAAACCCCAGGTTGATCATTTCCAAAAGTGCTTGGGTAGCCAAGACCCCCCAGAGTCATTAGCTAGATTTCAACAGCTACATTAGCAGACCCTGTGTTTCAATCACACGAATCAAACACAGATGACTACATAAAATTGAGTTCTCTGCATGTTATCAACTGAACCTGAATATGAATTAATTCGATGTTCTAAAAGCAAAGTTTCTTAATTAGTGGTCATGGAGGAGATGACAAAAATCTGCAGAGCTATTAGTTTTACTTCTCACGGATCGGAGAATCTCCTTTTCCACAATCAATGGGCAGGAGAAATAGGAAATATTCTCCAGCCTGGAAAATCCAGGTGCAAAAACATCCAACTAAGTGACAAAGCCTGGCTGGATAGGAGAGAGAGGATTTGCACTGCTCAGAACAAATTCCTTTTCATTCTAGTAATCACCAACGCAAGGTGCAAAAGGACAAATACCTATACTGTTGGCCTCAATAAATACCTTCATTCTCACCACCCCTAAATAGGCTCTCGCATCTAAGGCATATTGCTAATAATACTGCATATTACAAACGGCAGACTGTCTGGGGCAATGATTACAAGCTCAGAGGAATGGGTGTCTACTCGCTTGCCTCGAGATGCAAAACCCTGATGGGCAACTGCAAAAAGACCATGCTTCCTAACATAACTTCCTCCCCGGGGAGGAGATCAGTAAGAATAAATGCACCATACTAGTGTCCGGTTTTACCTTTGTGTCTATTTATAGATGTTTCTTTACAACCATATGACGGTAGAGCTGCTGTCGGCTCTCTGGTCTCCACACACTGCGTTCAGCCCCTTTTCTACAGCTGTGTGTGTTGGTTTCCTAGGAAACGGCTGGGGGATGCGATTTGATTAGCTCTGTTGTCAGCTTGACTGTCGTTTAGATGCGGGACCAACCTCTCGCCAACAAATAAGGAGCGCTCTATCTTGCCACCCTGAAGGGCTGCCATATGACCTCTAAGCCAGGGGTCTCAAGTCAAACTTTGTGAAATCATCTGGACCCCCAGTCTTCTGACCATGCAGGTTTTAACTTAGACATAAGGGCAAAGACGGGCATTCTCTAATCTGTTCTTGAAACCAAAAGAAGGGTGCAAAGAGGGAAGGAAAGAAAAAGTCAAGTTCAGCACTCATTTCCAAGTAATCTGTACTGGGAATGAAGCTGCCTCCACCAGCACTGTCTCTGTTGAGTGTATTTGCAGTGTTTTATACTAGCAGTGCAGCATCTTGATGTCTATGCCCCTTCAGGGCATGGACACTTCTCCTCGAAGGATATGGTGTTCACCATGCCCTAACAAGTTGGGTTATTTTTAAAGACATTTTCTACTGGATTCGTAGTATTTCCCACAAAGAAGTTTCTCAAGTTATTTGAAAAAGAGCATGTTAATGTTCTGTAACAAACGTTTACTGAACAATCATTTGAAAGTACATAAAAGAGAGAAATCCAGTCCTACCAGTATGCCATCTAGAATTTAAAGCATTCAAAACGTGCCTCCTTCCAAAGCTATTCTAGGAACACCTATTTCTCGTATAATGTAGAAAATAAACAACAAGTAGGCAAAGCGCCAGCTACCATCTGAGATGTTACAGAGGGCACAAAAGCACGTTTGCAAATTGTTTCCCGTTCAAAATGAAAAGGAGGAATTTGCTGTTGGACAACAGATGGCCCTATCTATGTGGATGACTCCGCTTGTGTTGGGCTGTTAACGACTTTCTAGATGAGTTTATATTTGTGTGGTCAGTTAATGGCCTTAAGTGAAAGGCTGTCATGACAACCGTTCACAAAAACTTCTTTCTGAAGCCGAGTATTGCTGAAAAAGGAGCCAGCAAGGCAGAACGAAGTCAAATACTTACAAAACTTCTGAAATCAACTGTGTTATTCCCACTGATGTGGGAATCAAACATGTCTCCTTACATGACTTGTGAGACGAGGCCGAGGGAACTGGGCTTATTTAGTCCAGGGGATTTAACAGCAGCCTTCAACTAGCTGAAGGGGCGTTACAAAGAGGATGGAGCTGGACTGTTCTCAGAGGTGGGAGATGACAGGACAAGGAGCAACAGTCTCAAGTTGCAGCAGGGGTAGGTTTAAGTGAGATATTAGGAAAAACTCTCTCACTAAGAAGATGGTGAAGCTCTGGAATGGCTTACCTAGAGAAGTGGAGGCCTCTCCATCCTTGGGGGTTTTTACAGCCTGGCTAGACAAGGTTTTGGCTAGGATAATCTAGTTGGGGATGGTCCTGCTTTGAGCAGGGGGCTGGACTAGATGCGACTTCCTGAGGTCCCTCCCAGCCCTAATTTTCTATGATTCTATATATCGTAATCTTCAAGTTGGGTTTGTTCCTTCAAATCAAAGCATTAATGTTTTTACAAATAACCTTTTAATGAAGGGTTTGTTTCTTCTGAAAGTTGTGATATGTCTGAAAGAAGGGCGTAAGAAGAAAATGTCACCATTGAGGCAACTCCGTCTGTACATAAAGATGTGTCCATGGGCAGATCAAAATGTTTTAAAAGCGTGGTGCAGATGGTAAAGTGCCTCATCACATATAAAACAACACATTTTTCTCCCGTTCAAAAGAAACTATAAGCTTTACTAATACCCTAGAGGCCTAGGGCTATATGATTCAGTTTAAGATTGAAACACAAATAACTTCATTGGAATGAGTTACAAACAATCTGCAGGGCTGTGAAATAGGACTTTCAGGAGCGGCTAACAGGCAGCATAATTGTAGAGCAAAGCATAGCTCATCAGGTCCATTAACAAGGAGAGGGTCATTAATGGCAGTGGGGAAAAAAAGAGTTTAGAAGGAATCAGGTAGATTATAATGAGCCATGAAGTCAACTAACTCCCTCGGCACTGCCCAACTAAAAATGCTGCTGCCACTGCCAGCCCATTGGTTTTAAACTTTGGATGGAGCAGGAGTCAAAGGGGGGTGCACAAATGCAATAGTGCGCCACCCCCTGGATCCACCTCTGGATGCATCTTTGGCTAACAATTAATTTGATGCAAATACAAATTAATTTAAAAAACAAGAAGGAATTTGCAAAAACAAGAAATGCTGATGGTCGCAAAGGGCCTGCCAAAGTAGCCAGTAATCAGTGACGGAGTTCCCTTTTGCTTATGAACACTTCATTAGGATCTCACATTTGGCAGGCAGGAAGTCTGGTCCAAGAGCTGTCAAATCTGAGACTTAAGAACAATTTGCTTTTGCGATTGTGCTGAAGATAATTGCAGGCTGGTTGTGCCGAGGGACTGGCTACCGAGAACAGAAAACAGAACGGAGCGGTATTTAGAGCAGCACCTGGCTGCTCCAGGAACCCCTCCAGACCTCCAATTGTTTCCTGTCTTTGGCTCCTGATTCTTGGCCAGTATTTGGCATCTTTCCTCAGCTGTGGACTCTTGGCCAGCATCCCAGCTCCAATTTGTCTTAGTCTGGGATTTCATATCCAGTTCTTTGCTTGCATACTTGTTACAGACCTTGGCCCTAACCACTGGATTAAAACAACCATCCTTCATTCCTTGCTGTCAAGGCCAGTGCAAACAAACTGGAAGGACTTCCCTCTAAATAGAAACAGAAGAAAGACTTTCAACATTGCTTCTTTTTTTTTTTTTTTTAATACCTGCTTTCAAATTGAGAATGTGTAAATTAAGAGTGATTTCTCTCTTTCACTGTCTGATTCTGTTTATTGCTTCTACTGATCGTTGTTTAACCCTTGAGTGTTCGCTTTCACCAGGAACGGTGTTTGAGCCTAGCAAAACATGCCGATTATCTCAGCAAAACATGACAAAATTGGAGCATTATATCCACCGCTATCATAGGAATTAGAAATTAAACTGAAGCAAAACTGCACAATTAATGATGAGAGGCAGTGCCAAATTAAATACCCTGGTGGAACACGATCAAGATGTTTTGGAAAGAGACTGATTTGATAGGCTACATGACATAGAAAACATTCCCTTACAAGGTTCAGGCAGGCTCTACTCACACCAGAATAAGAAATTTTTGTAATTAGTTGAGTTCCTTGAAAAATATGGCCTTGTGAAAGGAGAACATTTGATGAATTAACTCAAAGGAAAGTCACAATCATTAGCTGGGAAGGAAAACATTCAAATCAACAGCATTAAAATTAATGTGAACAGGCTCAAGAAGGAAATTATTTCTACCTGGAAAACTATCAATTATTACTCTGGTACACTTGACAACACCCAAGACATTAGAAAGCAAGAGCAGATAACAATGATTGTTAGCTATATTTCAGTAGGAGCAGCAACTGAACTGATATAAGACAGCTACTGGGGGTGTTCAAAGCGGGCCTTATTCGTTTTGGATTCGGCCCGAATCAGGGACAGTGATTCGATTTGTTGATTTGGATCACCTGTTCCTGATTCGATTTGGCCAAATCTGAATCTAAAGATTCGATGCTGATTCAAAGAATCAGCTATTAGGACATAGACACTGCTTTAAAAGTTTTTTCTATGCACTTTGAGGAACCAGCATGGCTCATGATCGCTGAAATGCTGGGGCGCATTGAGCATCCCTCAGGAGTGCAGGGAGGACCTTCCACGTGCTCAGTGGCCACCCTGGAAGTGGACTGGAAGTACTTCTGGTCCACTTCCGGGTCTGCCAGGGAGCGTGCTGGGAGGCCCCATGTGCCACCCTGGCTTGGCAATTGACCACAGGGGGACCCCGGGTCCCCACCAGACCCACAAGGCACCAGTCAACAACCCAGGGGGGCCCCCAGCATGCTCCCCAGCAGACCCAGAAGTACTTCTGGTCCACTTCCACGTTTGCTGCCAAGCGCATAGGCCTGCACTTCTGTAAGACACTCCATGCGCTCCAACACTGCGGTGTTCACGAGCCCCTGCTACCTAGAGGGATGTAGAAAAAACACTTACAGCTGTCTCTATGTCCGAATCTTTCTGAATTGATTCAGAGGTTTCCGATTCAATTTGAAGAAACTAAAGGGTCCTCTGTTTCAATTTAGAGATTCAGCTACCGAATCCGGCCGAATCTCCACCGAAGCAAATCAGGGACTGAAGCTTCGCACAGCCCTAGTAGTTACATCAAAGAATATTTTAAATGACAGATTTTACTGAGTCAGAAATGACAGAAGCTCTTTGCAAACAGTAAAAGCAATGGAAATCATACTCAGTGATTTGAGGGGTCAAGGCTATGGTGATGGGACATACGTCAGTAGCAAGCAGAGCCCAGAACAAAATTCAAGACAGCAGTTTTGTCCTGTCTTGAATATGATGCATGTTCTTAAGCTTGTTCTCAATGATGACACATTGCTTTGGAGCTGCAGCATTTTCCAACTTGTTTTACAGATTCATAGAAGCTTAGGGCTGGAAGGGACCTCGTGAGATCACTGGGCCCAGCTCCCTGCTCTGGAAAAGATTATACTTTTCTGTAGCCTCGCTGGAGCACTAGGATGTAATCTGCCAACATGACCAACCTGTTTCCAAAGCCCTCAGGTGAAACAGGATGGGAAAGAACAGAGGTAATCTGTACTTTTCAGGACCAAGCTTCAGAAGCCCATGGCACTTATTTCAACTGCCAGCAACTCAGACCTAAGGACTCCACAGGAACAAATTTAAAGTAAAGAAATTCCTGGCTCTCAGAATCTGCAGCCACAAATTCTTGCGCAGTAGTGCTCTTTGGCATGACACAGCTGATGAAGTCAACATCACAAGTTGGGTTAAGAAACCAAAAAAGATATTGCATGTCAACTAAAAGCTTCAAAAGATTTCTTCTCTCAGCTACCGCTCTGATAAGGGATTTGCAAGTGCCCTGCCTGATGTTAAGCAGATGAGCTGGTTACTGCAGTTAGTTTTCCCCAACACAGAATATGAATCAAGAAAAGAACGGTTGATTGCGAGGCTGGAGATGAACCATTATCTAACCCAAGAAATAAGCCTTTTTTTTTTCCTATTAGACTTTGGATGCTAACCTAACGTCACTTGAAGAAATACTTTGCAACTTGAGGATCTCCATAGGCTATTCTGCTTTAATACCTCTGTAATATGAAGATGTCCCACAAGGAATTTCAACAGCAATATCTTAGTTTAAGCAAATATGGATAATTTGGCAGAGACTCCTGCTTTGACGCAAAA
Source organism: Caiman crocodilus (assembly GCA_030014935.1). Taxonomy (NCBI): domain Eukaryota; kingdom Metazoa; phylum Chordata; order Crocodylia; family Alligatoridae; genus Caiman; species Caiman crocodilus. The sequence goes on along the minus strand of JAGPOW010002118.1, from coordinate 9,193,672 downwards.
TGCCCTGGATTTCTACAGAAAAACTTCAAGCTCTTGGCAAGTGGCTGAAACCTGATGCACACCAAAAGCAACAACAAAGCGTCTTTCTAAAAGTATCCACCGGACCCAGATTCTATTAACCTTTCCTCCATCTGCTGCAAGTGGAAAACAGAGTTTAAAAGCTTAGGTTTCTAAATATATATTTGTCTTAAAAGCTCTGTCTCTCCTTGATAAGTCATAGTTTAATTTCAAATTGCTGAATATAAATTTGAAAGATGTTATCTAACCATCTGGAAATATTAAAGAATAAAAAAGTGAAATTACTAAAGACGATAGGTATTACTGCCACGTCTTCATGGAAAGCAGCTTTGAAGGCCTGGTTGTGTGCCTCGTTTGTCCAGTTCTTCACTACCTCATAACCTGCTTTATCATCTAGAAGCAAGGGTGATGCATCAAATTCTCTTGCTATTTTACTGGAGAGCTAGTAAGTAAGGAGTAGGAAACCAAAAATATTCCCATCCAGCTTAAAAACAGGCTGAAGCAGACACAGAAAACAATCCCCAATGAGAACCTTGAATTTGACTCTTTAGACCTGTAGGGCCACTGATTTGTCTAGTGATCCAACAGGATTTGAAGTAATCGTGACATTCATTTCCTGTAGTACGTGATTGAACATAGTCTTCAGTGAACCTGATCCGAGAAGGGAAGCTCTTTGCTTTACTTCCTACGCCTTTTTCATTTCTTACTGTATCAGCTCATCTCATGACACTCACTCTTATTAACCAAATTGTCTTTACGTCCCACAATCCCCCAAAACGATTGCTCCTCTCCCTGTTAACCATCAAAAGCTTCTCATTTTCTGACAGGGGATATAAGTGACTTCATTTTTAAAAAAGAGGATTAGGATCTGCAGGCCAGTCACAACTCACTGAGAAGCAGCGGAGTGGGAAAGTTACAAATATTTCATCACGAAGCTCTGCTAATTTACGTGAAACTGAAAATCCTTCTCCTTCTAGTGACATCAAAAAGGATGCCACGGTATTAAGATCAGAGGGACAGTAGATTATAGCAACCTCATGATACAGAGAGGCCCTTAGGCAATGAAATAATGATTTTAAAAGACCACCTCTTTCGTATTTAGTCCACACAAGACATTACGGCCTGATCAAGCATTGCAGCTCCTTGGTGAAGTTGCATCGCTTTAGGTGCTCAGTTCCTTTAGAAAGAAAGGTCAAGTGCTATCTGCAGTGCCTTCTCTCTCTCCAACACGGGAAGAAAATCAAATCCAGGGAGAGCCGAGACGCGAATCCTCTTGTTTCTGTAACGCACTCCCGTCAGTCTCAGGAGAGAGAAGACTGGAAGCCCGTTCTGAGCATCAGCAAGAAAAAAATGTGTGATTTATAACTTCAGCCACAGTATAACACCACTGCCTTCAAACTCAACCTGTCCTACAAGGACTGACTATTCCAAACGAGGAGCATTTCTTTCCCACGAGACGCAGGAGATTAAGGCTGTAGCAGGATGAGGGAGTTCATTTTTTAAAAATATGGACTGCTAGGCTTTAAGAAAAGTAGCACATCCCATCTCTGCTTAATGTGGGTTCTTGTTTTCTGTCACTGCTGCTACACATTTCTGGTGGTCGCCTCATTGACGTCAGGGAGTTGAGGGGGGTGGAAAAAAATCACTTGACAGTATGCAAGTACATAGGGATGCAGCTTGCTGCTTTCCAGATAAAACAGCCAACACTTTCTCTGTTTTTTCATCAGCCTGGTGGGAGAGAGTGAACGTACCAAATAAGGCTCTAGGCACACGGTTTGCTTGCTTGTGTAAATAAAAGCTAGACACACGTAACAAATAGAGCAGTTTGCAAGTGGGTGTCAGACTATGAACTAGACTTCAATGGCCCTTATGGGCACTGAAAAAATTAACTCAAGTCTCTCACTTCACAGGGAAGAATAACTAGCATCTGTGGCCTGTGCCTATCCTTAAAAGCATTTATTCTTGTAACCAAGTGTATGTCTTCGGCCCTTTATACCCACATCCACTGCAACACAGACCTAGTTCTATACTACAGAACGCCATTGATGCACTATATTCAGGGGGAAAGTCTTTTTTTCCCCTCTGACTCTTAGCTCATCCATATTTAAGACTTAGGAAATTACTCTTGCTTCTTTGGAGAGCCATTCTGGGAGCTAGCAGGTTAATGTTTAGGAGATATTTTGGGGGTAGGTTTGGAGGGTTTTTTCTAGAAGTGGTTGCAAATAATTGCTTTCTAGGAAGCCTTAGTAATAGAAGCACAGTGCTGGGTTTCAAAAGCTTGCTTTCAAAAGCATGCCCACATAAGGCAAACAGTGTAGCATGTTCTTTCTCCAAAGCTCCAAATTCCTCAGAATTGGGGGAAATGTCAAGTCTCAATGCAGCTCCATTTTCCTGACACTTAAACATGTAGCAGGCAATGCCGCACGAAGATTAGATGGGTGCAACTCAAAGAAGGACTACAGAAGAGGAAGGAGAAGGAAAAATGTCCTAAAAAGAGACTAAAAAGGCTAAAACCCATGAGAGGCCGAGAAAATCATGGATGTCATGGGAAAAGTGAATGAGGAACTCTTACTGACTGCGCACGTCTACACAAGATGCCATAACGCGTAGTAGCTTATTTGCTGCGTGTCTGCACGTCACAGAAAAAAAACGTGCTAATGCAGAGTTGAGTCAGTCTACTACGCATTAAGCATCACAAAAAAATCCGACTGCCTTTGCTACTGCACATTACCACAGGCTACTGCGCCTTTATGTAGTACTTCATATTAGAGGTACTAGATTTAATGCGCAGTAGCAAAGGCGCACTAATGCATGTGTAGATGTGCCCACTAAGTCTCATAAGACAAAAATTAAAGGGGCATCCAATGAACTTAATCAGGTGGCAGGTTTAAAAGAATCAAAAGGAAGTTTTGGCCCTTTTGTTTGGCTGGGTGGTTCTTGCGTTTTTAACACAATGCTTAAATAACCTGCAGAATTCATACTGAAGGCACATTAGCCGTGCCTTCACTTCTAACACTGTTGTCTGCATAGGAGACAAGGAACAGCATAACTCTTTTTAAAGCATAGACACACTGCTAGATTTTCAAAATCTCTCAATAATCTAAAAATAGCATGCAGATCTTAGAAAAAAAACAAACCAGACTGTAGCACTGATCAATAATTTCAGAAAGCAGCTATTTTGTACTTTCCCCAAATGACTAAAACCTTCTGATTTCAAACAGCCCTGTAGAAAAAAAAAA
>JAGPOW010002118.1:9149042-9182395 GCA_030014935.1 Caiman crocodilus | reverse complement strand
AGGAAAAGGCCAGATTCAATAAAGGCACCTTGGGTGCGTCCCCACAAGCAGGGACATGCATTTCCCTGGGGACAAAGAGCAGAAGCACAGTATGTACGGCTGCTGCTTGTCCCCAGGGACCCCTGTGCATGCATAATCTGGCGCATGGCAAGTTGCCCCGGCTGGGGTAGAGGAGGCTGGGGCAAGCACCAGGGCTGGCCTTAGCAGCCATACCCGTAGTGCTCTCGGACTGCAAGTAGTAAAGACGGCTGTATAACAAGATTAGCAAAGTCCTAATGACATCAGCACCGTCGCATCTATTCCATGCCTCTCATCTAGGTGAAATCTAGGATAGACAGACAGCTCATGAACTAAACAACTTTTTTTCCTTTCCTGTAAATCTGCCTTCCTCAAGTCATGTTTTCTATAGTCTGCCAGTTCTAGCTTTGCAAGGTTTGTGTTGACAAAGCTGAAGAGGAAACAAGTCTCAAAGGGGAAGAGGGGTTAGCAGCAATACTGATTTATGTTTCCACATCCCTGTCAACAACAGCATCACAAAGGAGAACTGTGGAGATGTACAGCAAAAAAATGTTCAAAATACAGCGTGATGTCCAAACATTTATGGCACTTCGTACAATTTGCTTTTTCCAAGATCAACCCAGTAACTTATGTCAGAAAAACGGTGTGAAAGTAATAAGCAAGACTCGTAACAAGTATCCCAGAAATATGTGCTTTGGTTGAGATTGTCAAAATTACTTCCACACCAAATCTCTTTTGAATAAATGGGAACAAATGAATCCCCTAAATGACTTTGAAAAATCTCAGTCAATGTGCCCTAGGACCCATGAGCTCCATACGGTTTCCCGCATGAACAATGGGAAGTCAAGATCTAACAAGTCAATTGAAAAGCACGACCGAGCCATAAGCTGTAAGAGATTGAGAGAGAAAGCTTTAAAAAATAAAATGAAAGCCAACTTGAAGATCACTAGCAAACCCAAAAACTTTCAACCAGATTTTGTCTTTTCTCCCTGTAACTTCTGAAGCAGAAGCCTGCCTCTCAAATACATTATAAATGCACAAGCTACTTGTTTAAAAAGTTTAACATGTACTTAACTATTTTGATGGATCAAGGTCCTTAAGACTGAACCAGATGCCTACTAAGGAAACCAGGGAGTGCACTCATCCTTATGTATTTTATCTGGTGAGCTGCTCAATTGCTTTACCCCAAATCATGTAAAAAATACATTTAACTTAATTTCCTTTTAAGCAAATAGCTTCTTCTTAGAACAATTAAGTCTTCTTTTCAGCTTACTATTCACTAAACAAGCTCCCATCCTCTGACCGACAGAACATCCTGATCTGGTTTTCTCAGTGGAACTAGGTGAGGTCAAACCCTTCTCCTCCACAGCCCGGTCTTTCTCCCAGCTCCAGGTGTCATGGACACAAGGACAGGGAAGAGATTTCCACAGATCCACTTGCAAGACACGAATCAGTTTAAGTTTCTAATTTGGAATTTATTTTCATTTAAAATAAATAGCCAAAGAGATGTTCCACTGGCTCCAGAGACCCTGGCAATATGGGCACACTTCAGCAGCGTTCAAGGGACCTTGAAATATCATCAAGTCCAGCCCCCTGCCCCAGGGGCAGGAAGTCAGCTCAGGTCAAAGGATCCCAACCCTGCAGTTGAAAATGAACATGCAATGGTCCAGTCTTCGGACAATTATCTGCCAAATCATTTTATTGGGATCCATTTCTTTATCCATGTATTGCCAACCTAAGAAGCTTAGTGAGCACAGTCCTGTGTTTGTGCTATGGGAACATTTCACCTCTGAAGCAGCTGTACGCTCTCCAGTAGGATTTTTAAGCTGGTGGAAAGGTCACCTGTGAAGCTTGGCTTTCAAAGTAATAAAGAAACAAAAGCTAGCTATTCATTAAGAGAATCAGCCTTCTGCTTTCTGAAGTGCCCAAGAGTGAGATGACAACTCTTGGCAGACAGCTGAGACCATCATGAAAAGGACAGAGGCATCCCAGGGAAACAGCCAGGTTCTTTAACCAACCAGAGATGATGCTTAATCAATACAAGTTGCTCTTTAATCAGGTACAGTGTCAACTTGCAAAAAAGAACAGAGACTCTTAGAGGTCTCCAAACAGAAAAACGAATATGGGAGCATGACAGCCGTTATTTTGATCTTTGCTGAAGTTATCTGTGTGTGCTGGCCTCCAGCGACCAGGTAAATGCTCTTTTGAATACATCATTTCCTCTACCCAAGTCTTTGATTTTCCTGCATATGCTCCAAAGTGTTCCTCATACACATCCTCATTCCAAGTCCCGTTTTCCAAGGCATTATAGCTGAGATATTTAAGAATCAAAGGTCACGTATATCCAGTGCTCCATTATGGCTCCAGGCAGTGCCACGCAGACAGTCAGCGCGTGATATCCCCTGAAACATGCATGCAGATAAACTCGGCTTTCAGTTTTGGAAGAGAGATGAAGTGCTGCATCTCTCAGCATATGTGCGTCTGGTGTCATCATTCAGCAGCATGGACCTACCTTATGTCTTCCTGGCTCCTAATCCCCAAGCTGCATTTGACAATTGAGGGTGTACGAACATCTGAAAATCTTAAATCATAAACCCTGAAACTCTTCAAAACCGTAGGCCAAATCAGGAAGACCTTACACAGAAGAAGTCTTGACCTGAATAAGGAGCAAGGAGAACAGGGGAACAAATTGGATCAGGTCCCCCTGCCCCCGCCCCCCAAATTAGATGTGACTGCAGATTTTTATCTTTCTTCAAAGCTGAAAGAAAAATGCTGGTCTGATTTTCAAAAAATCATAGCCAAGTAAATAATGCATCAAAGCAACCAGCTGGAGCAGACAGGTTCACAGTGTCTAAGTCCTGCCAATCCACCTGAAAATAAGTCTGCCAGGCAGTCAGCAGAATGCCCTGGTTCAGCAACAACACAGATACTTCATCATCACTTTACGGGCCGATTTCTTTTCTGCAAAGAGCATTTATTTTTGCTGACTTCTGATTGTGTCAGATGAGATTCTATCACGTGCTGGAACAAATCAGACAGGCAAGAACCTTGACAAAGAGGAAGAGGAAGAAGAAGATGAAGGTCTTGCCAGATTTGCAATAGAAAACACCTTACCTGTTCCATGTCCTATTGATAAGCTGTGTCATCAGTGATCATTTGGTGTACAGTCACACCTCAGCTTACAATGTTTTGAGGTATGTTTTGCACTTACAATGTTTATAAATTGACACCGTTTCCACTTTCTGAAGTCAGTTTTGACTTTGCAACGCTTGATCTGATGCGACACCACACCAGCGAATAAGTTCGCTGCGTTGTTCATCTCCCTGGAGAACGTCTGTCCAAACTTCCTTGGACACTTTCTTTAAGAAAGCAGACAAGACTCCAGAAAAACCTGCAGCCAAGACTCCTGAGAAGACTCCAGCCAAGCACCCTTCAAAAAGTCCAGCAAAGAAACCTCAAAGAAGTCCTTCCAAATCAATATGAGTGCTATTTACAATATAAATACATTAATGTAGCTATATTACTCATCTATAAATTGATTGAGAAAAAAACGGGGGTATTTTTGGTGAAATAGGGTATCGGGCCTTGGATCAGGAACCAATCCCCCATTTATAACTTTGTTTCTTATGAGAAAATAGATTCTGAGTTGCAATGTTTTGACTTAATTGGTTCCTGAAAACCACGTCTTGTGTCATAAGTCCTTTGGGCTGGGAATATGCTGTGTACTAATCAGGAAAAGAAACCCCTACTAATACAAGGATACATGACGATGCCAGCTGTTATGAAACTAAGCTGCAAGCTATAATAATGGGGAAGAACTGACAAATGATAAATGATAAAGTGTTAAACAGGCACCCCATATTGAGTGCTCCCATGTTTCCTGCTAATTGAGCCCAAGTGAGTCCAGGAATATATTCAGGCTCTTCTTTCAAGTGTAATGCTGAGCCAGAAAGGCTTCAGCAGTCAATGAGCTTGCTGTGGGCTGCAGATGGCAGTGAGCATGCTGCAGCTGGGGTAGTCTACCGCAGGCAGGAGTCGAGAAGCAGCCTTGGGTGCAGATGGACCGCTTGCCCACTAAAGCTTTATTTAAAATGTGCAAATTAAGGAAGTGGCAGGATTTTAGTGCTAGGATACTGGCACCTGAAAAAAGGGGGGAGGGGTTGTTATTCACCAGTTGTTCTGCCTGTTACAGAGCCTTTGGGCACCTTGCAAGCTGCTTTTCTCCTCCCTAACTACTAGGGTTTGAGCAGATTTAGATGGGAGTTTTTGCATAGATTTTTGCCCATTTTCCTATAGATGTTACTGTACTGTCAGAAGGAGATTAAGGAAAAGGAGAGGTGCTCTTTTTTTTTTATTGAATGAGCACACAAATCAAAATCAATAAATAATTACATGCAATTACATTATTTATGAAGAGAGCTGATACGAATGGCAGTGTATGTGTTCTCTTTGTGTCATTTCTAAATACTATATTTCCCAGAGGTGAGTCAATCAAGGATCCATAGCTTCAGGAAAGCAGGCAGATGTGTTTTAAACACCATTAACTAGATAAGCACATTTTCAATACATCTCTTTTTACTTCCGTGGATGTCAATTAACCACTGAAAATAAAGAAACTGTTTTGCAAATATCTAGTTGGTCTAATAAAAGATTTCACCTCTGCCACGAGTTTAGATTCCAATTAACTGCTGAAGCACTTGCCTCCAAATAGAGCCTGTAATAAAAAGGGGGATGAGGAGGCTGTGTGGCAGGTCCCAGTGCAAACCCTGGAGAAGCAGAAATTAAGAACAGACATTGGTGCTGGTTAATCATCTTGGTCTTTCCGTTTTCCCTACAACTAAGTGGACACTTAGAGGCTTGATACAGTCTGTAGTCCCGTGTGATAACACAGAAAACACCGAAGGTGACCTATTGTTTTAATAGCCTACACAGACACCCCAAAATAAGTGTTATTCAACTTTTACAATACCTAAAGACATGACTAATCACAATACTGATATTTGTAGTGTACTATATGAATAATACGCTGCAGGGTTGGGTTGATTTCGTGGGAAAACACAGCCAATAGAATATCTCCCAGTACTTGTGGATACCACCAGTTTTCACGGTTTCCACAAAATACATGAATTAAGTAGGTCTGTAGTGATAGCTGGTGTGTTGTTATAACTAGTATTAAGCCTATAATTGTCCTAATCTAGTCATCATGGTCATCAGTGAAAGGATTCCCATTAGTTTCCATGGGTACTGGCTTGGACCCATTTTGCACTGGTATTCAGGGAGCTGTATATCAAAAAGGCAGGGCAGGAAAGTGTCTTTGAAGAAGCAATAATATGCCAAGGACAATTTTAAATAGGCCAGTATACTGCTGGTCAAATAAAGAAATTAATCACTCTGGGTCACATCCCCATTAAGTATAAATCATCTCAGCTTTCCATAAGCCACTGGAGTTGTGTCCATTTACACCAATAGAGGATTCAGTCTTCTCTGTGTTGTTTTCTGAAAGTAACTCAGAAAGACAGTAGTCCATCAACAGGAAAATTACATGAATGACAAGTCTAAGCCCTCCTGGCCTTAACCCTTTGACCAATCTGTCATGAACCATCAAGGAAATAAATGGATAAATTGAGCAGGCTGCTTCTGAACCAAGATTAGCCTGTTAATCTGACACAGCAGACCTAATTTTAAATTCTCTGCAACCAGCATCAAGCAGTTTCTAATACACTGATAAAAGCGGTGTCACCGATTCAGTTTATCAGAAGTGGCACTCTTTGCCAAGGTGTGCTCAACCTATGTTCTTCATACAAAAAAGACAGTAGCATTTCCTTCTAACTCTCATCACTCAAAAGTAGAGTCCTTCCTGCATTACACCAGATGAAGCTATTTTTCAGAACATATACATTCACCAACTCCGCTTCTGTACTAGTAAGCCCTACATTTCTATATTGTGAAAAGACAGGCAGTGAAAATAATGTACCAGGAAGATTAGAGGGAGAGCAGGTGGTAGATTACAACTCAGCCACATAATTTAACACACTTCATTTGTTCCCTAAGCAATTAAATTTTGCCTTTATTCTTTCAATTAATAAGAATGGATTTGTCAAACCTAAAAAATTGTCCCAATATTTTGCCACAAGCCCCCTCGTTAGCAATGGGTTCATAGTGTCTACAGCATTCTAAGACACAGATTAATGTGGGAGACACTCAGGTGATTTGAAAAGTTTAATATATAAGGCTTGTAAACACCTGATAAAACCAACTTTCCAATTAATACAACTCCCACACAGTTAGCCCCTAAATAGATCATGTTGATCATGTCGATCATGTTCCTCCGTTTCGCTAAGAACAGTAAAATGCAATTTAAATGGATTTTTCTTGTTAAAAAGCTGTAATAAGATAAAGTGACAGGTACAGGTGGCTAGGGAATGGTTTTCCCATCTCAATTTTTTTTTAAAAAGGTTGAAATGTTGATAATGCTTGTGAACGGAAAAGCCAAAAAGAGTTTGATGTAGACTAATCTGCTGTTTGTTTTAAGTTTGAAATGCGGTGGTTCAATTGAATCTCTCTTTTTAACAATTTTGCACTGTAATTAGCTCATACCGCAGAATTAAAAGTTGTGTCAAACTAAAAAAAACCTTACTCTTTTGTTTTAAAATGGTGTGTGTTCCATAAATAAACTTTCCAAACATTTTGTCCGGTGGTTTTCAGAGATGGAAATGAATCCAAAGTAAACCTTCACCTTGAAACCTTTCCTGCCTGGAGCAGCGAGGCTGGACCCAATGATCTGCAAGGTCCCTTCCAGCCCCTAACATCTATGAATCTATGAAGCATTTCTGTTCCAACAAACCTGCATTTTTTGACAAAAACTTAAATCAAAAGATTTCCAGCCAACTTTATAAACAGAGAAATGTAATGGTAATTACCACAAAAAATTACAGTCAAGTGAATGACAGTGCCAAGTGAGTTCTGCCAAAGGGCATCGGGATTTGGGGAAGAGAACATTTTTTTCCAGTTGTCTGCACCCTTTCAAAACAGGTTCAAAATGTAATTTCTAGACCTGCCAAGCTAGTATTTAATCCGATGGCTTTAATGCCAAGTTTTGTGCAGATGTCATTGATTCCTTGGATCATACTGTTCCTCATTTGTCAAGTCCTGAAAGATGCATTATCTAAGGTATCATAAGTGGCTGTCCACATGGGAAAACCCTTTGGACAAGGGGATCTAAGGGGCTGCAGTTCCTGACTTACAGTGGGCAAGGCTCAGCATAAACCAAGGAAAATGGACCTTTCAGGCTAACCAGGACCAGTGCAAATAAGCCTCTGCCTTCAGTGGAGGAACTGTTGCAGGAAGAAAACTACTGTGTAGCTCAACCCAACAGGCATGCTAGTGACCGTGGCAGAAGCAGCATAGGGATGAATCCCCAGACACCAGCCAAGATGCTTAACACGAGTGGTGAGGAACCCTCTAAATTTTATCCAGTGTCATGAGAAGAAAAATATAATGACTTTAACAGAAAACATCAGTTTGCAAGGAATTGGTTTGTAGAATTTGTATCAACAGCTGCACTTGAATTTTATTTGTTTCATAAATATTGGCTCGAGTCCTGATGTCTCAACTTGTTCTCAAGGGTAAACTCTGCTGAGGTTCATGCAATTTTTTGCGATTCATACCTCTGTAAATGAACATATAGATCAGCCAATTCAGTTCTCTCATTCTCTGCGATAAAAGCTTAAGTATGCACACGTGCATGTGCACACAGACACCACCCCCGCCCTTTAAAATGTTGTTTATGCTTCTCTCATCTATTAGCCAAGCCGGCCTCTTGGAATCTCACTTTGGACCATGTGTGAACTGACATATCTACATTAATTCTGGCTGCGTTGATTGCAGATGCCCACACAAAGTGATATCCAAAAGTAAGAGAGAGATAGGGAAACTGTACATTACCTAGGAGTAACTGCATGACATTAATTTGAGGATGCAGGCCCTGCATGGCATCTCCTTCAGAAATTTGTGGTTACTCCCTGACCATTTGTGTTACTACTAACAGTGCTCTCTTAACTGGTAAGCCCATCTCGCCTCTCAACTGCACATGCAAAAGAAAGGAAGAAATGTCACCCAACCCCTGACGAATATACAGAATTCGTTGGAGCCACGTGTATTCAGACTTGTGTTTGGCTTTGGGAAAGAACATGCTAGGAAGGAATTAAACAAAGGTACAAAGAGACATTTATAGAACGAGAGCCAAGTGAAAGACCCTACGGATCTCCGAACCTCCACTCAATCAACGGAGAGAAAGAGAATCCGTGTACGTCAACAATGAAAAGGAAAATTTCCAACAACAGCTCGCCTGAAGCACGAGATTTTTTTTTTTTGATGCAGCCTCCAACTTGCTCTCTTCAAGACTGACCTAAATATAAGCAGGTATTGTCTGCCACAAGCGGTTAGACATTGACTGGGCATAATATTGTATTTGACAAGTCTCTGCAATGAAAGCATATGAAATGCCATCTGCAGCTCAACACTAGGATGAAGGGCTTTATTAGGGAATAAAATACAGGACTTGCAACGCAAGAGAATCTCGTTTTCTTTTTTTAATACCTACAGTATGAATCTTTCAATTACTGGGCAGCAGTTATACACTTATTTCAACTATCCTAGCAACTTCTGCAGCTCCCACAATGTCCGTAGCCCCAGTCTCATTGGCATTCCCAAGACCTCACAGTCTTTTACTGTACTCATCCTCATATCGCTTCGGCAAGGCAGAGACTGCCATTACTCCTGTTTTACAAGTCCAAATCCCAGGGACCAGAAGATTTAAGACTGTGAATTCATAGGATTGAAACGTATATTCTCACCCATTGGGTAACACATAGTAACTACAATGAGGTAAAAATCTTAGGGGAGATGTGGCAGATGGTTCGAGGACCTAGCAGCTGAGCAAAGTTAATCCTGTACCCTGCAAACTTTTCATCTCCACCTGCTAATTCGCAAGCAATCACAAACTGCTTGGCTTTCACTAAGATTTTACCTCAAATTTGTCATCATATTTGTTCATTTGAAATGAAGAACTACACCCTTTTGTCCCTGTCACGACACCAGAGAACAAGTTTGAACACAGGCCTCCAGGACCTAAACCAATGCGCAGACCGTTAAACCATCATGCCTTTCAGCTATTAATCCCAGCATTTGTAACTATATTCTGCCAAAAGGAATAAACTAAGGCGTCAGTTCAAAGCCAAGTTTTTTCTGTATAGCAGGAAAAGATCCCACACACTGTATAGCGTATCCTATACTTGTTAATTTATGCAACAATGAATTTCAGCAGTTGAAACTAAGATGAGAAACACTGCGTTTCTTTTTTTAATTTGTTCCAAACATGCTAATGTGTCATTTTAATCAAGCATCAATTAGAGTGGGTGTTTACTATCTTATCCTGGTAAAATCGTGGCATAAGAAGCTGTTCTTCAATATAACTTTTTTATTTTACAGAGATCCTATTGCAATCTTAGTGCTTTCATTCTTCTTTTTCCAGGCTTAATAATTTTTGCGATTTGTTCTGGAGGGTGGTTGTTTCAAGTCACACTATCCCCCAGGCGGAATAGCAATGCACCCTTTCTAAGCAAGATTTTTTAAAAAAATATACTTTCTAGAACGGCCAAGCTAGCATTTAATTGAATGGTTTTACTGCCAAGTTTTGTGCAGATGCTATCGATTCCTTGGATCATACTGTTCCTCATTTGTCAAGTCCCTGAAAGATGCGTTATCTAAGGTAGCCACAAAGCCGCTTCTTCAGGAAAGCAACTGTAAGAGGGCAATTTACTTCATTATGTTGTAACGCTTCTAGCACACTTCAGATTAAAGTAGCCAAACCACAGAAGCAGTAGGAAACCCACTGGATTGTGACAATTATTTATGGTCCACTTGAGATTTACTAGCCGGCTACAGCAAAGACGTAACACAGAGGTCCCAGGTCCAAGCCAGGCTGTGTAGTCCTGAGAGCTACATACTTGTCCGGCCTTCAGAAACTGGAAGTACAGAATACCTCCCTAAACTGATGGGAGAAAATATCCAGGAGTTATTTTGACTCTATTGTTGTGGGAGACCAAGGTTCAATCCCTCCTTTGTTATCTTGGGAGCAACTAACATTCTCCCTGTAGCTTAGCTTCCCCTCTATCAAATGGAGCTCCCTTGTTGTAGGCACCAGATAAAGAGAGCTGGAGATGATCTCTGCCTCAAGGAAATCAAGTTATACACATGATCCCCAGAATCCAAACAAACAGGGACAAGTGAAGCGGGTAAGCAGCCAATTAACAGATGTTTTTTCAGGAATTATAGTCTCTTCTTCATTTGCAATTAAAGATCGAATACCGCATTTCTCTGTTCATACAGAGCTGTGTTAGATGGGACATAATCCGCTACTGGCAGATTATGTCTCCTCTTGGGCAATTCCTCGCAATCAAGGATGATTGTCCTCTACTATTATCTTATCTGTGTGTCCGAAGATGGCTGATGAGGCCTACCTGGGATCGAGAGACTCTACTGCAGCTTGGATATGTTTCTATGAGGGGTAGGCAGTGCTGGGTTTTTTTTATTTGGGCCGCAACATGCTGTTTCTGCTGCACCCACTTTTCCATCTCTTGTTGTTGTCCTAAGGTTTCAAAGTACTGAGATCCCTGCAACAGGCTCTTCAGGGTCTTCTAATGAACTACGAGTCCGTCTGAGCTTGTCTTGCTTTACTTGATTATTAATAGAGTACCTTAAATAAGCACTGGTTTTGACATTTTACATTAATCAGGCATGTTTCCAACTTTACTGAATCACTGCTAGGATACTAAGAAATAAAACATGTCTAAATCTTTCTTCTTTTTTTTGCTTTTTGTTCACATTTTTGTGAGGGGAACTTTTTTGCACGTCACCTTCTTCAGTAACTTCTCTCTCTGGCATGCTCTCGATTTTTTAAAGGCAGACTAGAAATAGTTCTTTCACAAATAGGCACACACACACACCTTTAATATAATGTTATGTAAGTGAGTGCAGCTAAAAAAACTCAGCAATTTCTCTGACTGTTTACTTATTTTCTAGTGGCAGGGACAATTTTCATGCCTACTTTTATGCCAGACAGTAATTTTTCTGGGTTCTTTATGCTACTGGAAAGAATACTGCTGCAAGGCAATACATTTGCAGTCCAGAGTATTAGCTGTCCATTGTCCGTCTTTTTACAGCAGAAAACATGAAAAACTGATTTCAGCACTGAAAATATATAGCAAGATCAAGGCAAATCATTTCCATGAACCCACTGAGCATAAGTAGTCAAGCTAAATAGCCCTCAGATTCCTTGCTATGGATGTTGCTGCCCAATACTGAACTCCAAAAGATTTTTATACATGCTAGAAAAGACTTATCTATGGAAGCAGATCCCCAATCATCTCAGATCCAGCTTTCCAGGTGGGAAAATACCAGAAAATATATCTAGGCCTGCCTTACAAAAGATCTGATATGCCTTATAGAAGGCGAGGTTTTAAAAAGCTGTGACAGATGGTGTCACTCATATCTTGACTTTTCCAGCTGTTTGCAGCTGCCACGTTCCAACTCACATGCTACAATCCCATACTGAGCAGAGGATTAATAGACAGATGAATGAACAGAAATAAGTATTAGTGGACAAAATGATCTTCAACAGCTGTTATACAAATCTATACGTTTCTGAGGACATGTGTAATGATGGACACTGTGAAGTTGGTCAGGGCGTGACCACATTTTCAGATATGCCCAACATCTTGGGCAGATCTAAACCAGGGGAAACAATGCATTTTTCTAATATAAAAGTGAATGCATTTTATAATCCTAATACAGAAAAAAATACAGTGGTAGTTTTAATAAATGATGGCTAAACAGGGCAATGCCAAGGCCCTTTCCTTTCCTAATGTAGACAGGCCTTACAAAATCTGTGCATGTTGCATAAATCATATTTTGTACCAAGTCACAGTCACATACAATAACTATTCCAAACAGATGTCAAGAAAGCAATTACCATCTAGTTTCAGAAAGCATCACCAGTTTGCATGATTAGTGCCTGCCTGGAAAAAAGTGATTAGAAATATGACCAATGTGAACATTTTTAATTGCCACATGCATATTCTCCCAAACAAAACTGTGCAGCACTTGGCTCCTGTGCTATTATTTCATTAGCAACTAAACTTTGAGAAATCGTATGCTGGGTACAACCGACGAATTCCAGTCACACTTTCGCCGGCATAACTTCACTGAAATCCTTGGTGAATCACTCATGTAACCACTTAGACTTAGAGTGCTGTGACAACAGGCAACCAGAACTGCCACTAGGCTCTAAGCAACAGCTTACATAGCTTACATAAGCCTTTCAACGTTTTCTTTTCTTTTCTTTTTTTTTTTAAATAAGCTGTGCCCTGGAACACTGATTCAGGCTCTGATAATTCCCTTAGTTTCTATCTGTTTCTATATCAGAAGAAGGGGATAGCTATACTCCTCTACTTCAAAAGAGTATAATAAAAGGTGATGAGTTTATGATGTTAAAATGCTATGCAAGTGCTAACCATTATTATAGAGGCATTGATGGCTGGGACCTGCATTATTTCCATTGCTCTCCCTAAAATGTTTCATGGGATTTTGAACTCCCACCTGTCAAAGCAAGAGAGGTAAGTAGATTGGGCCTTGAATTTGCACCTCACCTAAAAGAATAGTATTTGTAAACACATTTGGGCCTTTTATGTTAGAGTATGCATGTGCATACGTATGCATGTGCGTGCATTTTAATACCACAGCATTGTTGCGTGTAATAACCTTGAACCAGAACCTTCTGGGAACTTAAACCTTCTGGATTAGAGGGACGAGAGATACAAACATGGTAACAAAGGTAAGGTGAATAGCGCTGAACTTGCTTATCCCAGGAGGCAGGAGTAATTGTAGCTATCGTGTAAGAAAGTCTCTTTTAGTACTCATAGCTTTCATCTCCCTTTTGAAGAACTGGATAGTGCTGGTAGATAGATGCAAAGGCTGCAAGCTCATCAGGCCATTAGACAGGCTCCTGAAATACAGGAGGGAGCTTTAAGGCACCTAAGCAAAGGCCATAAGAAGCCAGTCAGGTGGCAGACTATCTTTGACTTGGCACTAGATCAGATTTGATCTGTGACTTAGGCCTAAGTCTAACCACTGCCAGCAACAAGAGCCACTGGGAAGGACTCTGTATTTTCATGTGAGATGAAAGGACCAAACAGAGCCAGAAACAAGCCATAGCAAACCTGCTTACACAGCATCTACAGCATGGTTTGACTTAGGGAAAGCTGGTATCACGCTGGCTCGCTCTGATTACAAGATGCACAAAAGGCCTGAGCACTGAGTCGCCAAAAGGAATTCCATTTAGGCACAATTACCATCTGCTGAAGAAGCAGAAATTGCTTTTAACTGTAATCGTCTTAAATCAACTCCCTGGGAGATGTCTCAGTTAAGTAAGCAGTTTTCCACAATTAAGTGGAGAGAGCTGTATCTTGAAGTGGTGAAATTAATTATTTTAAAACTTTAAATGGAAATTAAAAAAAAAAAAAAAAAAAGCTTTTTCAAGCCAGATATGCATGTGCTTTCTTTAGTTTTAATTTTCTGTTTTAAATTTTTTTTGCTTAAATTGTTTCTTGTTTTAATGTCAATAACTCTCGTGCTTAGTCCACGACTGAGATAAGCAATGGTTGCCCAAGAGTGTTGTAACATCATAAGCACTATTCTACTCTCGACCCGAGAGAATACTCTGTACCCGAGTTATAACTTCTGCAGCTTTCTGATTTGCGCTAAACAAGTGGTGAATTGGATCCTCAGTCATCTATAACAATATTTTTTTGAATTATCAAGAGCAGTAAACACTGTTTTTCTCCTTTTAACAAAGGGGGAAAAATCAGGAATTGTATTCAGTTCTGTGTGCAGTCAGACTTGTAACTTTATTTTTCTTTTGGAGGAACTATACATGCTATTTCAAAGTGAACCTGACCTGGAAAAAAAATAAAAGTTTAAATTTCAGTCTAGCAAAATCATGTTTTTGGCAAGAACTCATTAAAATTCATTGTTGGTACTATGAAAGAAAAAAGATCTTCAGCCTCAATGTCAAGACAAGGGCAACACAGCCCAACCCCTGTTTTCAACAGAACACCATTACCTCATTAAGGCAGTGGCCAGAAACTTCAACCTAACAATGAACAAAGCTCCAGTGATCCTTGATTCAACCTTGAACACCTGCAGACTTCAACAAATCTCAAAGCCCACTAAACAAGAATGCTCCAGCCACAGACTAAGGCAGGGGTGGGCAATTATTTTGGGAGGGCCACTTACTGAGTTTTGGCAAGGCATCGAGGGCCACATGACAGGCAGCAAGGGGGCAAATAAATATTAACCTTCTAAATTTTTTTAGGGGCCCTGCAGGTCTGGCAGGCTGCATCCAGCCCCTGGGCTGCATTTTGGCCACCCTTGGACTACGGAGTCAAGGGCCATGGAAATCTAGCCTCTACTACTGATAGGATGGGCCCAAATAGTCCTCTCCCTCACCCATGTGGATCTCAATTTTTCTGACATCCTGCACTGAAGGAAAAAAAAAAAGTCACACAAACGCTAGCAGAGAGAGCAGAAAACGAAGGCTTATACAGACCAGATGAAACGACACATTCCTCAAAACCTGCCTGAGGCTGCATCTACAAAGCGCAAGGCCCTTCCTATTACTCGCCATTGAAACCACCAAAACCCTCTGCAAGGAACTGTCCAAGGTAGGGAACTGAATCAGCAATCCTGGATGCTTACAGCTAACAGAACTGAGAACCAAAAGCCAAGAAGAGCTGCTGCTGCCCTAGGTTCACTAAAAAAAAATTGGAATATATTCCAAGAGGTCAGTAACCTGGGACTCTTCAGCCTAAGGAAAAGAGGGCTGACAGGGGACCTGGTAGCAGCTTACCCCTACACTAGGGGAGTACATCAAGGGCTTGGTGAGCAACTGTTCAGCAGGGCACCCTTGGGGAAAACCAGAAGTAATGGCCACAAACTCCTGGATGATGGATTCAGGCTCAACATTAGGAAAAACTTCTTCACAGCTAGTGTCAAGACTGGAATAAGCTCACTCCAGAGGTGGTTCAATCACCTACCCTAGAGATCTTCAAGAGGAGACTGGACAGTCACCTCGCTGGGGTCACACGACCCCCAGTTATGTTTCCTGCTTGGTGCAGGGGGCTGGACCCGGTGATTTTCCAAGGTCTCTTCCAGCCTCACAATCAATGAATCACCAAAAAGTTCTGGACACTGGAAAGAAATTACAACACAAAGGCTTGTGAATTTGACCTAAGCCAGGGTGGGTAATTATTTTGGCTGGTAGGCCATTTAACAAGTTTTGGTGAGCTGTCAAGGGCCACACACAACATCTTTCAGAAAATATCATTAAAAAAAAAAAATTACAGATGAAAACAAATCATGTAATAAAAATCAAACATCTACTATAGAATATTTTATTTCAAAAAAATAACTTTTGTCCTGATTTTTTTTTTGAGTAGGGGATATAGAGACAATTGCATAATAACACAAAATAGTCTTACTCTTGTATACTGGGTGTGTGGTGGGTGTGTATGGAGGGGGTGGGGGTGAAGAGGGAATGGGAGGCATGGAGTGGAGGGGAAGGAGGCTGCCTGCACACCAGGTCCTGGGAGCCAGCCAGAGGTGGAAGGGGGGAGGCAGGATGTGCACAGAGCAGAGCTCATCCAGGCAGCTCAGTGCAAGTGCAGGTGTAGTCCACTTCCCCCTTAGCCCCCATCCAGCCTGTGGCTGCCCCCGTGGCCCTCTTCAGGGGGCCAAGCCTCACCCGCTCCTGCCCGGGGCAGCCTGCACCATGCTCCCACCTGCACATGCCCCATGCCCACCAGTGGCCCTAGTCCCAGCCCCAGCCACCACAAGCAGCTTTCCAGCAGAGCTGCTTTTGCTGCTAGTGCTCACCTCCAACAGCTCCTTGTCTTCCTCGTCCAGGCCCTGCTGTGCTGCCATGGGCAGCAGGTAGTGCAGGGAAGGGGCAGCAGCTATGGATGTGCATGCTGGGCACCATATGTCCAGGCAGCTGGGCAGGGAAGCTGCAGACAGGTGGCTCCTGCTCTAGCTCCCAGCTGCCTTCCATCCACTCTGCCTGCTCAATGCAATGAGCAGCCACCTGCAGGTGGCTGAGTGGGTGGAAGGCAGCCCCACGGGGAAGCTGCGTGGGATGCCCAGGCCATCAGCGGGCACAGGTGAGAACATAGCATGGGCTGTCCTGGGAGAGAGCAGGTGGGGTTCGGCCCCATGCAGAGCACTGCAGGGACAGCTGTGGGCTGGATACAATTAACTGCCGGGCCAGATCTGGCCTGTGGGTTGCATTTTGCCCATCCCTAATCTAAGCCCTTTTTTCTTCAAATCTGGCTGTCCTTTGATTTCCAGGTTTGTCCATTTACCACTGCGGTTGTTCCTTCAGATTATCCCTCATCTCTCTCCAGCTTTCTGTCGGTCTCCCAGAGAGCTCTTGGTACCCTTGTCTTCTCCTTCTGCACCTTCTCTCAGGGTAGTATTGCTGAGCTTCTGCTTTCGGACAACCCCGATTCCCATTTAATTGAATTTACCGCTCCACTCCAGACTTGTTTCCTTCCCCCCAGACAAAAGTCTCAGCCTCCCTCTCTGATACCCAGTTCACACCTCAGGTTCAACATGGCTAAAAAAAACTCAATCTTCCCCACTAGGCACTGTGCTAACACAAATTAATTAATGACCCATAACAAGCCTGTGACACACTGGAGCTCTTGTACAGATGAGCTTTACTCTTATTGATGAGAGACATTTCCCAGGATAGCTGGTTCATTTCCTGTGACCATGCAATGAACATTTCCAGTCTCAGAAGCTTCTGCTCTATATGTGAAGTAAGTTTGTTTCTTAGCTTGCTCTCTCCAGCTTGAACACAGGGCGATAGGCAGGTCTATGAAGAGCAACCAGAAAACTGAAGCCTAAACAAGAACCTATCACATACCTCCTCTTTGGGAGGCAAGGTGGGGGAAAGACAGAGGATAAGAAAGTCAATTTATGGAAGATATTAATAACCATTTCTTGATATACTCTGGTCATATCACACTGATTGGGGCGATGCAAGGAACTTAAGTAGAATAAAACCATAATGGGAAAAAAATTTGAAGAAGTCAGAAAGGCATCCTCTAGCACAAAGACCTTTAGCAAGAGACATATCAAACTGGAGACCTTCAGTACAGTTTTACTATGCGAGCTGAAGGAATAACCTTCAAAAGAAGAGTTTCATTACTTTCTAAGCATGGTTCCTAAGAGGCTAGAAATTATACACATTCAGGACATACCAAGCCTTGAATAGTAAGTAAGAGTATCCACATATATAAAGTTATATAAGAGGTCTCTGAAGGACTGAAGCCTTCCATAATTTCTACAGTCAACCGATTCTAAAAAAACCAAACACTTAAACACATGGGTTAACTTCAGCATGAGTAGCTCCCTGGGCTGAAATGCAAGCGTCATGCTGACCCAGTGTCATAATTATTCTACGATTTTGTTAGCAGTTGCAAATTAAAAGAAGGTTAGCGTTTCTGGAAATCATCAACAAATCCTCTTGTTTAAAAGACATAAGGCCTCATCATAAAAATCAGCGGGAACTAGTAAGCATCATTTGGCAGGACAGATGCTGGACTGTGCATCATCTCATTAAAAACAATGCAATATAGTATGGCAATTGTTAGCAACATCCTGTTAAAACAAAGCTGGGCTGACACAAAAGCAAGGGGCACTACTTATTCAGGGCTGAACAAGGGTCTTGGCCAATTACAAGATACCAAGTCACATAAGTACGAGGAATGAAACCCAAGATAAATGGAAGAAAAAGACACCCTGTATTTTCTATATGTGCTCCAGGGGTGGGGGGACACTTTAATTAGAGCATCTGCAAGAGCCACTCTAATGAATGTGCCCGCAGCATCTCATGTCTTCAGCATCCCGCACTCCAAAATGGCAATGGGGCGCTTTAAGTAATGCTCATGGAGCCTTAGTTTAAGCACAGGACACTGAATTCATGAGACATGAAGGATACTGGAGCGTACTAATTAGCACATACCAGCAGACTTGATTAAATGCTGCTTTGTAACTTAGCAGTCAAAATCAAGGCACAATGTTCATCCTCTTGGCCAACAAGGATGGGACTAAACTGGGAACTTCCAAGAAAAAAAAAAAAACTTGAGCCAAAACAGCTTGTGACAGTGTCAGGCTCTCTAGCTGAGCTGTTACAAACTTATTTCCTCTGTGAATTGGGCACGGGAGAGGCCCTGCAGTGCACTTGCACTAGGGAATCACAAGAGCAAAGCACTCTGTGACCATATCCCTAGCGTAAAGCTGGAGCTCATTGTCAGGCTGACTAAGTGCCCTCAGTACCTATATGAAGCTTGGAGATCACATTGCAGTAAAGTCAACTGGAACTGGGAAAAAACCGAGAGAGAAGGGTTGAGAATGACAAAATTGTCTAAGGCATTTTGGGACCTGGGTATCCAAGGCTGCCTACAGATGTGAAAATAACCAAACAAAAACAGAGCTTTACTGGAAGAGTAAGCACATTAGTTTGACCCAGCTCCCCACGGTCTGTACAGAGCGTGTGCTTCAGTGGGGCTTTTATCTAAGCCATCAGCTATTAGATAAAAGTACCAAAAAGGCCTGCTGAAGTGCACAATATATACAGACACTGGACGAGCCAGGTTCAACTACTGCGATGCCTCTTCTGAGCAGGCACTGTGTTTGGTGCAGGGGCATGCCAAGCTTAAAGTAAAGCACTGGTGGGGTTTTCCCCCCCATATCTGTAAGCAGGCCAAATGCCCCAGACAGGTTTGAAACCATCAACAATGACACTTGCTACCAACAGTAAGCCATCAACCAACTCCAAAAGGGGTAAATACAATCCTTAAACATTCAGGTTTAGTTATAAGCCAACCAGTTTAACCATCCCTTGCTGTATTTATTTGAAAAGAATTTAGGGGTTAAACCAAGAGAATTAACATTAAGGAAAAAGCACAAGATGGTCACACAGTCCCTGAAGAAAACTTCTTTCCATAGTCACACTCCCAGAAGAAATCAAGCGGCGCTCTGCCATCTGCCGCGTTACGACTCGCTGTTTATAATAACAAATCTGTTGTGAGAAATATGTTCGCATAAAGGCGATAACATATGCTTTCTATTAAATAACGCTAAAGACTATTTTTATATATTAGAGATTCAGTTCCTCACAAGCTGTAATGTGTAGACGAAAATAATGGAGCTGAGTGGATCAGGCCCTGTGCTAGGGATTGCAACGGCAGGCAGAGCACTGATGCAGGGGCAGCACGGAGCTGGCACTGCAATCTCTCTACTGCACTGTCTTTAATAGGCCATATTCTCTTGCACACAACAAGGACCCTTTTTCTCCAAAAAAGCAGCTGCTAGAAACTGGAGCATGCATTGTATGCAAGAAGATACAGTAAGAGGAATTTCAGCAGTTTGCAAGCCAAAATTAAAGTACGGTCTGCACTGATCCGCAGGGAACAGAACCATAATCAGGCTCAACTCCCCAGCTGCGGCTGCTCAGTTACTTAATGCAAGCAAAGCTTTTTTTTTTTTTTTTTAATTTCATTCTCCCTTTCAAAAATAAGACATGTATCATCTCACTGTATGTGAGAAAACACAGTAGTCCTATATGACAAATAACACAGAGGAGGAGCTGCTCCTCAAAGACCAGCCTTCTCTCAAGCACTAACCCCATGGTCCTATACCCAGGCAGTGGAGGTGGGCACTGGGCAGAGTATCCGTGTCATTGCAAAAGGGCTATTTACTGTGAAAAACTACTGCAAGCACTTGTGGACAAGGTTAGGGGAAAAACAATACACAAATTTCTTAGAAAACAGGGAGAAGAGGAAACCTGCAGGGGTTCTCAGGCAGGACAATGGTGGAAGCTCTCCAAGAAACCCAGAGCTCTTCATTGCCAAGGAACAACTCACACTCTTCACCCATAGGCAGCAGAGTATGAGCAATAAACACCACGCTAATATTTGAATTCATCTGTCCTGAGATGAGGCTTTGTGACCTAGGGACTCCTTAACAACTATAGGTTTGGCAGCATTCTTGAACCCAGCCCTCTCTACAGCAGAAACCTAGATCCATCTATCCTGACAACTTGCTTGGCATCCCTAGAAGCAGGCATAACTGCCAGCAGGGCCAAGTACACTGAACAATGATCCTTCTGAAGTGCAAAATGCAAAATGACACCGTATTGTTCAGCTAACAATGTGCCTTGAAGTATGCAAACACCTTCACTTTCCAGTTACTCGAGAATACTGCAGCAATAACAGGAGCTACAAAACATTACTCAACACACAAAAATTGAGTGAAAAACAGACAGTAACTTGCTTAAATACATGTTATAAGACTAGCTAAATGTAGGACAAGAGAATTCTGATCCCCCCTCCCTCCCCGACAGCATTTCAACAAAGCATAAATAGGCTTAAGTTTGCATAATTTAGTCCTGCATCATATTTTTATCTCTAGCTTGCTGCACAACACAGTATACAAAAAAATAGTGTAAAGAACCTTGACTCACGTTGCTTTTCCTGTAGAAAGCCAGAGGAGCAAAAAGCAGACTCTTCACCTGCTAAGGAAATAACACAAGGTGAAATGAATGTTCTCTACATGTTCCCCAAGCTTTTTACTGCTTCTGATATACTGCGATACATACATCCCAAAGGGCCATAATTTGATTTCCAAAACTCCCAGTGACTTCAGTGGGAATAGCTCAGCATGTAGAAAGATACCTGGCAATGGCTTTAAGCCATTTTGGAGCCGTCAATGAGAACTCCAAAAGACGAGGGGGGCAGGAGGGTGTTTCCCTTCGCAAAGGGGATCGCAGGAATGTATTCAGTCTGGCAATAAAGGGACTCCCTGGATTTTTAATTAACCAAACATTGTAACGCATTTAATGTCATTAGATAAATTAAGATTTTACAGCACTATAGTTCAGACCTGCCCCTTCCCCAAATCACTGAAGAAGAAAAGAGGCTTCCCTCAGGGCCAAATACTGCAGTTTTGGAACGTGCCAGTATTAACTGCAATGGTTTCCTGGACTCACGGCCAGCAACTGTTTCCATATTCCTGACCACGTGAAATACCCCGCTGAAGTAACTAGGGCTCCAGATGGGGGCACGTGTCCTTTCCTGTACTTTTCATTGCTGCATCGAGGCCTCATAATTATATTTTGCATCACAGGATCTCAAACCGTTCTTACAAAAGAACATCACCTTCCTAAAGCACAAAGAAAGGAAGCAACTTGTTGCAAATCTGTACCAAAATTGAGACGAGCCAAAGTCCTCTGAATCTCTTTGCTCCATGATCTTATAAACCATAATGTCTAACAAGGTTAATTTTCAGTTCAGCTTGCTCCCTTTCACAAACATACAAGTACATTTTAAAGTACAGTAAAGGCTTTGTTACAGTATTTTTAGGCTGCTCGGGGAGTTTTTAATTGTTCACACGTTAAGACATATAAGCTAATTTTAAGAACCCTTTAGGCATCTTAAATTTATAACGCAACAGAGCATTTATCTCCGATCAGTGTTACCCAGGTGTGTGGCCACTCACCAGAGATGCACCACCCACGTTTCAGTCCTCCAGCCTCCCAGGATGCAGTGTCCCCTCTCCTCACCTTGCTGAACTCTACTGCCCAGCAGATGGTACCGGCACCAAGCTGACTCTCCCTCCCACCCCGGGGCATGACAGCGAGGCTGTTTTAACTAAAGCTTGTTCGATGAGCTTTAGTTAAAGTGCCCCCACAACCATTTTCCAGTGTGGGGACACTGATACACATGACACTCGGGGTACTTTAGTTAGAGCTTCTTGCCCCCGCACTCCTACAGCACATGTGTAAATACTCTAAGCTTTTGCTAACAGTACTGCTGATCAACACTGAAGAAGCTTAAAGTTTAAGGTGTGACAAAGCCCTAATACAATACACAGGACAAACCTAATGCAAGTACTAATGCAATATTGTCAAAGGTTCAAATAATTTTACAGAAATAATAAAGCACTGTTCCCTGGGAACTGTAAAACTCCTTACAGTTTCAAGCGTGCTTTCATTTTCAATGAACTTCAAACTAGCACGTATCCTTTTAATATAGGAAACTGGGACTATATCGAGCCACTGAACAAACATGGACTCAGTCTAATAGACTTTTCTAAGTATTGTGATCCTTCGAAAAAACAGTTAATAAATCTTTCTGGAAACTGAGTATACTGGGATTGATGCTATAAATAAAACTTTCATTCAGTATAAGCAGCCTCTGGCTTTAGAGTAATGGCTACGTCTTGCCTATCATTTTGTGAAAACAATTAGTGAGTATTTGCTATTCATAGTGAGATGGAATTACTTCTGTAGCAGTTCACACGCTCAGATCAACGTAATTAAGAGCTTTGGCCTTGTCAATATACATAAATAGTACCACTTTAATTCTTAATATACATAAATCAGTACAAGGTTCCTTGTGGGGGACTCTCTTATACCAAAATGTATGTACAGGAAATGTAATAAGCTATACAGTAGTACTACAATAACAATGTCCACAGTGGGGCAGATACCAGTATAATTATTTTAGTTTGAAACAAAACACGATAAAAATCATAGTCCTACACTACGTAGTTGTATTGGCAAAAACTATGTCAATCAAACCATCAGACTAAAGTCCTGGACCATTCATGGTTTTTCTGTCCTTTTTTTTTTTTTTATTTGAGTACTCTTGTCTGCAATCTGTCAGTCTAAGGATGCCAAACTACCACCCTTTTTCTTTGCCCAGCCTTTTTGAATCAAGAAAGCTAAGGAACACACAACAGCCACTAACACATCTACTAGAAACAGCATGCCAGACACCTCTCAAAGCCTAATGAACCCTTTCCAGGATGCTTAAGGCTCAGCCTCATGCCCATTGAAGCCAGCTGAAAAAAACCTGTTGATTTTGCTGGTTGGCAGATCAGAGACAAAGCAAGATGCTCTGATGAAACCAGTCAAATTTCCTCAGTGCTGGAATTAAGAGGGGTTGGTCATTTGATCCCTTTTTCCTGACCTGGACTTGAACCAGAGCTCTGGTGGCGAGTGTTGATACACGACTATTAGTCTAACAAGGTGGAGATAGCAATAATTCAGAACCTAACAGATCACAACCTACTATGAATCCTTCCATAGTCTCATCATATCAAACATAAATCCATACATGCCTTCAGCTTAGCAGGGATTAAATGCTTCACTCATCTGCCTTATTGGGCCTTTAATGGCCTAGTACACCATCACCACCACCAAGCCTGCTTTTTCAAATGAGCAGGAATATTTTAACAGTCAGAAGTCAAGTAAAAGCAATCAAATCACAAAAATAAGCTGCAGCTTCTTGGGTCAAAAGCCATGGGAAAATTGTGGATTACATCCCAGACACAACGACAATTAGTGATTCTTACTTATACAATCTGGTACTTCATCTTTCCGCTCCCAGGTTTTTTGGTAATTATCCTTTCAGACACGAAGCCATTTATACTGTGCATAAGAGCAAGTGTCCTCTCTGGGCAGCTGACACTTGCAATTAATTGAACTTATGTTTAATAGAGCTGTTGGAAAATTGTTATAAGACTTCTTGGTCATCAGAATTATACATATCGTAAAAAGCTTTGACAAAACAGTTGCGCTGGCTTTCTGCAATGTCTCTACTAGTTCTAATAATGTCCATATACCTGGATTATGGCGGTCCTTAGAAGCCCTACATGGATATCAGAGCTCCATTACACCGGGTACTGTACAGTCACATAAAAGAGATACTCCCTCTTCAAAAACTTTATTGCCCATGAGATAGAAGACAGACACAGGGAGATGGAAAGAAAAGAACTTGGTTTTCCAAATGGGGAACTAAAGTAGAGATCAAGCAACTTGGCTGAAGATCATACAGGGAGCCTGTGGCAGAACCGGGAATTATATTCAACTGAGTATCATTAACCACAAAGGCACCTTTCTCTTTTTCAATTGAAGCCACTGCATTGTTTATAGAAGAAGAATAAAGTACATGCTCTTCTTTAGTCAACCTATTCAAAATATTGTCACACAGATTGTTCGGGGAGGACTAGCACCTTGTAGATTAGTCTCAGGGGTTCGGATCCGTTCATTTGATCACTGTTGGATAGATCAGTAATAAAAAAAGGATAGCGGCTCAGCCAGTTTCCCTCTCCCTCCCTGTGATGCATATTCCCAGGTTATTACAGCCAGTATCCCTGCCTTTTAGTAAGCCTGCAACATGGAACAGGGCTGGAGACAGAAAATGTGACAGTCCCTTTAATTTGCAGCAACAAAAAGCTGCCGCTCTCCATTCTTTACACTACAATGGTGAGCAAAGAGAGTCTGTTGGCATCTGACATTTCAGGCAAGAAAATTGTCTGAGTTAACCTCTTTTCAATCTTCCCATACAATCTCTCTCACTTATCAGTTCCTCACCAGAGCATTTTGTGGGCTGCGGTGTTGCCAAGGAGCCCGGTCACAAACATTATCTACTTTTTAGCTTACTGGGGGAAACGTTATCTGCACCGCCTTGTAAGCAGAGGAGTAATTGTTGAGGTGAAGTAGCCATCAGTCACCGTCTGTGGAAAAGCCTGTAAAGCGGCCTTAAAAACAACGCCTGAGCCACGAGCATTTACAGGCAACATCAACTGCCTGAGCACACACACAATGCAATGAAACTATGACATGTCCATTATGCCACAAAAACAGTGTGAGCAGAAAGTGTTTCTGTAAGTTTAAAATAACACTGCAGATTTCAAAAAAGTCTCCATTTCCAAAAAGCAAAATGGATAAACAGCTTTCTAACTCATTGTCAGTCATCGGGAATTTTTCTCTTCATTCAAATGTTATTGCAAAATTTCAGTTTTCCTTTCTCCTCCCCATCCTTTATAACTATTTCCATTTTGCCACTGAGATAATAAGAAGGGGGAGAGAGGGACAAAAGAAAGTCAAAATGGAAACAAAAGTAAACTAAAAAAAAATACCAGACTCAAAATGAGATGCTCATTCTCAAGGGCTAAATAATGTCACTAGATTTCTTCAGCTTGAAAAGCTACAATATGTTTTCACTCTGCATTATTTTACAACAAAAGAGCCCTTGCATATTTGTGTCTAGGAGCTTTAGGATGAAAATGTGACTTCACAAGCTTAGCACGTATTACAACTCAAGCACCAGAAATGGCATGAGAAAAGGGAAAGGAGGATGGTAAGAAAAAAAATGTATTTAATACCTAACACCATTTCAATGTAGGCACCTTCTAGCTGAAGGTATTTCCTCAGCTATAAACTGATTCTTCTTTTTAATATACTCTTCACACTTATATGGGAGCATTAACCTTGCCTCAAGCTATAGAAACGTGCAGCTAAGGGACACACTCAAGTCTGATGACGTATCTTTCGCGCATTACTTAATGTCCGGTCTAGCCCAGGCTTCAGACACATTTTTGCCTATTAGTCCTTTCTTTGCAGGTGTAAGGGGTGTGAAGAGTTACTTATCTGAAGTCTTGCACAGTTTGATCCATGCTGTGAAACTCTTAGACAGAGGAGCCATCTGGTCACTTATAGCAAACTACTTCACAAAGTATCAAGACTCTACAGAGCCACACACAGCAACAACAACTGACCAGAAATAGAAACTACCTTCAAGAAATACCTTTTCATTCTCCAGACAGAGAAAAAAAAAACAAGAAATTTTTTTCTTCTAATATACCTGTGAAGCGGAGCATCATCATGTAACATCATGCCAAGATTTACAACACGGGCACTTACAATAACATATATACAGTAGGAGATATACTGTAACACTTGAGAGCTTTTCATCATTATTTACATTAGCTGTAATTGCAACCTGGTGAAACAGACTCGATTACCGTGCTCCAACAGACTCCAGCGTCATGTGTATCAACGTCCCCGTGCTGAAAAATGGCAGCAGAGGCGCTTTAACTAAAGCTCGTTCAACACGCTTTAGTTAAAGTGGCCCCACCGCCATTTTTCAGCACAGGGATGCTGATACACATGACTGGCCAGGCACTTTAATTAGAGCCGCTCTCTGAGCCACTAAAATAAATGCACCCTCCCCCTTCCCACCCCCAGCCCCGGAGCACGTGTATAAAACACCCTAAGAGAGCCCAAAATACCCAGCCACAAATTAGTATTTGTGGCTCCAAATTTTCCCCACTCCAAAAATCATCCCCAAAACATGTTGCCAGTATGTTAAAGAGCCAAATATCAACCTTTTCCTCCTCCTAATCACCCCTTACTCATTTTCTAATATAGGGACCTCCCCATCATGGAAAACTCCTTAAGATACTAGAGAGCTGCTCAGATACTTAACCTTTACATTGCAGTACTACTCCGGGGGCAGCTGGTCTAGATGGAAGACGGGTTATTCCTTGAGGCTCCTTCCAGCCCCTTTATTTCACATGGTCTCCTTTCTATGCACTCAGATGACAACAGATCTTTAAACCATCGGAGATCCATCGCCTCTATTTTGCTGTAGTGACTGCGTGAGCACATGAATACAGGTTACAAAAAAAGGGACCTTTTATTGGAACTACAATTCCATTTTCTCCAAAATAATTTAGTAGAAATGGAACATTTAACTTTGCGTCCATTATTTATACTTCACAGCCTCTGATCAGCAAAGATCTAAATAACTTATAAATCTAATTTTGAAATAATTACATTTACATAAAAATAATCAACAGAACAGGCTTGCCTGCATGGGTGTTAAAGAAAAAAGGTTGAAGGAATTTAAATTTTTATGCTGATGGAGTCAGCTTAGAAGTGCTAAGCTTGTATTGCTTCATAAAACAAAAGAAAGAAAGAAAGAAAAAGAACGAGTGTTAGACTAGAGAAAACGGGCCTTGAAAGAAGTATTATGTTCCTTAAGGTCCTTGGGCAAATGCTGAAGGAGTGCTGGAAAAAAAAAAAAATGTTGTTCAGATTCGATTCTCCTTCCTCAGAAACAATTCCAAACAAATTTAACTTAACTTTACTCAGGAAATTAGTAAACTGTTCAAGATTCGCTTCAATGGTCTCCCGCAGGGGAGCAATATTAAAACACCTCTAGGCCAGGATTGTACTACTTTCCACAAAAAAAACTCTTCAGTCCCATTTGGGCACCCAAGTAGAGGCCAATTTTTCCTAATATCTCAGCATTCATCTTACTAAGGTGCTCCACTGATTTGGCCACTTCATTCTGGTTCCCAAAAGGTGGTCATGCTCTCCTGAAAAAACAGTACTGATCACCTTCCAAGATCCTTGTTTCAAACAAGCGGCCAAATTTTCAAAAGTGCCCAGCATACTCAGAGCATAGCAAGCAACCTTGTTTTCCCAGGCCTGAACTGCTGCTTTGACAGCTGCCTGAGTGATAGAAATAGGAGCCTACTGAATTCGTGGTGGCCACCCACTGATTTCACAAGCAGATCACAGGACCCGGCAGCCATCTCAAGGGTGGAGTGCAGCGGGCCACCCCTCCCCCATACCTCTGATTGGAGGCCCTGGTAGCCCCAGCCCTCACCACTGATTGGAGGAAGGCAGGGCCACATGACAGGCAGCCCTTACAGCCAATCAGTTAGTGAGGGGCAGGGGCAACAGCCAACTTGCCAGCAGCCATTCAAATGGGCAGTCCCCCTCCCCCCTTCCATCCCATGGCAGGAATCAACATTTTATTTTTCACACTTTTTTTGTTTTTCCCCTGTGGATTGCATAAGCAATGCCAGATTTTGCAAAATCTACAGATTCATGATTTCAGTAGGTCCCTAGATATATACAAGCCTTTCCTACCACATCACCAGTAGCCTAACTTAGGGTGGAGTTAAGGGCCTTTTTATACACTGGACGTTTTGCTGCTCAAATATTGATTGGCGTTAGTACAAGCTTGAGTTTGGACCAGTCGTACCTCACAGCTAAAAACCGGCTCTGACTGTCATCGACCTGGAGTCTGCTCTGCAGGCTGTTTGCACGGGGTTGCAACTCTCCAGGTGGGAAGGTCACAGCCATGAGAGGGGGAGTTGGCCTGCTGTCAGATCTCTCCCTGGGCAATAGAGTTCAGGGGGGTGGAAACTTTGTCCACAGAGAACAGGAGGGTGGGGGAGAGAACGCTGCAACCTGGGATACTAGAGGACTGCAACTTGGGTGGCTCGTTGGTTGCAAATGGCCCACACATTAATGGACTATGAGCTAGCTAACATGGATCAGAGATAAATCTGCCCTGAAGCAGGGTAATTTGAAGCTGCTTAAAGTGTACTTAAAACCAGTTTCAGGTGTTAATGTGTGGACAATCTATGGGTTAAGGGCTCCAGGAACCACCTAAAATTAATGCATAACAAGACCCTAAATATTTTACTTAGACTATACTAAGAGCACCGTTTTAACAGGAGCATTCGCAAGTTAAAGCTCAGCAACTTATGCTACATGTCCTCTGAACATCTCAAAATTATTCCACCTCAGACAAGGGTTAACTTTGGGCTGTGTTACCCAGCTTGTAACCTCAGTCTGTTCCCTGGAGATAATAAGCAATTTGCAGTCCTCCAGCACCCCAAGATGCACCACTCCCAGCCCCCCCACTCAGAGCAGAAACAGAACGTAGGTGTCCTGGCTCCTAGCTATGCCTCTACGCACAAGCCCCGCTGGCGGCAAGAAATGCTACTGTATTTACTTAGCTAGATGATGACTCTGCTTATAAGACAACATCCCAATAATGAGATTTGATATATGAAAAAAAATGTAAATTTGATACAGTTTTCCAGGTCCAGAATCTAATTATTAGGGATTTGCCTTGAAATTGTCCCCCTCCCACCCCTACAGCAGAGAAAAAAAAACCTGGGGGATCAGGCAGACAATTTGCTCTCTGTTTCCCCCCAGTAGCCCCTTTTTCCTCTCCTTACAGTCAGGCCTGGTCTCCCTGAGCACATGGAAATGAGAAGCAAATGTGAAAACAATGTCCTTGAAATTAAACATGGCTGTAGCGCTTTACATATAGTACAGGAGACCCTCGCCATTAGCAGGGCATATGTTCTGGAGATCCCTGTGAATGGCAAAATCCACGAATGCTGACGGGGCTCCCCATCTGACCACACAGCTGCCCCTGCTCCCCCTCCTTGTTAGCAGGGCTCCCCTGAGCCAGAAGCAAGTAGCTGGGGGTCAGGGGGAAGGGACAGCAGAGGCCTCTCTCATAGCAGCCCTGGAGAACCTAGGGAGAGTGACAGGGATGAGGAAGGGGGAGAAATAGAGTCACTGATCATCAGCAGTGACATGGACAACCCATAAAACAAGAGAGATGAGGACCAGTGGCTTCCACCTTACCTTTATCATGGTGTTATGTGTTGCAAATTTAAATGTGAGAAGTCTATTGAAAAAGGAAGAGGTGGGACCGAATGTCAGCAACTTTAAGATCTATCGATGCAGATGTAATATGTCTGCAAGAGCGTGGAATACCACAAAAAAAGTAATATAAATATCCGGAGAAGAGATGGGCTTTGGGGCAGTCATGGTGGGTGGGGACAAATGTGAACAAGGCAGCAGGGGTGGCGGTGTTAATTCAAAGCCCAGGGGTTAAAGTCAAGCAAGCGCAAGCGTTTGTAGAAGGAAGAATGCAGAGGGTGTTGTTGGAGACAAAAGAGATGGAGGTAGAGCTGTTTAACTTTGCACAGGAGGTTTGGAGGATGGCACAGAGATTTTTACACATTTTAGAAGTGAATGATAAGATAAATTTTGAGACAGTGATGTATGGGGTGGTTAAGAAAGAACCGGTAGAAGGGAAGATACGGGCATATGTGTTAATGCAGCACTTTGAAGAGTGAGGAACTTGCCGATCATGAAGGGAATGGATTTTACTACGAAGGAATGTTTACAGCTAGCCCTGTTTGAGCTCAAATATTACATGCAAAGGGATGAGGACGAGGGAAATGAGAGTAAAAGGAAGGAGATGTGGATGAAAGATGAAAAGAAATATGTATTCACTTGAGGACTGCCTGAGAGTGTAGTAACCGGGAGGTGGGTAGGAAGGGGGATAGTTGTGGGATGAGATAAAGTTGGTCTCACAAACTGTTAAGAGATGAGGAGTTAATATGTTATGAGGCTTTATTGGATGATATAACAGTTGAGATTTGTAAATATGTGTAAGAGGTGTTTTTTTTTAAATAAAAGATTGAGTTTAATACTAAAAAAAGGGTTTAACAATCCACACATTTATTATGATTCAAGTGCAGTGCATAACTTTACCCTTATTGGGATTATGAAGTAATCAAAGCCCTGGGGACTAAACCAGTAAAGTGTGCCAAAATCAATCCTACATTTAAAGAAACCCAAATCAGAAAGGTGCTTCGGCATACAAGCAGCCTCTCTGAAGTCGGTGGAACCACTTGGTCAAAGTTGAGTACATCTCCGATCCAGGCCAAAGTAAGTTTTTATTCTGCAAAAGTGCTAAACAAATGTTGCTGTGACTTACTCCATAGTCATCTGATTCATTTCCAGACTAACTCCCAGGTCCTGGGCTGAGTAAGCAGCACCAGAAGATAAGTTTGCCTCTGAGTCTCACAAAACCAATACATATTCTACAGAATAAAACTCAGCAGGCCATTCATTTGATGATGCTCAGGCCACAGCAGAATCCATTTCGCTCTGCCCAGTCTACCCGGACCTGCCACTTTAGGGTAGATAAAACATATTAAACCACTAAAGCAAGCAGACAGGACTCAGAAATACACAGGACCCAAATGCATTTTTTTATATCATCAAGTGTGAAAAAACTTCAGCATTACTCAGACAGGCTTTTCTTCCTGCCAGGAAACATTAGTTATTGGGATGGCAACAGGTCTTCTAACATGCAGGCTTCTGTTTGCGCTAGTGAGCTGAATTCATTTTACATGTCAGTCAAACACAATTAAGGCAACGTCTATTTGTTTTCCCATAACAGAATTCATTTTTTCCCCCAGCAAAAATACTGTGAAATTTACCTTCCTCTGTCAAACGTGGCTTTTGTTTTCATATGCAGCCATAATGAACGCTGCTTATAAGAGTAAAATTATACCAACACTCAGCATAGAAATCTAAGAGTCAGGGGACTTTGGATTACTCATAGTTTTTGCCACCGACTTGCAGAATGACATTAGGCAAGCGACTATTGTATTTCCATTTCCCCATTTGTTACATCAGGGTGGTAATACCCACCTTTCTGCGTAAAGCGTTTTATTCTCGCTGACATTATCAGTAGGCAACAGACTAGACCTTATGAAAGTCAAATGAAGGATTCAAAGATGAGTGAGGCTTAGGTCTCAGAGGGTATTTTTCAAACTATATGCCATAAAATAGTCCAGCATGCTACTTCAAGCTTTCTCTGCTCTCTGTACATAGGTGCACGTGAGCACACATACACACACCAGTATTTTAAATATAGTCTGACAGCACTTGCAGGACAGCAGTAACCCGGTCAGAGGTAAGCTGCTGTCAGCCCTGATTTACATGCAAAGGACAGCAGGGATGCAATTCATTGTTTCTCTCTTAAACCTGCTGGTAAGACTAAGTCTGTTGTTTACATCAGCCATCTGATCTGTTCTGGAAGGCTCCTGACTATTAAATTATCCGTTCTGTCCCTTCCCTTCTTGCTGGGCTATGCCAAGTATTCTGTTTGCTGTTCTTCACATCATTAGGCAATGGCAGATGCTATTGCAGGAAAATTAATAGAAGCATAAACGCCGCAGTCAGCTATATACAAACACCCTCTAATTAATTATCTGACTCTAGGAAGACGTGACTAAAAGAGAAAAGAAATATCACTTGCCACGTGAAAAAAAAAAATCAAGCTGTTTGTTTATACCAATATAAATTCACTGTGGACAAAATTATAGAAATAGGAGGTGGAAAGGAAGAGGAAGGAGTAAGTGTACATCAAAATCCACTGCATTAAGAGCCATTCTGCTACAGAGAACCGGGGATTTTTGTTTTATTGTTATTCTAAATATTTTGACCTCAAGTATTTGGAAGCTAATCGCAGAACTTTAAAAAGCACGTGACAGATTCAGCATCATTCCAGCAAGAGAGCTGATGCCATCTGAAGAAGCAGCTTGCAAAAGCAAAAGGCCTTTCCCAGAAGGGATCCAGGGAAACATGGGATTATGTGCTCTAGTACAGGGGAGAGTGGCGTACCCAAGGAGTGGTGTACAGACAGCAAGGAATTCAGCAGCTCCAATCCAACATAGTGCAACTAGCAAGCAAAAGTAACCATCATCAAAAAGCTTCTCTCTGTGGGGTTCAGTCCCTGTGAGACTGGTGTTTAAATCACAGCTGTCACGAATGCTAGCAGAACAGCTGTGAACCAAGCTCGCCCTCTCCAGCAGTGAAACTTCTCCCCGTTAAGGAGTGACAATTCAGTGTGAAGCAAGCCGAATCTAGCTACAGCTTTAGCGGCGCTGCTTGCCCACTACTTCCCGTATCTGTCGATCCAACACTTTTCACAAACCGTAGGACTACAGATTCAGCAAAGCTCGTAAGCACATTTGTATGCGCCTTTGGCTAAGTAAGGATGGAATTGATTTAGCATCTCTAAACTCACAGATATATTCCCTAAAAACCAAAGTCGGTGACAGCTAATTATCCATTTGACCTGCTGTGAGAGACAACTAATGCTCTAACACCAAAAGATTTCATCTGCAGACTGGAACGGATTGCAAGACATGGAAATACATATTTATTGTACACTCAAAATGACGATCTGTTCTGAAAATCTGGCCCCAGTGGCAGAGTTCTTGTGTAGGATTTATCTTACTAAAGGTGTAATCCATCTCTGTGTTAACACCAGCCCAATGCCTCGCTTAAGCACTACTTTTCAGGATTTAAGTAGCAAATAACCCTTACTCTGGACTTTAAGCATGGAGGAATTTCATCCCATGAGACATGGGTGGCATAAACTCTATGACGAGTTTCCTCCATCTCTGAAGTAGCTCTGAGACTACTGTATACGAGTAACACTCCTGCTACGCTTAAGATTCATCTGTAGCAGCAATCTATTTGAAAGGCTGAGAAATAACTAGAAAAGCCAATACCCAAAGGTCTCCTGTAGCCTAGAGCTCCCTATTCCCTCATTTTTTTCCCTGCAGTATTTAATTGGAGAGGCTTTTAATTTGACGGAAAGATAAAGCAATATTGCAGCGTAGCTGACTTAATTAAAAAAATCTTGTATCCTTTAAACAATCAAATATTTAACATTTTT
>JAGPOW010002118.1:9119698-9130941 GCA_030014935.1 Caiman crocodilus | reverse complement strand
CCCCCCCCCCCCCCCCGCCCCCGCCCCCCCCCCCCGCGCCCCCCCGCCCCCCCCCCGCCCCCCCCGCCCCCCCCCCCCCCGCCCCCCCCCCCCCCATGATTGTAATTTCTTCTCCAGTATTTTGTGCAGTGTATTCATTCCACTGCTTCCTCCATTTCTCCTATTTGTAGGTGGAAGAGCAACTTGTCCGCAGCTTGGACAGAACTAACAGGCGTGTCTTATAAAAATTAACATAACCTGCAAATCCTCATTCAGATAGCCTATGAGACTTGTCCATACTACCTACCCCAGGCATTCAAAAATTATGAATCTGGTTCCTAATAGACTCAGTTCCTCAGGCCAACTGCTACCACCTTTGCCAAGACACTGGGAACAGAAGACATGAGCTCCAGACTACACACATGGGCCTCTACAGCTTGGAAACCATGAGTTGCACTTACTGCAAAATTCAGCACTAGAGGTGCACTTTTTGCTACATGCAAATCTTGAAGCTATTTTTTCCAGCAAAACTAAATAGTGGAGCAGTCTAAAAAAGTACAGAATAATGAGAGGTATTAAATGTTATTAAACTCCTGTGCTGGGTCCTGACCGTGAAAAGATGCATGCGTGCTCATTGCTACAAAGCAGCATAGCTTCTTACTTTCAGCCCCACTCATTACTCTCCTAGGGTGCAACATACTCTGTAAAGACCTGAGAGGCCAGAAAAAGTACAGCCAGCACTAGAGGTAAAAGCCCTAAGTCTGTGAATGTCCTGGGAACTGGGGAAAAAAAAAACACTTGGACTGTGAGCAGAGGCAAGGACCATATTTTTGCTCTGTGTTTGTACAATGCCTGCAGGACAGGATACTGCCCCAAAACTGGGAAGCTTATGTGCAATATTAACTCAACGCTGCCTGAAATCATCAGTCCCTGAAGGGGTTAGTGAAACCAAATTTCACCTTCAACTCTGATTACAGGCATCGAGCCAGACGTGCTGCTGAGTTTTTGGTTGTAGCCGTGTTGGTCTAAGGACATAGGCAGGCAAGGTTCATGGAGTAGATGTGATCTCTTTTATTAGAGCAACTGTGTAGTTGGAAAAAAGCCAGGCATGAAATTCAGTTTCTACAGGGTTCGGGCAGACCGTGGCTCACCTGTGGGAAATTTTGTACTCCCCTTTCCGTCACTTTGAGATCAAATTATGGCCTAAGGCACAAGCCACCTATGCATCTGTACTTCTGAAGTTGCACTTGACACTTTCAATAGGCAAGCTACGCAATGATTTTGCCCATAGGAGACCTTCGCACACAAAGCAGGAGGAACAAGAGACTCAGACTAGTTAAAAAAAATCTAGGTTCAAGTTGACAGGCAAACACATTCATACCTTCCCAATACAATTGATGAATTTTCATGTTCTGAACCTCCATGCTGGCTCCAGGAGGTAAAAATTTACTGCAGTTTTGTCTCTTCCCAGATAGAGCTCAACAAAGAGCAGGATGATGACACTGTGCTCAGACTTAAGGGAACATTTTTCCAAAGCCTCCCACAAAGCCCAGCTGGATAATATATAATAACACTATAAATGAACAATAATGTCATTTATTTTCTCCCCTAAAACCATAAAAGCACTCCTAAAATCTATTTTGCCTGATTTATCTATCCTAGGCATAAGGAACATCTGGTTATAGTGTCACATGGGTGTCATAATAAAGGGAAGCTCAATGATTTCTAGTGACAATCCCTAAGTTACTTTTAATGGGTGCTGGGTATCCAAATTCCTGAGGCAGTGATAAAAGTAATACCGAAAACCCAAAGCTTATTAACAAAACCTCATAGGAAATTATTGGATCCAAGCAGCTCTGTGGTATCCTGGCTCCACTGATTTGTCAAAAACTACTGCCACTAGCACAGCGGCTATTTTAAGCCATCCAGATGTATAAGCACATGAGTTCTAGATTATTTAATTTGTATCTTTTTTTTTTTTAATCGCATTTGACTGCAGCGTTTCAGAGAATTACACCCATTTGAACTTCAGAAACCAAAAAGCAGCTTCAAACATCCCATGAAAATATCATCCTACTAAAAATTTGCACTTATGGCATCCTTGTACTTACAAGAAAGTCTGTTTAATATGGTCTTTTCAACAACAGATGTCTCCAGAGAGAAGGGAAAGGCCAGTTGTTCTAAAAGGAAAGGCTTCCCTCTCCCTACCTCCCCTGCCCCCCCCCCTTTTTTTTTAAAGCTTGGCAATTATTAGCCCAATTTAATTAATGTCCTGTTTTTCAGAAGGATGGAGGGGGAAGATGAAAGACAATTTAATGTTTGACTTGAAGTTATGAAGCTATCTACGATCCTCCTGTTCATAAACTCCATTGCATTCGGGATTCCACTAGTACCTAATAAGACACAGTTTTTTTGCCTGAATAATCTCCAGTCTAAACAAAGGGCGAAAGGGGAAGCCAAAGGCTGAGGGATGTGTAGTGACTTGCCCAGTGTCACACAGCAAGCCAGTGGCAGAAGTGAGAAGTAGAACAAGACTAACTCCCTTGCAAGGTCCCTACCCAATTGCAGCACATTGCTTCTAACCAGCTACGACGCACTTTGTCACCACACAGTATATTCCAGAGCTGACCATGGCCCACATCCTGACCATGAGATATTTACAAGGACACTTGGATTCTATCACTAGGAAACCACTCCATCCAGATAATTTATGCAGCCCTACAAGTTTTTAATTCAGCTTGATTGCTGTTTGTGTTACTCTCCGTTTAAATGTACTAAGTCATCGTTATAGTGTTCTCAGATTTCCCCCTGAAGAAGTATTCGGAGCACTGATGGGAAGACTGTATTGGTCGAGTGCTCTCAGTTGCATTTTCGGAGAACCAACAATCGAATTAGTTTATACACTTGCCATTTGTAAGGGTGCTAATAACCTTGCACATCTTGCAGAGGAGTTGCGGCAATACTGCTTCTTAAGAAGTAGTGCCCAGTGTGTCTTTAAATTCTGCCCAGCGCGTGCACGATCTTTCATTTATGGAAACAGCTCTTAATTGTGTGCTTTATTAGTCAATCTATTAAACCATTAAAAAGAACCAAATGTGCTGCTCTCTGCAAAGGCAACTGACAGAAACGCTCGTCTTGGAAGCTGATTAAAACTGCAACGCTTACTTCTCAGCTGCAATGAACACATCGTTCAGAGCTAGGGATCAGATTTAGTGATTCTGCCAGCCAGTGGGAGTCATCTGCTCTATTAATGACTATGGAACTGGTCCTGCATTTTTTAAAAACCTGATGTAATGTTACATTTGATGAAAAGATGTTGGATTGGCAGCATTAAAAAAAGATAGCTTTGATTTACCCACAAAATAGCATAACAGAGAAAATAGCAGTGCAAACCTCCCCCAGCATCCCATCTATTGATGAGTCCCTTCCGTCAAAGGAAACAGCTGAAAAAAAAAAAAATGAATGTTCACTCTTGCTACCAGCAAAAGGAGTAAAGTGGGACCAAATTCTAAACCTTCAGTACCAAAGCATGGACCATGACTACCAAGGCTAGAAAAGTAGCTCTGTTAAATAGCAGCTATCGGGGCCCCTTTTTCCAGGGGATCGTATTAGAGGAAGGCACTGCATGTTTGGGCTGGGATTTTGGGAGGTCTATAAAAGAGACCTGCCCAAGCTAATGGACGTGGGGCATCTATTTCTCAATCCAGTTGATATCCATTGGACTGGATCAGGCCTTTCTCCAGTGGATTGCAAACTGGGAATATTTCATTCAGTTGTGGCCTCTCTTCTGAGCCCTCGGACAAGGTGCCACTTAGGGTGGTGCTTCACATTACAGACACCCCGAACAGGAGCGTGTACCCATTTCTTGCAAACTATTGTCTGGTTCTGCAACACCAAGAGGTTCCGCCCCAGGGCTGGACTGAAAAGGGAAATGAAAAACCATGCTGCCTTTAAATCAGCCAGCTCCCATCACAGCCTGATGACTCCCAAATTTTAAACAAAAAAAAAAAAACCCCTAATCTTTGAGAACAAGTTTCCCAAATAGTCTCTGAAAAAGTAATAAATCCAACCAACTTTCAAAAAGGGTTTAAGTGGGCTTAGATAACTCACAAAGTTCCACCAACTTCAATGAGTCTTCTCTCAGGGGATAAGTAACAGATCTATTCTATGCGAGCACAGATATCACAACGTAAGCTCTAGTAATGGTGAAATTATTTGGTTAAAAATCGTATCTGATTAAAAAAAAAAACAACAAGCTTTGACTGTAATGAAGACTGAAGTGTCTTACGACTGCAGCTAATTTTATAAAATAACAGTTCCTCAGAAAATAATATAGCTCCTGAAATATACCTTGCCTGTGCTTTGCTTTTATTTTGTATTTTGTAGTTACTAACTGCAAAAAGGAGCTCTAAAATTCCCCAATCAGTAATGCAATTCGGTCTCTAACAAAAGCAGTGTATAATTAACTGGAGCCAAACATAGTGATAAGACCTATAAGCATTTGGCAGATAATTCCACAGTAGGAAAATCAATGGCAGCTAATCAATAGAACTGAACCATACAGTATAACATGGGAGAGTTCAGGAGAGGGGGAAAAAAGATGCAATGAGACGTCTAGCCTAGTTTGAATCAGGTGACTATAGCAGGTATCCAATCAAGGATAATTCCTAGCAGGCTGGGCATGTTACAGCTGTTGCTCTTTGCTTTCACATTGTAGAGAGAATGAAAACCAGAGTCTGATGTGCGTTGCTGCGATATTAGTTCAGATTTTCAGATGTGCTTTCAGCCCCTTTGCTCCTACCGACTTCTGTTGCAATGAGAGCTGCTCAGCTCCTGTGCACTGTTGAAAGCAAAGTCTTATGTCCCCACTCACGGTAGAAAGCCATCATGTTGTGAAGTTTTATTTAGACATAGCCAAATTTTATAAATGAAACTGTTTACAAATGATGATCCAGCAAGATCAGTTGTCCTCCAAGTCCCTCCTTAAAGCAAACAAGGTGAGGACCAAGCAAGACAGGATTGGAGCTAGGAGAAGAGATGAGCCCATGAGAGCTCAATGTTGGTCACAGAATGAAAAAGGAAAAGACAGCTCCTCAGTTAAGACAGTAAGAGGGTCGGGGGGTCCGGTGCAGGGCTGGAAACCTGGATTCACCTCCCAAGTCTTGCAATGGCTTCCTGTGCAACTTTGGAGGAGATAATTTCTCTGTGCTTCAGTCTCCTAAGCTGAAAAATGGGGCACTAGCAATAATGAGCAACACTATCCTAGGATCTAACACCATAATATAGAAATTAGATTATTAAAAGCTCACAAGTTCTGAAGGAAATCCAGGACTAGGATTGAAGTCCAGGATGACCAGCCTTAACATGGGCATTCAAAATAAAAAGCATCTCGCTCGTGATATTGTATTAGATTTCTCTTGGCTCCAGACAAACGAGATAAATGAGAGGCTTATGCTTCAGCAGGCATCTCTTACAAATCCTGACTGAATCCTTAACTCCAACTGAAGCAAGTTACCAAGCAACTAGAAGGGGCTCTTCATGCCACTCCCAAGGGTAGATGGCTTCTTCCATCTGTCACTATCCATTTAATAATTAAAAACACACCACTTGGATCATCCAGTCAATGTACCAAGGTACAGAGAGGAGTGACAATTTTTGCCTGAGCTGGCCACAAAAAGCTTCTCATAGCTGTGGCCAAACACAAGTGTACGGCTGCAAAAAACTTCAAAAATGGCTGACTGGGTGAAAATCTGACCCCTCATTGCAAGAGGGTATCAGATAAAGATGTTACAAAATGTAGCAGCTTTTGTAACTTGTGTCTGCTCAGCTCCCAGTCTATGGCTGTTTTCAGAATGGGAGGAGAGGAAAGGGAGCAGAGGGAGTTCAGTTTAGGGGTTTTTCAGTCCTGCTTGGAAGGTGGGGCAGGTATATTGCGGCCCTCTTGCCCCAAGGTGGGTGGGCTCCAATTCACCCACCCCACCCTCCAGTGCCAGCTGGGGAGCCCCAATAATGAGCTCCCTACGCTACGCCTCCCCCCACACCCCGCCCATGCTGAAAACAGGAGCGCTGGCAAAGAGCCCTGACCATTGCCATGTGAGCCTGGCTGTGGGCTTCCTTCTCCCCAGGAACCAACAGTGAACTTCTGTTAGGTCTGGGGTAAGGTTGTAACTCAGACCACTTTGCAAAAATTGTTCCAAGTTACAGCTGGGAGCTGCACTTCAGTCTGCACCCTTAATCACCAGCAGATAAAACTCAAAAAATTCCCTAATGAAGAATATTAGCCATCAACGTACCTGCACAAGCGTGCACTGGGAATACATAAGGTGAGAGAAAACTATCGCTTACTTTTCCTCCACCTTCAGAGAGCCTAGTCTATCGTTAAAGTCAGCTGCATAAACAAAGAGGGAACAAAAGCCTTTCAAA
Source organism: Caiman crocodilus (assembly GCA_030014935.1). NCBI lineage: Eukaryota > Metazoa > Chordata > Crocodylia > Alligatoridae > Caiman > Caiman crocodilus. The sequence continues at coordinate 9,124,539 of JAGPOW010002118.1, read as the reverse complement.
AGCCAGCAAACAAAACCCAAAAAATACAATCACTCAAAAATATTTAGGGAGCCATATAACAAAGGCAAATAAATTCCATTCAATTTAAACAGAAACTGTCTCTCGTAATTTAATGTTGTTCAGCTCATGACTTAATTTGTCTACACTCACCTGAACACATTTATCAAAATATCTCAAAGCCAGATTCCAATACCAAACAGTACCCTACAGTAAAATGTTCATAAAGTGGCCTGGGTGCACAAGCCAGCAGGAGATTGGGGTAACATTTCAAAAAACTATGACTTCCGAGCTTCACCTTTCGATGCTATTCATTTTTCGAGTTTCACCTTTCGGGCACATAGATGAAGGTTTTTAAATGATATTGGGTGTCTTACTGGCCATGATTTCATAGGAACTTGAGTGCAACCCACCTTTAAAAGTCTAGCTCTTTGGTGCTTTAGAAATCATAAGCTCTAGAGGGCACCAATACACGTGCCCAACATCTGCTCCAACAAGTTCTAATTGGAAAGCATTAGCATTTGCTAATTAGCATGCTCCAGCAGCCTCAGCATCACATGTAGTCAGTGTCCTCATATTTCAGAATGGCAGAGGGGGTGCCTTAACTGAAGTCTGTCGAATGAGCTTTAGTTAAAGCACTCCCACTGTCGTTTTGAAGTACAGCATGCTGAATACACAAGATGCTGTAGGCGCTTTAATTAAAGTGGCTCCTGAGAGCAACACTAATTAAAGCACCCCCCAACCCTGAAGCACGTGTAAGGACACCCTTGGTGACGAATGCTCACAGGTTGCTCTTGAAAAGTTAAGATCTTTTTTCATGAATGATTTTGCTGACTGCAGAAGAGCAAGGTGCAAACCCAAGTAAGAGTACTAGAGTCTGGTCCTGCACAATGAGCTGACTGCATCACTATGATCACTACGTCCACACCAAGAGCCACCACTGTGACACACGCATGATATAAACAGGAGGTACGTATTATCTTAGCCCATCACCACAGCACAAACCTCGATGCCTCCTCCTATTCCTCTGCGCGTAGAACTCTGCATTCCAGCAAAACCCACTGAAGTTATCAAAACCATGTAAATACAGTCTCCCCCAAAGAGATGCTTTTTCCAGAAATACTATCTAAATTAGTTTAATAGTAGAAAGTCATTAAGAGTTACACACCAATGCTCATTAAGCACAACACCATTTATACCAGGAGACATTGCAAACAGCATTTGTAGCAGATGTCTTAACAAAATAAGCCATTGGGTGTCTGATATAGCAATTCTTCCCTGTGAAGGTAAATAAAATAAATACAGAAAGTTAAATGTTACCTGGATTTTCTTCCAGCTTTCCTATAGTTTCAATCTGCTCCACCAGGTCATTTGAGTTCCACTGACTCATGCCAATGAGAATAGCACTTTTCCCTTCCACCACCTCCTCTGCAACGAGAAGAAAGAGAACAGGGTAAATTACAATATTGAGCAGGAGAACAAAGGCAGGATTACCTTGTTGGTAATTATGAGAGAAATAAGCAGCTCTTTATGAACCCTAATGGGAATACGCAGCATGCAACATACACCGGACTCTCTCACAAAGCTGCCTGTCTACAAGTTCCTATTGCCTGATACCTTTAAAGGCCTGGCCTATGTGGATTTGCCCTACATCACACGCTAAGAGTCTCTGAAGAAAGGCAGAAAACCCAGTTTCAGTACCTAAATCCCAATTCAGTGCTTAAACCATTAGACTGTCTTTAATATCCTGTAACTACCAGTTCACTTGTACTATACAAGTGAAGCAGTTCATTATATAATAACGCTGTAGTCCATCCTCCCTACTCCATACGAGCAACATTTTAACATGTCAAAAGCTACTAAAATGTGTTGACACTTTCACTCTCTCAATGTGGTTATAAGCTATCTGGAGCAGTAACCATCTCATTGCTGTGCATTTGGACAGTGAAGTAGTATGACTGCAGTCATACTGGTACAAAAGTGATTATATTGGTATAGTTTAGTTCAGTTCAGGGAACAATATGAGCTACACCATTATGGGGCCTATTTGTATCTGTGTGATTGCGTTCAGATGAGGGCTTTACTGTTATACCATGACTCTGGCTCACATATCTATGCTGCTTCTCTGATGCAGGTCAGTCTTAGGTGACTTCTTAGTAAAGGCATTTCAACACTAAACACAGAAAATCAACCTCAAGATTTCAGTGTCCTGGAAAAATTGTGACGGGCAGGGGAGTGCCACAGAGCAATCACAGACATTTCAAGTACGTTTTACCCTTTCATCAAAAGCCACATGAGCCTTTCAACTTTAATCTCAGGATACAGAGATTACGGGATTGCACAGGCCGTTTGCTCAGCAAACGGGTTCCGCTAACAGGTCTGTACTTTTATCAAGAGCTCATTGAGAAGTGGGTTGGGAAGTGCCAACAAAAAACGGCGTGTTGCAGATGTTCCCCTTTAACAGGCTCTCAATGCTGTATGAAAACATTTCCATTCAGTTTAGCAGCTGTTTAGGAAGCAGCACATATTAGTTTCTTTTGAATGAACTTATTAAAAGCATTTCAGCATGGCTATGTACAAGTTTCTGACGTGTGCTGCGCGCTTAGTGTGGGTACACAAGAAAGCAAATGCAAAATGGGTAACTGGAATTCTTTGCTATGGCAGCAATTCAAATAAAGGGCAAAATCCTACGCGCTAACCTCATGCAGTATAAAGACAGGCTCAGTGAGAGTAAACAGCTGAATTGCGGCAGAACACATCGGACTGAAATAATCAAATTCAGACCAACTTCAAGTTTCAAAAATGTTTCAAGGGCAATTAGATTCTTGGTCGTCTAAACGCATATCAAAACAATAATGTCACGTTGTGACCTATGGGAGAGAAGTTAGGTCTCTTGGGAAGTAATGCTCCCCCCCCCCGCAATCATGGACTATCAAAGCAGATATCAATCCTGGGCTTGATGCAGCTACCTCTGACCACAATATCTGATCTTCTCTGCAGTCAGGACCTGCTTCTTCCCACTGCCACTCAGTAAGTGGCAGTGGGATGAATAGACTTCAATCAATAGCTTCATAAGCAGAGCAGATAGCAACAGCAAAGTGCCTATGAGACTTTCTCTGCAATTCTCTGGGCTCAAAATTTACTTGGGATTTTTGGGGGGCTTTTGTGCTTCTATTCATTTTCTTTGTTTAAAGGGTTGCAAGTCTTTAGGCACTACACAAGATAGAGGATGTGTTGGGTGAAAGGGTCCGTCTGTCTTGAGAGAGTCATTCATACAGTGGAAAGGCTCTTCTCCCATAGTGTTTGAGAGCATGAGGCTATTGCTGTTAACATCTCTCAAGGATGTTCAATAGAATTGAAAATGAGAGCTATATAAACCTGATAACCGGGGTTTTGTCATCCTTGCCTGCGAGGGATTGCAGACGATGAGTATCTCACACGGACATTAAACACAGGCATCCTCATAACCCTCCCTGCCCGCCATGAACTTTGCTACCAACGTGAGAGCTGAGAGAGGGATTAAGCCCTTCATCCAGGGATACTTAGGGAGTCTTTGACACAGCCCTGGACTTCTAGCCCAAGGCATTAGCACCAGCAGCATCCTCTCTCACCTAAACAATGAAGCTCTCAGCAACTGGGCTGCAACGGCCCTCTGATGTAAGATACCAGGTCCTCAGGTCAGGCCACTGAAATGCCAGCAGCATGCATTGCCCCACGGGCAAAGAATGGCACAATTACAACCCTTGCTCTCTGCCAGGAGCCAAAGCAAAAAGGGCGCATGCTAACCAGCATTACCACGTAAGCCCTCAAATTCCTTCCAAAGGCAGGATCCTTAATCAGCTCTATAAGTGAGCTTTAACAGTTTATCACTGCTAGTGCTATGGTGGAGTCGAGGACCTGGACATAAAATTAACCTTAGTTCTTCAAAAATGTGCCAGGATGATGTTCAACAGTTGTCCACTGAAGAGAAAACAGGTCTGTAAAATTGCTGGAGCATTCAATCTAATATTTTCTCATCATTTGTCCCTGTTCTGTAACCCACTAAGCCAGGCTTTCCAGATGGCCCTCATGTTTAACAGAGAGAGGAAATAAGATTTAGAGGCTACAGACTCAAGTACTTATTTTTATTGGTTCATGCACTGGACAGAAAACATTTAATATGGGCCGAAGCACGATGGAATTTAACATAGCACTCTGGTAGTCTTCACGGCCCATGCTGCAAACCATGTCACAGCAGGAAACAGGGCTCAGATCACTGCCTTCCCATCCACTGCCTGTCTAGCTATAAATAAAAGGAGGGTTATGAATCCCTGTTTACAGCCCAGATTTAGATTGCATTAACTGGCAATACACAAAACCCCAATATCAAGACATACAAATATACTCGCCAACCCGCAGTCTCACTACTCCAAAGTAGGCTTTTTGTCAAGGGCTATTCAGAGAAGAAAATGCCTAGGTCTCCGATTAGATGCATCATGAACCAATCTTTTAACCCCAATTCTTTTCAGTCCATTCCCTCGAGATTCAAGATATGAGAATATAGCAGGAGAAACAGCAAAAGTTTGGTGTAGCCAGCATGTCGGGGAGGCTACGGACCTTATTCTCCATGTACCTCAGTATAAACACACAAGTGTAATTACACCTACTCCAATGAAGTTACTCATCTCTGAAGTTACCCACATGGTAAAAGTGAGAGCGCTGGGGTGGATCCAGGGGGATGCAGTCTTATCCCTTCCTCCTTTTCCACAGTGTAGCTCAGATGCCAGTGGCTCCAATTCCCTACCTAGGTCCTGTGAGGATTGCAAGGCACAGCTGCAGTCCCAGGCTGGTGTGGGACACCTGCA
>JAGPOW010002118.1:9100613-9118466 GCA_030014935.1 Caiman crocodilus | reverse complement strand
GAGTCCATTTCAATAGGGTTCAAATTATCCACATGCAAAAAAAAATGGGAAAGAGACCATAGATATGCGAATGTCAAAGGAACTCTGGCTTGATTTTATCAAAACGTTGCTGAGTACCTGGTGTAGGTGCTTAGCACCACTAAAAACTAAACCAGCAGGCTTAAATAGGAGGAGATTTTCCAATGTCCTTTCCTATTCTTTTAAAGAGAGGCTTACCTGCCTAACCTCTTTGCAAATCTTAGCTCAAAAGTACTGGACAGCAGCAACCCATACCCAAACCACCGGAAGGCAGCTAAAGATGGGTCAAGTCAAAAAAAAACCCTCTATACACAAGTGAGCAAGGACCAGATATTCACAATCAAATCTTCACGTGGCATAAATTGATGCCCATCCATTGAGGTTTACAGAGCTAAGTTGATTTTCATTAGCCGAATACCTGGCTCCTAGAGTTTTCAAAGGTGGATGGCAGAGTAGATCTGCACCTTATAGACAAGCTAAACAATATATATGTAGAGCATAAACATTTACGAACTGAAGTTCACTTCATCAGGTTGTGTGAAAGGACATTATTTAAAGTGGAATGACTGAACTGGATACAAAAGATGGGGAAAAAAGAGGAGAAAGGGTGCCCAAATGTCTCAGCCTACTGAGAGAGAAGAAATGTGCACACATGTGCCTACTACCATTTTGCTTCACTACAACAGTAGCATTTCAGAAGGCATTGCAAAGCAAACTCCCTCAAAACACATGGAGATGGAGGAGAAAAATTACTCATTTAGGATTTTATTACAGCTTTCAAGCTTATGCATCTTCCTGAAAGCAGAAGAGATGACAGATAAAAATAGATGTTTTATCTCTTCACCAGACTTCAGTTGTATTTAGGGAAAGGAAACGTGCTTTTACATATAAAAGTGCTAAATCTCTCTTCCTCCGTTTTTTCCCACCCTCCCCCACTAAAAGAAGTACATTGTAGATTAGGGCAAGATCTCCACACTGACCTCCTTAAGAAAGAAATGTTATCTGTTCAGTGTACAAAACAATAACTCTGATGTATAAATCCCTAGTGATACACATTGCTGGCAAACATCGATGCTGCAAATCAGTGCAATGAGTAGCTGGAGTTCTGGATTTAGGGCAACTTGTCACGATTGCAATACTAGAGGAGAGCCTGCTTCCCAAACACAAAGATATAGGCTCTTTTCCTTTACTATTCCAAACAAAATCTTGACTTGCATAAACTACAATCTAAATTTCAATCACTTCAATCACACTGAAGCAATTTCTTGCTATTTATAACCTCTTCCATGGGAAAGAAAGCTACTATATTTCCTCTGAAAAGGGAAGAGGTTAGAACAACCTCTTATTATAGGACAAGCAATTTAAAAAAAAAAAACCAAAAAAAACCTAAAACCTCCCTCAAAAAATCCTCAAAAAGATTCAATTCATTTCCTGTGCTTTTAATATTCCTCCCCACAGCTTTGTACTTTCCTTGAACATTCATTCTCATTGTGCCAAACTTTCTTCATGATCTATAGTAGGGCTGCAGCAGCAGATGGCTATGCACGCTGCACCGATGTTATCTCTGCCTGAGAAGCCAATCCTAGAGTGAGCAATGTATTCAGCTGAATGCATTCATATGCCCACGAGGAGCTCATAGGGCTTTAAAAAATACATGTGAGAAAAGTGTGCAGAATGAAAAGATTTGTACAAAAAAAATGGAAATGATCTCCCACATGTGGGAGAAAAAGATATGTGCACAAAGCACATCCTCCTACAGGGTCTTCTGAGCCACTTCAAAAGGAGATGAGGGATCAGAACGTAGTAATGAGAGCAGTGTTATTCACGGCAGTTTTCAGAGAAAGGGCCCCACCAACCCAACAGAATATGACATCGGAGAGAGGAGAAAGCGCATAAGTAGTAGGGTACCTGCTACATGCCAGATTTGCAGACCAAACTGAGCTCTGGTCAGAACCCCTCTTCAGTGAAGCACTATCACTATCAGGTGCACCTGCCGCTTTGCTGAGAGGAGATGAAGGTAAGTGCATGTTTAAATCCCATACCAAATTGGAGCCTTAGACATTTTCGTCACTCTTGCTTTTGCCCCCCGTAACATTTTTTTCTTAAGAAGTCATATGGGTTCAGCAACCCTCAAGGCCTGATCCAAAGCCCTTTGGAGATGATGAAAAGACTCCCAAGGGCTCAAACAGGGTTTGAGTCAGGTGCTTCGCAAGGATTTTTAAAGCTGCTGGTTGAAAAAGGCAGAAATACATTGTGATCAATCATCCAGTGACGTTTCACCATTGTGACTCATCTCATTATTCAGTTAAAAGGACTTCTGTTCCCAGAATTGGAACAAGAAGCATCAGAGCACTTAGATGTGTTCCTGAAAGCTTCAGATGAAATACCCATTATACAGCCAGTGTTCCTAAAGAGCTTTCTAAGAACTGTATGTATCGGAAGCTAACATTTCAGAAAAGTACCATTCTAATATCTATAAGTGCTGAGAACAAGCCTAAAAAGTGCTTTTGTATTATCATCTTATACCACAAAAAACATTCAAGTTCTGCTCACAGATCCGAACAATGCAGCAGGATGCTCAACCAGAGACCCGAGCTCCAGTAAGTGCACTTTAACTGACAGACTTAGAAGTCTAGTTTCTGAAAGTTTATTTTCCATTTCCAGGATATATAAGTTTCACACCCTCCAAAGGGCATCACTGTACTTGCTAATGACGTAAGGCTCAAAATCCAATTTTAAAAACGTCTGACAGATACCCTTAAACATTATCAATATTTGCTGGAAAAAGTCCCAATCTCTTTAACTGAGCTCACTCTCTGCACAATGGGATCACACTACTCATCTTTTGATGAAATCCTAACCCATTTAAATTAATTGAGGTGTTGCCAACAGGGACACTGAATGGTACAGGTGTTGCAAGAGGAGCTGTCAATTGCTGCTATGCAAGGGGTGGGCAAAATGTGGCCTGGAGGCCAGCTGCGGCCCACCAAGCCATTCTATCCAGCCCGCGGGGCCCCTAAAAATTTAGAAAATTAATATTCATCTGTCCCGGGCTGCCTGTCATGCAGCCCTCGATGGCTTGCCAAAACTCAATAAGCAGCCCTCTGCCCAAATAATTGCCTGCCCCTGTGCTATGCCAAATCAAGTGATCTCAGGGAAGCTCCTCTAGAAACCCAGGGATGAAGAACAAGACCAGAAGTTGAGATTGTCCTCCAAAGCTATCCAGAAGGCTGGCTTTAAAGAAAAGTGTCAAAAACAGGACGCAACTTAAAATCAAACACAAGAGTTGGAAATACTGGATACACGGCAGCTTTACTGTTTGATTGCACCAAAGACTGGTAGATCCAACAAGGGTTTTAAGAATTTGGTGAATTAACAACAAACTATTGGCCTTCTTGGTGAGCCAAGAGAAGACAATACAAACTGACAGATGCTTAACAAGGTGTCTATTTTTGCCTGGATGTAGCCTAGCCCTCTCGGTAAATTATTCCAGTTCTCCCCAGCAATTCATCACATACTCCTTCCACCTCTATTTAACAACATTTCATAAAAGTATTTCAGAAGACATTTAATATCTACAAAGACATGCTAGTGCTTTCAGAAAGAAAGGTAAAATAAGGTAATCATTGTCTTCTGCTTCTCCCTTTGAGGATTACAGCTATAAATTCATTTGGGAGAAAGAAAAAAAAAAAGCCAAATTTATGCAGCTGTGTACTCTGTTCCTGGAACAGGCTGAAAAGAATCTGCCAACAACTCACATTTGATGAAAAGTAGAGAAAAGTGAAAAGGGAAATATTACACACGCACTGCTTTGTACTTGATTCGGAGTACAGCTAAGTGAAATTTGGGATTTCCAAATTCTGCCATTTCAATGTTTTTCCTTGGCAGTCCTTCACAGATGGTCTTCCATGATGGTCTTATCTGTGTGTTTGAAGATGCGTGATGAGGTCGATCCGGTACTGATAGACTCTAATGCAACTTGGGCACATGTTTCTGTGCAGGGTGGGTGGCTCCAGATTCTTGATTCAATTTTCGACACGCCATTTCTGCTGCTCCTGCTTTTCTGTCTTCTGTTGTCATTGTAAGGATTCAAAGTACTGAGATCCTTGCAGCAGCATCTTCGTCCATTTGCGGTGGTCCTGGGTGATAGTCTCATGGTTTCATAGTTGGTAGGATCAGAAGGGACCTGAGCAGATCATCAAGTCCAACCTCCTGCCATCAACTCCCATAAGTTGATGTCGATTTTTTCAAGCTGGCCTTGAGAATGCCCTTGAAACTCTTTCTCTGTCCTCCTCTGCAGCATACACCTTGATTAAGCCGGGAGACTAAAACTTTGGGAACTGTGAGTCAGACATACAGATGATGTGGCCAGTCCAGCAAAGTTGATGTCAGAGGATCAGCACCCCAGTGCTTGTGGTGTTGACTGGCAACAGGACATTAATGTTGGTGCGTCTACCTTCCTACTGGATTTGGAGGATCTCTTGCAGGCAGTGTTGATGGTATTTCAACAGCTGGAGATATCTCCTATATGTTGTCCACATCTGAGCTCCACACAGTGAGGTGGGGACCACAACTGCTTGATAAACCATGAGCTTGGTTTCAGATCTGATGTCACAATCTTTGAACACCCAGGTCCTCGGGCATCCATAGGCTGCATTTGACGTGTCACTGGATTTCTTCAATGTTGGATTTTTGTCAATGGAAGCCATCTCTTGCACAAGGCTGACAAGGTATGGGAAATACTCAATGTTCTCCAAAGACTCTCTGTGAAATACCAGTATTTGTCATGGCTTAAAAATCCACCCCCCAAAAAGAGTTTTTTTTACATATGCCAGAAAGTTTTGATTCAACAACTTTCTTCAGCAAGGTGAAAAACGTATTAACGCACAACCTCTACATATTGCATTTCAGTTTATTGAACCAACTTGGAATAGTAGGCTTTGCGTCAGTTCATAAATAACATCTCTCAGTGGTAAAATGCAGCATAAAGTTGAGATTTAAATTTTTCTGAAAAATCAAAATCTCCTGTAGGCAAATTTTGACATAACTTGTTGATTTTCTGTCAGGAAAATCAAAGCAGAATACTTCATTTCAGCTCAGTTTGACCAGAGTAGGAATATTTTGATCCAGAATTCCCATCTATTTCCATTTCTTCCATTCTAATCTCAACAGGATATATATAGTCAGATATATATGGTTTCAGTGACTTCCTTGTGGTTTTTCCCTTTCGGATGGAACATGAGTGCCTGCTGCATTACTCCTGGTGTATAAATCCATGTGCAGATGGTAAAACATCGTTTATCAGGTCTTCTAAAAAGATGTCTTCGAATTATATGAAAACTTTGATAGGATTTTTTCTCATCGAGTTTGAAATGAGTAGGTTTGATAAAGAAGTTAAAAAGTCAACATTTCAATTGAAAACAGAAAATTGTTACTTGAGTTTCCAAAAAAAACTAAAACTAATGGGATTTTTTTTCCTCCTCTTTTCCCCACTACCTCAAAGCTTGTATTTTAGTTAGTTATTTTTGAGCAATGAACCAGAATGATTATAATAAACTCCTTCCAGAGGTGAAAAACTCCCTTCAGAGGTGGTGCAGTCACCCACCCTGGAGGTTTTCAAGAGGAGACTGGACAGTCACCTCGCTGGGGTCACTTGACCCCAGTCGTCTTCCTGCCTAGAGCGGGAGGGGAGAGGGAGTCGGACCCGATGATCTGCGAGGTTCCTTCCAGCCCCGAACATCTATGAAGCTATGAATAATTGTAAAATACAAAGTTTAATTTTACTTGTAATGTACAGAGAACATTTGTTCTTAACCAGACTGAGCTACTTACCACTTTGTCCCTTACAACAAATCACTGTAGTACTGATCACATGTTGCCAGTTTAACCTGGGTGTTATCTGTAGTCATTAAGCATTTTCTCTGCATCTAGAGCCCAGTCACCCCAACAGCATACCTTAGTTCATGCCCCAGTGACTAAGTCACCTGAACAGAGTAGTTCCTACATACTCTTCCACTGCTGACTTATCACAGAAGCCCCGGGTTCCCGTATCTGTCTGGAATGGCCAGCCTAAAAATATCCCAGCAGTCTCAGTTATAAAGTTGGTAAATCTCTGGACCAGGTTCCCGCCTACAGGTATTCAATAGGGTCCTGGTCTCCGTAGGGACCTCAAGATGCAATAGTAATAATGTAACACAACATTTGTTAAAAGCAGACAGAGAATGAGACCAAGCAAAATCAACCAGTTGCAGAATTAGAATAAAAGATAACTGAACTGGCTAGTCAGAAACTGTTCAAAGCTTTGACTTGAGATGTCACTCTGAATTCAGACTGGACTTTCTGACTCAAATGAGTATGTTGCCAAAGGGAAAACCAAAAAGAAGCCACTGAAACCACATGAAATTGCAGGTAATGTCTCCAACTGAGGATCAAATGGATGAAAAGAACACTAAACAAAGGATCTCTATTCAGCTCAACTTTTAAGAGAGGCCTTCTTGGTTGTTAAATAGGCAATTCTTATCAGGACCAAGGTCACCGCTGTATATTGTGTGCAAAACGGATTAAACATAAAACTAATTAAGATAAAATGATGACTCACTGCAGGGGCTTTAAGCATCAATTTCTCTGATGCTGTTATGACTTATTGTGCACTTTTAATTTCCCTCCCTTGTTGTGACTCGTGCCAGATCCAACACAGTTATTCAAGGCAGTGAAAACTTTGACCGTTCCTCCGCATCGCTGATATTGGATGTAAACCTGGAATCCATGCAAAGTCAACAGAAAGAATCCCACTGACTTCAACGGGCATTTTATCAAGCAAATTTCCAAAAATAAAGTTAACTAATTAACGGCATTGATTCCTTTATTGTTCCAAGAGCAATAACAGCAATTAATTGGTTCCCATTAAGTGCTAGTTGTCAACGTCCAGTCTAAAAACATGACTTAAAGTTCTGAACTATGATGCTTTCCAACTGTAAAAGGCCAGAATCAAGCCATCTGTGTCAGGCAGAAATGCTCCACACACCATATACAACCATGCCATCTACCAAGGGAGAAACCTGATAACAGGTTCAATCTCAGATCTTATAAAAATAAATGCAAAAATCATGCCATGGGAGGAGAGAAACTCTTGAGTTCATCCAAGTACGTAACATGCTGTAGAGCATGAACCACAGTCAGAGAGAGACCACAGTGTTGAAATACTAGAGCTCTAAGGTGAAGTATGCTTTGTTTCATCTTAATTCAAATATTTATGAAGGATAATAGAAGCCAATGATTTGCTCACATTTTAAACTATGTTTTTCCATTCAGCAAATGCATGATTTATTACAGGTGGGCTCATCTTTTAAACAGGGCAGTTTTTACTGTGTTCAATTGCACTGTTGTCATCCAAAAAAGGGTGTCATCAGAATTTCTTCTTCGCAGGTATTTGGCCTAATATTTAGAATTTGGTCTGATATTTAAAACCATTTTTATTATTATTTCCTATTAAATGAATGTTCTGGAAGGAAAATAAAAATATATATATTTTGGTGAATGTTTTTTCATTTTTAAACAACTAAGGACAGCTGCTATTTAGTGCTGATTGAAACAGCATCTCTTCTTTTCTAGATAAAAGAAAGTATCATCTGTCCTTCATGTCAACAAACACTTTGATACTGAAAACATGAAAAAATAGTTGTCATAAACGTTACCACCACTCAGATGTCAAAAATAACATTAAAACAAAATATACACACACACACACACACCCCGACAAAAATAGCGGAGTAAAATTCCAGAACTTTTCAAAACATTTCAGAATGGAAAACCCTTCATTGAAAAAATTTTCTTTCTTGTTGCCATAGGAACTTCTGGCAAAACGAAACATTGGGGGTTTTTTCCAATGGTTTCAATCTCAGCAAAACCACATTTTTTTGTCAATTCCATTTAAACACAGGATAAGGGAGAAGCTACAGTTTGGCCGAACTGTATTTCCTCGCAATAATTAGTTCCTACTGACATTATGATGTAAAGTCTCAGCTGCAGCTTATGGCTGTTCAGCAAATCACCATAAACCATTCCAATCAACCATGGCAACACAATGTACATATAACAAATAAAATCCCACAGAAATCCCAAGGCATGAAACAAGACTGTCCTATCATGCAGTTCTCCCCAAAAGTTTGAAAGTTTAGCTGTCTTGCAGGAAGTCAAAACCAGTTACATTTCCCTTTAAACTTTCCCTCTAAAGGTCAACCCAAAGTGAGCATCAATTCAAAGTAGATTGTGCAGATCTTCATGGCATGAACCTGCCTTCTCAAAACACATTTTTTCCTCTGATGAGTGAAAGTTAACCATTTATTTTAAACTGAGTTTGCACTCTCTCATATAAATAGGGCTGTTGAACATTACCGTAATGATTGCTTACGATTCCTTACAAAAACTCAAGCATACATAGCTGCCTGGGTTAAATTCTTACCGTTTTTGCAAGACGTCTTTCATGATTGCTTACTTTTCTCTTCTTCGTGTCTTAATATAGACAAACTCAAGTCTTTCTGTATACAGATAATGCATCTGTCAGCATTCCAGCTATGATTTCAGGCCCCCACAACTGAGGTTTTCCTCCTACCCTTTGGGAAACACTACCATAAAATTTATATTGCAAAATTTCAAGATAGTCAATATAGTAGATACTTAGGGCATTGAAAAAAAAGTTCCTTTCTGCATGAAGAAAAAAAAAGAGAAATCACAGAGTTAAAATATTTCAATCCCTATGATGTTTACCTAATGGCAATATATTCTTGGTAAAGGTGCTTTTGGTTCAGGAAATGATAAAAACCCAGACAACTCATTGAGTTCAAACCAACCCAAGCCACACTAAGCATTCTGCACAGATAACTGATTAAAATTGATACAGGTATCTTAAGCCACCTAACAAAGCGATGAGAGAAAAATTATTTAAAAGTTGCATCCACAGGAAAACAATTATACAATAAGGTAAAAAAAAAAAAAAACCAACCGAAAACTGTTTGGATTTAAAAATCAATAAGCTACATCAATAACTGGCATCAATATTAAAATATATTAGCTTGTAAATGCTAGGCAAATTGGACCACAAAGTAATTACAAGAATTACAATTGCAGGGGGGACAGGAAGAGCTTTAGAGAAGGAGATACAGGAGCACTCTTGATGCACTCCTGATTCCCAACAAGTTGCTGTTCTCCAGAATAGAAATCTACTTCAGATTCTGTTCAGTTGTTGGAGTATAATTATTCTCCATGCAGGATAAAACATCCCTTGCTTTGATGCTCTATTGCAGGGGGGTGGGGGGCGGGTTCAAAGCAGGTGATAAAGATAAAAATAATGTGTTCCTGCTACAGTGCAATAAACTGCTTTTAAAACCAAATGGAAAATTTTTCTATTGCCACCATCTTGGTTCAGTTGAGAAGCCACTGATTTGGGCTACAGGCCAGAAGAACAAATTATGGGGATAGCAGCCCAAAAAGTGATCAAGAGGAACAAGTGATGAGCCCCAAGTGGAAAAATAAAGAGTGAAAGTAACCATCCAGGAAGTAAAGCCAACTCCAGAACAGTGGTTGTTAGCTCAAGCTCAGGATCAGCTCCAATTTTAGCACAGACCTTAGGCCAGGCCCACCCTGCCATCGTCATACGGCCCAGCAGAAAAGGTGCATTATGCATCCTTTCCCAGATGCATAACGATTACTATTTTGGTCATCACCAGAGACTGGATACAAGATCTCCAGAGCTATAGCAAGATTCATTTCCAGTCTGAAAGATAGGATAAAGCCATTAGTTGACAGCTGCCAACAGATTCGCAACCTCTGTGGACTGGCCACTCAAGGAGAACGTGCAATCTGCATGGGACAGCGTGTTACAAAGGAAAAGGACGACTGTAGGTTTCAAGGGCACTCAAGCTTTGGCCAGAGATTTCCCATTGGACCTTGGGCGAGGCAGTTAAATTTCTCTGCACCTCATTTCCCCGTTTGTAAACTCCGTGGGACAACACATGCACAGCACCAACTACAATAAGGTCCTGAACTCTATTAGCATCTGTAAATGATTTGTGTTCCTAATAACCTATTATAATACGATGTTTAGGCAACAGACAGGAGAAGTAATTCGTAACTTTTCCAGAGTCAAAGCACCATCATTCAAACCCATACCTATGCAGAGGAATGAGAATGATGTCTCTGTGGCAATGGAGGCTGCTGCCATAAAGCAGAGGATGGGGAATCTTAAAAGAGAATTGGTTAAAAATAAAGAAGTGAGAAGGGAAAGCACTCACTCCCTTTCACTGCGGATCCTGCTAAAATCAAACAGCTGACAAGGGTAGCCAAAGTCTATGCAGCTGCTCCCTTCTGAAATCCAGGTGCTTCATCTTGTGTTTACTAGGTAGTCAGCCAGAAACCAGCTTACTGGAGTGGGTGCAGTTTGACCCCAGCTGCTTTTCAGAAAGCAGAAGTAGCTCACCATTGTTCGGATTTAAATGCGCCTGCTGCCTCCTAATACAAGCTAAGCCTCTGGAGTGTAAATCACACCAGGGCAGATGTGTAGTCTGGGATGGTTTCCAAAAACTCCTCCATGAAGAGCTACAGCACTTGATACCAGTTATGCTACTCAGAGAGTCCTTCCAGCTGCAAGGGTCTCACAGTAGCATGGAGGATGCACTCTGAATAAACTCTAGGGAACCGGTGAGGAAAATGGGTAAGAAATAGGCAGCGCCAGCCTCAAGGAAAACGGTGCCCTGGGTGAACTTGTGTTCTGGCACCCCATCCTCCCACTCCAAGACAGCAGCGCTGCTGTATCCAGAGACAGGGGCAGGTGGGCAGGGGCACGGGGTGCAGTCCAGCAGGGAAGCCAGACCGCATGGTGCGCAGGCACTGCTGCTGCTGTGCAGAAACAAGGCAGGTGGACTGGAGCAGGCGCCACCATACCTGCATGTGCCCAGCCTGGCTCCCTCTAAGTAGCAGCTGGAGTTGAGGGGCAGGCTGGGAAGAGACCACTGCATGTGCATGTGCAGCACCCCCCTGACCACAGTGCCCTAGGCAGTTGGCCACATCACCCACCCAAGGCCAGCTTTGGAAATAGGTTACAGAAAATACAGAGTTGGCTGCTGAACAGCTTCTGGGGGGTGGAGTTGCTATGCTTCTTCTAGCAAATTACTCATACACTAGGATGGATCTTCCCTAGCACCTGCAGTCCTCCATTATTTTTTCTCACCTGCTTGTGAGACCAATTATGTTTTGACCCAAGAATTAAGATGCCAGTTCTCCTATATTCCAATTTCTGAGCAGCAGACCCTTTTTCTGCCCCTTTTACCAATATATAAATGCTCATAGGTATTACTTTATTGAAATCTTGAGCACATCACAATATTTCTGAAAAGCTTAGGCGATGAAAATTAAAGGAATATAAAAAGATGACAAGACCTAAGACCACACTATCCCTACCTGTATTACTTCCCCCCACCCCTCCAAACAGTCTGCTACTTGTGATTTAAACTATGACTTGCCAATGCAGATCAGACCAGTTGGCAAAGATTCAGGGCTAGTAGGTTCAACAGGAGTCAGAGTTGGAGGAAGGTCCATGAGCAGTAATAAGATAATGCTTTCCCAAATAAATATTTTTCTGAAGCCGTTGTACATCATACTGTATCAGTTTCCCTGCTGCAGACACACTAACAAACCCCAGCAGCCCAGAATTTTTACTATTAAGCATTTTGCAAGACTGAAGTTTGACGACACACTGAAAGGTAGGTTGACTGTAGTGATTCAGGCACTCTCTTTGCCTTCAAGATGGCTCTTGTGCAAGTCCAGCATATAGGCTTATGTCTCACCCAATTTGTTAAGACACCTTGCACCAGGAGATGCAAGTCATGAAATTAGATTATCCTCTGCCAGCTCCCAGTGACCAGTTCTTCTGACCAGAGAATATCAACTAATGAAGATGCCACAGTTCTCCATCAGACACACCCAACCATGCTATACAACTGCGTGCAACGTAAAGGGATAGAAATGTCATCTAGTGCATATATTTGCCCGAGGGTTCAGGCTAAACTAACTCAAGTTGTTTGCAGTATTTCAGTGGGGAAGATAAAGTCAACATAATGTTTAACAGGATCCACAAAAAGCACATATACTCACCTAAGAAAAACTGGAAAGCAAAGACAACAACCAAGTAGCAGGAGGCAAAGAACCTAGATTTAAGAACCTCTGGTTACATTTTCCCGTTCCATTTACAGCATACAGAGCTCCCAAACGTGCTTTGAAACAAAGGACCTAAATAATTGTGTTTGTTTGTTTTAATCCCCACAAGGTTGAGCCTGAGTCATCACTTCATCCCTTCTTCAGTATAGGAGACTGACTGGAAACCAGTTGAGATAGTCTGCTGTTAAAAATGCAGCCTTATCTATCACCTCTGTTTCCTGGACCATTAATAATCCATTGTCATTTCACAATAAGACCCTAGCTAAACTAGCTCTCATGCAGCTTGGCCAAGTGGTTAGGGAATTGGACTGTCACTGGGGAAACCTCAGTTTCATTCCTCTGCCCCGACCTGCTGCGTGACCCTGGGCCAGTCACCTCCACTTTGTGCCCATTTCCCCAGACTTTTGCATATTTAGAGTGCAAAGCGCCTGAGGCAGGAGCTCCCCTTAAATGATCGCACTGAGTTTAGCATAATGAGACTCTCTTGGTAGAAGTCTCTCAGTGCTGTTATGGTAGCAATGAATAGTAATATACCTAGAGCTGAATGATGTCACTATTCTTTGGCTTTGGTGAGCACCTACTGTAGAATTTAATGAAAAACAGCAAGGTAGAGTTAAGCAGCACTTTTGAAAGCTAAATGCAAGGGATTCATAACTTAACAATGCTCAGGCTGTTAACTCGAAAACACCTTTACTAAAAAGCATCAACATTTTAGTCTTCTGCAAAATATGATTTTAGGTCACTCTCTGTGGCCACATTTTATCCTGAATTACCAAGACTGCGTTCAGCTTTCTCCAAGCATTTTTTCTCCACTTCCTCTTGCTTTATGATCAATGCCTCAATGGCTCCAAAAATGCAATTGCCACACTGACCTTTAACGTGGTCTTCACAATATACTCAGATAGCCCAAAGGCATATTCCCCAGTCAAGTGCAGTTAGTGGTCACGTTCCCAAAGCCAGTGCCCAGAGACACATTAACCACCAAACTGCCTCCTCCAAGTGTTTGAGTCACTGGCTGTTCTTGATAGTCTTGCCATTTAAGAGTTTAGTGGAAAAGCTGCAAGTCGAGCTTTGTGTGACTATTAGAAACATGGTTGAAACCCTCAAGACTCCAGTGGCAAAAAGGATGTTTTGCAGCAGCAAGGAGAGACTTTTAAAAGGCACAGGGAAGAAGTTAGGGCAAAATCCATCAGAAACCTGTTGCTAACTCACATATGCCTTTCCACCATCAGGGCTAGGGACAGACATTACACATAAACCAGTTTCAGTGGTCAGAAACTGGTTTAAACCTGTAACAGAACAGAAGTTCAATGCACACAAACCGGTCTGAAGATGGCTGAAACTGGCTTGAGATAAACCTGGTTGAATGTTGTATCAGATTTAACTGATTTGGATCAAACTAGTTTATGCAATGTCTGTCTCAGACCCCTTCCTGGTTTAAGTTAAACCAGACTCCCCCAGCATCCCAGCACGCTCTCTGGCCTGGATGGGACACTCTGTTCCACAGCAGAGATGACGCCTCTCATCTGCTCCCTCGCTGGAGCTCAGCAGAGACTGCAGACATCTTGCCTGGCTTCCCCCTACTCCCCTGTGCACAGACACCTTTCAGCATTAGCTAGCAGACCACATGCTGGCTATAGTCCATGCTGTGGCAGACAGGACACAAGCAGGATCGACAGAACATTTGGTAATGTTCCTCTGTTGTCTTCCTAATAGGCTGATAAACACTGAGTTAGCGGTGATAAACTCTGTTATCAATTCTCTGCTGGGCTGGTCAGGAGGGAGGGGAATCTCTCCCTAATCAGAGCATCCTGTCGGGGCCTGGCCATGCTCCCCTCAGCTCAGCAGTGTGGAAGGGAAGGTAGGGCTGCTCTAGCACCTGCCAGCTTCTAGCCCGAATCACTGCAGGCATGTGCCTGCATTTCTTCAGTCCAGAGGAGATATCCATATGGTTACAAACTGGTTTAGCCTATCCAGGTTAGACTAACCTGCAAAGATTGAATCAATTCAGGCTCAGGGTTTTTGAATGTCTATCCCTAGCTTGGGAGCTCTGTGCCACCATGCATATTACACCCCCTTGCCTGATCACCTTCTTCCCACTCCCCACAGCCCCTTGCAGGCTGGAACTCTGCCAGCCTGCAATGGGAACCCCACTGTTCCCTGTGTTTTTCTCCTTAAAAGTCAAAAATCTGTGTTTTACCACATTTTTCTGTGACAAATGGAAAACCAAGATCCCCGTTAATAAGTAATAATGAAAAGAAAGATGAAAAAGCTTTTTCTTTTCCAGGTTAAAATTTCTGTTCTGAATTTAGTGCTTATGAAAGGTGCTGGATTTTCTAACCATAAAAAGGAGATCTTTCATGTAGCACTAGAAGACATAATTAGCTGTTGTATCCATAAAAATACAGCGAGCAAAGTACTAGCAGCAGAAGTTTCAAACTCCTGCAAAGTAGCATTGTGCCCAAAACCTACTCATGTAAGTATACTATTTTTACACCGAGTGAAATCCTGGCCCTACTTCAGCTAACTTCTATTGCCTTTTGTAGGGCAGCATCTCTCCCATGTTGTTTAAAACTAAATGCTAGAGAAGAAAAATAAGCTGAAAAGTTAACATTTGCCATAAGGTCACAGGGAGGGTCTTTTCATTGGCTGACTGGCTCTCTGAAAAACGTGTTCCACTACTACAGGTAAACAACAGGACATATTTGACAAAAAGGATTGGGTAGATATTACAGATTTAGCATAAAGAAAGGCCAAACATTAAAAGGACATGTAGCAGTAGTAATCTTGATCTGCGCTTGATGCACACATCAATACTCAAAAAAATTCAAAGAAAAGCTTCTATTTGTCAAGGTGGGCAGATAGCAGTTAACAGCAAGTATTTCTGCTTTACTTAATATTTTCCCTTCCTTCAGATGTGCACTCACACACACATATACTCTTCTAGCCTTTTTTCATATAAACCTAAAACTTCAAACTAAACACAGGGAGCGTCACATGTGCCAAAGGACAAAATTCCAGTCCCACTGAGGTCAACGGCAAATCCTCATTTGTTACCGAACACTGCCAGGGTTGGGGTCTGAAGACTGTTGAAAGAAATCCAAGTAACGGTCAATGGTGTTGTTTTTTAAAAAAGAAACTGTGCCCATGTATTTTACTGCTAATTATTCTACTTACTGGAAACAGTTCTTAGTGCGGAATAAAATTACGGGTCGGTTCCTTCAGTCGTAACATAAGGAAAGCTCCTATTTACATCAAGAGGCATTTTGCCAGGGTAGAAATAGAAAAATAATCCAAGAGCTCTTTAAATTCCTTGTTTTTCTTCTTTAATGCGTCATTCACTTGCACAGCTCAGAATAGACCCCAGGGTTATGACTCCTCATCCAATACTGTGTCCCCTAGTCCACAAAGCTAGAGCAAAAGCAAATACCACAATGTTGGCCCAGTTCCACATCCACTACAGTCCACTCTGGTCTCCGTATGAAATTCTTCTCCGGCCATCACAACCTTCCGCACCGTCCCACCCCGATCAATCTACCAGGCAGTCTAACACTCCAGTTATCTTGTACGTTGGAGGTTTTGCAGCTGGGAATTATTTGATCATTAATGTTATTCACTTTGTACTGAGGAGCCTCAGTCAGAGGCTAGGACTCTGTGCAAGTTATCCCACATAGAAGAGAAAAGTGGGATTATGATGCTGACCAAGCTGTATAAGAAAGGGGTGCTTCACCCCCTCCCTATGGGCCAGATGCAGCCCACATAGCAGTGTCATGCAGCCTACAGGGGTCCCCAGGGTAGCAATGGCAGTGTTAACTGCTGCTCCCCTGCTGCCTAACTTCCACACCCATGGGAAGACTTTCCAGCAAATAGCATGGCCCTATATACTAGATTGGGCACACTAGGCCTGATCCAGGTGACATGAGGCAAGACCTGGAAGCACAGGGCCCAACACGAGAGCAGTGCAAGTTGGGACCCAGGTGGCACAAGGCTGGATCTGGGCACACAGGACTCAACCCCACATGGGATCTATCCCACAGACAGGCTCCATGCCAGTAATCCAGCCCAGAGCCAAAATATTGCACAACACTGGTACAAGGAGATCTAAGATCTATTCTATGTAAGAAGCAAGTGTTTGTATTATTACTGGCCTCTGATTAAAGACGGTTTCTCAAGCAAGCAGTCATGCCAGCCATGTTCCCATTAGAACTGCATAATGAGAGAATTAACCAGCCATACAAACCAAAATCCTAAACACTGAGATACAAATTGAATCAGGATGGTCATTTTGCACAGAAGCCATAGCTATTGCTGAAAGCCACAAACTCTCTACATTATTTATCCTTCCAATTATGCAGGGGAGCACCGAACACTGAAGTTAAAAAAAAAAGACGCAAAATGCTTTTATTTTGGCTAAAGGACTATCTAAATACATCTCATGAATAATTATAATACTAGGCAATTCCATGGAGCCTTCCAACTAAGGATCTCCAAGTCATTTGCTAATGTTAGAGTGAATCAAGATTCATCAGCCCCATCAGACAGGAAAACGTAGTATTATCTCAGCTCTACAGATGAGGAAAATGTAGGACAGAGGTGTTAACTGACTTACAAGGGACACAAGCGTAAAAGAAAATCAGAAACAGAACCCAAACCTCCTGCTTAAGAATCGCATGATTTTATCAAATAATCACCCGTTCCTGTCCATGACTCATCTGGAGACATTTTAATCCTTGCATTACCCTGCCTTGTACACAATTACATTAATGTTATTGGCATTATACAGGTATTTAAAAACAAAACAGTAGCAAACAGATGCTGTAAACCCTTAAACAAGGTTAACTTCACTCAATCTGATGGAGAATTACCAAATTTATATTGGCATACAAAACAATATGTTGGTCTGCTGAAGGCCTCTCAAAGGAGGCGTTTTTCTCTGAGCTGTGTGTGAAGCATTGAAGACAACTCAAAAAATAGCAGAACAGCCAACACTCAGCTGAGAGGATATTATTGGCCATTGATCACAGGTTTTTTGCAGCAATCAGTGCTGCAGCCTGTTAAGAAAGTCTTCACATAGATGCCTCACATTGCCACAGACATGCTTTTATTTTTAAACACAAGAATGCCAGCCTAGCCACACTTCGCAGTGGGTTGCTTTGGAAGTCATCAGAGCACAAACAGCTGAGTCAGTGGGGAATAACCATCAACAGCAGAACAACTAGCACCCAAAGATACTGTTTTAAAGCAGATTTCCTTAGCAAATACAAATAAGGCAATAGAAAAGAGATCCTTTCACTTAAGGTATTCAAGTAGGACTCAGGAAATAAGCATTGCTCTATTAAACTCAAAATCTAACAGAGCACGTGCAAAGGCTGTAAAAGAATCCAGCATTTTGCAAGAATTAGCCCCTGCCAGAAGACAGGAGTCTAGAACAGGGGCTGTCAACCAGGGATATGAGTACTTCCTGTATACCGCCGCCTCCCAGGAACAGGGCCACGATGGGCGAAGGGCAGCAGCCACCCGGTCAGTCAGATGCGGGGGGCAGGGAAGGGGGCAGGCTGCATGCAGCAGTGGCTGCTGCCATCTACCACCCCAAGTCCAGGTGCACACTATTCCCCAACACCACCA
>JAGPOW010002118.1:9079742-9090229 GCA_030014935.1 Caiman crocodilus | reverse complement strand
ATTTTACTAGCAATCATACATATTATGGCCTTTTCTATGCCAAGCAAATCTCTGCCTTACATAATAAAAGTTTTGAAGTGTACGCAAATGGCCAAGAAAAGTTGCCTCCTGGGCAGATTTTGTACCCTTTTCTTTTGGCATAAAGCAGCTGAAAGGCGCGTTCAGATACTGGGTTGGATTCACTCCAGTCTAGAAGAATGAAAACTACCCACTAAACAAGGAGGAAGAGAGAAAGCCTTCAAAAATCAGTTCATGACTTTTAAGAACCAAGACAAGATCTTGAGTTGATGGTTCCCAACCTCCTCAACACTCATTATAATTCTCTTATCTACATTATCCCGGAAAATCTTTGCTTATTTTTCAAAGACTGACGTTAATTCAGAGGTAGCTTGCTTGGGGGTATCCATTTCTATTTTCCATTTTAAACTACTCAGGACCATTGCAGCAAGCAGAACAACCTGCTAGTCAACATGGCTGAAGTTCTAGAGGCATTCTAAGTATTTCAGAGTACTTGAAAGGAGTTTCTGCTTTTGGAGATCTAGAGCTAATTGCTGGCAATTCAAATCTTAAGAACCGGAACAAAATAATTGTTTCCCTTCCTTAAATGGCTTTCCTGGTAATGCGGATTACAAATTTAGATTTCCAGCTAACCAGAATAATTTGGCATCTGCAGTAACAAAAAAAAAAAGTCACGACATCTAAACAGTCTGTATCAATCAATCAATTTAATCATCATCCATAATGTAGAATGTCAATGTAGTATTACTGGTATAAGCTGGATGGAAAAAATGGGCTTGCAGTTACTCTTTGTTATCGTTGTTCCGTACGTTGTCTTTGATATTTAATAACAAAACATTGCTTCAAAGACTTCCATAAAAATCACTTGCCTTGGAGCATCTCCTGTTAAAAGCGACTTTAATAAGATCTCTGCCACTACCATCATGTTTGAATGTGTTATGCATCACTGACTGAAGGAAAAGAAAGGCTGCATACTAGACCTCAGCCTGTCACCTCCCATCAACTGAACCCAAAAGCTTGAATTTTTTTCCAACTACTCAGTTGGTCTAATAAAATATATCACATCTACTCAAAGAACCTTGCCTGCCTAACTCACAGAAAGAAATTCAAGCTGATATTCATCTTCCACACACTTCTTTCTAAATTGCTTTTATTCTTCCTGTGCAAAAATGGTAGCATTTCCCAGACATTTATTTTGGATGGAAGTCCAAAGTGATTCTCTGCTGGCCACTTTTTTCTCATTGCACTGCCTAGATTCCCTGTTTCTGAAGTCAAGGTATGTTTTTGCTATGATTACACACGTCCACATCATAAACTACGAGACATTCAGGGGAGTCAACCGGCCATACTTCTATCAATCCATCTGGTCTAAAGCCCATGATCATCAGCAGGGATCCTGGTTTTCTCTGATTTAAAAAAAATCCCCAATTTTTGGTTAAAAAAGTCACCCCAAATCCACATTTTTCTGTGATTTAAATGAAACACCACTAATATAGAGATATGTATATAGTGGCATTTCATTTTGATCATGGCAAAAATGTGGATTTGGGGTTACTATTTTTTTTTTTTAGCTGAAAATTGAAAATGGGGGATTTTTTAAAAATCAGAGTAAACCAGGATCCCTGATCATCAGTCACTGTAAGATATGACTATGCATAGCTTTTATTAAGAACCTTTGCCTTTCAGGATGTCTGACTCGCTTATAAATCAGCAAGAAGAATCATAAACACTATCCCAAAAAAAAAGATGTACTTGGATTCAGATAAACGGGGAAAGCCCATTCATTAAATCACAGTTCCCTCTCTGCCTTCCAGTTCTGCAAGTCCCCATGCCTGTATATTCCCTCCTGCACAGAGGACTGGTAGCTGCTCTTGATCCTGCCTGGACTTTGCAAAGCTCTAGCAGAGCAGGGCAGGTGCTCCTTTACCTCTATGCATGTGAACAGGTATAACTGATCCCCAAGTAACTTCTTAGACGGGTTTCAAACCCAATGCAGTCTTCATCCAGCTAATAAGCTACACCGGCACAGCATTCTTCTGCTACTCTCTTGGAGACTGATGTTGCTTAGTTTATATAATCCACTAGGCTCTTTTAACTGAACAGCGAGTCAGGAAGACTTGCAGGGCTGCCCAAAGACAAAACAGCATTACATTTTTATGCTTCATTGTCCTGCTGAGTAGCATCTGTGCACGATCTCCAGCTTCACATCAGTGACGTTCTTCAGAACTTTACATTTTTCTCTTGCCCCCCAGCCATGGAGGCAATAGGACTAAACAGAGTTTTTACAAACCATGAAGCATGTAGAAATTGATAAAGCAGAACCATTTACCTGGGCTAAGGGCAGGGAGCACTAACAGTAAACTTCCTGAAGAGGACTCGAGAACGGGAATCCGAGACATTCCGGGAATTAAAAATTCTGCTGAATGGCAGCAATAATCCATTTACGCTTCTAACAGAAGTGATGCCAAAGCCAAAGGCCACTGCGTTATCTGCCATGAAACACCAAGCTGATATATTAAATCAGCCTCTGACACTTTGCTCCCCAATTCATCATCATTCAAGGCATTCTCTGTTCCAGAGAACACCAGAGCTCTCTCCTTTTCATCTTCAGCTGCTGGCATAACCAAAGCTTGAGACATGCAAGCACAACAAGGCAGCGGTGGGAGGGTGGAGGGGGCACTAAAAAAATTCAGACCGTACATACCAAGGCTCTTCCACAAACAACGAATTCAAAGGTTTGAGTCCATAAGAAAAATCGTTAATAAGTTTCTGGTCCTGGCTAGTCCATGGAATCGGTTGTTCCTTTAGTTCTGGACAGAATGCAAATCTATCCCCGTCCTAATACAAGTCAGCATTCATGTCAGGGGTCGTGAGGTGCATTTCAAGCCATTGATCAAAACGAATCAGAAATTGTTGGAAGAAGGTTCAATACAGCCCGCTGCAACTGCAGCAAAACAGATAGCATATAAACAGATATGCCCAATCCTAAGCGGTGGAAGTTGCTTCCATTTTCATGGTAATATTCTGCTGATTGGTGTGTGATGTGCAGGGATCCTGGTTTTCCCCCGATATAAAATTGCCAATTCTTTCATAAACCCCACCAAATCCATGATTAAAATTAAAGTCTCCCCACAGTCTTCTAGCCATGCTCCTGCCTCTCAATCCCCCCCACAGCCTTCCAGGTACCTTTACCACCCCCCACCCACAGCCCCTGCTCCCCCAGCCCTGCAGGAAAAGGCCCCCAGCTGCCAGGGCTACAGACCTTGGTCTGCAGTCCCCGGCCCACACCCTCCCCTGCTGCTGCACGCACTCCTGAGAGGGGCAGGGGGACCAGCACGCCGCAGATCTGTGCATGGGGCAGGCACAGGCTGCAGGTTCGGGCTCCCACCCAGCTGCCCTCCCCTGGGGCCTCCACAGCCCAACGGGTGCAACCTGACGTGGCAGGGAGCAGTGGAGCCATGCGGAGCAGCTCTCACTGCTGTGAACTCCCCGCCACCCTAGCGATGCGCCCCCTGCATGTGCCACTGTGCGCTGCCCTCACTGAAGCCCCACACCGCCAAAGCACCATGGAGCTTGCAGCGGTAAGAGCTGCTCCACGTGGCTCCATTGCTCCCAGCCAAGCCGGGTTGCACCTGCCAGGCTGTGCAGGTCCCGGGGGAGGGAAGCAGGGTGGGAGCCTGTGCCCACAGCCTGCGTGTGCCCCACGCACAAATCTGGGAGGCCCAGGTCCTTTCTGCCCCTCGGGAGTGCACATGGCAGCGGGGTGCTGGTCCTCCTCCTCGCCTGGACGAGCTAGCCGTGGCCCTGTCCTGCTTCCTGCTGGGGCCCTGCAGCCATGTATTGCGGCCCTGGGCCCCAGGCCCCAAGCACCGCCCAGCTGGGCAACTTCTCCAGCCCTGCCCAGCTCCCCCTCTCCCTACAGGGGCCTTAGTCCCTCTTTCCCCCCTTCCCACTTACCTGCTAGAGCTGTTCTCAGGCTGCCTGGGGCTATGTGCATGCCCATGCACATGGTGCCCCCGGTCTCACCGCCCTCCTCCCACTCCCTCCCAGCAGACTGGAACTGCCAGCCTGCAGGGAGCTCATTGCAAAATAGCAAAATTCATGGGTTTCTCTGGTAAAACGAGAAATCCACGTTTCCCTCTGGTGAAAGGTAAAAGACAGTTTACTCTGTTTTTCCCTGGGAAACAGGAAACCCAGATTCCTGGCGAAGAGACATCGGCTTTCCAAAGAGCAACCAAAGGAGTTGTGCATGAGCTTTAGGAAAAATGAATGCCTTGCCTTCTTGTTCCCCAATCCCTTATGTAACGGGGGGAAAATTCAGTTCTATCCTCATGGGAAAGAAAATTCGGAAAAAAGGTTTCACAGGCTAGGAAAAACATCTCTTGCTCAGCTCCTCCACAAAGCTAAATCAAAGAATAGATGAGGGTGAATGAATATACATGAATGAATAAATAAAAACTGGTACCAACCCCTTAAGCTATCATGTGGCTTATCCACTAGAGAGAAACAAGTGGGCCCCACACTGTAAGGATGAGTTATACCCACATTAAAGAGCCCTTGTGTGCTACAGAAACAGGCTTCAGTGCCATTAACCTACGGAAGAGCCTGGTTACCTGGCACTGCTGTTGCATTCTCAGAGTTGAAGCATTTGAGATTAACACACAAATTACAAGCAGAAATGCCACTGGGTTGAGGCCAACTGCAACAACAGAAAGACAGGGAAATGGGTGAAGTTTATTTAGTGCTGGAAACACAGGGAGAATTTTAAAGAGGTGACAAGGTATTGGATTTCTCTGAAAATCCATCATCTTAGATGCACAGAAAAATTTATGTTCCCTTGTCAGAGGTTTTAAGAATTTAAACAAAATTGAAATAAATCTTTTAAATGCAAATATACATGCAATGGATGATTTATTTCTACTAGAACTGCTGCTGCCTTTCTCCTTTGTGCCAGTCTCCCAGAACTTCGACTCTGCAAGCAACTGCAAATGCAGATAGCCTTTCTATTCCTTCCGTTAATGATGCATCTCACACACTGGGGCAGGGAGGGAATAGGAAATTGTGGCATCCGAGTCCAAGTCTCTACATGCAAATCTCAGGCTTCCATATCCATAGTTGAACAGACTGAGGTTCACTCCTATAATTTACTTTGTATTCAATCGGTATCCTTTTCCTTGGCTAAACCCATCTAAAACGGTTCAGAAATAAAAAGGCATGTGTTCTGTATAGCAAAGGGCAGAGTTACCAAGGGAAAGCTTATCATTATATAAATGTCCTGGGCCAAAATAGCATCTGCCTAAAAGTACTCATTTTAAAATGATATAAAGGAACACACAGAAGGGCCCGCTTCTCTCTCCCTTCCACCAGTTTGATTCTAACTATATCAGAGTCACCTTAGATTTATACCAGTACAATAAAAGAATCAGGCTCACTGTTTAACAGCTAGAATCTGTATCTTTTCTTTCCTCTCCACTTTTAATGTGCATTTCTCTTAACTCTCCTCTTAGCTCTCTTTGCTGAAGACACATACCAGTAACATCCCAAGGCTATGGGCAGACATTCAGAGAGGTTAAATCATGTTAAAAATGGCCACCCCATCTAACTTAGTTTGCCCAGGTGCAGACCATACACCAGACAGAAGTGCAGCACTCAGGTCTAACTCATGGTGCTTTACAGAAAGCACCATGAGTTAGACAGATCCTCTTGACCCAACAGACATTAGCTTTTGGGTCAGGAGCAGGGGCAGATAAAGCTCCAATTTGGAGCCGATCTAGAGAAAGAGGATGTGTCTCTGCATCCTCTTCCCCTAGCTTTGCTCTGCCCTCCCAGTTCCCATGCTGATTCAGGGTAAGAGAGGAAAAAAAAGGCAGGGGAGGGAAATTCATTCTGGGGGGTTCCCTAGCCATACTGAGCAAGAGGGGGCAAATGAACTGGAGCCCCCACAAGGCAGGGGGCTCCAATCCACCAGCCCCTCCCTCACTTTAGCACAGCTCAGGAAGCCCCAGAACAGACTTCCCTCCCCTGCTTTCTCCTCCTCCCGTTCTGAGGCAACACCGGGGGCTGGGCTGGGCTGGGCTGTGTTGCAGCAGCCCAACAGTGGAGCAGACACAAATTAATGAAGACACGCTGCTTCAGAGCATCTTCATTTGAACCCTAATACAATGAGGGTTAATGCGTCACATGATCAGAGTGCTCTGCAGCTGTGCTCTTCTGTTAGGACACAGCTTCAGAGCACATTCAAGGGGCCGATCACACAAGTTCAATTTCCATCTGCACCCTTCGACTCCTAGTTAGGTCGATCTAAGTACAAACTGCACAAAAGTTCTAGGAAGGTTAGATCAGCCTAAAAATGGCCAACCTGATCCGAGTTAACCCTACTCTAAGGTAGTCCATCTTAGATCAGGTTGGCCAGTTTTAGACTAATCTAAACTTCCTGAATTTCTGTCTAGTTCCCAGCACAGCCCCAGAGCTGGGAAAGCCCAGTCCCTGGCCCTAGTCCCAGGGTTGTGCTTTTCCTGCCCCACCCTGGCACTAGGCTATATTTTTAGCCTCCCACACCTCCTATGGACCAACCAGTCCTGTCCCCCTCCTCCAAACCCTCCCATCCCACAAACTGTTCCCGATGCCAGTTTATTAGACTTTACCAACACTAAACGCTGAGGAAGTAAGTCCCAGGGGTGGGGAGGGGCAGGAGGAATGGAGGTATAAGCTTACCTGGTTGGGGAGGGGCTAAAAATAGCCCCTTGTCCCCCCAAACTCCCTCACAGGTTCCCTTGCTCCTACCAAACCCTCCTGGATTCCAGCAACCCTCATGGACCCTGCCTGCTCTCCCAATCCCATGGATCCTGCCTACAGATCCCACCTACCCCCCAACCATCATCCACAGCCCCTGCTAGCTCCATGATCCCCCCCCATAGATGCTGCCCTGCCCACATCCACTACCCCTCCTGCAGATCCTGCTTGCCCCTCTGATCCCCCTGCAGACTCCCTGATCCCTCCAACTGCTAGACCCCCATCCCAATTTACCTTAGATCAGGTGGCTATTTTTAACTCAATCTAACCTCTCCTTAACCTCCCCCAATGTCTGTACTTAGTCTGAGCAAGCTGCTTTAAACAAAACCAGTCTGGGCACTTAAGTGGTCTGGTTGTCCATGTCCTAAAAATAGGCAAATCCACTTTTTCCCCCCACCTCTGCATCCATGTCACTTTGTCCTAAGGAATGTCTCCTTCCTTGAGCGAGTGAGACAGAGGGATATAAAAAAAACAAAACAAAACAAAAAAAACCCCATACATCTTGAATGCATTTGAGAAAAAATGTGAGTTCCATATTTTGATTTCTCTGTTGGATAAAACATATCCTGCCCTGAAATCTGTATTAAAAATTATTCCTTTTCAAAACCATTCTAGACAAACTGAGCTCTATAAGCCACCCACCTAAGTGCCCTGCAGCAGTATTTTATAACAATGTTCTAACACAATTGTCAGCCACAAAATCCCTGTACGCATTTTATCCAGGAAATTACGTTAACATTCGTGTAGCAACAATCTTGCTTAAATGTGATTGTATCTGGCACTGCTCCAGTTCACTGCATTACTCCTGATATTCCATAAAATCAGTCCCAAATGCTACTAGATGCACCTTCAGTTAGGCCATTATTTGTATAAGGCAGCCAGTATTACAGCCAGCAAAGTTTATTCCCTCCAAATACCAATGAAATCTTTCATGCTTCTGGGATCCAGGAAACAACAACAGGTAACTCAGACAGGGTAAGAACATACCAAACCCCAGGCTGGATACAAAGTTTCACATACTTACATGTCCTAACATACGGGATTGCTTTCAATCGCTCTTCATTAACTTTTGAGTCATCCTGAAATAGACTGTGTACAACACAGTGTCTGAGAACGATGTGTGCAAGTGCTCTAGGGCAGGGGTTTTCAACCTTTTTAATGTGCACCCTTTCTGAATCGAAGTTTCAACTTCTGTACCCCCTTATATTTTTTTCTTGGTTTTTTTTTTTGGAGGGGGGGGTGATTGAGGCCACTGTGCTGAGGGATGGAGTGGGGAGCAGAATGGAGTGCGAGCAGCTTGTCCGGTGAGCTCGGGGGGTGGGGTGGTTCCCACCACTGCACACACCCTGGGAGGGCATAAGGGGGGTCTCATGCCCACAGATCTGCATGCAGGGCAGGCTGGGGCTGGGGCAGCGCCACACTCTTCCCAGCATGGGAGAGGGAGGGAGCTGAGCCAGGCTGTGCTTGGGGTGGGCAGCGGTGGCACTGGGAGCGGGGCTATGGGATGGGCTGCAGCCACACCAAAATTCACCGTAGCTCCCCCTCAACCCTCCTCCCAGCACCACTGCGTCCGCTCCAAGCACAGCATGGCCCAGCCCTCACTGGGAAAAGCCCCCCATTTCCTCCCGGGGCTATGCATAGCAGCAGCAGTGAGGGAGGGGAGTTTGCACACAGCATCCGCCACTGCCATCACCACGCACCACCCTATGCCACTGCCACCTCCACTCACCGCTTTCCCATGGCCAGTTGCACATGCAACTCCCTGGGCTGCTGATGGGCCTTACGCCCAGTCAATCGTGCACCGCCCATCAACAGCCCATGGAGTTGCACATGCAACCAACTGTGGAAAAGCAGCACAAGCTCAACAGCGGCAGTGGCAGGGGGTGACAGCAGCAGCCTCATGCAAGCCCCCTGACTCTAACTGGCCAGGCAGCACCTGTGCGGCCCGCTAAAGGACACCACTGCCCTCACCACCCCACTTCAGCCCTGCTCCTAGGAACAGGCACAGAAACACACTCCTCTACCTCCCATTCAGACCCTACTGCCCTGCAGGAAGAGGTGGATGAGAGCAAGCTGAGGTGGGGGACAGGGAAGTGTGGGGCAGGCGGTACACTCCCTCTCCCCACCTCCCAGGTAAGAGATGAAGTATGGGAATGTGCTGGGGGAGATGTCGATGCCACCTCCACGCCCTGGGGCGCACTCCGTCCCCACGTACCCACTATGACCTAAGTAGCCCTAGAGGTACACGTAAGCCCGGTTGACAACTCCTTCTCTAAGGGGTTTTATTTTATTTAATATTTTACAAATCTCAGTGATTAGACAAAGCATCAGGAAAGAAGCAATGAAACAATGAACTATGAGGGAAGGGAGTTCATCTCTCCTCCCTACAGTAGTAGGTTTGGCTATTGGAAATTATGTTGGCTACTTGAGGCGGCTACTGCACCGAGTAACGCTCCAGCCACTTAAATTGATTTTTGTACACCAGCAGCATCTCACGATATACAATGTCCTGCTACAGCTGCTGAGATCTAGGGAATGCCCTCGCAGTCAGTGGGTGCAGGTAATTTGGGAACAGCTAAAGGTTCCTCCTCATCGAATGCACTCCTGGATGAAATAAGCCAAGTTTGGTGACCCTAAGAACCACAGGCAAAAATAGCCAAAAATTTAAAATAAATAAAATAATAAAGGCACCACTAAATATACTGAATGAATTATCTGAGATTAGCTTGACTCAAAGGCGGCATGAACTTTCATTTCCCCCCTTTCACAAAATTATTTCTGTCTCTCACAGACACCACAAAGCAGAACATCAACTAGAAGCCTACGGGGGGCTCTGATTTGCAAACGCGGAGGACTTAGGCTGGTATTCAGAATATACTGAAGTGTCCTCAGAGGGGTGAGGGCAGTCTATGGGCTGAAGCTCCTTAGTGCCTAAAAGAAAAAGGGAGAGGATACGGCTAAGAGGTGCACTGGTTTGTTTATGGCAGATGTCAAGAGTAGGCAGCTAGCGTCCAGATGTGTTAATTCCCTCTGGTGTGTGTACAGAGGTAACCAGATTGTGTGTGAAGCCACGTGCTTTATGAGACATGCTACACGTCATTTCCAATTAATAGTCTTTAAATGTCTCTCTTAAAAAGAGTTGTGTTATTACAGCACTGGTCAAAGTGCATCAGGAGACCTGCGTTTTATCTCCAGCTACATGACTTGGGGCAAGTCCTCTCTCCACTCTGTGCCTGAAAAGGAGTTAACCTTAACCAAAATTTCAGGGATGTTGGGAGACTCAAGTGCTTTACAGCTTTCAGTCATAGTCCCTATAGAACAGCCTAGTAGTACTAATTTATACCTGACTTTTAGGAGAAGAAAAGAAACCTGAAATACTATATGTACATGTCTTGATTCAGGAAAGCCTGAAGTCTGGTTGATACAGGAATTTTACCCAATTAACCCAGACTAGTCAGACACAAGTTACTCGTCTTCCAGAATGGCATGTAGTCAAATTCCACCTTTCAAACTTCTCTGGTCCTATGCTACCCGCTTGCCCCAAGAATATATCAGCTTCAATGTGCAACTGCAACAGCATACGCAAGGAACAAGAACAGAAATTTCCACTGAGTTTCAAGATGAAATTCTGAATGCACTGTTATGGAAGAGGCAAAGGTTTGGGGAAGTGCTTTTTT
>JAGPOW010002118.1:8943059-9075112 GCA_030014935.1 Caiman crocodilus | reverse complement strand
GCACCCTCACCTGAATAATGGGATCCTGGGGTACCCGGTAGCCAGTAGCCCTGCCCAGCCCCCCTGGGGAGCTGCTGCAGTGCTCCGAGCGGAGAGCCTTCCCATACAATCAAGCACTCTTGCAGACAGTTCTCAAACTATTTACAAGATTTAATTATTTACATCATAATAAATAATCAAGAAATAAACACATGGATATACTATCCAATAAACCCTCAAGAACTCATTTACACAGTCTCTGACTTGCACACGGTGCACTGGGAATCCCTGTGTGCGCAGCCCCTGGCGGGGTATCTCAGGGAGCGGGACTGTCTGTGTCCCTGCACATGGTCTGTGGACGCTCCTTGGTGCTGGTGTCCACCTCCGTGCTCCTGGGGTCTCTGGGTAGCGAGCAGCGGCTCCTCTGCAGTTCCTGCAAGACAGCCTTACCCTGCCCTTGCCCCCTTTCCCTGGTTCTGCTGTGAACAGTGTCTGGGCTGCAGGCTAAAGCAACCCTCCTGCTGCCCCACACACTCACAGCCACCCACAAATGCAGTCCCCCGCCTGGGCTTTGCCTGCCCCGGAGGCCCCTCACCCCTCAGGGAAACTAGGGCAGACTCCGGCAGTCCCCACCCCGGCTCTGCTGTGCTCACCCAGCCACGCTGGCTGCAGTCAGGTCTCTTCAGACTTGGGTTCTCTACTCAAGCAGTCCCTGCCTGTTCCTGCCACCGCACTCCCAGGGACCACTCTGGTGAGACACTCAATCCGGTCTCCCACCTGTCCCTCAGCCAATCCCCGCTCAGAGTCCTTCCCGGGCTTTTGCTAACGGCTCTCTTTCAAAACTGTCTGAGGTTACATCACCCCTCCCACTTCCAACAGGGCTGCCCCCAAACAGCTTCACTTGTCCTCAGAGCCTACAGTGTCCCCTCTGGGACAATCTCTGTCCCTCTGCCAGGCAGCTCTTCCCCTTCTATTCAGGTGGGTCCATTTTTAGAGGCCGCTACATTTAAAAAGTAAATAAGCCAAGAAATCACGATGAGCTACTCAATTTTTCATTTATATATGGATTTTAACAAAATTAGTTTGTTTAATCTTCTATGTAGATGAGGCGGTATCTGCTTCTTTCCTAGACCTCAACAGGGATACAACAGACCCCTACATCTGGGGCCATATTTAACCTAAAATTGCTATGGGGGGGGATGGGGAAGGACTCTTCCCAGGTAGATCAGAAATCCTTCTTTAAACAAAAACCAAAAGTTCTCCTTGTTCTCTCACACTGTGGGAAAAGAAACTCTGACGATCAAAGGGTTGAGCCTTCCTCCTGAAACCCAACTGGGACAAAAAAATATTCTGTCCTAAAGAGATGCACTGATGGTCTCTGAACCGCTCTTTCATTAGACAGCTGCCTAATTGCCATGTTAAGCTCTCACCGCAGCCCATGTAGGAATTCAGAGTGCAAAAACATTTGGTAGAAAATGAAAATGTTTATTACAGCGGTGCATTCGCACCTAGTCGTGTTAGCCCTACACTCCCATTACAAGCTTCTCTCGTCAGGGGGTTGCATCTCGACTCTAACGAGTCTCTTTGGGCTGACTATTGGCACAAGAGATCTGAGACAAAGAGCCTTTTGGACTGAATTTCCAAAATATCCATCTGGATTTTGCACCACTGGAAGCCGAGGGGGGAAAAAAAAAAAGATGTTTAACTGCACATTGACTGAAGCTGAAAAACACCTGTGCCTGCCAAGTTGTATAACCATTACCTCATCCTTTGGATGTATCATCACATGCAAACAGACTCTAAAATAGGGTTCTCTGGGGCAAGCACCATCTTTGTACTATGCATTGCTTTGTACAATAAGACTCTGATCTCTATGTAGGATCCCTCAGTGAACCTGCAATAAAAATATGTAGAAGAGGGTCCAGAGCTGCACAGGTTGGATTTTCTTACAACTTCAGGCTGTTTGGGGATGGCTGAGCATGCCTATTTTTAAAGCACAGTGAAGTTCTTTTATTATTACTCTTCCTATTCCCCCATCTCCACTGGTAAACACTTTGTAAAAAAGTTTTTCCATTTAGAAAATACCAAGAAGCAAAGTGAAATGTTACTACTGTAGACATTATTATCTTTCCCTCCGCTCCATTAAACCTACAAAGGATTGAATTCTTGGGATTGGGTCTGAATTAAACCTGCTCGAGAAGGGAAGACACATCCATCCAGCGCAATGTTTTTCAAACAACGAGTCACTAACTCCCCCCGCAATCCACGCTAAGGACATCATGAAAGGCAACTGGGTTGCAAAGTCTATTGCAAACGACAGCAAAGAACATCTCACTCCCTATATATCTCGACTCCCTCGAGGCCAACTATTCTCCATCAACCTCTTGAAACACACTGAGATTGGACAGCATGAGCAATATATTTACTATATTTAAACAAAAATAAAAAGAACAAAAATTGTTTTGCTTTGAATAAGAGGTCGCCAGCCTGAGAAACACCAGCTTGGAGAAAGGCCTTAGATAGCAAAGCCTAGTGCAACGCACCTACCCTAGAGGTTGGGTACACACCAGAATACCCACTGCAGACCAAAGCAGAGGTGGAAGTACACTGTGAATCAAAATGACCTGCTTTTGAGGTCTGCTGCTTTGTGAACCAAGGAAGCTGGGCTAGGACTGCTCTACATGATGGGACTCAGAGCATACAGGTCTGATAAGGGTTCTTTGGACCAGACTCCAGATGCAAAGCTATCAAAGTGAACCATACAGAAAAATATTACTGGGGCATAGAGTAGGCACAACAGCTTCTACACTATCCATCTGAACCTCCTCTTGTAGAGGCAACATACACGGGATGTCCACATGTACATATACACATGTGTACATGAGGCAGCGGTATACTGTTACTCATATAGCCCACTTGTTATATGTATAAAACAACATGCATAAACTTACTGTGTCCCATTATAGCTATTGAAAATGGCACCCATGGAGCAACACCTCACTAATTTAGCTTAATATTCAAAAAATGCTAATTTTGTTCCCTATTAAATAATGTCCATTCACAGCAAAGCACTACCAAATTTAAGAGGACTTCCTTTAATTTAAGCTGGAAACGTACATGAAGCAGGAACTAATTGAGCGTCATGCCTGATTAATATAAAATTTGGGGACTCATGCTGTGTCCCTCCACAGTGTACAGCAAAATGCCTGAAGGACAAGCTATTTTATATTTTCTTTTTGGGATCAGGACTGTTTAAACTCTTTATATTTCCATTTCAAACGTGAAAGTGTTAGAACTAATTCAAATGCTGGTATCACTAGCTTCATTGCTGTCATTCTCTTTTATTAACTGCATTTCCTGTGGGTGGTAATGTTGCATGTTGACACAAGAAACACCAACAAGCACATCTGAACATCCTACCTCTATCTGAACCTCTAAATTAAGTTTCTTTTTCCTTTATCCACCAGCTCAGTTTGGGGCAAAAAATATAATTTCCTTCCCATGAGAAACTCCAATATTTTAAAAGTTGGTTTTCACCTCAAAATGGGATAAAAATTAAAGATAAAAAATTTACACAGAACATAACATAAAAGAAAACAATTAAGAAATGTCAAGATGTTTTTTGACCTCTCCCCACTCTTGCTTATCTTTTTTTTAAACAACATTAAAATACTTTAGCTTGGATTAATATTAATTTGTTTCTCTCTGGAGCTGACAATTTTCACAGAAGTTGTACTTGGACTGCTTCATGCCCCTATTCTCTTTCATGAATTGGGCTGCCAGTACCCCATGCATTCCCTTGTGATCATATCCTTTCAATCAGGGAGGAAACTGCAGTGCATTCTGGGAGATAACATCCAAACCCTGATCCTAGCCAGAGTAGAGCGGGGGCATGAAGAACTAAAATTACCTAAAGCCGTGATACCATAGCAGGTCAAACAGGCTAGAGTGGCTTAAAATTACTATTTTGATTCTCCCAACAGAAAATTTCTGTCTGGACCAAAATCATTTTTCCTCATTGGCAATTCTCATAGTGGAATTGGCATCTTCTGTTGAAAAATAAAAGTATGTATTTTGACAAAATTCCAGACTCATCTCTATATCCCAACCATAAGCTTCATTTAACCCAATTTTCAAGATCCAACACATACCATAACCCCATCCCAGACTCCAACTCCTCTCTCATCAAGGCCTGCCCTCCCAATCCTTCCTTAAAATCCACTCCTTCTAGAAACATGCTTTACCTTCTCTTCTCCAATAACCCCACTTCATCCATCCTTTTCCAGAACTATTATACTACCATCCTGTATAGCAATTCTTTGTCTCAACTAACGTATTTGTTAGCTCTTTAGAATAGGCATCACTTCTGAATCAATGGAACCAATACTGCAAATACCTGCTACCAGACGTAATACTTGCTAATATGGGACGGCTCAGGGTAGCAAGCACTTCTGTGCTAAATTCTCTACTCTAAACTTATACATCTTCCTTGCAAGCAATGGACCTGCACTAATTTTACAGAAGGAGAAGATTTTGCCATATGCCACATTACAAATGCTTGCAAGATTAGATGTTATGTTTATTAAGGATCAGGCTCTGTGCAAAGTTCAGATTGATAATGCCATGTCATTACCTACATTATGCTCTTGCATTACAAGACAACATTGCCTTGGAAGAAAACATTACCTTGCTTTTTTACGGAAAACGGGGAAAAAGAGAAACCAAGTGTGGCATTGCATTAATTCATTACATTTCCCTCCCGTCTCTCTTCACATTTGCTTTGATTACCCTTGCTTTGGAGCTAATGTTTGCCAGCATGCGGCTGCTATTCTGGGATCGTAAATCAAAACAAAGCCATTTCTTAATCCTTCAGGACCCCAGCCTTCACATAACTGCAAAGTGGTGTCTTTTCATCACACAAGCACAAGCCAGCCAGCACCACAGCATAATTAGATGTCAGCCAGCCATTCAAAAATAGAAGCAGGACAACCATTCCCCCCCCCACTTTCAGTAGCTGCACATTTTTGCAATTCTTGCTGTTAATTACTGCCAAGGCCACCCATCTGGCTCATCAACATTAACAGCATGCAGCAATAACCTCTTCTCCTACTATAAATAAGAGGACAGTGTGAGAAGAGCAGGGCTAGAGGAAAAAGCATGGGAAATAATCAATGGCTCCAACCGTTCAGCAGCAGTTTGCCACTTCCTTTGCAATCTACATTTTCTATATAAAAACATATAGAGCTAACAGAAAATACAATTTTGTTCTACAATTCTCCCTCACTTCTTCCCTATGCCACCTTTTTCTCCACCTTTTGAAAGAGACTTAAGTGGATTAACATCAATACGTTTATCATGGCAGCAAGGGTCAGTGTTTCAATACAGATTAACAGCCGGCCCATAAATAGTGCCTATTTCTTACTTCCAGTCATTGTCTTTTTTTCAAAGGCTATTCTACCCCCAACTATCATTTTGGTAACTTGTTTAACATGCATTTAGGTTGCCTGAAGAATGAGAACAAGAACAGTGCGGTTTGTCATGAATATCTAGGCCTGACACCACACTTTAAGGGACATTCATGCCTGCACTGATTATCTGCTGCAATAAATAGAGGAATCTCCAGTAAAAATTCAACATTTACCCACAGTGTTACTGTAGTATTTGGCCTTCAGGCTTTGGGGGCGGGGGGGAGAGTTAGAGGGGAGAGAAGATAGACATGCAGTCTTCTGATGAGACCTTGCACTAACTCTTGATAAATAGTGACTTCTTTTTTTCCTATTTCCCATATTGAGAAACATCAACCTGCAGTTACATAACAAGCAACACCACTTACCAAAATTGTTATAATCGCATTTTAATGTAGCTGCTATCTATCCACAAAGTGTCTTTTCATGCTTGCTAATGGGAACCGGAATACAAAGTAATCTTTCCACCTACATCATAACCAGCGTAATTCAGTGAACCTCAGAACTTTGCAAAATGAAACGATGAGTTATATGTGAGTTAGTACTATTAATTAGTTTAATAAAAGGGAAAGCATTGATCTCTCAGAGATGCAAAGAATTCTTTGCTTGCTTCTGAAACAATGTTTGAAATCATGCCTGGTTGATTCAATGGAAATCCACTGTCATGTCAATTTATTCTAAAAAAAAAATCAAATCAAGCCATCATCGCTCCTTGCCCTGAATCTATCACAGTCTTGGAAGTGGGGGGCTGAATGTCCATCCAGAGTTTGGCAGCTTTGATCCCACCTCCAATTTAGTCCTATTTTCCTGATGTTCTTTAAGAAGGAAAACTAGAAAGGCAAGTTGTGGTTAAAGCTCTTCTTAAAGAGTACAAAAGGAGTGCTTTGCTCAGCTTAAGCTTTTTCATTGTGGTAACATCACTCAGTGTAAAAACGCAATGTATTTAAGGTAAATAACTTTATTTTATCTCTGCTCTGCACTAAGAGGTCTAGGCTAAAACACCAGTAGGACCAAAAAAAAAAAAAAAGGTGATATTTTCACCTGTCATTGGAAAATAAATCTGAAACGTAAAACAACATCAACTGCAGAAGTAGTGCTTATTAGAGCTGTAGCATCCCTGTTCCTTCTCCCAACAACTACAGCACCCTTTTGCAAAAAAAAACCCCACAGGTGACAGAGACTATACTCGACCTGAGTATAACCAAGGGGTGGGCAAAAGGAGGGGAATTCGGATCGTAGATATTTAATATCTCAATGTTCAAGGATATTTGGAGCCAGGACTTTGATTCAGCCCCTGTGGAGGAACGTGCCAGTGCAAAACTTGGAGAGAAATTCCAAAGATCTCAGCATTTGGAGGGGTGTTCAGATTTTGGATAGGAAATTATGCACAACAAGGACAATTTCTGGGTTTCCCCCCCTTTTTGGGGAATGTGGAGACACAGGATTATAATATTTAACTGTAGTTTATTTGAAAATGGGTTTTGACCAAAAAAATTAAAAACCAAATATTCCATTTAAAAAAAATGGTGCTATGGTATCTCAAGGGAACTGGGATTGGAGATCAATGCCTCACGTTCTCAGTGGAACTATGTTCTCATCTGGAAGGGCTCTCTAATCCAACCACAAATGCCATGATGCAGAATGTTTTCCCTTAATAGTAATGCAAGAAGAGTATACATTATGAAAGTCCCTGGATATAATATCCAGGGGATATGGAGGCATATAGTTTAGGAAGGGAGTGCAGCTGATGGGGAATGGGGACAGAGGGAAACAAACTACCATTCCCCTGAAGGCATCTGGCAAAATATCTAAATCATAATATTTCTACTCGCAGGCATTTTTAAACCAAAAATCAAAATTAACCTGGCAATTTTCACAATAAAACCCCACCTCTCTGGAGGCAAGTTGCCACATATAAGCTTATATTATGGTTGCCTACGTTATTTAATACAGGAACTGGAGGCAAACCCCCAGTTGGTATAAAATCAGCTAAGGCTGGTAGTGTTGCACCCATCTACATCATATCTGGTCTTCAATTTACAGAGCTGTCAATCTAGTGGAAGAAGCAGGTCCTTTTTGCAATCCCTGAATTTCTTATTGTCCCAACTTCGTAGTGGACTGAACAAACCAACTTTGGCTTTAAAAAAAAAAAGCCCAAAAAAACAAATTAAAAAAAACCCCTTTTTGCACTCTAATCATAAAGTTTATAAAGTCATAAGGGTTATAAATCCTGATGCTCCAGAACATAAACAAATCACTATAATGCTTAGGGGAAAGAACATATCTGATGGGCAAGTTAGTTCACAGTGGTCCATTAAGACTTCCTGGACATCTATGAAAGTACCTGATACTATATCAGTCATGTTACATGGAACATTTTATAGCAATTCCTATGTTCCTACCGATCATATACTGAACACAGCATGCACCCTTCCTGTAAGATGAGCATTAAAGTTCAAATTGAACTCCATGCATTGATTTTCTCTTTGGGGTCTTAACTTTTAATTTTCCATTGCACACATGATAGTAGCAGAATACAAGTGTTACCCTCTCTTGCAGGAATGCACTTTTTTAATACAAGAAATATGCTTTCTTGCTTGTTGCAAGTGTCATCCTTTTCTACCCACCCTAATCAGGAACAGCACAGGTCTCCACCAAGGCACAGTCTGAAGGCAAAAAGGGAAAATGGGACTACCTCTGAACTGAGTTAGATGAGGTAACAACACTCATGAGATCCACATCTGAATTATCCTACAGTAATGAATTTACATCCTACAGCAGGACCATAAGGGTTTCATAATCTTGTTTTGCCAACTGGCAAGGTCTGTTGTGGCCACAATTATTTGATTTAGGGCATCATTAGAGAGATTGGAAAGTATCTACTAAAAACAGATCATGGTATGATTAATATGGCATGCAAGCAAACAACACTTCTCTCTGTGTGATTCATCTACAATTGTATGCACAGACAATTATTTAACAGGGTTTTAAAGAGAAATGAATTGGACATGTCTGGGAGCAAAGGGAAGGGAAGAGCTTTTTCTGCTGATTTAGTCTAGGGAAAGAAGTTATACATAAACCAACTTCAGTCATCACAAACTGGTTTAAACCCATAACAGAACCTCAGTGCTCATAAACCAGTTTCAAAATGGCTGAAACTGGTTTAAGATAAACCTGGTTGAAGGTAGTATCAGACTTAACTGATTTGGGTCAAACCAGTTTATAAAACTTCTGTCCCAGACCCCTTCCTGGTTCAAGTTAAATCACAATCCCACAACATCCCAGCATACTTTCCAGCAGGAACTGACCCCCCCCAGGCAAACCCCAGCCAGAATCTGGGGCAAGGGAGAGGGGTTAAACTTCCCTTCTCCCAAGCAAAGAGCTGCACTGCGCTGCCCTGCCCTGCCAAGCCAAAAACTTACTGCTGGCTGCAACTGTGGACTACAAATCCCAGTGGCACCTGGAAGGAGGAAGAGGAAGTGATGGGCAACCCTGCAGAGTCCTGCTTCTGTGATCCTGGACTACAAATCCCAGAGACCTCAGGGGTAGCAGGAAGAGGAAATGAACACAGCCCATGCTAGCTACATGCCAAAGAGCACTGCTCTAGTCACCCCACAACTTCTGGGCTGAGCTACTGCAGGCATGTGGCTACATTTCCTGAATCAACAGTAAATGTCTGTTTACTTTTGTTTCAATTTAATCTGTGCATTTTAGACTAACCTGCAAAGACTAAATCTATTCTGCCTTGGGCTTTTTGACAAGTGCTTAGCCTTATTGGCTGAGTTAATTTGTTAGCTCTGTGAATGCTGAAAACCACTTGCTGGTCATAACGATCCTTATTCACTAGCCAACGCTATTCAGTTAAATACTTAAGCAAGCAACCTTAAATATAGGCATCATTGCCAAATTCACCTAGAGTGTAATTATATTTCCATGTAATGAACATCCGTCAAGATTTTGCATTCACTCCTAAGTCTGTGGAGTATGAAATGAAGAAGGGTTCTTGCAAACCAGGCAATCAGCATATCAGTTTACCTTTTGAGAACTATTACAAGCACAGAACCCTTTCCCTGGGAGAAAATTAATTCTATGACTGAGTGTATGGTTTTTCATATTCCAAAACAATCCAGCCAGCTGACTTATGATGCATTCATGCTACTGCTGCATGTGAAGTCTCTCTGCTAAAGTGCAACAGATCCTGATACCCTGAACTGATCAGAGTCTTCATCATGTCTCCTGGAAATGGAGGTTTTATCCCTGGTTCTTAACAATTCCAATCATATTTAGTCTACCCAAAGTTTCCTGCAGCTTCTGTTGGATACAGTATTCTCCCTACTCCTGCAACACATCTCAAGCCTGTGTAGATGTTGCTATTCAATGGTCATCAGCTGCTAAATTTAGGCCCATCTGATTAATTGCACAATTACCTTAAGACCAGCTACGCGTGCAAAGTAGCTATCACACAATAAAAAGTTCCAACCAGCTATAAAGTCAGACCTTGAAAATGTGTACTAACTGCATAGCTGCTGAGCTTTAATTTGCACAGGTAGCAGGGACCAGGAGCTCTTCAGCTGAAAACCCCAAGCTCTGGGGAAACTGCAGCTGCTGTGATCCCCAAGGCTGGGCTGCAGGGGGTGTGAAACCCTCAGCTCATGTGGGACTCTTAGTCTGGCTCCCTACCCACAGCCTTGAGACAGCTGGTCCCAGAAGCCTCATCATTTGCAGTCTCAGCCCCAGTTGCATGTGCTCCCCATGGCTGGGATCCCTTGTGTTTACAACACACCTTGTAAAGTTCTGTGTGATCCTTCAAGACACGGGTGCTGAGTATATGGGGGCCTGAAGGTCCTGGCCCCCTTTGGGAAGAAGACCATATGTGTATTAAGATCATCCCAACTTGCCTGTGCACCTGCACCCTACTATAAAAATGGTTATTTCTTAAAAAGGATGAGGAAAACATTATTCCCCATCTCAAACAACAAGCATCTGGCAGTAAGAGGAAGTCTTATCTGATAGAGAGGAAAGGTCTTGCGAGATGAACCGCCTCAAGGACCTACTTACAAATATATCTATTGCCTGCTAATATTCTACAGGCTCCCACTTAAATCTTCTTATTCTGACTTCCTTCTAGAAAAGCTCAACAAAAGAAATGAACTACAAGCAACAGCATCTACTAATTTGCTTCATTTAAAGGATGCAAGCTGTGAAGAACTTGAAGTTATTATAGGCACCTAGGACTTCAGAGCAACTTTAATGATCAATTAGGCTTCAGTGTAGGAAATGACTATCGGCAGATTTTAACTACAGAAGTTGGCAAACAAGGCACAACACCTAAAAACCAGCAGGCTATGTTTCCTATTTTGAATAGCTCTGAAGCATCAGATACGAACAATTTTAAGGTAGAAGAGACCACTCTGGTCTAGCCCACACAGCACAGACCAGAGGAAAATCAACCCAGAAAATTCTGCCTCAAGCCTTTATTTTCTTTTTGAAATACAGCATCTCTCCCAATAAGGTACCTGGTGTTGGTCTAAAGAATTCAAGTGAAAGAGAATCTGCCACAAGTCTATTCAACTCTAGCACCTCCCTGCTCCAACCATATATTTCCATGCTTCTACATGCAAAATTGCACCACACCTTAGCTACATCGTGAGCTTAGGTTCAACTGATTGCCAGGCAGGGCCCTCACATCCTTTCTGAGTTGCTACCTTCCATGAAACAGTCTCCTATACATTGACTTGTATAAAGACTCACAGACCACAGTCATTGTTCAAAGTTAACATCTCCTCTGACCCATTGGTGGCCTTTTCAAGGGGACTCCCCATCCAGGACACTAACTGTTACATTTGTGGGGTGAAAAT
Organism: Caiman crocodilus; assembly: GCA_030014935.1. Lineage (NCBI taxonomy): Eukaryota > Metazoa > Chordata > Crocodylia > Alligatoridae > Caiman > Caiman crocodilus. The sequence continues at coordinate 9,063,810 of JAGPOW010002118.1, read as the reverse complement.
CCATTTCCCCTCTCCCTCCAGAGCCTGATTTTAGGCTGTGATCACCATCACAGATTTGAATTTAGTTCAGCACTTGCATCACTGCTCTCTCTCAGGAGCAAGTGACAGAGTAAACCAGTGACCCATCAGCATCCAGAGTGAGATACTGTTTATTTAGGTAGACCAGGTCTATCTGTGACCTTAGATCAACATGGCTACAACCTACACCCCTGTATTTATCTAGATAACACACATTACACCGAAAAACAGCGTGCACACATGCTTAGCTTACCAGGTATCAAAGCAAGACTTGAGATAGTTTGTTGAGAGAGAGCTCAGGATACTATACCTTACTGGGCAATGGAAACATACTTTTAGTCCCCAGCAAAGTGAGCGAGTGCCACCCTTCTAGGTGTAGGCCAAGTCTGGTAGGGCTTTTGAACCAGATCAAAACTTCAGGCAGTGAGACTTCCACAGACTTGTTACCATGCATTAATTACCCCAAAGTAACTTCAGATCCTCCAGCAAGCTCACCCTTTGAGCTAAGGCAGTAAGCGCTCACCAACCAGTGATGATACCTCCAAGACTTTTTGCATATTGTACTGTAATGCGAATGTCATGCGTGTAACAGCAGGAGGAACCCGGAGGCAGCCTGAAGATCTGTGGTGACTGTTAATATAAACTACAACTGTAGGCAAATAAGATCAACTTGCCAGATCTTCAGCTATCATGAGACAATGGAGCCACAGAGATTTGTATTAGAAGCAGCTCTGCATCCATTTTACGCAGCTTTTGTACCATGTATTCTGTATTCTTCCACGTGGATGGCTTGTTACAGTTCAGATCAAACCAAGAAGCCTATGTTTATTTTTAATATTAGTTTTCTGCAGGAACTGTGATGATGAACATTCAAGCTTGCTTTATCTCAGGAAGAGACTAAGTGGAAAGTCTGAAAAGAACACAAGATTTCTTATGCCAAAGAGATATTTTTTACATACACTCTCCCATGTTCCTCAACACCCATCCTGAGATGCTTATAGCGGCCTGGTAGTAGCTAAGCACATGCAGGCACCCAGCATCCAAGACTATACAAAGTTAAATGTTTATTCCAAATCACTGACTGATAATTCAAAGTAAAGGAAAAAAAACTCCTCTCGCCTGTTATCAGGAATAACCCCACCTGTGCTCAAAATGATGGACCACAAGCCTTTCATATTGCACTACATACTACACCAGAACTATTCAAAGCCCAGAATATTTGATAATACAAGAACCACAAAACTTTCTGACCTTGAGGGAACAAAGCTGCCTTGTAACATGGAGTATGGTGCACAAATTCTTCATGAAGGCCAGGACCTAAGCTCGATGGGACTTCTGTCTCCATTTATCCAGAGTTTTACCTGCCTTTTAAGGGACAGCACAAAGACAAGTTTGCTTAACTTTCCTTTGTAACTCTTTGGAGATACCGAATTGCAACTCTTTGAAAGGGCACAAGAGTGCACTTGAGGCCCTTTGTCCTAGACTTTTTCCAACTATTGCTCTCTCTTTAGAAGAGAAAAATTTCGTTACCCTGATTCACAATGCATGGGGCACCACTGCACTTAAAGTCTCACTGGCTTCACGTAGAACAAGAGGCAATAATCTGGAAGTAACCTCTTTTATTGGACTAACTGCACGCTCAGGATAGGCCTAGACAAGCTTTCAGGTTTCACATTACCTTTCTTCAAGTCTCTGGGACAGAAGGAGACTCACCAGGGCTAAATAGCAGATGAAACATAAAACTCCATAGGTAGAATATAATTAATATAATTTCACATTAATCCAGGTGGCAAAGTATTGCTCTAAGCCAGTGGTTTTTCAACCTAGATGCTATAATAACCTTCTTAAGCACTGTTAGGTGTGCAAACACCTACGCATAATTCACAAGGTAAACCCAGAGACTTCAAATAGGAATCCACAGTGTCAAAGATATTCTGCCCTGTTGTGGTCTTTCTGGGGTCTCTGCAAGAGAAGAATTACTTTATTATTTTACCATAGTTAAAAAATGAAAGAAAGAGAAGATCTGGCATTTTGAGGAGTGCTTTGAATCTAACGAGGGGCTCCTTGAGTCTAAAGAGGTTGAGAACCACTACTTTAAGCCAGCGATTCTCAACTTTTAGACTCAAGGCTGTCCTTGGAAAATGGCAGCTCTTGGTTTTCATTTGATTTTTGACTGCAGAAATACAATGGAACGATTTCTTCTGTGGCAAAGACCTCGGGATCACCACAACAGGTCAAAGTGCTTTTGGCGCTGTGGATTGCTATCTGAAGTCTCTGGGTTTGCCTTGTGAATCAAGTTTGCACACCTAACAGTGCTTACACTCCATGGCACTCCTGAAAGGATCTCAAAGCACCACTGCTTTAATTAATTTAAATGCCATATGTGCTTGAAGAACATTTACAAAATTTAAAAAAAAAAAGGAGAAAGGAGCAGGTAATCTATGTAATGAATCCTGTGTCTGTGGTCCCAGGTACCAACACCATTTCAGGGCAAGTATATTCATACAAGAGTTGGTACCCAATCTACCTAAAGGGTGAAAAAAGGAAATAAGTCAGTCTCTGTACTGATCTACGATAGATTTGTCCAGACCCAGTAACTGTTCAGCAAAGTCAGGAGTTTGAATCTGTAGCAAAGCCACATCTCGCACTATCTTCATCCATCATTTCTCCCCACCCTTTATCTTTCCAGCTAAACTAATCTCATAACAAAGCCCCACTGATAAACCAATGGCACAATATCCTGCTGCAGAGAAAAAAGGTCAATACCTCAAATTTTGATCAAATTCTACAGGAGATAAATGAAGAATGACTGCTAATTATTTGTAGCATGGTACTGTCTAAATGCCCTAAAGCCAAGATGGGAGTGCCTTCCTGTTAAGGGTTTTACATGAGGGGTGCACTTGCAATCTAAAGAGCTGGCACAAAGGGAGAAATACTAATTTGCCCCAATTTTACAGATCAGGAACTGAACAAAATGAAGTGAATGTTGGCACTTCAACCTTACCATCTCAGGCACCAGTAAACTTCTATATACCCCGCAGCTCTATGCACATTGCTCTTCCCAGAGCTGGAAGCAGTGTAGCCAGGTTCATATCGAGCTGCAAGCGAGCTATACTCCTCCCAGTTTAGGAAGCAGCAAAAGCAGAATACTTGAGGGTGCCACTGCCTGGTAAGAGGCAAAGGTGTGATGTAGACATGCCCACAGTGTCCCACAGGAAATCTGGAAGACAGCTCAGAGCTGAACCCAGGCCTCCTGAGCCTCAATCCACACAAGTATTTTCCCCCCCTTCCAGCAATACAGGACAAAATCATAAAGAACTGCTACCGCATCCTGGGGAAAAAGGGAAAAAAAAAGTCGAATACAAGGTTATAGCCTTTTGTTCTTCCTTCATGCTATTTATAGTTGAATCAAAAACAATATGAATGAGAGGAGGTAGAAAGGAAGCAGATTTTAGTGTGCTAAAAAGAAAAATATTGCAAATTGGCTAACAAAATTTTAATAGCCTTAAAAACATGCACACTTACACGCACACAAAATGACTGATTATCAAGAAGTCAGTGTTCATTACTTGAGTACAGTATGTATTGGGAAAGCATCCAAGGAAAATTTGGCTGCTCTCAGACTCTGCACAGAGATGGTTTAATTTACTGAGCACCTGCAAACTTCTAGAACACCGAGTTAGTTGTAGGAAACTGCAACTGAATGGAGCTGGTTAGGCTTGGGACCTTCCCTTGGCCACGATGAACTTGGTATTCACCAGCTCCTTGCATCTTAAGACATTTTATCCCAGTGGAGAGGGGTAGGGGCGAGCAGGGAATGTGGCCAACGTTTTGGGGAACGACGGATCAAACTTTGGCAAGCATTCAAACCAGAGGCGAGGAAAAGAGGCGGATCTAAAATGTCTTTCCAAAGGGCAAGGTAAAACAGCAGCTAGAGTGGAGGCACTTGCAAGCGACAAGACAGGAAGCAGACAGGATAGATAAAGTGGTTTAGCCACACTGTAAAAGCTACATATTAAAGTACAGTAACTTGTATTTAGGAAGGGGGATTTTTTTAACTAGGCCTCATTACCAGTGCCAATGAAGTAAGACTGATACCCATTTTGCTGCTCATCTTATGATTCACTGCACCAAATTTTGCAAAAATGCATCTTCAAAAACTAAAAAGGTAAAGTTTAGGAACATGCTTGTTAAGCCTTTAATTAGACAACTAGCAATTTCTTTCAATGCAGCTTTCTAAGAGAGTCACAGTCACTAATTATATTAGTCAAGATGGCATCACTCAGTCTTGTCTCATAGATTTATTTAGTCCTGATAATTGCAGCCAGGGGAATGGTTAATTGTCCAGCAAAAAAGGCAGGACCTGCAATCTGTAGCATAACAAAACACAACACCCTTCTCCCCTCCCTCTCTCCTTACTCTTTCCATGAAGATAATTTAAACAAAATAATACCTCCAAAGGATTTATTTTTTTAAACAGACCATGGCACTAGCAGGACGTTTAAAAATAGTATGATTGTGTGCATATGTTACATCTCTCCTCCCTTCCACACTTGTTCTGTGCCGTTTAGCACTCTGGTTCTTCAGGACAGGGACTATCTTTTGCTCTGTGCAAGTAATGCCTGCAATACAATTTCTGGGCCTTAGGCACTACCGCAATACAAATAATAGTATCACCATACACAGGCAGTAGTTACCTTGTACGGAAATAGCACCAAGGCAGAGCGAGCAGTTGACTCTTTTGCTGCTCACTCTTTATCTGACAACAAGGAAAGAAGATTTCATTAGGTTAAGAAAACAGCAGAGCAAAGCTGTTCAGACTGAGGAATATATGGCTTTGCTGCCTGTGCAAGAAAAAAGCCTAACAGGATTCAGCTAAACTTGGAAATTAGAATAGAGAGCGTGTTTCTCAATGAAGCCTTCTGGCACACAGCAAAGAAATCGATGCTCCATTCAAGGAATCACTCAGCGGAATTTGTAGGGGAACGGGGGAAAACTGACTTTCATTTTGCTGGAGGTGGTAAAGTAAAATGCTTCAGCTGCCAACAGCTTCCCTGAAAGCCAGGTATCTAGTACCAGTCCTCCTGGGAGTTCTGCCCTAAAAATACAAATGTCCAGAGGTATGTAGGTTGCAAACAACCTACACCCCTGCGAACATCCAAACCTTTGAAGACAAGTCTTTGTGTAACCCTGGTCCAAAACTTCTTGAGACAAGTTTCTTCAGCTAGGGTGGCCATTGGTTCTCTTTTATACCAAACAGCCCTGTTTTTAAACCCTTTATCCTCTGTCCGTTTTAAAGAAGGAACGGAGTGCAGGAAGTCCAGTTTTTCAGTTCAGTGGTGGAAATACATGTTAATCATTTGTCCTTGCGGTTCTAGTGATGGTGCTGAGAGGTAGGGCAGTGGACAGCCAGGAGGAGTAGTGGTGGGGGAGATGGCCTTTTTATGGTGGCCCCACCCCTTGCTGCTGATTGGCCAAGGAGACAGCAGCCCCACCCCTCATCACTGCTTGCCCAAGGGGTCCAGTGATCTCCATCCCCCCTCACCAAGGCATGAACATTGCATGCCTCCCGAAGCTGGGTGAGCAGAGAGCTCCTGCAGGCGGCATTGGTGGCGCCTGCGAGGGCTGGATCAGCACAGATCGGTAACGGAGATTGGCAACCATCCACAGATGCCATCACCAGCAGCCGGTGGCAACGGGTGACGTCTCACAAACATCACTGGCAGTGTCGGGGGGGGAGGAGGGGGATCAGAGACCACCCACAGCCTCTGCTGGCATCGTTGGCAGTGGCCAATCTCAGGGGGTGCACATGCACCCCTTGCATGTCTCCAATGCCCCAAGGGGATGTCCTGTATTCTGGGGATGCATTAGTGGCCACCCTATCTTCAGCTAAGGTGTATATCAGGCCTCACCGCATCTCACAGCATTGCAGACTACATGTCAAAGCCACAGTGTTATCCTCCAAGACGACAAGGCTACCCTACTTCTGTTTCACATATGTGGAACTGAAGCATGGAGTACAATGCCATATCATGCAAAGCTGCCTCTGCTGATGTCAACTGAGCTAGCCCTGGACCAGGAAAGAGCAGGGGCCCAGCAATTAGCCTGCACGCAGCCATGTGTTGACGACATTCTGCTGGTTCCAAAACCTGAGCTAGTCGACTCATTAACTGGTTTGGACCCAACACAAGAAACTCCCTACGGTGCTGCACTATGCTACTCAATTATCCACCGTGACATGTCCGCGCTCACAGACTGTCTAGCAGAACAGGTACTTGAACACAGAGATCCTCAGTCCTAGGTGAGTGCGCTAACCACAGCATTATCCTGCCTTCTGCTTGAAAACTGAACTCCACAGTAAAAACCCATAATGTTTTTCCAATTAAGAAACCCAGTGATTCTTGAGGAAAGTATTTATGATACTTTTCACAGGGTTTATAGAGAAATGTTAGAGAAACGTTAAATCGCTTAACTAAAAAAAGTGCTCTACGCAGAAATAAGGGCATTTTACATGTGAAAGTGAAAAACTCATAAACAAACAAACCAAATTAAAACTCTGAAGCTCAACACTGATCTTTGGGAATAATTTCATACAAGAGCAATATGGGCTGCTATAAAATTTTAGCACATGCAGCATCTCAAGCATGGTAAGAATTCCCTAAAGGTTTTCAAAGGAATGACTTCCACATTGTTTCAGGGCAGCTACACAGACCCAGCGAGCCAGTTTAAGACTGCAGTGAACGCAATAACCCAGTTTCAGCCCCATATCTGCATGGTGCCACATTAATGATAATTAAATAGCTATGAAAGGAGGGAAAGTGTAAAAAATCAATGGTCAGAGGTTGCCTCGTGCAAGTACTGTTCTAGGATCACGGCCTCTATCTGCTTGCTTACTGTTAACTGTTCATTCATACATAGGGAAGGGATCAAATGCTGGAGGGGCAGGGATTAGAGATAGAAACTCTGAAGCAGGGAGTCACTGGGGATTGGTGGTATTCCCGGATCTGGGTCTTCTGTTTCCCATGGGGAAATGGAAATAATGCACAGATTTCCCCTTTTACCCAAGAAAAATGTGGATCTTTTGTGTTCATTTTAAACCAAGAAACACACAGATTTTGCACTTTTGCAAACAGCTCTCTGCAGGTGGGCAGAGATCCAGCCTGCAAGGAGCTGCGGGGAGCAGAAGGAGGGTAGTCATGCCACCAGGCAGCCTGAAGAGCAGCTCCTGCAGATGGGAGGATGGGAAGGAGGGGTTTTATAGGTATTTAGAACATATTTTATTATAGCAATTGCTTTAAAATTGTAAATATATCAATAAAACGTGGTGTTCAATTGATATACACACACATATATACATATATATTAGGGCTCAGCGAAGCTTTGGTCCATGATTTGATTTGGTGGAGATTCGCCCTGATTCAGTAGCCAAATCTCTGAATCCAAATCGAATCAGGAGACCCTTTAATATCTCCAAATCGAACTGGAACCCTTCAAATTGAGGGCACACACACACACGTATATACACACACTATAATATATCTAGATCTAGATATATATACACAGAGAGAGAAAGAGAGAGATTTTTCATTTTTAATCATTTTAATCATTTTTTTTTAAAAAACCCAAAAATCGGAGAATTTGTGATTTTTTTTTTAAATCAGAGAAAACCAGGATCCCTGGTAATGTTGACTCCCTTACTCTTTACACAACACACTGCTACTCTACATTTTTAAGCCATCAGAAACCAGTTAAAACATGGTGAGCACTGCTAGAGGTTTCACTAACTACCTAAAGAGATTCTGTCCTTTCCTGTGCGCTACAGAAGCAGGAAATATTGTTAAGGCTAAAGGCAAACAAAGCAACCCACAACACCTTAGATCTCCATCTTCCATGTAAACAATTCTGTTAAAATGCCAACTAATGAACCAAACAAAGCCTATTGCATACTACAGCTCCCTATGGAGGTAGGAAGCTTGTGTTTTTCCATGCTCTGACAACAAACTCAAGCCTTACTTATTTTAGGAGAAAAACAAATGCTACTGAGAACAAATAAAAATAAATGCCTCCATGAGAGAACAAACTGCAGGCATCTGTCAGAGCAAAATGGTGGCAACCTCTCCCCAAAAGGAGTAGAGGACACAAAACACAAAGAGGAACCAATTTGAGACATACGTCGACAAGTATATTAGGATACTTTAAAAAATTGGACTATAAGAAGAAAAAAGAGAAAACATCTCAAGGTGTTTCAAACTGTGCAAGTATTTAAAAATGCCCATTACTATATCAAAACATTGCTTTTACTGAACGCATCCTTTTGGCTATCCTTACAAAGATACAGCATTGTAAAGATGCTGCATGCTTGGCTGGATTAGTGTCGACATTTTCGAAGTGCTGCACACGGATTTAGCAGGAGATTACCACAGGCATCTCTTTAGAAATTTAACTCCTGCCTTTCCACTAACTCCCTATTTGCTAAACAGGCTAGTGAGCTTGAGAAAATTCAGAATTTTCAAAATTAGGGGCCATAGTGCATCAAGCAATGACAAAAATATGCTCGTTTACTTACAGATATTTAAAATATAGGTAAGTCATGAAAGAGAAAAAAAGAAATAATTTTAAAGACTGCATCAATATTTAGCATTAGGTGAACAAAAGATACACAGGCCTACATTTCTCGAATGCCATGATTTTAAGTCACCAACATAAAACATTTTAAAAAGCTATCCAGTTTTCAGAAACATTCACTCAACCCGTAGCACTGCATTGCGAGGAGAGGGTGGGGAAAAAAACACAAGTTTCTTTCAAGGAATCTCAAACAGAGACATTCAAAACCTGAGCATCCAAACACCGCTCTTTTCATTCTCTAAAAAAAAAAAAAAATCAAAAAATGGGGACAGGCAGAGCTGCGATGTGGCACAAGGTTCATTTCTTTTTCCTAGGAGACTGCCACGCATTCAAATTCAAGCTGGATTAAAAAACTAACTATAAAGCTGTTACACATTTTCAAGCACTAACTTGGTAGCTAGTTGGCTCTTTTTACAGCTGGATGGACATTTTTATGGCATGACGATTATTCTGCACAGCTAGTCGGTCTAAATTTATTGCGTGATTAACCAGTGAACTGCATGCTATATGTAACATGTGCCGAGGCCCAAGTGCACTGGCATCCCTTGCTTCTTTTGTACACGATCCATTTTCTGTATTCCTAAATTCAAGTTTCACACTCAGAGCCAGGGTATTTAAAATCCTAAATGATGCCACAAACTAGCTCAGCCACAAAGCTTTTCATAAGAGAAAAAATCTCACAGCACTTGTACAAAAGGAAGAAGTAATCTCACATCACAGATGAGGAGACTAATGGCACAGACAGAAGCAGCTTAGGCTACTGGTGCCCAACCTCTCAGCCCCATGGGCCATGATGAGTGGCACAGCATGAGTCCATGGGCTGGCTCACATTCAGGGCTGACACACAGAGTCAGTCTGTGAGTGTAAGCCCGGAGCCTGGATCTGGCCACTTGCTGGCAAAGCCGGCCATAGGGGAAATGCCACCCTGGGTAAACTTGTATTTTGGCTCCTGGACTCCCCAAGTCACCAGCACTATTGCCCTGCCACACAGGGGCTCCATCCAATGGGCCAGGGAGCTGGACTGCCATCCACAGGCCCATGGAGCCAAAACGGAGGCAGCAGGAGCTTACGATGAGCAGCCAGTCAGTGCTGACATGGGGACTCCGGTGCCCTGTGGCCACCATGGGGCTGCTCCAAGGCCCAACATGCAACCACCTGCGTGCAGGCAAGGCTCAGCTGGAGCCCTCCCCTGCTTCCCTCTGCAGGCTGCCGGCCCCAGCCCAGGGCTCCCTGCATGTGCTACCCTGCCTTGCCACACCTGGGCAGGGGAAGGTGCTGTTGCTGCTGTCACTGTTGCCCCCACGTGCAAAATCCCAAGCAGCCCGCCCTGCCCCAGGCCAGCGCTGCTACTTCCCACTTGTGGCACATGCGTATGTGTGCAGGTGTGTGCCACCCCTCTGACCACAGCATCCTGGGTGGTCACCCACCCCTACGGCCAGCTCTGCGTGCTGGCCTGACCCCATGCACCTGGATCCAGCTGTGCAATGGCCCAACCCCATGCACAATCCGGTGCACAGGGCCACATTACCTGGCCTATAAGGCTCCCCACAGGAGCCTGAAATTTGACATCCGGGGAATGGCAAATCAACACTGCCACCACTCCCTTTACCACAACATTTCTAAACCCTTGGGGAGCCCTGCGGGCTGGATGACATGGCTCTGCAGGCTGGATCTGGCCCACAAGCCAGGTGATGAGCACCTTTGGCTTAGACAGACTTACAGATCACACAATAAACCTTAAGTTTCTGACTTATTAAACAGGCACCCTGTTAAACAATGCATCTTTGGGGCAGGGGGAAGGAGTGGGGGGAAAAGAGAGTCAACTAGTCACATAGTTTGCTGGTTTGCAGATACTGCTGGACACATACAGGTCTGCATACAAAATGAGAACAAATTACAAGAAAATAAATCTTACTGCCAATAACTGGCCCTTTCAACTCTCAGCTACTACAGTCATATTAAATATTGTGAGGAGAAGAAAACCATCAATCAGATATGAGCTGTGTCAGGAAGGTCTCACTATTTTCTAATTATTAAGGAAAGGTAGGGTCAGGAAGGGGAAAAGAACATTTTCTCCTAATCCGTCTCAGATATTCGATAAAAATCAGGGGCAAAAAAGTACTGTTCAAATTCATGAAGTTAGAAAATGGCAAGTTGAAAAGCTCTATCTAATCGCACAAAACCTAAGTTGGCATCCATCTCCCACACAAAAGCGCAAAGGCACAAACGTCTACTATTTGGCTGGAATTAAATCAGCCTTTCAAAAAAGGGGAGGAACTAGAGTCTAATTTAATTTCAACTAAAGGAGAAAAGACTGGTGAACTGGAAAGAGGAGAGAAAAGGGAGGGCAAGAATGAAAAAAAAAAAATCCCCAAAAAACCCCACACACACCCCCCCAACGAGACAACCTAAAGAAGTAGGAATGGATGTACGAATGCTAATGAATAAGCGGTATTATACCAACTTTAAAAAACTTGGAAGGTTAAAATGGACAAGAATGATAAGAAGGAAAAAGAAATGACAAGAGAAAGGAAAGGATGGGAGGGTGAGAGGAGAGGGATAAGCTTTCTGAGATTCAAATTCTTCACATTTTTTTGCTCCAAGATGCTCTGTGCAGTGAAGGAAGACAGATTTGTGCATCAGCACACGGGGCCGGAAGATCAGAAGTTCACATCAGAACAGAGTGATACAGGTTACACTCATCCTGCCCATCCTCCCAGCAAGCTCACATCAGAGCAGCAGGCCAGAGAGGCTTACAACACAGGTAACGCTGGGACAAGACTAACTTTTCAAGAGCTGAACAAGCACAGAACACACAGCTTCTAGCAGACGACTCGCGGGGGAACGGAGACAAGATCAGGGAAACTTTCGCTTCAAAAGCTTAAAAAAACCCAAAGAATACCCACAACTTCCATCATGGAAAGCCAAATGTTTTCCTCTGGAATGATTACGGCAGAGAACACAAGGCAGCCACAACATTCAAAGAAAGGACTAGGGATTTTGCTCAACACTTACTTAGCTGATTTGCTACATGTGAATAGTCTCTGCCATGAAGAGCAGCACCAAAAACACCCACTTGCCAGACCTCTGCCTGTCAGGCTAGTCAAAGAAAAGCCTCTTTTCCCCATAGGAAATTGTACTTAATACTCATACTGCTGCCATGCAGAGCAGCTTTCGGGACCCAGTTCAGTCCACCACAATCACAGCAAAGAGTTTCTCAATGGCTTTTGGATTAGGGGTCTAGGTATTCTGGCCCTTTTTCTCCTTCATATGCAGTACACAGTGCTTTGAGAGCATCCATGAATGCCCAGCTACATAACAAAAGGGTCTTTATTTATTTAAAATAAAAAAACAAAGTTATTATTAGGTTATAGGCAAAAGTTGGTAGCACTGCCCACAGGACAAGTTGCCTGGCACCTTCCATTACAATACACAAGCTAAGGGAAAACTCAACGAAAACCTTAAGTGACAAATGCAGAAAATAATCTAGGGCAATAAAAACCCAGTGAATGAGAGGGCTGTCCTTAGTAACAGTTAGCTCTATAAAAAATGGGAAGGATGAAGAAAAATCTGAGTGAGGATCTACGAGTGCTGCTAACAGGCAACTTTTGTAGAGCTCTCAACAAAGAGTGCTTGGGTAGCCAAGAGGAGGGATGAGCACAGCCTAGTATTGTAATGTTTAGAGAGGAGCTTTCAGCCATTCAGACCTTCCAATAAGATCTTCCCTACCTGAAAGTAAACCAAACAAGAACGGTTCAGTTGGTTTTTGTTTTATTTTAATTTTTTTCCAACAGAAAAACAAAAAAAAGGAGGAGACGGGAGAGTTATGTTTAAGTTTGGTATTCCAAATACCAAAGCATGGCATATTTGTCAAAGCAAAACAAATATAACACAGGGTAGATTTGCACCATACGGACTAGCCATCTATAAGCATCTACACACACTTTGGTTAGCCCATATACTTATACCACATGCATATATCTATATAGAGATATATAGATATATACACACACACACAGAGATATGGATATACATAAAGGGCTTTGAGGGCATTCATGAAAGACCTTTGTAAGAGCTACATAACAAGAGGGTCTTTGCTTACTTAAAACATGAATTTATCAATAGGTTATAGGCAAATTTCTATATATACTTCTAATGCTACTTCTAAGATGATCTGATGAAGTGGGGTTTGGCTTGCAAAAGCTTGTGCTATATACATCTACCTTGGTTAGTCCTGAAAATTGAAGTCTACCCTGCCTTCTACTTGACTTCAGACCAACACAACTAACTACATCTCTCAGTTCAAAGGAAAACAATCCATGTTCCTAAACCTTTTCTACTAATCCATTTACATATGACATTCACATCTTTTCTACTAATCCATTTACAACAACCAACAATTATGGAACAGCACCTCGATAAGGAGGCAGGTTGGGAAATGTGCTCCATCTCTTTCCCTCTGCACAGTTAGAGAGGACGCAGCTGCTAGCACTTAATAAAGAGGAATAAAGAGGTCTGGGTCCCAACTGTTGATGCCATAAGTAATTACCTCCCTTCCCTTGTTTCCAAATGCATCAGGAAAGAGCCTGCAGTTGCTAGAATATATCAGGAGGGGCACATGCCCACCTCTCCTTTTGATAGCAGTTCCTGAAAGCAGCCTTTGCAACTCTTTCTAGTTTCATCATTGAATGTGAACAACAGATAGCACAAATCAACTCTTTGTGCAATGTTCACTTAGGCCAACTATTGACCAGAGTCATTTTACGCCAGCTGAGAACCTGATCCTTTAGCTCTCAGAAGTGACCTAGAATGAGGGGGAGAAATAAAGGCCAATTCGGAAAGAAAAAGAAAAAGCGAGAAAGGGAAAGAAAATGAAAAATGCCAACCAAGCCAATCCATCACAGGCAGTTTGCTTCTTCCCCTTAAGAAATCTTGTAAATTCTGCCACTGAGTCCTCGGGGAATGGCTGCCACGAGAGCAGCAGACAGCAAACGGCAGAATTTTCATCTTCGTGCAGAAACGCAAAGTTTTTATGCAAAGAGTCTTTAAAATATTCAGACCGGGTTCTTTGGGTAAATGTGAGATCTTTTATTAGAGCAACTAAGTTGGAAAAATTGTTCTTTGCAAGCTTTCAGGTACAAACATCCCTCTTCAGGCAGAGGGAGAGTCATTAATATATGATTTTAATTAACTGTTAAAATATTTAAGTATTAAAATATCAGGCCTTTGACAGAAGTTAGTTAATTGTCCTAACTCGCCAGAAAATTACAGAGTGGAGGTGGGAGACAGTGGAGAAAAGAGACATTTAAGGAAAGCTGGGAAACACATTTCCAAATGGCACACCACTTTCCCAAGTCACATGAAGTGTTTCAGGCTGGAACCTCAGCTGACGTCAAATCAGCATAACTCCAGTAGAAAGGTGTCCTTTGACATCAGCTTGGTTCAAGGCCATTCCCCACCCCAGCAAAGGGCTGTTTAAACGGGATGCATCCTATCATTTGATGTTAATGACAGTCTTCTCCAAACAAACTTGGGTGTTAGTCAAGCTATGAAATCTAAAGAGGCTGTGCAGTGGATACCATCTTTATTGGACTACCACTCTGGTCCTTCAGAGTTAGCATAAAGAGATGAACACATTTTCCTACCCAAACCCATTAGAATTGAAATCGTCTCAGGAACAGCCAGAAAATAACACAAAGAAATCTCTTTCAGGTCTTCAAAATACTCTACCAATTTCCTTTTCCTTAAAAAAGCAGGTCAGTTCCAGTATAATTAATGTAAAACCATGTTTGCTCTTTGAATTATTCATCAACGTTTCCTTGCTTCCTTACATGAGAGACACGGAAGCTCCTGCTGGGATGGACAGATGAGAACACAACTGCATTGCTTTCACTCATCTGTCTTAACACACACAATTTCTTCCTTCCAACCTCAGCACGAACTGAATTCCCATCCACAAAACAATCAAATAACCCAGGGGTGGGTAAAATCCGGTCTGCAGGCTGGATCTGGCCAGCAATGGACTCCACTTCCCAACACTCCCTGCCTGCACGGCTGGGGCAGGTTTCCTGCCCTGCCATGCACCCTGCCAGCTTGGCTGGGGCTGGTCTCCATGGTAACCCCAGCCTCATGCTATCAGAGCACAGCTGGGTCTGGGGTGTCCATGGAGACCAGCCCCAGCCATGCAGGCAGAGGCTGCTGGGAAATAGCAGATCTGGCCAGCAGAACTACTCGACTTTGCCCACCCCTGAAATAACCCGTTCCATGCTGTTTTTCAACTCTCCTGGATCATCAACTCACCTTTACTTAACGAGCGATTATTTTAGGTGCTGCCAAACTAAAGCGACGTATCATTACGATTCATCTGAGGTTAGACAGCCCATGGGTTCCCATTACCTGTGAAGGTTGCAGTGGAAAGCCTGCCTCTCTGCATAAACTTGAAGGCACTCTCATCACAACTAAGCGACTGGCACTTCTTAGGGTAGAAGGAAAATTCTTCGGGATTATTTTCAGAGACACCAAGAAAACAGCGCCAGCGCCCCTGGGGGAAATTCTCTGCTGTGCACAGGATAAGTATAAAACCAAACCCCACATAAAGAGAACTTAAAAGGATGCATAGATCTTGTACCATCCTTCTGCACTGGGTAGGATTTTACAGTACTTCCAAATATGCTGAACAAACATTTCGAAAACTGAATTTTAAATCCTTGCATTTTAATTTATTTCCTCATTTATGTTACTTGCCTAAAGTAGAATTAAATGCAAAAAACTAATAGAGCTGAAGGGAGGGGAAAGTCTATTTATAATGAAAAACCGTCAAAATTAAATTTAAGTTAAATGGAAAGAAAATGTATGAGCGTAAGGGGAAAAAAATAACCAT
The DNA here is from genome assembly GCA_030014935.1 of Caiman crocodilus. Taxonomy (NCBI): domain Eukaryota; kingdom Metazoa; phylum Chordata; order Crocodylia; family Alligatoridae; genus Caiman; species Caiman crocodilus. Next base: position 9,048,287 of record JAGPOW010002118.1, on the reverse strand, counting down.
CTCTCCCACTTTTTCCAGTTGGAGAAAAAAAATATATTAAAAAGAAAGTAAAAGAACCTTTGGGTTTACAAATTTTAAAAAGAAATAGCATTTTCCCTATTTTTTTACATACATCATTTTTCAAATATGTTCACTGAAAAAGAAAGTCAAAACAAAAAACTGTTTTTGCAAGATTTTTTCATTTCAATTATATTTTTCACTAGGTCAAAACAACTTTAATGAGCCCTAACACATAAATAATAAACACAGACTGGTTTAGTTTCATGTTTGATTTTCTAGCACATTTCCTTTCCAGTTTCTACGTTCCAAAATAATAGTGTTTGTGTTCACAGATCTTTATGGAGCGTTCTTAAAGTTAAAATTATTGTGTCTTATTGCCATGTAAAAACGTATTTAGCAATAACCAATGAAGTCAATTAAAAACTTCCAATGACTCCAGTGGGTTTTGGATTAGATCCCAAAATATGCAACTGTACAAATACAGGATGAAAACCTGGCCACAGCAAAAGCAACAGCATTTTCAAATGGGGCCAGAATTTCACCCTGAGTCTTTGTGGCATCAAGGTCTTACTATCCAAGGGAGATCTCATGAAGTCACTCTAATGAAAGTTATCCAAAACTTTGTTTCTACTGTACTCGCATATTATTCAGATTACATTTTAAAAGATAATTGCTAGACCTATCAAAACATGGAAACCCTGATAAAGGAGTAGCTGGGAAATGAATCCTTCTTGCCAATTCTAGCAAAAATGCAACACTGAAAAGTTGCCTCATCCAGACAAAGCTTTATGTTTGGTGGCCCTCCAACATGCTCTGAGATATTTTAATTAGGCCCCCTCCCTCTCAAATTACAGATTTCCAGTGGTAATAAGGCTGATACATGGCAAACCCTCAACTCTGTTTTTAGCCCCCAATCATAAATTGATCATGATGATTGGAAATACCTCCAGGGCAGTCATTGCTAACCTCAAAACCCCTCTTGGAGTTTATTCTTATAAATCAAAAGAAGTCCAGGAACAGCAACAACGATGCACACGCTAGTACAGTTTTTACAACCTCTCATTGGAGAAGGCAGCCTCACATTTTAAAAAGACAGCACCAGGGAAGTCATCTGCAGAATATGCATGGCTCGGTTTTTTGGTCCTAGAAAAACTAGAAACCATGCTGTGTAACCTGTAGCGCCATCTAGTGGCACATTATTAATTAATTATCTACCTGAAGGGAGAGAGAGAGATCCCTTCTGTAGAGCCATCCGCACGCTTCACTTGCAGGACAACGCACATTGTGCCCATCACATGTATTCCTGTTAACTGGCCTGAAGCCACTGGAGTGAAACCAGAAGTAAAGTCTATTTGCAGTGCTTGTTGGGAAGATTTTTGAATGGTCGACTAGATGAATTAAGACGGCTGCAAATGAGGGAAGTGTAACCAAGACCTCATCCTTTGTAGATGAAGTCCCTCAGGCTTCAACAAGAGCTGAAAGGAGTTGGTCCCTGCCCAGATCAGGCATTGCACCCCCATGTCCTCCTCTGCTGAGGCAGTGAGAATAAGTTTTTTATGGGGTCTAGCTCTTCAACTCGGGCTGTAGGAACTCAGGTTTCTAAGGCCCAGTGCCCATAGTTCCGTTCAGTTTGCCAAAATAGCAGCCATCGCACAGTTTGACCATTCTAGTTGCTCCTTTCTTCTGCCTTCAAGAGCCAGAATGCATACGAGCAACCCCCGCTTAGTGCTGTCTTGCTATAACGCTCATTTTAAATGGATACCCGATTCCACATAGCACTCAGAGAGTTTCATTCTCATGCTCGCGGTCGCCATCTTGGGTCGTCAAAACCTTCCGGTTTTGCTTACCGCTCGTTTTGCTTTGTCTGAGTAAAAAGGTGACCAAACGCCAGCCCACATGCCAGGCCAATGTGAAGCACGAGAGCGAGTTGTGTTCGGTGTGTGGAGAACGCATGATCACAGGGCTGGCAGGCCCTGATCAGATGACCTCAGCGAATCAGATGACCTCAGCGAATCAGAAGCTGTGTGAGGCGTGTGGCTGCACAGCCAGCAGTCACACTCTCCTAACTGTTTAACTGCAGTTTAAGAGCTTTCCGTCATCCTGCACAAGTTGTTGTAAGTAAAATCTCAATTTCTTTTACCACCTTTACTCGAGTCAGTGTCCCTTTCGTCCCCGGCCTGTTCGTACGGAGGGTGGGTCATCCACCTGGCGCACCACAGTTTACCTCATGCTTAACACTCGGTTTTTCAGGAACCAATTCAGAGCACTAAGTGGAGGTTGCCTATACTAATATGCAACCAAGGCCTCCAGCAGACAAAGACCAGATTTTATTACAACCTACTTAAGTAGACTTAGATGCCTAAGAAAGTTTCTATTTCATGCTTGAATCTCTGAAAAAAAAACACCTAATGAAGAGAAACAGGTAGCTTCTCCTTCTCACCACCTTTTTGTGATTCAATCTTAAGGGTGTTACAAAAGTAGCTGCATTACTACACTTTCAGAACTTGAACAGGATGCAACAGAATCACACTTAGGCACCTAAGTCCACTTAGACATCTAATAAGTGGAATCAAATCTGACCCGATCTACATCAGCATTGTCCCCGTTTGCTCAGAGACCAGTGTCCCCTCATGTGTAATCCCCGGGTCTCATACCAGGGCAGACATTACCAGGTTCTTTGAGGACTCATGCCATCAGGATTACCAACCCACCAGTATCCTCCCCCTCATCTTCTGTTCCAAAGATTAACTACGAAAAACACGTTGCAATCTTTTAACACTGCAATCAATGGGAAATATCTGATGGCTTCAAATGGGACTCAGGTCATTCTGTAAGGTGGTAAGATACTCAGCAGAAAAGAAAATAAAGCAGTGGCTTCTTTTTACAGGAGAATGCTATACTTCAACCAACCAGGAAAAGCTACCCAGAGGACTCTGTGATCCTGTGTAAACTGGGATAAAACAACATTAAATCTGAAGTTTTCTAGCCATTAAGACTATCTGCATTTTACAACGTGAGGGGAACTCCATTAGTGACATTCTAGAGATGGGGAAACTGAAGGGAACAGGTTAATGTGGCTTGACTAGTAGTATGCAGCATGTGAGAGGGGCCACACATAGGACCTAGGTCTTCCTAACTCACAGTCAAATGCCCTCTCCCTGGGCCATATTAAGATGGATGGGAGCAAGGAGCAAATGACACATTTCACCAGATTTGCTTTTCCGTAAACTCTGTAATACAATGGGCCTCCTAGATGTCAGTAAGCATTAGTTAAGCACTGTGGCATTTAATGTGGGCTTTGCTTTCACAATATCCTAGTAAACAAAACCAATTATTCCCGATGATATCAGAAATGACAGCCACCTTGGCTATTTCAGCCATGAAACCCTGGCAATTATATGCTACATATAATTAGCAACCACGTATATTTTTTTCCTCAACTAAGCTTGTCTCTTTCAGACTACTCTATGTTGCCACCGTGGCTCCTAATGTCACAACATGTTAATTTAAAGTTTTCAAATGATAAAGCCTCCAACAGAATTTCAAGAGCTAATTTGCATGTTTAGGTAGCAATTTTCTAAGGAAGAAAAACAGCTCTTCTGATAAAATGTTTTGCAACAGATGCTGCTCACAACATTTACTTGCAGCTCACCTTGCTAAAGCTCTTCTTTATCCTTGGGATACAGTCAGTTTTGCATGTCTTCAGTAACAAGTCTCCTAGAAATCCCTCCATGGAAGGTAGAATAAGAAATGTGGTATCTAGGGACCTTCTAGGAGAGCGACATCTTTTTTTTTTAGGTCTGTACTAGGTTTTATAGATTAAAAAACCCAAAACCAAACAACTTGCAAAATCCATTTGCAATTTGATGTTGCTGTAAAAGTTGGTTTCTTTGTTCAGATTTTATCCGCAAGAAAATTGATCCTTAATACATTTATCTATCTTCAGTAGTAAGGAGTTAGGCTTTCCTCCATTTTACTTGTGTGGAATTGAGACTCAGAAACTATAAAGGGTAGAGCATAAGGCAACACAATGAAGATATTCTGAGCTAGCTCAGGAGTGAAAAGCAGAATAGCCATTTCAGCCACCGCTAGGTACAGCTAATAAGCTTTGATAAAAGGCTCTGTTACCAGAGCTAGCACAGGGAGGGTCTGTCTGCAGAAATGGATCCAGAGGGAGTGCAGCAATACAACTACACCCCTCCTTTGCAAACCATACTGTAGGAGCAGCAGCTAGAGTACTAAGTCCCAAAATTAGGCAAGAAATCCCCCCAACTCTTCCCTTCCCCTCCTTGCTCAGCAATGCATCACCTCCCCTCCCACTGCCCGCCACTGCCCCTCCTGCCCCAGGGTGAAGGGAGCTCCAGAGCTGTTCCTGTGCGGCTCCTGGTGAGTCAGGAACAGGCAGGTCCCTCCTCCCTGCCTCATCATCCCCAGCTGTTCCCCACCAACTTGGGAGCAGGCACAATGAGGGGGAACCAGCTGGGCAGAGCCACAAGAGCAGTGGGCAGAGAGGGGGGAGAGGGGAGAGATGGAGGTGCAGAGAGCTGAAGGATTATTAACTGGTGGTCAGTGAAACTGCTCGGATGCTTACAGCACTATACTGAATTCTTGTGATGGAAGCAGTTCAATCCAGTGTCGTTTCAGGTGTCTCCGCACTTCTTGAAGTCAAATGCATCACAAGCCTATAAGACATGTCACTGGTGCTGCCTTCCAAAGGGAGCAGAAACATACATGCAGCTACTAACATGAATAGGACTCCTATAGAACACCCCCAAATGCTGCAGCAAATAGCCATAATCGCAACACGCGTATAAATGCCATTATTTACTCTTCTTTATTACCTGATAGGGCTAACTTCCTTTGCATCTTCCAGGACTAGGCAGCAGCGGGTTGTAGTCCATTCCCGATTACTGTTAAGCAAGGACCCACATAGCTAATATCTATTTTTAATTTGCTAGATGCTACAACCATATTCATCTTCACAAAGCAGAGATCAATCTTACTTTTTGAGTGATGCATAACTCCCCAAGGCCAGCCTACTCACGGTAATTACAGAATACAGACGATTGCACTTAAATCCCTGCAGGACATATCTACCAGAGGGTCTACACTGTTGTTAAAGAAGCCATGTTTGACCATCTCGTTAGAGGCTACACGCTAGCAATTTCCCCAAAAATATGGCCCTTGCAACTGAGATGAGGGTACTTAGAAACTGTTTATTTCAATTATTAATCTGCTGGCTAATTACATGCCTGTGGTAGGAGATGCATAAAAGGAGAAAGCTCTTGCATTATTGCCTTGGTGTGTTCCCCTCCCAATCTGTGTAACAATTTAAAGTGCTTTTAAAAGCCTGGTGTTTTCAAATAAGTGTCACCATGCTGGGAGAGTTATTTCAAGCCTTAAGATAGTACAATAATATATATCCTTTAAGCTTTCTGTTAAAAACAACAAACAAACAGAATAGCACCCCCACCGCCACAGAATAGCACCGTTTACCAGTTAAATACATTATGAAGAGAAGAGTATAGCTGTTGAAAAGGGCACTTTATGAAGTATTCCCAAGCGGCTATACGAGAGACTTGTGAATCCACAGATCGCGTGTGTCACTGTCATCCACTGGCAAGAGCACCGTTCAAAATGAACGGGACAGAAGTGAGCCTTCTGCTCCAAGTGTGTAATGCAGTTTGAGCAGTATGATACTAGTCATGACACATAATTAGGATATTCTTACAAAATATGCTATTTTTGAAAGCTTGCAATGAAAAAGGGTAAACAATTTGGGGCAGGGCCTGTTTTTATGCTCCATGTTTGGACAGCATGTGACCTGATGAGTTCCTGGCACATGACCAAAGCTCCTAGGTGCTGCCACAAATTCAACAAGAATAAGCCTGCAAATCAAATTAAAATCACCGAGACTAGTAAGCACTACACAGGTAATTACAGAATGAGGATTTTGGGTAGAGGGAGCCAAAGTCATGCTACTTTCCACAAATGATGACTGCATCTGAAGCCATGGCTAAAATTAAAAGATTAAAAGCCCTTACCCATCAGGGCAACACTCTGCTCAGCAAATCCCAAAATCTTTACTGCATTTTTTTGTCAAGTATCCACTCGATTAATTCCCCAATTATGCATTCACCTGATGCACTAACAATGATTCATTGAGGACTCACTCTTGATTATGATTATCATTCATTTGCTATGATTCATTGATACAGTAAATAGAGTGGCTTGAAGACTTCCTAACGGCTGGTACTTTTCCCCACCCCTTGCACCAGAGAAGCTGTGCCTAATGCTCTGCAGACAAATGAAAAGAAATAGAGGATACCCGAGGAGATAAAATAAAGCTGGTAAAAAAAATCCTGCCTGAAATTTAATCTTGACCGCTTGCTGAAAATGCACTGCAGAAACAGACTGGTTTTGATGGACCGCTCACCAGGATGATTCCTCAATTCCATGATGGGATTGCAGGGACACCCGGGTCCCCCCTTGTCCCAGAGGACCCAAAAGCCCAGCAGTTCAGAGCATAAGCAACCCAGTTTCAAACTCCTGTTCTGCCCAATGCACATGGCCTCTCAACAACCAAAACCAAACCATTTCAAAACCAACAGAAGAACATGTTGCCCGATGTAGAGCATAGACTTGAAACTGGGTCCCCCACACCCAGGATGAAAGGCCTAACCCCCTCCCCCTAGTAAGGAAAGCCTCCAGGACTTTCAAGATGTCCTGTTGTACTTTGGCGTAGTGAATATTTCATTACTTATATGCAAAGCAGACCAGCTTCAAGACAGTGGGTTAAGAGACACAGGCAGAGACTAACTCTGTAATTCAGATATTCACTTGGGCTACTGGTGATTAGCTCTCACTTTCCTCCTACCGCCCCTCTTCTCCCCCGCAAACACGGTCAATTGTGAGAGCTCTCCATTTCATTCTGCATCAATAAAGAACCAAAATATTAAAGACTTAATTCCTTTATCCAAGAAATTTGAGTCAAAGAAGAAGTGACCAGACAATGCACAGTGGACAAAGGCTTAGCAGGACTGAGTCAATGGGAAAAAAATCCGACTGTGATCCTAGATATGGAGGGATATTAATGATGAAGTCACTGGTGGCTAGCTGTGGACAGAGGGAGGAAGGCGAAAGGGGGCGGGGGAGGAGAGAAGAATCTCAACCCACGTTGTACCAAGTCCAATTACACAGCCTCTTTTATAGAAGAGGAGGCAAGTTAAATCCAAATTCTACAACTTGCGCTAGAACATATTTGCTCTGACTATAAGCCTATATAAAAGTAAAAAAATAGGTTGCCATAACTTGTCTAGCTTTCTCCAGAGGTGTTTGATGTCGATTGATTTTTTTTGCAGTTGTTGTTAATTTTACAGAAAGTTGTTTCCAGTTTGTTTGGTTTTTCGAAGGGGGGAAAAAAACCCATCAGAAATTAAGCCTCTTTTAAACATGCATGAACTCAAAAGTTTCTGATCAGTTTTTGAGGAGGTAGAATATCTGCATATAAAAATAATTTATTGCAGGTTCCTAGCATTTCCCAGCTTTTTACATCTATTGTCACAAAGTAGCACAGATGAGCCTGCAGCTGCCATAAGACTGGATATAGTTCTAATGACTCCAAGAGGCTGACTTACTCCTTGGACTCAAGCAAAAATAGTGTGCAATGCCTTAAAGAAACCTCCACACTGTAAAAAAACAACAAACCCAAAGTCATAGATCTGTACACAGTCATCAAAAAACTTTAAATAAAAGCGTGACTCTCACATTCCTATTCTGTTGATCCATACTGAAATTATTCCAAACTGAAAGATTGGCAATTTCTCTGTGATCAGACAACTTATATTTACTAAAGCTGAAAATAACAGAAGCATATAGATGGTTTGGAGCCAAAAGACGTTAACCATACAGCATGGGGTGCACGGTATTCAATTAATTACTTTTCTATCTGCCATCTTCATAACTTGATAGTGCTTTGGTCCAAAATGTTTAATTTGTTGATAAAGAAAAAGGAGAAAGACAACTCGATTGGACTGAAATGCTTCCACCACAAAAATTCAGTGCATATGCTCAGCTTTAAAACATCTGAATACTTTCATTGACTATCAATTAGTAACAAACAGGATTAAAATTACAGTCTTGGCAACTGTCAGTAAATATGCCATTTTACTGTCAAAATTTGCTCGCCTCTCCCTAGTCTTGGCTAGCAAGTTGCTTCTAGCAGTATAAATCCTGAACCCTCCAGTTTGTACTAAAATGCTCTCATATCAACCCATCCTCATTACTAAACCTTCAGATTCAAAGCTCTTCAGAATTCAAAAGACAGTGAAACAAAGCCCTACGATAATCATTAATTAGATATGAAACATGCAACAATGTAATTGCTTCCAACTCCAGTTGCTACTGAACACAAATGCATAATGCTGTGTGGGGGTGGAGGTGTTAAGCCTCCTCCATTCGACTTCTGGTTGTGTTAGTGTCTCGTAAACATCTAACATTAACGTGCATCCAACAAGCGCTCAAAATGTTTTGACCAACACTCCAGAGAAGAGGAAGCTTCCTAGCTTTATTTCTGAGATTATACACAGAGCGGCAAAGGGCATTGAGGAAAGTTGTACCCTTGCTGCTGGAAATGTAGGGTACGTGCAGGCAAAACATCTCTCCCTTTCCTCCGAATTGGACCATGAACTGAAAGGTCAAATTCACATTCATAACTCAAACGTTCCTCCTCTGCCCTGCAACCCTTCCCGCTCATCAGGCTGGGCTGATAGGAAACTTGGGAATTTGGGAAACTCAGGCTCCTTGCTTCAGTGAAATCAGGGGGGTCCTATACACAGAGCCAACTCTGGGGGGGGGCACATGACCCGGGGCAAATCAGCCTGTGTGGGGCTCCCTTAAGACTGTGTGGGTCCATGGTACCCAGCAAAGGGGTGGGGGTTTTCCGTGCTTCTTTCCCAGCACAGGGCTGAGCCCCCAGCTCCAAGCAGGCCCCGTGGGTGGGGCTGTGGCTGCTCCATCCAGCCGTTGCCCCAATTCGCCATACCCTATGGACAGCTCTGCCTACGCAGATGCCACATGCCTACATGCAACCAATTCCAGGGTAAGTATCAAAAAAGAAAGCTTTAAGTAAAGACAGTAATTGGATTGGCCACATTCCTGATTCAGTCATTTGCTATTTTTTTTTTTAATACTTTAAATAAATTCTGCACCTTTATCATCATAAAAGTTCTTTGTCTTTAAAGGGAGCTTTGTCATGGGATGCTGCACTCAAAGTTTCATCTCATACTAAATGTGTATTCTTCCATCGCTCAGAGAATTTAGAAAAGCAATCTTCTTGGAAAGTGACCATTTCAGTGATATTTTATTTTTAACTCCTCGTGTCAAATCACTCTCTCCCCTGAATAACATGCAAGATATGAAATCTCATTATCCTTGGATCTCAACCCACTGCAAGAGACAATATAAGCTGCAGTAACAATATTTCACATCCAAAGAGCATGTTCATACTTCTAACTCATAAAAGGAACTCATTTTTATATCAAAATTAAATTGGTAATAATTTGCTTCAATGAATCTTCTTGGCTGAAAACATTTCATACTGAAATTTGCAATTGTTTGGATATTTTATTTCAACATTTTTAAGCAAAATTTTTATTCCTGGTCAAAGAGGCTTTGTTTGGAAGTGTTAACTTATACAATGGGTAAGCGTTGAAATAAAAGGTTTCAATTTGCCCAAGCTACTTTTTCACCCACATTATTCATTTGTAGCATCATCATATGGTGACTTCTTGACCTAATTCGGAACAGGAAATAAAAACAAAAAACCCCAAACTCATGCAGGATGGGAAAACCATTTCCCACCCAAGTCTAACCCCAACCTTTAGAAGGTCATATCACCACAGCTGGGCTGGGGATGCAGCCCAGCCTTTAAGGGGAGGGGGACTGTCCCTCCCCAGGCAAACTCAAGCTGGGGTCTGGGGTCAGGGGCCAGGGAGGGGGGGGTTAAACACTCCTTCCCCCGCTTAAAGCTTACTGCTGGCTGCAACTATGAACTACACATCTCAGAAGCACCTGGAAACAGGGAGAAGTGATGAGCAACCCTGCAGAGTCCTGTCACTGTGATTCTGGACTGCAAATCCCAGAGACTTTGGGGACAGCAGGAAGAGGAAGTGAACACACAGCACATGCTGGCTATGTGCCAGAGAGCCGTGCACACCCCCCTCACCCTTCGCAGCTTCTGGCCTGAGCCACTGCAGGCATGTGGCTGCATGTCCTAAATCAGAGGTAAATGTCTGTTCACTTCAGTTCCAATTTAATCTCCACAGGTTAGACTAACCTGCAAAGACTGAATCAATTCAGCCTCAGGCTTTTTGACAGTCTGTACTTATTAAGCTCCACTGCCATCGATGAGGCTCAGTTTAACTGGATCAAGGGAAAGTGAACTTTAACAAGCTTAATGAAAGGAAAGGAATCAGGTCCTGCATATTCCTAGAGATCAGGGTCCTTGATATAGCTCCCCCATGTCCCTTATTGATTTTAGTTCTATTTATATCCCCTAATGGCAAACAGATGCAAACAACTTTACAACTGGAAGTGAGGACTAGATAGATAGTATTTTCTTATTACAGGTTCTAAGTTGCACATTCTGGAAACTTGCATATTGGAGAAGCTGGTAGAAGGACAGGCGACAGATGGATATCTAGAAAAAGCAACGTCTTAACTATAGATGTTTCAATCCAACCAAGAGATTTGGATGCTAAATTCTCCTTAAGTGGATATCAAATCCCCTAGCTGGCTTAGAGAAATCCTTGAAGTACATTTGCAAATTTACAAGAGCGGTTTTGTATGCCCAGTGCTCATGCTCTTTAAGAGAAATTGGAAGCCTGAACCTCTTGGGCAGCTTTGAAAATCCCCATCCATATTTTCTAGGGGTCCATGATCTTGGCTATAACCCAACACAAAAGAAACGGCGAAATGCAGTTTTGTACATGTCTCTCTCTTATATAGAGAAAATCCAAGGAATATAACTAGGCTCTTCTGTTCTCCTGAACAGGGAGAAGACTCTCCTGCAACAAAGGGAGACTGTCCAGGGATTGTGAGAGCAGTAACTTGCATCGGACACCTGCATTCAAGCCTCTAAGTGGCAGTTATAAACTATTTCTCAACTGCAAATTGACAGTAAGTTAAAGAAGTAGTTGCAAAATAATGAGGCCAGTACAGTAGCTGCCCAGTGCTGAAACACTTTTACCAAGCCAATTAGTCAAATGGCTCTTCAAGACAAATATTGCTGGAAAACTCCAGCTTAAAAGCCAGCTAGGGCAATATTTTAAGTCCATTTTACTTCTTACGCATGCACAGATCATGGTGGCTACAAAACAGTGGCTTCTTGAAATATTTAGCAGCCTGAATGTCACTGAACAGACTAGGCTGATGGTGTGTTTTAATGCAAGTGCGTATTCTGTCTATGGAGCCTTATAATATACTGTTGTTTTTGGTCAAGTTGCATATTCCAAACAATTACTAAATGCGGCCCAGCTGTTTGGTGCAGCAAGGCCATTTGCTTTCACAGATTCCCAGTGACCCGCAGTATGTTTGTTTTGTGGTTTCAAGAGTGACACATGAAAAATACAGCCCATAGCAGTTTTCCCACTCTGAACCTATTAATAGACGAGGGATTCTCACATACAATCAGAGCAATATAAGCTGCAATAGGTGTTTTAGTATCTGGGATACATTTGGAAGGTTCACCCCATTCCACATACCCTGAAAAGCTCACCCTCCCACCTGCAGGCACGGTTCCCTACGTTTTACACTGGGAGTCATTTTAACATGTGCAAGAAGCTATAGATTGGCTCAAAACCTGCACATGAGCAGGCCGTTAAGGCAAAGGCTGGAACAACAGTGAGGTGTCCCAGCCAAGGCAGCCTACTGGGTACCACAAACAAAGCATCTGAAAATGGGGGAATGATCTGACAGCCAACAATCCCAATTCTGTTCCTGGCTCTGCTACAAGCCACCTCTGTGACCTCAGGCAAGCTACTGGCTCTATGCCTCGGTTTCCCTAGCTCTAAAAATGGGCATGCTGATTTTACAAACGAGTTTTAATGTATCTTTTCCTAGCAATTGCTCAGGCACCGTGATGACAGATAGGATAGAATCACTTTAGGTAGCCAGTTTTCTTCCAAAATTTCTGGTTAACTCGCTTGACAGTCATTCAGCTTATCAGTCGCCAAGAGACTCAAGTAAAATTTCCACCTGAAAGAAAACAACCTGGTTCACCCACACACCCCTACCAAGCCTCTTAGCTTCATCTCCTTCCTTTTCAAAAGATGTGGACTCTTCTCCATGCCTTTAATCTCACTTATCTGAGAAACAGCCATCAACCTGATCCTCAGCATAGGACTTCCAGAGCTAAGAAAGTCATCCGCTGAAGCTAAAGGTGGGTCTACACAGCCAAATAAAAGTGTGATAAAACCTGGGCAGGCATGATTTAATTAGCTAGGGTAACAGCAATGAAGCGAGGGCAGTCCGGGGCCTGGACTAGATTTTGTGAACTCCCTTCCAGTCCTACTTTCCTACAAAAGATCTAAGGTACCTTGCTGCAAGCAGATGCAGGCTCAGGAGAAGAATAAGTAACAGATGTAATACAGCAGATTACACTTCCTTTCAGTCATTTGCGTTCTGTTTGTTAACTAAGCAGCACAAAACACGCCATCATAACCATCCTATAACTATTCCACATTATCTGGCTATTAAAAAAGAAGAGAGAGTGAAAGAAAGCTTCCCTAGAGCACAGGCCTGTCGTAATGCATTTGCAACTCAGCTGCCACCCTTGTGGCCTTGAAAAACTACAGCTAGGGCTAGGGTTCTAGCCCAGCATGCCGAGAAGGAAATAAATCAACTGTTGGGGAGCCTGGAAAGGAGGCAGTATATATTTCGATTTATTAGACAATCCAAAGGGACTCCAGCTTAAGAAAAAAAGAATCATGTGCAGCAGTGTTCTTTCAAGCTATAATTAACAATGGGGGAGGAAAAGCATATCACCACAGTTGCTGAGCACGTGGAGGAAAGAAATTAGCACTTTTAAACAAAGTCATTATTGCAAATGCGCTCAACTATTTTTAAGCAACTGTAGAAGACTTAAAAAAAAATGCAAATACATCCCCTCCCCCTCACGTACTGCACATGTTCTTGCAGCTCAGTACAATTGAAGCATTATCATCTGCACTGCAGCATTGCCTAGAGACCCTAAAGGGGATCAGGGATAGACCCCTGTAGGGGTATACAAGTAAAAAGACAATCCTTTGCCTAAAGGGCTTCCAGTATAGTTCGAGAAGATAAGTGAAGAACTGGAAAAATAGGAAAAACCATCACCATTGTAATGGTAAGAAACTGAGGCACAGAAAGAGATTCAGTGTTTTGTCCACAATCATTCAGGAAACCTGTGACACAGTTGGAAATCAAAACCACATTGCCCACGTCAGAACCCAGCCCTTTCTATACAACAGAATCCTTTCTTCCAATACTATCAGTGTTCAGCATGTGCCACATAGGTTTTTTTGCTGGATTTTAAGCTATTTTCACTTAAATGCAATAATTGATTCATGCCCATGTTCAAACCCAGTTAATTGGATTATCAGACCAATGTAAATCACAAGGAACAGGAATTGTATCAAGTTATGCCATGCTGAAAGTGTGGGAGGGTTCCCCACCTCCCCCCACAACGCCAATTTAGCTGATCACTGTAGATTCAATTATCAGACCTCCTGATTAAGTTAGGCTCATTGTTTAAGCAACCATGCAGATCTCTTGTTATTCATCACTTAGCACTCTCGCCTCTCTATACTAAACGGCTTTCATATTTCTAAATCATCCACTGCAATTGCTCAGGGGCTGGGACTGGAATACACGAAGGAGACCCCCAAGAACAGGAGCTCAAGAAGAACAGTCTTTCCTCAAGATAAACATTCATGTGATGGTATTTGAGGCAATCCACTGCACTGGGCCCATATGTGTTTTGGACAAGAAGGTTTTCCCAAGGGGACTGGTAAGATAGTTGAAACTGAGGGTGCTTGTACACATGACAAAAACTGCCCATTTTTGCAGTTTAATTGCATCATGCTATACACGTGCGGAGGGGTGGGGGTTATGATTTAAATGAGTTTATGTTGCCAACTAAATCACATACACATGTAGTTTAGTTTGCAATGTAGCTGTTTGCAAAGTTGCAGCCTTTGGACAGTTTGCCCCTCCTTCCCCGCTACTGCGGGAGAGGCAGAAGAGGTGAGGGCCCGATTTCCTTTTTCCATGGAGCCTGCCCACATCTCCCAAAGCCAGGGGTTGAGTTGCCAGTGGGCCAAGCAGCCCCTGAGCTGCAGGGGGCCCGGTCCTTCCCTCCACAGTGGCGGCACACCCCAGGGCCACCCAGGCAAATGGGCAGGCTCCGTGGAAAGGTGGGGGGAAGGAAAAAAAAAAGAAAAAAGGATCAGGCCACTTGCTGGGTTTTTTTCTTCCCACAGCAGAGCCTGCCCATGCGAGCTGCTGCCAAGTCATGTAGCCCAAGCTGTGGGTAGCTCTGGTCCTTCCCCCTGCAGCAGCAATGCCCCCCGGGATGCTGGCGAGCAGGGGCTGCCCCAGCTCAGAGGCAGCACCCCACGGGATCCAACTTCTCTCCAAACCCCCCCAGGGAGCAGTGCCTGGCAGTCTTTCATAGGTATCCTTCTGCAGAAAGGACTGGGGCCTGCTGGCAGCTCAGGGGCCACTTGGCCCAACAGCAACTCCCCCCGTCTCCCTCCCAGACCATGGGAAACAGGCAGGCTTCACCAAAAAAAAAAAGAATCAGGCCTGTCTCCAAAACATTGATGGAAGCCCCTGAATTAAAATGGTGAATATTTAATCATTACAATTAAAAGCCCACCATTTCAATTGAGGGGACTACCCCCCCATGTGTGAAATACTAGCTTGATATCCCTGGCCTTAGGGGTTGATTTAGCTATTGGAGCATATGGAACTTGGACCATAAGGAGGCTGTTCACATGAAAACACCTCCCTGGAGTCCTTGGTTTTGAGGGAGAAACCCCACTTATTTTGAGGTTGTTATTCTGAAGTCCAATTACGCAGAATGCATTTGTTCTTTCAGAAGCAGCACACGGTCAACAGGAAACTGGTCTGGGAGTCAGTCGACCACGGTTGTATTCCTGATACTGGTGATGATTCATTGCATGACCTTGGGTAACTCACCTCTCAGCAGCTTGAAGCCATTAAAAACAAAAAAACAAGAAAAATTTAGTGGGTTCATCCACAGCAGAAGCAAAACTCCCAGAGAACAAAGGGAAGCAGTTATGGAGAAAAGGGACACACCCCTCAAAGTATTTAAATTACTTTCAGTCCTCACCACAATGAACACTGGCAGGAAATTCCCCCACATAGGTAGTCATTTTTTTTTCCTAATAATACTTAATTTTAGGGTCAAAGAAGAAGGTGCTGAAACTAATGGTGCAATAAGTTGACCAACAAGTCACCAGATACATACCTCTCGAGAGTCCTGAACAGATTTAAAAGTGCCTGAGCTATTAAAGAGAAAACTACCTCCAATTAAAACGAGAGGTGAAGCTGGCACACAAAGTCTGATCTATCATTACATGCAAACGCGGAAACCCCCCCCACCACCACCACCACGATCGAGGTCTCATTGTGCCAAGCACTATAAACAGAGTAGACAGGACCATGAAAAATGTACAACTAAATTCTCCATCTACATCTGAGCCAAATTTCCCCAACAACCACAACTGAGTGGGAAAGGCCTGGTGCTTTGGTTCAAGAAAACTCTTATGAAAATACATATTTTTTTAAATTCTAATGACAAGCTGGTTTTTCTCTTCTGAACATATCATTCAGTCTGGAAGTGAGTGGGCACCAGTCTGAGAGACAGAAGACCTGGACTGTACTCCAAGCAATGCAGCTTATTTGCTATGTGACCTTGGTTAAAAAGTCCCCTTACTTCTCCATGCTTTCACTTCAATTGGTGAAAGCTGGAAATAATACTTTTGTAAGGCTCTTTAATATCTACTAATTAAAAGTGCGATATAAATGCAAAAGTATTATGATCAGATCTTGGCATTACACTTTACCTTCATAATCCTTTTAAAAGACTACTTTGAATGTGTTAGCTTTTGCTTTTTTGTCTTAAGACAATAAAAATGAAAAGATTTCTAAAAATATCAGAGCTGTTATAATCAAGTCTTCAGACAATTTTTTAATTTCTCTATTTCCAGTGAAGATCAAAATATACAACAAAGAAACCTATGCTCTGGCTGGAAACACCCTGCCCTCCACTGTAGGGTGACTGTTGCATGACACTTTGAGATATTTGCAGTGTTCAAAACAATAATACACAAACACAGTTACAATACGTTCTCTGAAACCCAGTTTATAGACTACCAGATAAGACATTTCTATATTACTACCATTCATGCTGTAGATAACTGCTAGTACCAGGAGAACAAAGATGACAGATCCACTTCCAGAGATCTCACAGTCTGCATTTACCTGTTTCACGGGTGCGAGAAACAGACAAAGTGAGAATGGGTTGAAACATCATATTGATAGATACAATATGTAAATATACGAAGGCAGCACATACAGAAATAATTTTGCTATTTAAGCTTGCAGAAGCTGTATTAGGGGTGTGGCAGAGTCTCTGTATCCCCACTACAGGCCAAACACATAAAAGGGTAAGTCTGTACCAACTCAAAAACTAGTGGAGTGGCACCTTTATCTAATGCAAGGTCCCAAAATCAACCGCAAAGGACAGCCCAAGCGAGGACAATTGTACTACCTGGCAGATCCAGCCACTTTGGCTGTCCAAATCACTAAGGGACACACACATCAAAACATAATGCTTAGCAGTTAAGTCTGCCTAGAAACTTCCTTCCCTGGAAGGACGTAATGTAACCTTACATTGCACACATCCCCTAGTGGCTAAGTAATTGATGCACACAGATGAGTTGGCATAGTACAAGGTTCAAATTGCAGAAGTGAGAATCTCCTTGATGGAATTTATAATGCAATCAACTTCATACTATCCGTGTAAGGGCTTTAAAAAGCCACAGAGCAACAAGAGGAGAGACTGCTCCCAAATCAGTTTCTCACAATCAATCATTTTGTCTCAGCGCACATGCACCTTTATATGAAAAGAACAGAAGTTTAACCTATAGGAAATCTGAATAAGTGATTTAAGAGAAACTTCTGCAGGAGTAGAAAGCACGATACGGAATAGGAAAGGGCTGCCTTTCTTAAGTATTACATGGTCAAAAGGAATGGGTGTACACGATGTGAAAGCCACCTAACTACCAGCAGACAAAAGGTGTCAGAGTTCAGCCTGGATAGGAGGATAAATAAATAAATAAATAAATAAAAAGCACGCTACTGCATTTCAAAGCCCTAGATCAGCAGTTCCCAACCTCGGGGTCATGATGATAAAAAAATGGGGCACGAAGACACTTGACAGTGTCAACCGATCACAGAAACAAGCGGGAAATGGTGGGTTCCCCTTGCAAGCTGGCAGAGTTCCAGCCTGAAAGGGGCTGCTTGGGGCTGGCGGGGAGCAGGAGGGCAATCATGGAGGTGGTGCCACGTGCATGCGTGTATGCACGTGGCAGCCAGGTAGTGTGGAGAGCAGCTCCCTTTAAATAAGTCTATGGGGGAGGGCAGGGCACATTGAGGCCCCCATGGTAAGGGAGATAGGGAGGGAGAAGGAGCAGGGCTGGGGATGGAGGCGCTGCCCAGCCAGGCCAGTGTATGGTGCCCAAGACTGGGGTAGGAATGCGGGGCCCAGCTGGGAGATCAGGATGGAGCCATGGGCGGCTTGTCCAGGGCAGGTGCTGGCTCCCCACTGCTACATGTACCCCCAGGGAGGGAGAAATGGGGAGGGGTATATGCTCCCTAGATTATTTCTGCACAAGGCAGGGTTGGACGTGGGCTACCTGCTGTGGGCTCAGGACTCCCCACCTGCTACCCTGCTGCCCACTGAGGCTCTCGGGGAGATGGTCAACAGGGTAGGGTGCCCCAAGCCCTCAGAGGGCAGTCCACATGCTCCCCTACCAGCCCAAAGCCTCCACTCTAGCCGTGCCACCTGCAAGGGGAGGGGTCGTTGATCTTGGCTGCATTGCTTTGGGATCACAAAACGTTTCCAATATTTCAAACTTCAATTTCTTTTTGTTTTGTTTTAAAGCAGCATAGCCATCCTACTAAATGCATGAGTGGGGAATGGAGCAATACCAGCATAATACTGCATTTATCCTACAATAATTGACGCCACATTGGTTCAGGAAATATGTAAAGGCCAGGTCTAGATTACATTTTGCCAGCATTGTTATGGTAGTCAGTATGTGTGGGAAGGGAGAATCAGACCCTAACAGATATAGCCTTTTACAAGTGAGAGCCCCAGCACAGATTCCTTTCACTACTGTAGTGTATAATGTTGAAGGAGGTGGGTTAAAATAACTCTTTTTGCCTGCTTAAGATTCATCTCTATCAGTGGATTTTGCCAGTATACTGGTATACAGTATAAGTATACTGGCATAGTTTAGAGCTAGTCTACACTATAAAGAAGGGAATAACCATACAGTACTTATACTGGTATACTACAAAGACTTTGCCACTGTAACTACAGACCAGCCCTAAACTATATCAGTATGATGTTTATACAGATGCATGAACACTGAAGAGACTTACTGGTTGAGCTATACAGAAATAATTATACTGGTTCTATGCTGCTCAACGAGAACATCTTGCAACCTGTCATAAAGCCAGGAGCCTGTTTTGAAAACGACACAGAACATCCAGCTGAATGAGCACAGTTCCACTGCTTCGACTCTTCTTCAGATTATGAACCGATGGAAATTCACCAAGTGAATCTGAAGCAGTCTGCTTAGTACCATATAAATCAAATCCTTACAGACACAGGTCTACAGAGAAACAATGAATGACAATAAAGATGCACTGATACATCAGTACAAAATCAGATCAGCACCAATATAAAAAAGTTACTGTATCAGAAATCGGCCTGATGTGGCCAATAATTTGGACAATAAATGCCTATGCATGCATGCATGCAGCTGCAGCACAGAACGTAGGTGGAGAGGAGCACAGCCCAGCAGCTTGAAGAGCTCTGTGCAGCTGCTAAATCCATTGTGGTGGAAGGGGAGGGGGAGGAAAGGGGGATGGGGGTGCAGATCAAGGCCCCCACCGTGCAGGAGGGAGTGGGGCTGGGGCTGCCCAGCCAGGACGGAGTGGAGCAGGGCACAGGACGAAGCTGCAGCTCATCCAGGAGGTGCGGGGGGGTGTAGCTCCCACCACTGCGTGCAACCCAGGAGGGCACTGGCAGAGGGCCAGCATGTGCCCCCAGATCTGCATGGGGCGGGGTGGGGCAGGCTTGGCTCTAGCTGGAGCCAAGGCTGCATTGGACTCTTTCTGGCAGTGTGGGGGGTGCACTGGGCCGTGGCAGTGCTAAGGGCAGGCAGAGGTGGTGGTCCTGGGAGGGGCTACAGAAAATTTTGGGGTGGCTGCAGCCCCTGCCACGTAGCCCCCACCCAGCACTGCTGCCACCCACCCCAGCACAGCCCCAGCCCAAACACCTCCCCCCCGCATA
Source organism: Caiman crocodilus (assembly GCA_030014935.1). NCBI lineage: Eukaryota > Metazoa > Chordata > Crocodylia > Alligatoridae > Caiman > Caiman crocodilus. The sequence goes on along the minus strand of JAGPOW010002118.1, from coordinate 9,028,636 downwards.
CGCCAACAAGAACCTGTCGCAGCCCCAGCCCACAGCTGCAGCCCACCCCACCTTGCACAGATCAAGGGGCACAAGCCCCCGTGTCCTCCCAGGGTGTGAGCAGCGGTAGGAGCCTCCCTTATCCCCCACACTCACCCCTCCAGGACGAGCCAAGGCTCTGTCCTACGCACCGCTCCACCCTGGCTGGGCAGCTTGAACACCACTCCCCTATCATGGGGGCCTTAATCCGCCACCTCTCATCACAACAAACTTATCAGCTGCAAGCAACTCTTCAAGCTGCCAGGCTGCATATTGGAAATCAGACTGGTATCAGCTGATATGTCTTCTTAAAAATCGGCTATCGGTATCAGCCCCAAAAATCTTTATCCGTGCACCCCTAAATGAAAAAGTTGGGAAAGTGGCCAGAGGCGAATGTGGGGGAAAATGAGGGAAAAGGGAAAGTGGCTAGAGTTATAGAAGCATAAGTAATACAAGACCAGACTTAAACAGTCCTAAAGATGCAGAATTGATTACCAGCTCTATTCTTTCTTTTGCCTGCTGGTGCCAGCCAAAAGCAGGACCCCGTTACACTAAGCATTCTGCAAATATTTAATAAAAGCACCTGCTTCTATGGACTTACAAGCTGGGACAAGAAACCGGGAATAGACAACATAATTAAATAGGCCAAAATAGAGCTTTAGCTACTCCTCAGGTTTCTGAACCATCTGCTTTCCCCTGTGTTCTGGAACTAGAACCAGCCTGCAATGACAGTTTACCCAGAAACCCAGTTCTTCTGTGCCTGCAAAACCTACACACTGGAATCAGGGTATTTGTGTCTAATCTCACTTATTGCAATGCAAATCCCAAACACCAGGGCTAAGTACAGCTATTCAAAAAGCCTGAATCAATTCCACTTTTGCAGGCTAGTCTCACCTGCATAGATTGACCTAGCAAGCAAGTGAACAGACATTCAGTTGTGATTCTGGAAATGCAGCTGCATGCCTACAGTGGCTCAGGCTAGGAGCTGGGGGATGCTAGAGCTGCCCTCCATTCCCTTCAACGATGGCTGGAAGACTGGACTTCCCTGGTCTGCACGGTCCCCAGTCGGGGTTTGTCTGGAGGGGTAGGGGGGCAACATCCCTTGACAGGCATCCCTAATCCTACCACCCCCACTCACTGCAGGAGCACTTGCGTTTCCCCCTTCCCTGGGTGGGCACTACTGGATTTAATTGGACTGAGAGACTTATTGTGAACAGGACTTGGAAATTTTTTGAACACTGGACTTACACATTGGAGGCCGCTTGAATGTAAAGCTGTTGAGGATTACATAACCTGCTCCACAGCTCAGTCACTTAAATTTGCCAAACTGGTTTTGCAGGGGAGGGAGCACAGGTTAAGCTGGAATGTAGGAGCTTTTCCCCTTTTTGGATTGACTTGATATGGCAGGCTTGGTGAGAAAAGAGCTACCAGGACTGGAAAAAGTGGGTGATAAGAAAAACAGTGGTAGCAGGCTCACCTTTCAGAGCTTGGGTTGAGTCCCAGGCTTGAGATCCTGCTGTTTTGATTGGTGGAGCCCAATCAAAACAGGAGGCAGCAGGAGAAATTAAGTCTCATCCTTTCCTGAGGGGTAGGGGAGAAGAGCTCCCTAGGACCTGATTGAAGACTAAACTGTCAGGTCTGGAAGATGTCGGGGCAGAGCCCTGGAGCATATAAAAGGACCCACGTGCCCAGCACAAGGGGCAGATGCAGCGAGGGACTCAAGAAGAGCGGAGCAGGGGAGCTCTCCCCCAGCGGACAACAGGCCCAAGGCTCCTGAAGCAGCCACTGGAGGAGCAGCCTTGGGAGTGGTGCAAGACTGCTCAGGCTGTTGATGGCGCACAGGGACACTGCACAGAGACCCAGCCCTGGGAGTGGCATGAGACTGCTCGGGCCCATCACGGTGCACAGCTTGGTGCATGGAGCCCCAACTTTGGGAGCTGCAAGTGGTGGCTTGAGCCTGCAACCCTGGCAGGGCCTTAGGGGCCTCAGCGAGGTGGCTCAAGTCCCATCTCCCAGCAAGCAGCCAGGTCCCACGGTGCATGGGCCCGAACCTTGGGAACCAGGGAGCAGCTGAGGCCGCTTGGGTTAGCCACCTGGCTATGATATTTAGTTTTACGTACATGTCTATTATAACTTAATCAATTGTATACAGTTAAGAACTTTGGGCTTGAGCTACTTCTGAAGAGGAAAGCAGGATCTGCTTGAAATGCTGGCATCCCCCACACAGCACCCCCTCCTGCCCGCCCCTCCTATTCAACTGAGAACAGGGGACACCCTTGGGTGTACCCAGGTTACACAGCTCCACATTTTTAAAGAAAGGACATATTTTGCAGAGCAGATGCATTTGTACAATTTTGCAACCAGTGGTCCTCTCAGATAGTTTCTGGGCATAAAACCTGGGCAAATAAAAAAAGACAAAGAAACAAATTGCTCTGGAAGACTTACTATTGATACGCAATGCTTTAACTAAAGAGATACAACTGAAAGGAACAGCTGTCAAAGACAGTGAAAGAGAAATCCAAGAAGCTGCAGCACCACGGCTTGCTCAAGCAGCAACCTGAGGTTGGGGGGGGGGGGGGGCTGAGGATGAGCAGCCAGGCAGACCATGGCTGGGATCCCATGCCGGCGGGAGAGGGGGTAGAAAGGGATTAACCCTCCCCCTTTCACCTCCAGCTATGGGGGAGCACGGTTTCCCATTGATAACCTTTTCTTAGGCAGCCGAAGCAGTGATACTACTCTGGCTAGGGAGGAGAGGGGTGGGGCCAACCTTGCTCTGCTGGAGCAGATAGCACAACCCAGCCCAGCCTAGGGTTGCAAAGCATCCTGGGATGCTGGAGGACTGTAAATTAACTTAAACCAGGAACAGGTCTGGAACAGAAGCTCTGTAAACCAGTTTGACCTAAATCAGTTAAGTCTGATACTACATTCAACCAGGTTTATCTTAAGCCAGATTCAGCCATTTTGAAAGCAGTTTGTGCACACTTGTTACAGGTTTAAACCAGTTTCTGATCACTTGAACCGGTTTGTGTAACTTTTGTCCCTAGTCCTGCAGACTGAAATTCCACTCCTTCACATTTCTGCCACTGTAACAGAGGCAAAAACCTTACCCAAAGCAAGACCTCAGAACAGTGATGTTACGGCTGTACATCCTCACATTGTTGTCCAGAATATTGACATCATTTCACTGACTTGATAAAAGCGAGGCTGATTTGCAAACCCATAAGGAGCCTAAAGTTAAAATAAGATGTTCAAACCAAGCCAGTCCCCTGACAATTTAAACAGGCAGCAAGCTTGGAAGTGGAGACACAAGAAACCTTTCAGTGGTGCGGGGCTGGATTAACCCTTTAGTGGGCCCTAAGCAAACAAGCTTGTGGACCTCAGCTGGTCAAGACCTGTTCCCCAGCGCTGTCACCCATGGGGACTAGGGCTCAGAGCAATGTTCCAAGGCTTGTGAGGAAAGAAAAGCTTCACTGCCTTTAAAAACAAGCCCAAGACTAGCCCAAGACTTCAAAAAGAAGGGAGCGGGAGGTGTATATGAGGGGGATTGTGTGGGAGTATGGCAATAGAGTATTGTAACAGGGGCCTTTTCGGGGCCAATTTACCTTTGGCCCGCCCACCTGTTTCTGGGCTAACCACCCGCCTTCTTGTCTGCCACGTCTTGATGTTAATTAGTTAATTACTGATCTTAATAAGCAGGAGGTTGCCCATTTTCTTGCCCTGATGCCAAGGGATGCTATCTGCAGCTCCGTACCTCCCCTACACCACAGCCCACGCCTCGCAGATGGCATCCTCTGTTGTTAACATCGCCGGTCCCACACTGGGCCCCAGAATCCTACTATTTGAACCCCACCTGGATCCCTCCATTCAGGCGGCCTATTCTGCCTTCACTGTAGTCTCCAGTGTGGGATTTTAGGTCATGCCCAGGACCAGGAGCCTCCTGGCCATCCCCTACAGCTCCTCCCTTACCTCCAGGGTGTTCCATGAAGCCTCGCAGCCAGGTGATGTTGCTGCGCCTCCAGCCAGCAGCAAAATGCCTTGTTTATATGGGTGGCCAGAGCTCTAAAATGGCCACCACAATTAAGCACCTGCTGGCTGCTCGACCCCAGATCTTAAAGTGGCAGGCACAAACAGTGCCCTGTCACAGGTATGTTGAGGTGTTTATGTGGGAAGGGGATTGTGGGGGCAGGATGTGGGTGCATGGGGTGTGGAGACCCCCCACATGGCGCAAAGAGGCAGCAGCCCTCGGGGCCCATGCAGGCACCAGCACCCTGCAACGTGCAGCTCCAGCCAGCACTGCATGGTGGTGGCAAAGAGCGCAGCCCCGCCGGCCACCTCTCTCACACTGGGCTCCATACAGCCCACATGCAGCTCCAAGCTACAGGGCGGAAGCAGTGTAGGCTAGAGCCACTGCCTTTCCCACCCTCTGCTTCCCATGACCTGCTTGGCAGGGGTAGGGAAGGAAGCTGGCTCTGGGCTTCCCCTGGTAGTGTACCATGGGGGGGGTCCCCACACCCCTTACCCTCCCTTACACCCACACCCTGCCCACCCAAGTCCTGAGCTACTGCTGCCTCCCTGTGCTCTCACCCAGCTACAGGTCTCCACAGCACCTGCCCTCTCCCCACCTAGTATCTCAAGCAAGCCAGAGGCTGGGGAAGGCACACCAGTCCCTGGGGTAGCAGCAGCAGCCCTGCCTGAATGCTGCGTTCTGGCCAGGCCAGGCCCTTCCGCAACCCCATCTTGTTTTGGCAGCCGGGACCCACGGTATTACAGAAAAGCCCAAAATAAGCAACCTCTATATTTAAAAAAGCCCAAAAAACTGCAACCCATGACTCTCTAAACCCATGACTAAAAATGTAAAGCATTTTTTAAAAAAAAAACAAGCTCATTTGTGTGTATTATTCATGGATTTGGCAACACTGGCTCAAAGCCGCCACTGCAGAAGGGGGAAAGGGGATGAGGCCATTTGTGCTGCTGCCACGGAGGGAAGGACTGGGCTCTCCTGCCCTGCAGCTCGGGGCACTAGTCATGCGCCCAGTTTGCCTGTGCATTAATCCAGCCCTGCAGTGGTGAGAAAAACATTTTACCTATGCAACACGGAGCCTCAGACCAGATGCAGTGACTGAATTCCATAAGAGTCTATGGAGCTTGCAGTGTAAATGTTTCCTCTAAGCTGAATCTCTTCGGTGTTCACAGGCTTGGAAGGGACCTCAGGAATCATCTAATTCAGCTACTGCGCAGATGCAGGATTTGCAGCTCCTAAACTATCCCAGACAAATGTTTATCCAGCCTATTCTTGAAAGCCTCCGGAGAAGGAAGAGTCCATGGCTTCCCTGGGCAGCTTGTCCCATTGTCCTACAGCTCACACTTAAAAAGTTTTTCCCCCCTAGATTTGATCTAAATCTGCTTTGATGTAAGTTAAACCTATTATTTTAAACCATTCAGTTTAAGCTAGATTTGCTTTTCTTGCACAGCAGAGGGAAAGAACTGCAACTGCAAAAGGGCAAACCACCAGCATTTGTTTATTACAGAAATAGAGATTTCAAGCTAAAATGACAGCATGGGTTTCAATAGATTAAAAAATAATAACAACAACATGCACAGAGAGACCTATCTTCCCAACCCAAATCCTAATGAGAATTCTATATTGATAGCCTATCTGTTAAATATGGGCTTATAGGTCAAAGCTTCAGGACAAATATACTGGTAGGCAAATCACAGCTCTAGCTCTCCTATTCTAGCTGTATTTTGTCCATCGATTCACCAGGATGTACTGCCTAATTAAACAGGAGGTTGTGGCACCAAATTCCTCCCTAGCGTAACTTCACTGGAATCAATGGCATATTCCCAAGGATCCATCGATACATGAGGGGTCAGATTTTTGCAAGACCTCAAGGCTCAAACTTTAAGTGCTCAGCGCCCACAATTCACCCATATTTGCATAAATTTGTTGCCGTAGCTCCCATAGCAACCTCTGCAGCCCAAATCTGGCTACATATTGAAGGACATACACAGGAGTCTATATATCTGGTCACAGCCTTGGTTGCTGAACTCACTTGGCTCTGCATGGGAACATGTAGATAGACTTACCATTACTGAGCTATTACCTGTTCCCTGCTTCCAGACATTCTTTTCCTATGAGTAAAATAACAGTTGAACAGAAAAATAAGCAGGCAAAACAAGATCAGGACCTTTAAAAAACAAAACAAAACAAAACAGTAGAAAGGACAGATGTATACTAGTACGATCATTAACTAAGCTCAAGCCTAGATCTAAAACTTAACAGCCCATATGCTCACAGCAGGTTTATGTTTGCTACATAAGGCTACATGGAAGTTCCAAGAAAACAAAGGGACAGCCAGGGTAAATCCTAATTAAATTTCAGTGAAATGCTATAATATCCCTTATCTCTTCCCATCCGGAGGAACGTCATCAGAACCGCAGTATCCCTCTGTGTGACCTTTTTTTGCCAATCAAATTTTACCGTTCAGCTCACCACGCAGGAGCCAATTAAAAATATCCATCAGCATCTTTTGTTTCCTAACCTTGCTTTTTTCTCTTTTTTTTATTGTTGCTGTTGCTCTGCCACATGGAGTTAGACCCATCCTAAATCTAACAGGCCTTTAAAAGCACGAAGGTATATTTAAAAAAACCAACTAAATGAAATTGGGGGGAACAGACACATAATTCTGCTAAAACTTGAAGGATAAAAATACTTGCTAGGGTGACACACGGTGCATTCTGATCAGGGGGAATGCAGAGAAGAGAATGCCAATAAGCTGCTATTGACGCAATTGAGCAGACTGCATTTCTAAGCAAGCCAAGTTTCTGCCTGACGTCAGCCTCTAATTTAAGGACCGTGCCACGTGACTCCACTCCAATTCAGAAAGGGGAAGGGAAAGGGCACTTTTGGAAAGGTCACCAAAAGACTAAAGACTCCATAGAGCAAAGACAGGGTGCAAGGAAGGGAGTTTCTATGACAAAAAGGATTCCTCGTCTTGCTGACGAGAGCACTACGCATCGAATCTCTGATCCTACATTTCAGAATAGCTGCAGAGAGATGAAATTTTGCCTCCTCTTCAAAAGGGTCGCATCGTATCAGAAAGGAAACTAAAGTAGGAGATCGATAAGTCACTGTAGCAATGTACACGTATCATACCAAGCAAATCTTTTACCCAGGCGCAAATCCCAAATATTTTGATGGGGCTACAGGGGCTGGGGGGGGGGGGTAAGAGAGCACATGCACACAAGAGCACAGAGACACCCTCACTCTGATGTTCTTTTGCTGGGGCCCATGTGCTAAAAAGCCATTTCAGAAAAACTGAATAGCAAAGAGTTAGACAGGAAGGTGGCTGCTTGAATCTGAAGCTGCTTAATTGCATCATTAACATTTCATTGTGCCTGTCTATTTCCATTTTTCACTTTTATTTCCGCTTGGAATGCATTATCTAAAAATACATGGCATCTTTTCCAATTTCTGCCAGTTTAGACTCAGGTTCTGAGCATCAAGCATGCTGCAATGCATACCACTCTGCAGCCCGGCTCCACGGTGCATGGGACATCCCATTACCTCCCATGACATGCAGGGGTAGGGTGAAGATTAAGCAGCCAGCTTGCCATACGTTGTTAAACACAAAGCTATCTGCATGATCTAAAAGGCCATGGTTGCTGCTACACAGCAGCAGGACTGTTGTGCCATAATCCAAAGGCCAGGATATAAGCAGAGGACAGTGAGGGTTGTACATTCTCCCCATGGCATGGAAATATAAGGAAGTACCTCCCACAAATGATCACCTCCAGCTTTGTCTATAAGGAAGCAGAAACTCCCTTAGCCCTCCTCTAGAGCCAGGCATTTGCTTTGTCTCACAGACCAGCTTCCTGATGCAACAGCATCTTCCCCTGGAAGATCCCTCACCACCAACCAGCCCCAAGACACCTGATTAGCATTCACTTTGCAAAAAAGGGGGGAAAAAAAGGCACAACAGAGAAATGACTTTCCCAAGGTGATATTGCAGATCTTCACCAGGAGCAGAATCCAGTGTGACAGAAGAATCGCTCTATTATTTTTCTATAGTAAAAAAAAAAAAAGCTGCCACTTTCTAAGGGTGCCTCGAGTCTAAACAGGTGAAGAACTAATGAGTTAAACTCTCAGCTCTCCAGGGCAGAGGCTGTCTCCTATTGGTGTTTGTAAGGCACCCCACCGCTCAGGTCTCATTCTCCTTTGCTGCAAATAATGGTTCTTTCCTGTAAAGCTGCATAATGCACAATTATGTTGTTATTGAAATAAAAAATCTGGAATTATAACTACAGCTAAGTCATTGCTTGGCAAGACAAATGTAAGCCGGTATTTCAGTTATAGAGGAAGTTACATGCCTGTAATATATTTGCAGCTCTGCGTACTTTAAACCAACAAAAGAGTTAAGGTTGATTTTTTCACAATTAGCCTTTTAACATGGAAATGCTGGCATCACGTCCTGTAACAACTGGGGATGTGGAGGCTGTCATTTCCCCATGCGTAAAAGCAACGTATCTAAAGGTCAGGCCTTGAGTTCAACCTAAAGAACGTGATCATGGCTGCTCCTCTCTACTAGACAGCCCTCAAGTCCAGATTTCTGGGTATATAAAGAAAGTGCCACGGGCAGGTAAGACATTCACACCCAGGAAGCACGAGATGCCAAGCTAATATGGTTTTGTCTACTTCCATCCAGCAATGAAGCACAGCTGTTGAGAGGCGAATGCTTTGTGAACTCTGACTGGGACTTCTGATAAAGAAGTTGTGAGCTCATGGACTGACTCACCCACAGTGCAGCAGATGGAGAAAGGAGTGGGAAATCCTACTCCTTCAGTGCTCCCCTGGAGAGAGAGGCATGCCACCATCACTTTTATATCAAGGAAAAACCCAAGTGGCTGCAGAACAAAGCACAAATACATACAGAAACCAGATAGCAAGGACAACGGAAGCCTGGGTACATTTTATCTCCCCACTTCTTTGGGACGACAGCACTTCTCTGGAAACAAAGCTATTGCTCCAGGTGAGTAAGGAGGGAAGGAACCCAGCTTACAGGGTTAAGGACAGAAGTTACACATGGATCAGTCTAAATGATTGGAAACCAGTTCAAATCTGTAATGCGACAGAAGTTCAGCACTCCGAAACCACTTTCAAAATGTCCAAAACCTGTTTAGGATAAACCTGGATGGATGTAGTGTCACGCTTAACTTGAATCTGGAGGGGATCTGGGACAGAAGCTTAATAAACTGATTTAACCTAAGTTAACTCACAGTCCCCCAGCATCCCAAGATGCTATGCACCTCTCCCACAACCCCCCACCCCCCTCATAGGGTGGGCAGGCTAGCTTTGACACAAACCATCTGCTCCCGCTGAGCAGGGAGGCTTCTGGTCTGGGCCACTGTAGGCATGTGGCTGCGTTTCGCAAATGTAAAATGAATGTCTGGTCTGAACTTGCTTATCAGTTCAATCTACACAGTTTAGACTAAGCTGCAGAAAATTAATCAATTCAGCCTCAGGCTTTTTGACCATCTGTACTTAGCCCAGGGAATAAAAGTTTATCCAGATATCACCATGGTTCTTAGCATCTCATGAAGCAGGCTGTTGCTTACAGAAGCTATCACATCCTCTGATGTAGTCTATAAGGTGCAAATCCACCCGGCCTTCTGCCAGACCAACACGGCCAACTAGCTGCACACCATCGATAAAAGGTAGGAAGGACCACGTCAGAACGTGCCCAGCTCATGAGCAAATGAGACTTCAAAACACTCTAAGAATCGGTGACCCAATGGATACTGGTAGGGTCTACAGGGTAGGGCACTGGCCTAGAAGTCAGGAAACATCCGTTCTAACCCTAGTGTTGCCACTGAGGTGCTGCATTAATCTCGGGCACCTCTTTTTGCCTTCTCCCCTTATCTGTCACATCCAAGACAAGTTCCTAGGCAGACCATCTCTCTCAGGGTGGTTGCGTGATGCCATGCACAATGAGCCCACATCTTGGTTTCAGCCTAAAGATGTTGTGATAAAAGCAACACAGCACCTTGTGCAAAAGGGTTATCACTAGCAAGTATCCATTGCTTTATGAGAGCAAATTACCACGGCTGAGTTACAACGTCAGATTAGCCACACACACTGGTTCCAGTTTATGAGGCATTCCCAAGGAGCGAAGCAGCATGCTGGATGGTTGCTGATGCTGGGCACAGTAAGTTTACTTTGTAGACAGAGCTCTGAGTCCATAACAATGGTAAGCAGGGCAGACTCACAGCTGGCACTAGGGATGCTCTTTTGACCTAGAGATATGAGCTCCTTATTTAATAGCCAGAGAGATGAGACATTTTCTTATGAGCCATGCGTCACGTATTATAATGGAAATCTTTCACAGCTGCTGCATCATTGCAATTTCAACCAAATCAGAGGAAAGGAAATACTGGAAAAGCTTGTCCTACTTTTCTCTTGCATTATTGACACTGAAAAACAGTATCAATAATACAGGAGGAAGAAGAAAAAAAACCCCCAACAAGAACTGGAGAAGCAGAATCAAGCCTCCTGGGCAGTTACTAAACTACAGCTTATATTAGAAACAAATTTTGCTTCCTCACTGCCCCACCAAGACGCCCACCATCTCTGGAACAGATACAGGTTCGCATGCATAAATAAGCAGGCACATGCCCTCTGGAAGTAGTTAGGCCAAATGCAATAAGGAATTAAAACAGTGAGGCCAGCAGTTCAGAAAACAGGCTATATTAGCTTCACTTGCAAAGAGTTAGCACCCAACAGGAATTGCTTGTGAATTCATCTTAAAACAAACGAGCCTTTTGCAGAAACGATTGCTTCCATTGAAAACCTGAGTGTAGCCAGGCATAAGCCTCAGAACAGACAGAGATCTTCTCTCTGTCGTAGCAATGGGGCAAACCCAGGCATAGAGAAGAAGCTGAAAAAAGTATAGTTACAAATCAACAAGAGCCATGATCAGAGCATGCTTGGTTCCAGCTGATGGCCCTTTCAATCCACCTCAAAACCCATCCTCATGCTTTTGAGGGTTGAAGTAGCTCTGTTTAAATAAACAGCCAAAATCAGCACTAACAGAGGTTCCAGGATATCAGGAAAAAAATCTTCCTTGCCAAGGAAGACATAGACAGAGGCTTCCAAAAAATCCCTAACATGTGCTTCAAAAAACCTCTTAGGAGGTGGTTTTAAAATATTTTAAAACCTCATTTTATTACTCTTCAGAAACAGCTTTTAAATCTCTTCCAAGTTGTCATGCCATAAGTGTTCCAAAACAATGTTTTAAAAATGCTATATTATATCCCCCAAACAGGGAAAAGAATTACCTTGAACCAGCAGTAAGCATCAAGAAACTGAGAACAAGTTCCTAGGGAGCAACATTTTACTGTAATATTAGTAGCAGCTTAGGCAGACTGATCATCAAAAAAAAATCTAAGTTTGGCAAAAGGAAAAAGGTTTGGGGCAATACTGGTTTCATTTAAACAGTAGGGGGCAAATTCTCTGAGGAAAAGGGGTCATCATAGCTAGTTAGGGTCAGATCTCATTACATGTATTAGGCATCTAAATGGACTTGGGCACCTAACTGCAATTCTATTCCACCCAGTTCAATTCCTACTAATAGCCCACATGCATCTAGTTTTGTAATACACTGTCAACTCACCCTTAAGATTGAGTCACAAGAAAGCAGTGAGGAGGAAGGGGAGGAGACTCACCAACCTTTTGCATTTAATTGTTTTTCAGGGACTCAAGTAGGGTGGATAAGAATTCCTCCTCTCCGCTTGAGGCGCAGAAGGAGAGAGGATAGACTCTGACCTTAAGTATCTGATTCCCATTGATCATTGTAAGGGACTTTCCAGCCCTGGTTTCCTAAGGCCTTTAACCCAGGCTCCATGTTCAAGGCAGCGTCATCCCCAACTAAACCAAATCTCAACCAACTGTCTATCTAACCTGCTCTTGAAAATTTCCAGGAATGGAGATTTCACAACCTGCCAAGGTAGCTTGTTCCAGTACTTGACCACCCGCATAATCAGATAGCTCCACCTAACCTCCAACTTAAATCTCCCCTGCTGCAACTTGAGAACATTGTCCCTAGTCCTGTTCCCTCCAGCCACAGAGAAAAAACCCAGCTCCATCCTCTCTTTAATCACCCATTAGGAATTTGAAGACTTTATCAATTCAGTCTTCTCTTCCCCAGACTAAACTACCCTCATAAGTTATGCTTCCCAGACCTCTAATCAGGTTTGTTGCTCTCGACTAGACAAAAAAGTTGCTCGTTTGCCCCATCGCTGCTTCAGCAACAGTAATGTGGGTACAGTTATTTACACTCATTGTAAGGCTCTCTTAAACAGCAGTGTAAAAAGGATCTGATTCTGATTCGTGACAAGTTCCTAAGGTCTCTACAGATAGGTTAATTCAGATCTCTAGCTAACAAACCTCTACCCACTTTTTCAGATGTGCTGCTGAAAACTTTTCATATTTCCATGCTTTTTAATTGGTTGCTGTTAGTTAACATTGGCTCTTTGTTACAGGAGCATTCAGGGATGGTTTTGGGTTCAGTTCCTCTCTTGATTTGCATTTCCATTTCAATGAAAGAACAAGCATAAAGGAGTATTGTAGAACTCGGCAGCACATAAAAAGGACGATAAAAGAGACTTTACATTACAGCAACAGTAACAAATGCTTGACATAATTCCATAATTAGAAAAGAGGTTTGCAAATACAAATAACAGAATTAGAGCTGGAGAAGACTCTTTAGCGCCCTCTTTCACTAAGAATAGTACACCCATCCTAGCTTTAACCTATTGGCTAAAGACAGACATTCAAAAAGCCTGAACCTGAATGGATTCAATCTTTGCAGGGTAGTCTAACATGGTTAGGCTAAATTGGTTTGTAACTGACTGAGGAAATGCAGGCACATGCCTGCACTGGCTCAGGCTAGAAGCTAGGGGGCACTAGAGCAGCCCTCCCCTCACTTGTACAGTGCTGAGCTTAGTGGAGCGTGGCCAACCCCTGGCAAGATGCTCAGATTAGAGAGGCTTCCCCACCCCGCCCCGCCCTGCCCCGCCCCACCCCATGCTGACCAGCGAGGGAGCCAGCAGGGAGTTGATAACAGAGCACTCAGTTACACAGAGAGTTGTTAGCCTTTATCATCCCATCAAACAAAACATAGCTTCTCTCATTAGTTCAAGCTCTTCTTAAACAACTTTTTTCAAGGAAGGAACAGAAGGCATTATCAGCTGTCTGTTGATTAGCTTCATAGCCACCGAGCTTGGGGTGACAGTCACGGCAAAGATGCTGCCCCAAGTACCTGCCCAGAGGCTCTGGTGGTTCAAAAAGCCTGTCTTTATGTCTATGTTGCTACACCTGCATCAATATTGCTACTCATTCTAGTTAGAGCAAAAACTAGTGTGCTTTTGCTTGTTTAAGGTATGAAATGAAGTTCATCTTACCATTTCACTTTTCTCCAATATCTCAAAATGTTGCTCTTCCAGAGTTGGACTGTGCTCCTTAGATTCAGCCAAGAGCCTGCTCATCTGCTTGCTTTTTTGTTCTCCTGAATAAATAAGCTTTTCTAAAGTTAGAACCTAGGTACAGTAAAAGGCCATCCAACATCCAGCAGACAACGTCTGCTCCAACCATCAAGATTTAATCCTCTACATGAGCTAGCAGAAACTCCCATCAGTGGAATTACCATAAAAACTGTGAAGAAAACAATAAATTAAAGTGTTCGGGCAATAGATAAGCCTTATCATTTGTATTTAGGGGCCTTGTTTTCTTTCTTTCTTTTTTTTTAGGTCCCTTACTACCATTTTACAAAAATCTCAGCACTGTAGCTAGCAGAATGAAAGCAAAGTCAGTTTGTTTTAGATCACACATTGAATTAAAGAGCTTTTAGTAAACATATTGTGCCTGGAAGCCAATGGAACATTGTTGGTAGCTTTTCAAAATGGAGCAACTTTATTTCCTAATTATGAAGGGAAGGCAAGGAAAGATGTCAGCGTACAAGCCCTGAAGAGTCCAAATGAAAGGAAACTTTAAGCACTACTCATATATGGGCAGTTAGTTTCTTCAATTACCATCTGCCACAAATAAAAAGGAAGAAGGTGAAACAATAGAAAACCTACCAAAATTCACTTTTGCATAAGTTCATTTTTTGTAAAGCCATGCACTTACACAGGTTAGCATTTAAACAAGAACATGCAATGTTTGCCCACACAAGATGAGGCAGCGTCCTCAGTTGAGTCTAGGTAGCAACAAGGCTCCCATCTCATCATGTTATTATTGATTTCTTGCCCTCCCCAGATTTCCCATAGCCTTATATCCATCTGGATTTCTCTTAATTAAATCTAAAAAAAACCTAACCTGCTGTTCAAAGGGCTTCTGTTTCATCCCTCAAAGGCAGAAAAACATCTTAGCAATATCAGTGCCCACTACAGCACACTTGTGTTCCCTACTAGGAGCAATTTTTTCTAGTACCTTTGAGATGTGCTATGGAGATGTGCTATGTTCCAGCGAGCTAGCTCACAGGAATTAATAAGGGCAAAAAGTAGCAAGATTTCTTTTTTCCCCCTGCAGAAACACCTCTTGGGAGCCTTGAACAAAGAGGAGGGTAATTTAGAGCTCAAGACACAAATGAACTGGATTCTGCAATTCAGTGCACACCTGATGGACTATCATCTACAGTACAATCAAATAAAAAAGGCAACTTGCTAACAGCTGTTGCATGAACTTGCTGTCTTTGCTTAAAATTGATCCATTCCTATAAATAGTAAACAGCATGCTCAAAGTCTGCTGGCATTGATAAGCTGTTCCTTCCCTGTGGACTCCCTCTGTTGTTTTTTTGGCAGCAAGAAGAGAGGTCTGCTTACTTCATCTGATCTTTTTACCTGTTTTTTGGGACCACACTGAGGTAGGCTGGCTCTTCCACCTCCACCAGCTTGTGCAAACAAACCTCAAAAGACACCAAGTGTTTCAGTGATTTATACTAAGTACCCTCTGTTGAGCCACACAAAAACCTTAACGTAAAACAAATCTAGCTGGGAAGAACACATGACTATGCATGGCAATGTGAAGCTAGCACATACAGATTCTCTCCACTCTGGCAGAGTTCCTAATGTAAAAGTGCCAAGGGGAGTTACAACTGGAAGGTAGAGATGGCTCCAGCCATGGCTCAGGCAAACACATGAACAATTCCATCCCTAATTACCCAAACTCTTGATAAAAGTGGCTGCATGTCATCCAGAGCTGAGAGCATAGGGGAGGTACTGAGTGGTAGAACATACTGGCCAGGGACACATTCAAAAAGCCCAAGCCTGAACTGATTCAATCTTTGCAAGTTAATCTAACCTGGCTAGGCTGAACCAGCTTGCAACTGGAAAGACATTCTCTCTGGGTTGAGGAAATTCAGGCACATGCCTGCAGTGGCTCAAGCTAGAAGCTGGGGGAAGGTGCTAGAGCAGCCCTCCCTTCCCTTGTACAGTACTGAGCTGGAGGGGGGAAGGGTGACCGGGACCTCTGATTAGGAAGGTGTGCCTGCACCCTCCCAGGCTTTTCCCCATTGGCTGCTCAAGAGGTGGGAGTGTTGCCAGACCCCAGCCCCCTGCTATCACACTGAGGCAAGGGGGGGAGGGGTGTGCTATGCATGCATTTGTTGATGATATGGAGCTTTTCAAACTCCCTCCCTGCTTCGTTATACTGTCTGCAGCAAACTAACAGGTGAGCAACCCAGCAGGGAGCTGATAACAATGATTATCACCTCATCAGCAAAACGATAGGCTCTCTTCACTACGTCAAACTCTTCTTAAAGAGCTTACTACCAGCTGACCTGTTGATTAGCTCCAAATTGCCCTAAGCAGTCACTGTTCTGTCTTGCCTGTCCCACTGAAATGGAGAGAGAGAGATGCACATAGTCACCTCTCAGCACTAGCTAGCATACCAAATGCTTGGGAGCCATGGGGCTGGGGAGGAAGGAGGGGGCATAGGGAAGCCAGGCAGACCCTGCTGTGTCTGCAGTCTCTGCCAGAGCTCTGGCCAGGGAGCAGAGGGGAGGAGTCAGCTCTGCTGTGGAGCAGAGAGCCCCACCCAGAACAGAGAGCATGCTGGGATGCAGGGGGTATCTGTGTTTTCTTAAACCAGCAAGGGGTCTGGGACAGACAGACAATGTATAAACTGGTTTAACCCAAATCAATTAAGTTGGATACTTTTTTCAGCCAGGTTCATCTCAAACTGGTTTATGTGCACTGAACATACTACAGGTTTAAACCAGCTTCTGATCACTTAAACCAGTTTATATGTAATGTTTGTCCCTAGCCATTGGGACAGAATCCAGTTCTTTGCTACAGACAATTTAATTGGGACTCATTATCCATTGATAACAATACACGGGGAGCCAAGAGGACACGCAGGGCAGGCAAAGTTCATCTTGCCTAGCAGATGTTTTCTCCCCATCCTCCTGCTCAAGTAACACTGGTGACACACTACACACTCCTGCCTCTTTTTTTGGTTGCCTAATCCAAAATCCATTGAGTTCAGAGTCAATAGGCTTTGGATCCTACCACAGAGTGCTGCTTTTATTTTACTTTATTAAACCATTTTATTACACATACTTGTGTTTATTTCTTGTAGTTTGCAAGATCTTCCATTATACATGTGCCTTTAAGCAGCAGACACTGCAGCAGGTGTGGCACCATCTGAGGCTCTGTTGCACTTGCAGCTGGTTGAACCAATGGCGTAGCCCCACTTCTTCACCAGTTTCTTGGAGTGTCCAACTCCAGTGCAGAGGTGGTTGAGACTTTACCACTTTTGCCATGGCTCATCAGCCCCTGGTGGCAAGGACTCAGCTGCTGGAAGGTCCAGTTTTTCCCAGTGTCAGGTATTTTTTTCAACCTCTCGTGCTTAGGAACAGTTTGCATTTCCCAGCAATGAAACCTAGGGTCCTCACACTGTGCAGTATTGTATCATTATGCTGCAAGTTCATTACTATGGTGATTCATTATTTGCCTTCAGAAAATAAAATCTGGTTTATTAGACTATAAACCTGTGTGAAGCTCAAGTACTGGTAACAAACAAGAAGAAATGAGTAGAATTGTGATTTCTGTAGAAATTACTGTTGGGTTACCTGGTAGCCAAGGCCACTTGTTTTGTATTGTTTTCTCCTTCAAACATTGAAGAGTAAAAGAAAAGTCTTTAACATTCATGTCACAAGAAGTAAGACAAGAATTCCCAGATAAACACATTTAAGCAATGCTAGGTTAGTTAGGATTCTCAGTTTCAACTGAGTTCCAAATGATAAAATGCACGTAATCTTACAACCTATATTATAACATGCCAAAAAGTGCAGCAAGCTTTCAGTAGTTCATGACCAAAGATTTTGCTTTTTAAAATACACCAAACCAACAGGATTGTAAATACGCTTGTGTTCCTCCTTCCCCCATCGCATTCTGCATCAAGAAAGCCAAAGTGTGTCTTTGATATCAAGAGCATTGGTGCATACCATCCATGGTAAGATTGTTTCAAGCTCTCAAGTAACATTGGCTGCAAGTCCCATTTTCAAATGTAATTCTGGACCAGATTTTAGAGGCACAAAGAAATAGCTAGTGGGATTTTCACAAGGCACCCATCTGTAACAGCATTACAGCAGTTGAAGAAGCAGAGCATTTCAAATCAACAGGAATCTAAGGCAGCAGCCCCGGATTGTGTTGTGTTGTTTTCCACCAACTCCCTATGTAATTTTAGACTGTGCTGTATTTGGCATTTGTTGTTTGGCACACCTCTTCAGGAGGATATGCTATCATTGTACGTGTATACGTTATACAACAACTTACAAAGAAAAAAGTGTAATAAAAGGAATTTCCTATTATAAAACATGATGAATGATGCACTTAATTTTTAATTGCATTTGTTTCAAGCTCTGTTTGGACAGAAATTGGAATTCAAAGTCAACAAATGTTGTATTTTTAAGTTAAATGAAACCTACCTTAAACATCCTGGCTGTTGAGAGAGTTTGCCACAATACATTCTGTGTTTAAAACCAGTTAATAACACAAAGGCCAAGTACAGACAGCCAAAAAGCTCAAGGCTGAATTGCAGTTTAGTCTACACTGCAGAGATTAAACTGAGAAACATCTGGACACACATTCACTTTTGATTCAGGAAATACAGCTACATGCCTCCAGTGGCTCAAGCCATGAGCTAGAAGAGGGCAGTAGACCACAGGTCTCTGGAACATAGCCAGCATGATCTCTGTGTTCACATCTTCCTGCTGCCCCTGAGGTCTCTGAGATTTGCAGTCCAAGATCACAGAAGCAGGACTCTGCAGGGTTGATCATCACTTCCTTCTCTTACTTCCAAGTGCCTCTGGGATTTGTAGTCGAGTCACAGTCAGCAGTAACTTTCAGTAAGTTTAGCAGGGGCAGGGCAGCTCTGCACTTGGAGAAGGTGGGTTTAATCAAGGGAAGGGGGTTTAAACCCCACTTCCTGGTCCCAGATCCCAGTGGCAGTTAGGGAGGGGAATCCCTGCCTTCCCCCACCAACCCTTCTCTGCTCGAACAGAGAGCACAGTCCAGCCCAGGGCTGAAAAGCATGCTAGGGGACTGTGATTTAAACTTAAACCATGAAGGGGTCTGGCACAGAAGTTTCATAAACCGTTTGACCCAAATCAATTAAGCTGAATACTACCTTCAGCCAGGTTATTCTTAAACAAGCTTCAGCCATTTTGAAACTGACTTATGTGCACTGAACTTCTGTTCTTTTAGGCAAGGGACAGACATAAAAAACCTGAGCCTGAATTAATTCAATCTTTGCAGGTTAGTCTAACCTGGTGAGGCTAAATCAATTTTAGAACAGCCCTCCCTTCCTTCCTCAGCACTGAGCTGAGCAGAAGCATGGCCAGACCCCAGCAACACACTCTGATTAGTCCAGCAGGGAACTGATAACAGTGTTTATCAACCCATTAAGAAAACAAAGGGATGTTACCAGCTACCTGTTGATTCAGCATGGACCATAGCCAGCATGTGGTCTGCTAGCTAATACATAGACACCTCTCCGCAAGGCAGAGACGAGTGGGGAAATCCTGCTTAGCAAGGTATGGTGAGGGGGAGGGGAGAAGCAGTCCACACTCTCTGCTGGAGCTCCAGCCAGGGAGCAGACGGGAGGGGCCAGATGTGCTGTGGATCAGAAAGCCCCGCCCAGCCCAGAGAGCAAGCTGGGGCATCTGGTTTATCTTAAACCAGCAAGGGGGTTGGGACAGACATTGTATAAACTGATTTGACCCAAATCAGTTAAATCTGATACTACATTCAGCCAGGTTTATCTCAAACTGGTATCAGCCATTTTCAAACTGGTTTATGTGCACTGCATATCTGTTCTGTTACAGGTTTAAAACAGTTTCTAATCACTTAAACCAGTTTATGTGTAACTTCTGTCCCTAGCCAAAGGGAGAATCACCTGTAGTTAGTGAATTAAACCCACTCTTTCCAGTTGCCATGTCATTCAAGATTTTAGAAGGAACAGGCCTTGGTTTCTCATGCATCATTTTTACCCATAGATTGATTGGAAGAGAAGAACGAGCTTTTCTGCTTCTTCAGCTCTCTGCTCCAAGCAAACTAGTCATTAAACTGAACTAGCACCAAAAACAAAAATCACGAAAATATTATCTCGCTTGCAAAAGAAGCTATTGCCACCAAACATGTTTTAATACTTTAGCAAACTCCAGTTCCTGATACTTCACCAGCAACATCTGCCATTTCTGTTGCAGATTCATGCTGCTTCATGCAAACTTTGAAAGTAGCCAGGTTATCATCCTTGTGTCTCAAAACCGCCTATTTAATTAAATGACAGTGACCTCACTACATGATTGACAGCCTTAATACCCCTCTGGTTTCTTCCTCTACTCATGCAATTGGCAATTTATCCAATTACGAATGATTCCGTTGAAAGGCAGTATTTGTTGCTAACTTTCATAATTTTATTCAAAGTTTAATATGTGCAGTGCTGTTCCTCAAGCCCCAGATCCTGAAATTGTGATGTTGCATGACAGTCTCTGTTCCTGTTACAGAAGCATAGGTTTCTAGCTCTCATGGCTATTTGATGGGTGTATTTTAACCCAAACTTGTGATTACAGACATGATTTTTTAATGTCGGTAGGTGATACCTCAGCCATCTATTACTCAGATGGAAGTTGTTTTTTGCTCCAGGCTCAATAGCAGGCAGCAGCGAAGAACCTAACGCTGCAACAATCCCTCTCCCCTCAGCCAGTGAAGAGACCATTTTCAAGAAAGGTACCCCCCAGGCACTTAATAAATTTCCCTTCTCCCCGCAAGAAGTTATATGGAATATAATCTTAAATAAACTACATCACTGTAAGGGCTGGGACTGTAACCTTGCTTTATTTATTAATCTCCCACCCTCTCTCTCTCAAGTATCTGTCCTCCCCACCTGCCTACAGTGGCTTTACACCTAATATGTTTATGTAACAGCCATCAGTCTGCAAAAATCAATACTCCACTATCAGAAAGCCAGCCACAAATTAGGCCATATTAAAAAGCTGGGAGGAGAAGTGGAGTGTGCCTAAGCAAGCAGGGAGCAGTCATAATGCAAAGCAATGGAAGATTTTCAGTTTCTGAAACTTAAGAAGTGCTCATTATAGCCAGAAGCAATAAATTAGAGCTGCCCCGGGGCCTCATTATATGAACAGGCATATACTAACCGCATAATGGGAAGCAGCAGTGATGGCAGAGGAGCGCAAAGCAATGATAAAAGATTCCACAATATCTCACTTACGTTAAAGAAAAAACAGAAACTCTAAACTTCATGGATTTATAGTATATACATTACACCTGAGGACTGTTAAGCAGGGAGCCGAGTTGGAAGAAGGGAATTTATAATCAGTTCAGAGTCTCTCATTCCTAGGTATTGGTACAACTCCATGCTAGGTCAGCAGTTGCTGAAAGTAAATTGCCATCTACCCAGAGAATTGGTTCCTGGTTGAGAAGTGCTCTGAAAATTTAAAGCATTAAGCAAAGCCTAGGTATTCTCATCAGCACTCGGCTGGTACACACCAGCATGAAATGAGATCATGGGCTCAGCACAGCTATTAGTGTGACCAGTTTCTATGTTAGAATTGGCAAAGATACGTATGCTCATGGCCAACTGATGGAAAAAGACCCCTCAGCACTCCCGTGTCCTGTGCTAAGCAGCAGCTGTACTAACAGCAACCATGTCTTAAATACGGAGCCGAGGAAATGAAAATTTCAGGAATGTAAGCTTGGGGGGAAAAAAGTCCATTCCCCACTACATGCCGCCATTGCATATTACCTGTTCCACAAACCGATCGCTATGCTTTTCTTCACACCTACCACTCTGCATAGAAGGCTATTTCTGCACCTCACTGCTGCGAAGGTTATAAGCCAACCTTCATTTCTATCTGCTTGTTCTTGTGCCAGTATTGACTTTCAGTTGATAGTCACACTAGTATCTAGCCCCTTTATGACATCTATAGATGGGAATCACAGTCCTTTCCAAGCTTTTGCTTAGCTAGGTTAAATACAGCAAACTCTCTTAGTCTCCTCTTGTTTACATTCTCTATTCCCTTGGTTATTGCAATAGCCCTTCCCTAAAATCCTCGAGGTTTTCCTACCCAACAGTGACTGTGAATTGCTAAGACTCGTGCTGATGACATTCAAGAAAGTGAGCATTTTTCCTGTCATTATACAATGGAAAAATGACTGCAAAAGTGAATGCGCACCGTGGAAGTCCTTTCCACCCACTCTAAAGGCAACCAAGGCACAGAGAAGTTGGTTTACAAACAGTTAAGATGACTGCTGGGATTATCATGTCATATATCTGACTGCGCTTTGCACTTGGCTTAATGTGAAAGATGCATCTGCTAGTGGAAGCAAAAAAACAAAAAAAACATGCTGCAAAGACTGGAGACATTATAGGAAAGCTAGCATTTGAAAAGGTTAATTTGAGCGAGGAACTGACACTGCAAACGTTATTCAAGATGTAATGGATGCATCTTTCTAATCCACATTTCATTGAGCAGAGGGTGCCAATCTGCATAGTTTTCAGGGGTTGTTGCCATCTGCAAGGTAAAATAGTGGAGAGAATTTTGCACACTTGCATATAAAGGCATACATGTTACTCTGCACAGAGCTTTAAAATTTGGGACCAAAAAGTTATTACAAGTTGCAATTAAAAACAAAAAAATAAAAAAACCCAAACCCTTAAATGTGTGAACAGGCACAAATTTAAAGTCACCCACTTTACTGCCAGTTTAAAAGGCATCATTATACAGCTGCATTGAAAATTTCCTTTGGCCCACAGCTACAACAACTGTAAGGATCTGCAAACCAGAACTTGCATGGTATTTGCCACCTACAATAATATTCTCTTTGGTATCCATTTGCACTAATGAGATGGTCAACGGTTCAAAGACTCTGTTTGACTCTAATCAGTTGCAAACATTTATAAAGATTAAAATGTATGGCCTGTACTGAGCGGGCAAGAAGACTGATATTTCCCCAGTTTCATTATTTACATTGCATTGGATGCAGTCACTTTTATGAGTTTTGCATACAAGGAGCCTACACAGTTTTACACGTCTGCGTTTCACAACTGAAAGTTGTGCCACTTTCACTATACTGAAGGCAGGATAGAGATGCACCTAACTACCTCTCCTTAACTCTACTGTTAACTCTACTCCCCAACCCAGAGTAGGTCCTGCTATCCCAGCATAAGTATGCTTATACCCTTATGTTGAGTTATACCCTTGCATTGAGCACATTGAGTGCTCTATTCCCATGCAGGAAAGGAAGTAAAAATACAACAGTCTAAAGCAACTCAACATGAGAATAAACAAAAAGGTACTGCACTGGTTTAAGTATTGTATTTGAAAAACAAAAAAAATCACCCCACCCAATAAATATTGATACACTCCCTAAACTCCCAGAAGTTTCACTCCATGTGAGCTTTTTTTTTGTGCCTGTAAGCAACCCAAGTGTCTGATCTGAAGCCTGTTGAAATCAATGGAAAGTCCTAATGATCAAACTTCTTGCTTAGGCTTAGCAAGAAGTTTGCACTACTGTGTAAGTTTGTGTGTGCACTACTTACACATGCACACAAGAAAAGAAGCCCCCCCAAAATGGTGCTATACTTTAAACTCCATGCGTCAAGTCCAGTGCATGCCCAGAAGTGGCACTGCATTAGCTGGACCCGGCTTGTTCAACATCTGGAGAGACCAAGCACTGTAGTGGGGCTTTTTGAGTGCTTTTATCTAATAGCCGGTTGAATCAGCTTTACATATATAGCCAGAACAGATGGTTTGGGTTTCAGTCTCTAAACAGTTTCTGAAAAAAATAGCCAGGTTATCATCCAGTTTTAGAAAAAAATAAGATAGCAGGTGAACTAAAAACTAAATAACGGTCCCCTGGGGAAGCACTGACATTAGATGGACTGGAAATGAGTAATTGGATTGGTATAACACACACAACTCAGTGCTCCCAGCAATGCTGGAATTCGGACACAGAGGTTAGGTGAGGAAAGTTGTTGTTATAGCTTTTGTGGAAGCTCCTACTAGATAAAATTTGATGTTTTTCCCCCCATAAGAACACCAGAAGAGCCCCTGAGAGCATCAGCTACATTACACTCCATTAGGAATCCTTCTGATTTTAGAAACAACTTAAATACAGCCTCAGCCCACAAAGCAAATCTGCATTAACTAGTTGCAGCAGTTCATAACGTCAGCATTTATTCACTGGCCGGTTTCTCAGAATATCCCCTCAGTGCATTAGTCTTATTGAGTTTGTTTCACTCTGTGCCGGTGGATTATCCACCCTAACAGGACTCTATTAGCATTCTTTGATTGTATTAGACCTTGGCAATGCCTGGCCTGGCTGATGTAATTTAGAGCATAGACTGGTTCATATTTTTATTTTATTCTCGTTATTTCATTTCAGGGAACAAAAGTCCAGATTTTCCCCAACGCGGGAAAACTCCTTGGCAACGACATCTGCTGCTCCTCATAAATCAGGGAGCTTACCTTTAAATTATCAGATTGACTAACCAGTTGTTATTAATAGCCATGGTACAAATCTTGTTGCAGAGGGGCTGTTACAGGTCCAATGCTGGTGTTTCTCTTCATTTATTCAAAACGATAGTAGTTGCAGGGCACGGTCTGCACATGCCAATTCCTTCAGAGCTATGTGTCACGACTAAAATGTGAGACATCGTAACACACTAAAAACAGGTGCTAATCTCACTGGACAAAACGGTTGCTTTCTGTATTTAAAGACTGGCAGAAGAGAGGATGTGAAAAGCCTTATCGTGGAGGCATGGAGCACCTATGCTGCCAACTACAGTTAAAGAGATTGGGATTGGGTTCAGGACCTCATTGCAAATCAGCAGAGCTTTGCCACCAACTTCAAAGGGGACCATGGTTTCACCTGTGGTTTGGGAGGGAAAAAAGCAAAGTAACTCTCATTTTTCCCTCTCATGGAACGGTAGGTTCCAGGTAACATGCAGGTAAATACAAAGCCAGAATTCATTTGCAATGAAAATGGAAGTTGGAACTGAGCTTTATCAGGTCTTCATTCTGCTCAGCACAGACCGTGGGGGCTGCAGAGGGTGGAGAAGACTGCGGGGGTGGGAATAAAAGGATCAAAAGTGGAGACAGGGAAGGGAAAGAAGTCTTAGGAAACACAAAGGGGAGGTGGGGGGGGACTAGCAGGGAAATAAACCTTTTACTAGATAAAGTCAGTCTATTAAGATGTACCAACAGCCAGTGTGATGGGGCCATAGGGCTTGGGGGCTACAGCTGCTATACCCAAGCAGGGAAGTGCTGACCCATCCCTGACAGTGTTGCTAGACTTCAGCTACAAGTTTTGAAATGTACTCCCGTTTCTGTAAAAAAAAAAAAGCCGTGCATTCATATTACATTTAAACTGATTTGTGACCTCAGACAAGTTGAATGAATTCTGGCAAGCCTCGGACACTGGATCAGCTTTATGCACTTGAGCAGTCCCATTAAAGTCAGAGCTCATCATATGTAACAGTTAAATACAGGTTTCCCTCACCAACCACAGTTTTGCCAACCACGGTTTTGAGTATCCACGCTTCATATTTTATATACCATTTTGGCTACCACAGTATACAGTTTTGAGTAACGGTGTTTTTCCGTGGCCGCGCATCAGCCCACCACCTGCCATTTTTCCCCATAAGACTTTTGTCTTGCCAACCATGGAAACTTTCAGGAACCTAACCTGAAACTTAACCTAACCTGTTGCTGAGGGAAACGGGTACATAAATAGGGGCTTGCCAAATTGAGGGCCCTAAAATATTACTGTTATATGCACACATTTTTATATGTGCACAGTACACGTGAGAACAGGTCTGATTTTCCATTCTGCAGGACATTACTCCTAACTGAATGAAATCAAGAGACTTGGCTATTTCTTGGGAAAAGAAATCCAAAAGTCAGTGTACAGTGAAATGTTTAATTGTAAAGGGCAAGGACACCCTAACATTAACTTAAATATTGACTTAAAGTTTTAAAAACTTTTTTGCAAACTGAAACACAAAAATCTAAAGGTTTCCTTCAGATGGGCTCGAAACACACTCAGCATACCTACAGTTGTTTTTTAAAGCAAATTTCATCCAAACCGATATTTCCATTAAAGATTTAAAATTGTAGCAAAACGGCATTTTCTGAACAGCGCTAAAGTACACGTCTGTATAGTGGAAGAGTTTATGACCCCTCCAGTTCCAATCGCCCTACCTACCCTATTTTTGCTTGAGTAACTACCAAGTGTATCCCAATATTGTCCTAATTGCACATGAACTTGGAGGGGCAAGCAGACCTTTCACAAAGACTAGCCCACTATTCAGCTAATCTAGTTGGACCACTGACTACAGGACTGAGCTACACTGTGGTGGAGAGGTCCATTTGCATTGCTTTTCTGCTTCCAGATCTCAGAGCTCAAATTGAATCTTTCCATTCAGTGTTCTTGGCAAAAGTTGTAGGAGGCCAAGTAAAGCAACACCCGCCACACAGGTATTGAGACTGCAGACTTAACTAAATAACATGCAAGATAAGTAGGCACAGGAAAAACTGAGATGGGGAAGGGGCGGACGCGCAAAAAGCCAATGTCCACTGCTTATATTCCCCCTGTGTGCCAAAGCAAGGAAAGACCTTTCTATAAACTGCAGTAAGTCTAAAGCACTGGACTGCCAAGAACGAGAGGAGTTGTGGCTGTTCTGCCAATTCAATTCTGCCTCTACCATGGTGTACAACACATCTTCGGGATGCAGAAGTGCATGGGGCAGCTGTTACACGGCTGCAGCCTGTTCAGCCCAAATTCCAGTAGAGGGCTCCAAAGCAGCAGCATCAAGACAACTGAGCAGTTCAGCAAGCACAGCAGAGGTGCTTTTGCAGTCAGCCAGGTTACGTGCAGCTGAAACAACAGCACCCGGCCCCTATTTGAGCCCCTATACTTCTGACCTAGAATCACTATTATGGGAGACTAGGGGACGAGCCCGTTGCCTGAATGCTGGAACCGGTCACAGTAACCTGGGATGTATTTGCTATGGATTGCGATAGGAAGACCCATCACTTGACATTCTTTGAAAGACTTTTTTTTTTGCAAACATCTAGTTGGTCTAATAAAAGATATTGCCTCTACCATGAGTTCTGATTTCTTTGACAGGGTGGCATTCACATGAGTTTGGAGACCAGCTCCCCACCAAGAACTGAGGGAGCAGCTAGGAGGCATGGGTCAAAATCCTCTGCACTTTTTTCCTGACGCTTAAAAAATTACAGGGACAAAGTGGTTAGAGCCACCTGAAGCAGGAAGGAGTGCTCCTCTCACCTGCTACCCAGGAAAACAGTGCAGCCCCTGCATCACCCTGCAAGGTTGAAGATGCAATCACTGCCAGTGACTTCTCAGTTGTGCCACCTCCCTCAGCCATATTCAGGGGTTCGTGTCTTCAGAATGGGATCCAGAGATGCAACAAGGATAGGGGACAAGCAGCTGTGTAGAGAGATGGAGACAGCCAGGAAGGAACAGAGCGGGAAGGAGGTGGCACCAATGCTGATGTGCATATTAATCCACACACTTCTGTTCTGTGAAATCAGGGGTGTCAACCTCCAGCCCACGGGCCAAATGCAGCACATGGACCCTGGGGCTCCCCATGGATCAGTAATACCACCACACCTCTCCCACTGCCAGATTCCCAAGCACCGCGCAGGTGGATCAGGGCTAAATCATGTCCTCTTCCCTTCCCCCATGTAGCCCTGCCTCGCTAGATCGGGCCCACCAGGCAGACCTGGTCCAAGACAGACTGAGCATGGTCCATCCTGCCCAAGGGAGAAGAGCTTGGGCACCACAGCTGTAAACCATGTAGTGATCTGCTAAATGTCACTGGCCACACAGAGATGGCTCGCCTAGGTATGAGAAGCTCATCAAATCTGTCTCTTTAGCTGAGGCTCACGCACCATGAAGCAGAAGTCCCAATGCAACAGCAGGGTTTGGAGGTCCTAAACACACTTTTTACTGAAACTGTACGCTCTGCGAGGCAGAGACCACCTGTGCTTTCTGCATTTTGACAGCTGTAAGCAAAAGCCAGGGTCCTGCTTATGCACCCACATGCTACTTCACTGTACATATCTGCTGCTTGCATTGGTAGGCTGTGTTGTGCAACAACCATAAGTCAATGGCCAGTGAGATCTCTGTGTGTGGGAATAGCTAAAGTGGTGAACACTGGCACCAATATCTCTGTTTTATCTCCTCTGCCAAGTCAGGGAAAGGGCATTAAATCATGAGAAGGTTCTTACAATCCATTCCCAAAGCAACTGAAATATTTGTCCGAGAGCCAAAAGAAGGAGAAAGTTAGATTATTGAAGGAGTTTTGCTACTCTGCTTTCTATTGAAGACCTTCAATAAACTTCTATTTGCCCTAATGAGGCAAACTTCTATTTGCCCCTCCCTAGAGGAGGGGCCACGGGGGTGGAGGGAGAAGGGAAGATCTGATGCAAAATCCCACAACCAAAGCTGTTGTGAAGTTTGGATCACATTGACCAGATCCACAGACTGGGACTCATACAGGAGTGAGCTGCCTGAGCACCTTACAAATTCCCAGCAGAAAAACACACCGTTTTCAGTGGACTTTCATTGCGATACATCAATAATGGGACAAGGCCCATAGAGGCTTGCTTACGGAAGAAGTGATGCAGATGGAAGATCTGTGAAACCCAAAAATGAACAGATGAGATCCTTTACTAGTGTCAACTGCAGGAGCTCAACCGACATATGTGCTACACAGATTTATGCTAGCCAAGCATTTGCTTCAGTAATTCAAGAAGGAGCAAAAGAATAATTCTTAGAGAGAGGAGGAAGCCATCAGGGTTACCGGCCAGTGAGTGAAAAAGGGACACTCGTGCAGAAAAATTTCCTGAAGCAACATGCAACAACTTGAATTATTTTTTTTTTAAAGAACCACCAAGAGCTTGCTTACTGTCTGAAGATATGGAGCTTATAGCATAAAAATCCATTTTCTAACGCGCACTTTCTTATCCCATAAAGCAGATTGTTACAAACTTCTAATGACATAAAAAAAAAAGACTATCTTCACTCTAAACAGACAAGTCAGGATTATATTTTTAATTAACCAGCATTTGTCAAATCCAAGAACAATTAGAGAAATGTAATTTAATTGATAACCAGTTAAAATTGTATTTAAATACACTTTAGTGATGTTGGTTTTGCAGCTGTTATTTTAAGTCACGTTATCCAAGAAATTAGCCTGTGGTAGTGGGACATGCATATGCTGGTGTCACATTGTGCAGAAAAGTTAGAGGTTACATCATGTGCAAGTCTACATACGCAAAATGAATGGTAGAAGCAATTTTAATTTGATCTTTCCCCTCATGAAAGTTCTGTATCTTGTTAATGAGATGAGCGCCCTGATATTTAAGATGAAATAGGACACATTTTGCCCCCTGGGTAAACCCATACAGCTCTCAATGCTTTCTGTAAGTGGCTCCAATTTGAGTTGTAACAAGTCACAAGGAACACGGAGAAACACAGATTGGAGGACAGAAGAGCATGAGGAAAGCCCCAGCAAGTCAGTCTGTGCACAAACTGTTCAACTACTTGCTGCAATTGCAGTATCTCTGCCAATAGCTCCTTTAGAAAGAGCCAGTTTAGGTTTCACAGCATGGAATTCACTCATGTGTTATGCATGCAGTACATGAGATACTCAAAAAGGATGATCATTTTTACCCATCTACCCTGTAAAAGGTTAATCTCCATAGGTATTAAGAATGACCCCAAAACCAATCCACACTTCTCACCCTGCTTCCCTTTATGCATAGCTATCTTCAGTGAAACTACCACCATGAGAAAGCCTGAACACCTAGTTAAGAATATGCAGAATGGGCCTAAGCTGCATAAGTTGAGGCCTAAAATAAAATAATGCACCCTCCCTTCCCCACCTTGCATATTAGTACCTGCCAGGCCAGACTTCTCTTGGTCTGCTATCTGGTACCATGTAAACCAGTTCAGCCTTTTCCATGGTCAAGTTGTCAGTGACTAAACCAGTGCCCCCACCTGGGCTAGCCTGGGTGAGGAGGGTGTGTGGACACCCAACAGGACTAAAAGCAAGACCTGTCAAAGGGCGGATGAGCTCCTTGTGAGCCAATGGACATCCATACCCACAGAGAAGATGGGCACCACACTAGGTCACTTTGCCCAAAGAAGCAAGAATGATGCACAGCAGCTACAGTGTCCAATGGTCAAAGTGGCCTTGGGACTGATTTGACTTAATATGAAAGAGATCCAGAAAGATCCAAGGGCCTGTAGTATAGGGACTTGACAGACAGTCCCCAATAAAAAAGTTAGCATGAGCAGTTAACCCTATACAACCTCCAGCTGTAAAACACAGGGTAAGTTGTAAGCAAGCCGAATAAGAAACCAAAGCATATGCACAAATGTTTTGGGCTAAAATATTAAAGTCACTAGTAACTG
The DNA here is from genome assembly GCA_030014935.1 of Caiman crocodilus. NCBI lineage: Eukaryota > Metazoa > Chordata > Crocodylia > Alligatoridae > Caiman > Caiman crocodilus. The sequence continues at coordinate 8,998,591 of JAGPOW010002118.1, read as the reverse complement.
TAGCAATACACTGCAAGAATGCTGCAGTAAATCAACTCACATGAATGCTAATTACAGAGTGATAACCAACTTGGCTTTGGCCTATAAGATTTTAGGGACCCCTGAAAAACTGGGGTGTAGAAGTCAGGATATGGGCAAAGAGTTAGTAATAGCGTTGTGGTAAATAAAAACACACACAAAAACAGGAGAAACTGGGAAAAAACACTCCAGTACTAGCTGCAGATCTTTCCTAAAGGACACTGCAGGCAGCTCTTATACCATAGCAACAGCTTATTTACCCTATTTTACATTTCAACTTTACTTAGCAGCTATATGTGTATGGATGTCTAATAAATTCAAATATTCAGATTGGGTTTTGACCAACTGTCTTCCTTGAGTCCCCCCTGTGACCCCAGACAATCTATTAGAAAACTGCCGAAGATGCACACTTTAAAAGGCTACATCTATCTAATGTAAATAATATTTCAGGTCACTAGAAACCTGCTAGCTTTAGAAGATTGCACACTTATCTCAGTATCAGCAAGGCCTATTGTGGGAGCCTATTAAAAGTAAAAATATCAAAAGAATACCAATTAAACTGCATTTTGTTAAACACATGCAATGCCTCTCATCCCAACTATGGGCACATTACACACACAGGTACATTTAAGGGACAGGTCAACCAGACAAGTGAAGCACTGACCTAAAAGGAGACATCCAGTTACCTTTTCTTATCACCTTATCAGCTTCCCATTCCCCAAGTCCTCGCATTTGTCAACCTATTTCCAAGGAGTTGTGTGTTTTCCAAATTCATGTCCTAGCCACCAAATCCTGATTCCCTCTCAGAGGAAGAAACAACTCAACTCCATCCTGGCTTCTCCAGTTCTCCGCTCCTCCTCCCAACCTGCCCTAAAGACAGTAGCATCTCAGAACCACCAACACACAAACCATGGAAACACCCTTGAAAGGCGGGAGAAAACAGCATTTCCCCATTTTACATGCAGAGAATGGAGGCACAGAAAGACTAAGTGACCTGCCCAGAAATATTTAAGCAATCTGTGTCAGAGCACAGAATTAAAGCCAGGATAGCTGAGGACCTAGGGAACATGTTGGGCACAAAGCCAACCTTCCTTCCAGTTCAAAATGAGACCCTTAGCCCTATTTTAATTTTTTTAAACATGCCCAAGGATAACAAGGCGACTTATTCAGCAGGTCTTTTACAAGGCTACTGCACGGTTAGCATTCCACTGAAAGGCATCAATTAATAAATTATGTTCTACTATGAGCACAGCAGCATGCTAAGCATCTTGTTACCTCCAATTAAAGATGGAAACAAATGCACAAAACTCACTACGGGCTCCTAGGTAATTCCTGACAATTGCGTGCAACTGGTTTTCTCAAGGAAAAAAGACTTTGCAAAAATCTTGCACGTTTCTGTTAGAATGGGACCTTTCCAAAAGCAAGGAAGACAATCCGACAATAAAGAGAACTTCACTCTGTATTGCAGCGATATCAAGAAGCTCCAACTGAGATAACATCTCCATACATAATGAGCTGTATGCTGCTGTAGATAACTTGATTTAAAAATCAGTGGTTTTCAACCTTTTCAGAATCAAGGCACCCCTCAGAAAAATGTCAGCTGTTAGGTTTTCACTCTTTGTGTGACTACAGAAAACTACAGCAATTCTCCTGTTGCAAAAAACGAAGAAAGCCCACAACAGGTCTGAATGCTCCTGATACTGCCGGCACTGACAAACATGCAGGCCCTCCCCGTAACTCATACGGGCGTTTTACAGGAAGCGCCCAGCCATATGAGTTACAGCAATTCCCTGGACCTCACAGGCATTCGCTGCTGGGTTCAGGGATCAAGCTTATTTGAAGTGGCTGCATATCTGCAGCCTCTTGCCGCTAGACCTGCTTCCCGCACCACCCCAGCTCCAGTGGTGTCTTCAGGATGGCTCCGGTCCACCTGGCCCATTCTCCAGTGTAGATGGGGCAAACCCAAGACAGCACTCCCTCGCTTCCCTCCCATTCTGAAGACCACACTGGCATCAGCCCAGCCCTGCTCTCAGCATTCACTGACAAATTAATGAAGGCATCCGGCTTTGAAGCACTTTCATCTGAACTCCCGTGTAATGAGGGTTCAGATTGTGGCACAATCCAGCACTTTTAAAGCACTCTGCACTTGTGTCAGGGCATGTCTATAGAGTGCTCCAGGGCCTGATCACGTCTGTCAGCACCCTATGAGTTCCTATTTGAAACGGGGGTGTAGACTGTAGCCATGTTGGTCTAAGGACATAGGCAGACAAGGTTTTTTGGGCGAATCTGATATCTTTTATTAGACTTAGACTTAAGACTAAGTCTAATAAAGTATTTTATTAGACTTATTAATAGACTTAAGTTGGTCTAATAAAAGATATCAGATTCACCCAAAAAACCTTGTCTGCCAATTGAAATTGGTGGGTTTATCTTCTGATTCATGTTTGCACACCTAGCACTGCATGGCACCCTGCAATAGCTTTGAGAGGATTAAGGCACCTCAGTGTGCTGCAACCCCTGGATGAGAATCACTGATCTAACAGACAAATTAGACAGTGCCATTAAGTGCCTCCTGGTTGTATGGGAGGTATGTTGGCAAAACCTGAAACTGTATCTAACTTCTCACATCCTAATTACAAGACTTTTCTTTTCTAATGTATCATGGGACTGTTGAGCCTGGAGAAGAGAAGACTTAGAGTGGACTTGGTGGCAGCCTGTAAGTATATAAGGGGTGTCCATCAGGGCCTGGGGGAGCATCTGTTCACCAAGGCACCTCAGAGGAAGACAAGGAACAATGGACAAACTGCTAGAAGATCACTTTAGATTGGACATAAGGATAAATGTCTTTACGATTTGAGTATCCAGGGTCTTGAACCAGAGGGGGTGCAATCACTTACCCTGGAGATCTTTAAAACCTCCCTTGATGCAAACCATGCTGGAATCATCTGACCCCAGCAGTTTGTCCTGCTCAAGTGCAAGGGGCTGGATCCGATGATCTTGTGAGGTCTCTTCCAGACCCTAACATCTATGAATTCTTAGACAAACTAGGATTTATGTTATAGTTTTACCTCCATTCATAAGAGAAGTATAAATGGATGCTGAAAAGCTATTCATTATTATGCAAATCCTAGCCCCTTACTTTCTTGTAAAGCTTGATATATCATTATGACTAGCACTAGTAACCACAGGCTTCCCAGAGCACACGCAGAGGTTTATAGTACCCGTCTACCAGACCCTTTAGTGCCAGTTCGCTTGGACTGGGAATTGAGACCCTGTTCCTCAACCCTCTCTTCCACTTCCTGCACTCAGCACACTGCAGCCTGGCTCTCAGTGTGGGGTGGGGACAAGACTGCCTTTTAAATGACAGGTTTTGTACAGCACTTTGAGATATGCAACATGACGGCTCTTACAGCAGTGAAGGTTTTATTACACTGAGATTTGGCAAAACAAGCAGCTTCTGAGTTGACATTTGTTCACCGAGGTCCAGCCTGTGGCAAGTTTCCAACAGCTTGTTACGCATCCCCAAAGAGAAGGGTTTAATAATAGAAATCTGGGCAGACGAAAACAAAAATGCATTCATGTCCCCCTTTCCCCTCTCCATCTCGATGCCATTTAAGTCAACAGCTAAATGCTCTACTTACGTCAAAGGGAGCAGAACAGTGCCATAAAAATAAAAGAGCGCTCAACATGAGAGCAGGGGCTATTTCTCAATCAAGCAGTGGCAGGTCCTTCACGCCGAGTCTGCTCCGTCAAATCCTACGGTTTAGGAACCTGGGGAAGTCCAGCTCCCATCAGCTTTCCGAGAGCAGCTGCAGAATGAGAACTGGGGAGGAGACTTTCTGTTGAATCAGGCCCTTGAGCTATTTACCATTTCTTGCATGCTTGGTCTAAAGTTACTTAGGGAGGGACCCTCACCGCAAGCTTTTACATGTCTCTGGAAGACCAAAACCTGCCAATCAAAAAACCTACACCCAACTTCTTCCTCTTGTTCAGTAACCCAGATTCTAGCTCGTAGCTGTCAGGCTGCATTAGCAGTAGCAGCGAATCAGACTACCTAAAGGGAGGGGGGGAAAGAAAATGTCGTTGAAATGTTTAATCTCCAGTGAACACTATTAACTTAAAAGTCACACTGATGTCCAGACATTTTTTTTAAATATTTACTATTTTTCCCCATGAGGAACTTACAGATATTAAGACAAATAGAAAACAACTCCCCCTCCTCCTAACTTTTGACAGCTCTTTGTAGCGAGTTTCCAATGCTTGCGCAGGTTTTTCGCACACCGTTTTGGAGGAGAAGGGAATTGTGCAAGCCCAGAATGCAGAACAAGACAGGAGAGGGAGGGGGCACTCAAAGACATGGAGTGGCCCTGCACACTACTGTTAGGATTTTCTAGGGGATTTTTTTTGTTTTGTTTGGACTTCATGTCAATCCATATTCCTTTAAAGACTGACTCAGTGTTTGAAAAGTTTCTGATGCTTAGTAATTTAGGGTGTTAATGACATTGCTAATTCTTCTGTGGGCTTGACTTCACACAGGGCAATCCAATAAGGTTAACGGGACAGACCTTTTGGGTTTGGGGGAGGAAAAACACCCAGAGACGAGTTAACGTTTGGTTTCCTTTCATTATCTTCAATCTCTTGATCGGTGACACTAGTTTAATGTATGCCTCTTGCGCTCCCTAGATTAATTTGGATTTTGCTGAAAGCCATGATCCGATTATTTCCTTACTTGCAGTTTAAATGAAGATGCCAGAGTTGCTGCTATAAACAGATGTGACTCTATGCCATTGCAAATCAAACACTTTTCAAGATTGTCTCTAGATCACCCAATTCAGTTTCTTTATGGCACTGTATTCATTCAGCACCAAACAGCTCTGAAGATTCTGGGGGTAAGCTTGTGAATTTATTCCCAATATCCCTTCAAACATCATAGAAAGCATTTAGTTTCCATCACCACTTCGCAACCTTTTCTTGTTGTGCACAGATATGTTTCAGTTAAAAAGTGCTGTCTTCTATCATAGTCCCTTACGAGTCAAATGAAGTAAGCAATTCAGAATTGTTTGGGGTTTTTAGGCACCCTGGAAGTGTAACTGCAACCCTGAGGAATGGATACAAGGATGAGAGCGATCTTTTCTTTTCCTGTTATTAAAAAAAACAACAACAACAAATAAAAAATGGCAAAAAGCCAGCCAATAGCTTTTGGACAGTGAGGCAAATAATGTACTAAAATGCCAGTAATTCAAGATGAACACATAGTGTTTGTTTTTTGGCGAGGGGTTAATCATAACAAACCAAGTCATAAGAAGATAAAACTATCATTCGAACTGAATTTCCTCCAAAAAAGAAGGAGCCTGAAGCCAACAAGCTTTAATGCTGATGGAATACGCTGAATCAGGGAGTTTGTGAACATAATTAATATTATTAAATATGAGAAAGTTCACCAATCACAAGTAATGCAGCTTTGGGAAGTGCCAATCGGCAGCTTTTAAAGTGCCTCTACGTTTTCAAAAGCGTAAGGAAGCTCACCTGTAGCCCTTTATTCAGTTGTATGCATCGTTCTGGATTCACAGTCAACCAATCATTTCAGGTTTTTCTAAGGCTTTCAAAGAGGACAGGCAATTTCAGGTGCCTCGCTGCTTAGAACGGAGTTTGAGGCATTGTAAAAGACTATCTATAAGGCTATGTTTTCCCCACACAGCTCAATTTATTTCTTGGAACAGAGAATGCTACAGTTCTTACATTTTCCATCACAAAAACAGACAGGGGAATGGGTGGATACACTGCAGTACGGCAGAAAACAAACTGGGCTGTATTGAGTGCCACTTGCAAGTCAAGGGAAGTGATCCTCCCGCTCTGCTCAGCACTGATGAGGCCTCACCTGGAGCACTGTGCCCAAGGTCTGGCCCCCTTGCTTCCAGAAAGATGTGGACAAATTAGTGTCCAGTGAATAATGCTGAAAATGATTAGAGGTCTGGGAAACATGAGTCACAAGGGAAGGCTGAAAGAACTAGGACTTGATGACAGTCTTCAAATACATGACGGGTGGTCACATGGAGGATGGAGATAGACTATTCTCCATTCCCACAGGGGACAAGACAAGAAGCAATGGTCCTGAATTGCAGCAAGGGAAATTGAGACATGTTATTCGGAAGAACTTCCTTGCTAAATGGGTGCTTAAACATTGGAACAAGCTACCCAGAGAGGTTGGCAACGTCCATCCTTGGAAGTTTTTAAGGGCAGATTAGACAAACAATTCACTGAGATAGTTTAGTCAGGAATGACCCTGCCTGGAGTAGGAGGTTGGACCAGATGACCTCCTGAAGTCTCTTCTAGCCCTACTTTTCTATAAATCTCATAATTAAATATTTTAGTAATTAAATGGTAGTGGTTTGATTTTTAAAATCGGCTCACTCCGAGCCAAGTTAAATACTCATTTAAAAACTTGCAAGGCCAAAGCCTCAATTATAGTCAGCACTGCTCCATCACACAAGACTGATCAGCACCACTGAAGATCTATATTTTACTGACGTTTTTGTTTTGTTTTGTTTTTTTGCTACAGCCAAAAGTCTTTACCATAATAATTACAGTTATGCATTTGCTGGGCGGTTTTGCCAATAAATATCTATCTTATAATGCAAAAGCCATTCGCTGGAGAGAATTTTGATCAGCTCTGCCCTGTTGCCTATCTGGATGTATTCAAATGCTTCAATTTCTAAATTATCCAATTCAGTAGGGTCCAAAACTCATCTATCAAGCACGAGTAATACTTGAGACTCGAAAAATTAACATATTTCTTGAGGAAAAACTGACAATGTTCATTAATGTGAGCAAAACCTACGGAAAAAAGTGGATCACCTGGGTCCATGAAATCCCAGTATACACTAAAATAAACTTAAAGAAATAAGCGTATCTTTACTTTCTTACTAATCAGAAGCGGCATGCCTCAGTATGTACTCAATATTAGTTTATTTCCAACTTGTTGTAGTAGACCTGCTCGGCTTCCAGCTCTTAGTTAAGATAAGAGAATATCATTTCTGGATGCTCTAGGGTTGTGTAGTCTTACTGGGACACTGGAAGGGCCACAATGTACTTTTTAATTGGAAGAAAAGTACGACATTTTAACCAAAGGGGAGAAAAAAAAGTTATTAAATAAATTCTAAGGACTACTTCAGAAGGTGAAGAAAGCTTCAGCTTTGTGGATTCAGAAGCAACGGAGCCCAACACTCCCTAACACAGAGGCTTTGTTAAAAGCAAAACCAAAAATTGAACAGAAAGTCTGCAAGCCAAACTGCAAGAATGAAATCAGAGTTTTTATATGGATTGTCTAACAGATTTTATTTCTGCCGAGAATCGGCTTATAGAACTGCTGCAACTATATATGCCTGGCTCAAAGGCTGAATACTCAGACAGAATCTACTCATCATACAGGACTAATTTAAGGACAAATTCTTCCTTTCTAGATATTGAAGTAGGTTTTTGAAAGGAAAAAATTGTGCAAATATTGAAGTCAGATTTTCTTTATGTTGCTTTTCTACAGATTGGTAGGAGGAGAAAAGGCTCAGTTCAAACATTTTATTTGTTCTCTTCTTTGCCCTTTCAAACATCTTACGATAAAGATGACATTCAGGTATCCTCTGCAGAAAAGAAATTTTTGAAAAAGCAGAAACACATGGCTTCTGCTTCTTTAGGATTTCATTACATTTATGGGCTTCTGACATTATGGGCTGCCTGGGCAAAGTGTTGTTTTCCAAAGTGCACTCTTATTTTCCTCTCTGTAAAGCCATTTTTAATTTCAGTTGTACTACTCCCATTGCCACACATCTATAGGAAAGCAGGCTCTCTTTTGTGGAAATGCTGGATAATATTCTCCACAGGAACTTTGTGTCTGAATAAGTGATTAAACATGGTGCATGCAAAACAACTATTTACCTCTTTCTGAACACAATAAAAGAGAATCCTGAAGACTTTAAAAATATGTATATATATTGCAATTATATCGTCCTCCCAGCACTTAAATATACCTCTAAATATTATCAACAGTCCCTGGATGGTCCAAAAGAAACATTCAGTAGTCTAATTTTGGGGGTAGCACTCAGTTACAGATTTACATTTACCCTACTGCAATGGAAAAAAATGTTTATCCAATTTGAGACTCCACAGAGGTTTTTAGGGGCCCAGCTCTTATAAATGGCAATGGTGCCTAAATACCTCTGTGGATTTGGGTCTTATTCCCTTTGATTGAATTCTGATCTGTCAAACTGAAATATCAGCGTTCCCCTTCTCCTAACATCTCTCTGCTTTGTGTATCAAGAGATCTGGCAAGATCAGTCCCTTATTATACAGAGTGCCTACCACAATGGGGCCCAACGCTGAATTAGGACTTCTAATAAGAAACACGATCCACATAAGTAACGATTATTTCACACAAGCCAGGGCTACACGGGAGTGGTTTAAGTCAAAGTATGAGAAGAGTTTCTTCAATTTTAACTCTTAAAAGCTTCGTCTTTCCCTTTGAGATTCTGAGTCAGCTTCACCCTGGTGCAAATTCAGTGACTACAGCTGAGTTAAAGCAGAATTTGGCCCTACATATTAAAGGCTGCACATCAGACATAGTGACTTGACAAGGATGCTGTATCTGCTAATTAAAGCTAAGACAAAGGAATTTTCTTTTCTGTATAATCAGTAATGCTTATGCTGCTTCCGAAAAGGCAACAATTATTCAATTTTTCAAATATTCCTATGGCATAAGATTGGAGATCAACCTCACTATCACCCCTTCGAAAATTTAACAAAATTACAAAGAGGCAATAAGGGAGGAAGGGGACCTTCCCTCCAGAGACTGCATTCTTGCTGTTTGTCAAACAAGACAAACACAAGGGCTGGAACTGTATAATAATCAGTATATCACACAAGGAATCCAATGCATTTGTTCTTGCGTCGTCTGAAGTGATACAACAGTATGATGATCAACTTCCATGAAAACACGTGCCCTTGGGAATCGTAAAGTAATTACTAAGTGTGCTAATTCATCATGTTACTCTTTACCACCTCGCGGCTGCTCTCATGATATAAGCAGGTAATTAAAAAGAAAGTCACTTCAGAATAGTGTTAAAAATCAGTTAAAACAAGATTCCAGATTTGTAATAAGCTCGTTAACCAATTTACCTGTACTAGGACTTTAATTTCCTTAGTATTAAGATGTGCAAATAAGCATCACGACCAAAATCTTTATCTTACACAGAAGCTACGACCATAATGCAGAGCATCATAAACCACCAGTTGCATTTTTGTGCAACTTTCCTGAACTCACTGGTAATGAAATAGCTTGACATGGTTCAAGGAAGCTGCAAATTAACTCCCATATAAATACTGCATTGGGGTGAAATCCCTGAACTATCCCTGGTAGAGGTGCATTGACTTTTGACTCCATCTCACTCTTTAAAAATGACGCATTATGTTACAAAAGAGATATATTTTCTTTAGGTGTCTTCAGGGCCCTGGATGGCACAGAAGGCCAGCAGAAATCCAGGTCCCAAGGCTGTAGTGAAATAGCTAATGAACTCCTGCTCGCCCAAGGCAAATCAGGCCTGATGTGACCAGACACAACTCAGCTGATGTTACATGAATTCCCATCATGATCAAACTGTTTAGAAATTGGAAAGAGACCTCCATGATGAGACTGAAATATTAGTAGGGAATGTGAGCAACAAGAGCTTTGTATGGGCATTAGGGCATACCTCCAGCCCCAGCCCTTCTGACGGGGGGAACAGGGAGGGGAAAGAACAAAAAGTGACAGCCACTGTTACAGGTAATTGAAGGCTGCCATTAAATCCCACCTCAGTCCTCTCTTTCACAGACTAAGTAAGTCCAGTTCCCGCAGCCTCTCCTCACAATTCATGTCCCCCAGCCTCCAAACCATTTTTGTTGCCTTCCACTGGACTCTCTCCAACTTGTCCACATCCTTTCTGTAGTGGGGGCGGCCAAAACTGGACACAGGACTCCAGATGTGGCCTCACCAATGCTGAAGAGAGGGAAATAATTACTTCCCTTGACCTACTGGCAACGCACCTACCAATGCAGCCCAGGATGCTGTTAGCCTTCTTGGCAACAAGGGCACAATCTCCACAAAGAAGCCAAAAATTGGACTGGAAGACCAAATTTCCCTTTCCTCACCCCTCCATAAACAGAGGCCACAGTTCAGCTGTTACGCAGGCAAACAGACTTCACTGAAAACTGCAACCTATTTAGCAGATCAAGTCGGTTTGGTGTCTCTAGTTGAAGCCAGTCCTGCAAACTACAAAGAAGCCTTCCCGAGCTGTCTATCAAGTTTGTTTCACAAGCTGTTAATTATCTATAAAAGAATTGGTATTTAATAGAAATCGTGCAGCATGAAAGTTGTGTGTGCATGTACTTGATTTCACAATTGTGCTTGTTAACTTGGTGTTTTTAAAAGAGAAAAATTAAGAGACTGAGGCAGCCCTGCCAGCAAACTGCTCTGAACTAAGGGAACAGGGACCCATGGGAAAAAAAGACAGACTCACAGAAGGATGGGAGGGAAAGAAACCTAAGGGTACAAGGCTGTGAAAAACCTCAAGACATCCTCAGACCCCGAGCTCTTCTGTTCAAGTTAGATTAAACAAGTTTCTCAGGTTGAATGCCAATGGCCAAAGCCCGTCTATTGAAATTCACCCAAATAAATAAATTGGCACCTCCCAGCAAGAAACAGTGAGCCTTGCAATGCTCCTTTTTTATCACACTCGCTAAGCTGATGTCCCCCCAGTTTAGAGTCCCCCCAATGAAAGCTCACCCCCACAGAAAAACACCCCAAAGCTTACACACTTTAAAGTGACTATTGCATACGATTGTTATTCAAGAACCATGCTTGCTTGACAAAGATATTCAGAAACATGGTTTTAATAAGTTACTTGTTATGCAGGAAATGTCATTTATTATGCAAATTAATTCAGGTAACACAATTCATTCCCCCCCAAGTAAGCTGTTACTTTTGAACTAGAATAATCTAAGGAGAGATAGGGCAGCAGCTCACTTTTAAAATAGAATACACTTGAGGTGGTATCAGACTTGTGCACAATCATACACATCCTACAGAACAAGAAGAGAAGAGGCAAGGTGGGCTGGTAAATGTAGCGACAGCCCAAACCGAGGACACCCGGATTCTCTTCATGACTTTGCCATTGGCCTATTATAGTGGTTCTCAAACTTCTTTTTTCACAGGCTGCTTGAAAATTGCTCAGGGTCTCAGTGGACCCTCCTAAGTATTCCTTCTCTTAGTCACCCACCAGCCTCCAATTTAGAAGCCAAAACATAACTTAAAAATGCACAACTGTGTTAACACGTCCTTACCCCTCACATTTCCTTAGGGTGTTATCACTGGGTGCCTGTGCACATATATTGAAGCTGCTCCAATGCGCTGTAATTACAATGCATCAGAGCAAACTCGATTAATTGAGTTAGCTAGAGTGTGGTAATTACCATGCTCCAGCAGACTCCAGTGTCATGTGCTGAAAAATAGTGAGTGGTGGGGGCACTTTAACTACAGCTCGTTCAATGAGCTTTAATTAAAAGCACCCCTGCCGCCACTTTTCAGTGTGGGGATGGTGATATACATGACGTTCTGGGTGCTTTAATTAGAGTGGCTCTCGGAACTGCTCTAATTAAAGCACCTCTTCCTTCCCCCAGCCTCCTGGAGCACATGTATAAAGCACCCATTGGTTGGTATGTGGTCACGAGAGGGGGTTGCGTCTTTTTGTATCGCAGCAGGATATTAGGGGATATTTGGATAGGTCTTAAAAAAGTGTCTACTGTCAGTCACTCAGTATAGTACAACAGATTAAGCAAATATAAAAGAACCAAATATAGATCTTCTAATGTCTCTTTAAGAGATATATGGCATTGTCACATGTGCAGGCTCATTTGCATACGCAAGGTGTGAATGACCTAGCTCCAATTATAGTTTGCCTCTGGAGCTCTCCATAAAATAAACCATCGGTCTACATGGTTCAGTGAAAATAAAACCAATCAAAAATAAAACCAATCAAGAAGACAGTATGAGCTGAAAGATGGGGAGTAGCAGAGACTCCTTGATACTCTGCCCCAGGGGTTTTCAACGTTTTTGGGTCAGTGTACCCCCCAGGGGACGGTTGACAAGGCAGGAATCCCTGACGGCCAGATGAGTAAGGGGGGAGAGAGGGTCCCCCAGTGGCCGATCAGCAACTGTGGTGGAAGTGCCAACGGCACAGCAGCGGCAGAAGTGCCAATGGCAGTGCCCGCTGCCAAGTACCCCGAGGCCATCCCAAGTACCCCCAGAGGTACGCGTACCCCCATTTGAAAACCTCTGCTCTACCCTGCTTTGCTATTAAGCCATTGTGGGACCTTAGGCACGTTGCGCGTTTCAGACTCAGCCTCTGCAACAGAAAAAGCTTCATGGACATTAACTCCATCAGAAACAACAAAATACCCATGCACGGTCCTTTGTTACCACAATGCTTTAGCAGCAGGATTAGAGCTGACAGTGCAGGTGAATACAAGGCATGCAAGACTGGGGATGGTTTCACACCCTACGCTTGCCCTGGGAATTAATTAGAAGAATTGAAGGTAGAAATGGCATTCTTTACTGCACATAAAGGAATTACCTGCAGGTTTTTCCTGATAAAACTGAAGGCAGTGGAGAGACTCCCACCAACTTTCAGTGGGCACTGAATCAGGCCCTAATGAGGTAACGCTAAACCCTATCCTTAGCAGCAAGTGCTGGCAAAACTAAAATCATATATCTATATATATGCAGATGTCACAGATAAAGGATAATAAGAGATGCACTGATGCCCACTACTTCTGCTCCAAGCTAGATAACAGATAAAATGGCACACAATGTTGCTAGAGCTACTGAAAACTCTCCCATAGTAAATTATTGAAACCATGAATTAATCTCAACAGAAATTAATGAAAATGGACCCCATTGCACAGATTAAAGTCTTTCTGCTTGTCATAATTTCAGTTTTAAAACTATGATCATTTTGATTTCAGTTGGGGGGGAGAGGGGGGAGGTTCTCCCTGTATAAAAATGAAAGCCTAGCAAGTCACTTATCCTTTCAGAAAGAGATCCTAGGTAGAAGTGACCTTTGCAGTTGCCTTCAAAGGCTGCTGCATAATACGTATTTCTATTCTGCCAGTGTGATGGTTTCAGATGCTTTCCTGCCTATCCATTAAGTTATCTAACCGAGCTGCCTGCACAGTGTTACTTAGTGACTATGCTGCTTAGTCTCACAGGAGCACAAAATTACATACTGTTATTTTCTAGTGGCTTTTTATTTTTACCTTGGCAAACTTTAAAACTGAAGATGTGTTTTAAATTACTATGCTTATTTAAGCATTTGGCTTACAGTGGAGCCCAAATGCCTCAATTGATATCAAGGTCCCATCGGTTTAGGTGCCGTACAAACCCAGAGTACGAGACATTCCCTGCACCCAGGAGCATAGACGAGATGAAGAAAGAGGATATTCTCTCCAGTTTTACACATGGGGAAACTGAGGCACAGAGCTCCAAGCAGACAGACCCACAGGCAGCACTACAGAGCTGTTAACAAAGTAGCCCCTGAAGGACAGGAATCTGTGAGATTGGCCCAGGGTTACAGAGCACACTTAGAGCAGAGATAGGAATGGACTCCAGATCTTCCAAGTCTGAGGCATGTGTCTGAACCACGAGGCCACATACCACAAAGACTGCACTACACATACGGAAAGGGTTAGGATGCATTATTCATTGGCGTATCCAACACTTGGACCTGAGGTGTGCCACAAGGAAAGTAATACAGGTAGCTAAAAAAGAAATGCATGCATTTTCTTAAATGCAATGCTGAGGCACATCACTTCAGAAGGCCTTAAATGTTCCAGCATGTGTTCGGACTAGCAGCAGGTAAGCAACATCTACCGTAGAGTACGTTGAGGCGATGGGGCATACTTCTTAATATTTTATGGCCAGCTTTGCCTTTTAATGGATTAAAGAAGATCTACTACACTTTGAAAAGCACTAGGGAACTAATTATAAAATGTACTGAATGATGGTTTCAGTTTGTGGCAGGGGAAAAAAATAAAATCCTTGAGGTGTCATACGCCTCAAAGACATTTGGATTTAGCTGTTCGCAGCTAAGCAGTCAATCAGCCGAGGTGCTCTGCACACATAGGAGGGCAAAGGCACAGCTCATCTTTAGTAAATGAGACACAGACCTTCTGCTGGTTGCATCCATCGATCTCAGAGGGAGGAATCAAATTTAAATCATGTGCCGCCAACGTAACATTAGTAAGAGGAGAGGAGGGAACAGATATCAATACCAGAATTTTCTGAAAAGCTCAGCCTCCATGTAGGCACCGAAATAAAGCAGCAATGTTTCCAATAAATACTCAGCATGAAAAATGCAGAGCTCTTTTTGACAATCTAAGCATGACCATCATAGCGAATGAGAAGCACTTCTGCGAATCCAGTCCCTAGGTCAGTGCTTTAGTGGGAGGAGCGAAAGCCTGGCCACAGCACTGGGGGCCGAGCACCTGAAATTTCAGACCACACGCCTGAAAAACAGTTCCAACAGCAATGCTTTCCGCTCTGCTGTGCTACAGATTAAAGCATCGCTATGATGGGCGCAATCCTTCAGGGGGACAGAACAAGGCTTGTTTAAAGCCACGGGAATCCTGTACCCGAGGCCAGTAGAAGGATGGACTTGGAAAGAGCAGCAGGAAGCAGAGAGCAGCTGGACCCAATACACAGCATGAATGAGAGAAAATTAACCTTGTGAACAACAGATTTGGTTCCATCTTCTGCTTCTCATTAGGGGGGAAAGGAGGGTCATCTACTAGTAATGACTCCATTCCAGGCTTTTAGACTTAGGGAAGAAAAACAAATGGCTTCAATTTCATTTCCACTAGACAAGTGCCCAGGTTGCAAAAAGCAGGCATAGTTGGTTGTCTTGCTGGCAGCCTTTGCAGTGAAGGGCCAAAGATTCAAAGGGCACAAAGACTAAAATTTGCTTGTCCCCTTGAAGAGGTCCAGCCCAAGTTGGGGGCTTGGCTCATTAGTAGTGGAAGGTTTGAGCTTTGGAGAGAGGCCTTTTCTCTGAGCATAAAAGTTGCAGCAAGTCACAATGATGATAGTTTTAAATGCATGAATCAACATATGGATAAAATGATTGAGGCTTTTCCTGATAGTAAAAAAGAAAAGCCAGTTCTGTTGGTTAAAGCTGGAGACAGGAGGTTAGCACTCCAGAGTTAAAATCTGGATTAATCTCACTGATATTCATAATGAGGCAGGTCATATATGTTTCAACCACCCAACCGCAAAATCTCTTTGCATTGGTCTGTAAAGATTCTTGTTTCTTAACACTGCAATTATTGACAATGCCAAATTATGGGCAAATGACTGTGTCAGTCATGGAATAATACTTAATGAATGCTCAACAGGCAACAAAGAAGAAAAAAAACCATCCATGGATCAACCCCTTTGTACTAGCTGTTCCTTGTTAGCTCTTCAGGACCCATCCCCTCCTTGCAGATCATCTCTCATTCAATAATCAGTTCCCACCCTCTACTACCAGGCTCTAACATTGTTCTGAACTAGCACCTTCACAATTTCTCCTATATCACCACAGGAGGAAGGAGCTCCCTATGAACATCTGCAAAATGACTTCATTGTTTTCCTCCCAATCCCTCCCTTACAAAATGAAGTCAAGTAAATGAGATCTTCCTTCTATACCACATCTTGCACAAAGAATTTAGCAGGCAGGATGCTGGAACACAGGGATCACATATTGAAGTAGGGTTTTGAGAGGAAAAAAATGTGCAAATATTGCAGTCAGGTTTTCTGGTTTCACACAACCTTCTGCCCCATGTCACCCTGTGTCCTTGTACTCCACCCATCTTGTCCATACGCGGCCACTGCTGCACGTTGTATACTTGCAGTGCAAACTCTCTGGGGCCAGGACCATCTCTTTGGTTGCTGTGCTGGGTCCTGTGCCAACCAGATTATAAATGATAATCTGCCATTTGAACTCTAGCCACTCCGCTAAGTGTCTGCCACAACAGACTTCTCTTTTAATATATGCCACAAACTAAAACAAGGTATACCGCTCTTATTGCAATCAAATTCTGTAAGATGACTGTTCTGCATCATGTAGAAAGGGATGGGCAAGGTCTATACATTTTCCTCCAGCCACCTACTCGTGCATTTTTCCCTCTCCGGGCTTTGTGCAATATCCTTGTATGCTTTGAGAGCCACATAAAAAAGTGATAAAAATGGAATTTGCCTCCACAGGATGCTAGGAGTAGAACTAAAGGTGGTAGCAGTGTCATTGTGTGCAGGCCTTTATAAAACAGAGTGATCCCTTTAAGATGGACAGGAACACACTGTTATTGGGGTAATGCACAGGAGTCCAAATCATGGGCTAGGAACCGCGTGTGCTAGACCCTGTCCTGACTGAGGAACCCCCTATAGCCAGATCCTCAGCTGATGTTAGTCAGCATAGGCTCCCTGCCCATGCAATCCAAGGTCCTGATACAGAAACACACTGCATGGAAGCCAGGTGCTGAACCCATGCTGAGCCCTGCTCCCATCAAGAGGGCACATCCTCATGCAGTGGACTGGAGAACTGGCACCAAGTCAAACACTGGTGCTTCCAAAGAAGGGTGAAAAAATATTGAGAAACGTATAAAGTAGCAACAAGAAAGAGGCAATGAGGAAGGGTATCTTGGCAGCCAAGAAATGAGATGACATTCCTCCCACCATGGAAGGAGGCAGAAGCAGCAAGAAGCCAAGAGCATGCTGAAGAGACAATGGAACAGCATAGCAAGCTTGAATAACTAACAAGGAAGAAATGATACTGTATACCTACATGGGGGTGATTTAAATGTAGGGGCTTAAAAATTAGGACAAGGAACTGAATACTACGCAGCGACTCACAGAACCAACAAGGTGAGAGGAGAAGGATGTGATGCAGCCACAGGCATAGAAGAGGATCATAACGTTGAGAAAGGCACAAAGGTAGGCCTGGAAAGCAAGGTGCAATAATGCAGGCAGCCAGACAAGCAATGCTGTGGAGACAGAATGTCAATTTGGGCAATACTGAGGCATGACAGAATCCAACACTGGAGGGAAAAGAAGAAGAGACAAGAGTTGTGACACCTAGGAAACTAAAAAGTAGCGGAATTGGCAGGGTTGAAAGATGGAAGCCATAGGGGAAGATTTATGAAAAAATAAGACTTGTTCTGGAAAGACTAGAACCAAAACAGCAATGGGACGCCAATTGAAGACATCAGAGAACATCTGGGGTATGAGTCCAGACAGAAGAGGAGGCATGGGAGGAGACAAGCAGATTTCAGACCATCTGGACTGAAGCAGCAGTTGAAACTATGGGAGCAGAAGAGGAGAGAGGGGAGGGGAAGGAGGGAACCAAACCATCAAAACCCAACCTTGACAGGTACCAGACTGGGAGCTCAAACGGAAGGAGGAAGAGCAGTACGATCTGAAGGAAGCCTACAGACTGAGGAGCAGAACTGGGGAAAAATAGCAGCTGAAGCCAAGAGAGTTCAAGAAAAATTAGAGGGCTTACCGAAGTTGGCCAGATGGCTTGGGACAGAGGGTGGCCACAGATACCATGTATGGTTGAATACACGTGACATCCATCTCCCCCTCATCACCAGTCTCAGCCTTTTCTCACTGACCCAATGTTTTCCCTATAACAGCATTTCAACAATGACACGTCCCTGGTTACCTACCAGGCTTTCTTCAACTGACAGCTCTGCAGCAGATGGTGCAGAGAGGCAGGCATACCCTTGCTGAATGAACATAAGAAATGAAGTAAAAAGAAAAAAAAATCCCACACAGCCACACGTGCCTTCAAGCTACTATTTTAAGCTACAAGTGACATCACTGCTGTTGTACCCCATGGCATTCGACCGACTCGCTTGGAAAGTGTTGCTCTGGCTATAGATCTGGAACTGAGATTTCCCAAGCTGTCTTTAAAACATGCCATGTCTCCTAGATCTGCTTCTTGATGCCTCAGACGCTGACTCCCCCACAGCAGAAATTAAATCTCACCATTTTCTCAGCCAGCACCACCATCTCCTCCAACTCAACTCCCACCCCCGACCCCAAACTAGGAAAGATATGAATATCCTCTAACCTTTCTCTGCTGTGGCTGTAGGTGGTCCATCTGCACCATATCTGAATTACCCACCTTCTACAATACAGACTTTGCTTTTCTTGGTAGGAAACGTCATTTTTGAGTCACTGCAACATGGTGGAAGGAAAGAAGAGATACCACTGCCCCCCACCTTGAAAATGCCAGATAGGGCTCTGCAACCGCTGCTATTTTATTTGCTACCTAGGCTGAAATCCTGCAAACTCTTACAGACTTTCCTCAGTGGAGGGACACGCTCAAGCATTTGTGGAATTGAAGTCTTATTCCAGCCACATCGGATCCCACCAAGACCTGACTCCCAACCATAACACCCCATCTTGGGGCAACCAAAAGACCAAACAACCCCATGCCAAACCCATTCCCCTCTATCACAACCATGCTAGTAATTTGATATCCTGAGCCAATTCAGGAGTGAACACAAAAAAACCCCATAACCTGCTACAAACTAGAAATGGCCTTGAAAACATCACTTCCCTTACACTTGCAATCAAAGTCACGGATCTAGCACATGGCTTCACACCAGCACGTGCCAATTACCGTACAGGTACGAGTAAAGCAGACGCACGTTTGTACAACTCTGAGTCACGGGGACCGGCTCGGGAAGATTCGACTGTAGACCACAACTCCTGACCCAGATAGCGCTGGGAACGCTCTCGTGGATAGGGGACTCATATTTTAACATGACCTTTAAGAGGGAGCACCAGCATCTTAGTTTTGGCATAAAACATTACATTTTGGTAGTTTCATAAACTTTTTTTCTTTTCTTTTTTTTAACCAACCATGACCTCTATTTATAGCCCTTTATAAGTCCCAGGCAAACAACTGTGTTTAAATAAGAAACAATCTCTGGAGCCCAAACACCAGAGAAAGCAAAACCAATTTTCCGATTTATATATCCAAAGCGGGGTGTGGGGGGGAAGATGCCAACCATGTCCTGAAGGTCAATGGGATTTCTTGTTAAACCCTCTCTGTTCCTCTTGGACATTTGAAAAAAGTCAGTTTGTTTAATGATTAATGCTCCCTCTTTCAAGGGCACCATGTTTCAGGGCAGCCGCTAATCTCCCTTAGAAAATTTAAAAAAAAGAGCAAAGCCAAACCACCTCCCTTTCACAATACAGCGGTGTCACTTTGAAGTAGGGTGGCCATCCAGAGACCTCAAGCACAGAGGACAGGTGCACGGAGGACAGCTGCATTTAGTGCGACTGTCCCCGCCACCACAAATGTTGAGCGCCTCCCAAGGCTGGGGGGCCACGGACAGCTCCCGCCAGCGCCTGTGGCGGGGTTGAGCCACGCGGGGAGCTCCCGCAGGTGGACGGCATGGGTGCAGCAGTGGGTGGCGAGCGGGGAGCTCCCGCAGGCGGCCGTGGCCGGGAGAGGGGGGATGCCAACCAGTGAAAAACAGAGGACATAAAGGTGTCAGGTTTCATATCGATACAGCACGGAGGACCAGAAGATGGACCATCCTCTAGAAAACCAACAGGGGAGGTGTCTCCTGCCCACCCCATGATGAATCCAGGGGTGCGCACAGGCGGCTGCTGTGCAAGGGGGGGTCAGGCCCTCCTCCTCCAAAAACGCAGCTCCTTCTTTTTAAGCCGGGACACACACGCACACACACGCACACACACACACACACACACACACTCCTCCCTCCCAACCTCAACAGCAAACTTGCTCCGCTGCTCAGCCCCCAAACACACACACACCCCCCTCATCTCCACCACCCCAAATTGCCCCAGCTCCCCTTGCGGCTGCAGAGCAAAGCCCGCGTCCCCTGTGCGCGGTGCCCCTGAGGCACGTGCGCCCCGCACCGCCCCGCACTGCAGCTGCCCGGAGCATCCCCGCACCCCTGCCCCTGCCCCAGCCCCGGGGCGGCATCCTCCCAGGGGGGCCAAGGAAAAAAAGTTTGCCCCGGGCCGGGCTCACCTGCGCGCGGGGCTCCGGCCATGTCCCCGCGAGCCGGCGCGGCGGCCCGGCTGCCTGCGGCTCGGCGCGGCTCGTCCTCCCTCCGCCTTTAAAGGCGCCGCGGACGGGGCCCGCCCCTCCGCCTCGGCAGCGGCTCGGAGCAGCGCTGCCCGCGCCCCTGCGCGCCCGGCTCCCGGCGGCGGACAGCTCCCCGCGCCCGCCTGCCGCCGCCGGGCCCTCGCTCCTAGCGCTGCCCCGGAGGGGCGCAGGCACCAGCCCGTCTCCAGCACGCAGCCTGTCTGTCCCAAGGGCTGGCCATCCTTCCTCCTCTCCAGCCTTTCCTGGCAGGGCTGTCCAGCCAAAACAACGGGAACCTCATTGCCCCGCGTCCACCTTGGCCCTGGCAGCCCTGGGCATGCAAGGGGTGCTGGCACCGCCAGCACTGCTCTCCCCACACCAAGTCGGGAAACAAAGTTCATTCTGGACTTCTCGTTTTCCTCTCCGCAGGTTTCTTTGCACTTTATGCGGCGCGTTCCTGGACCGGACCTCGTGCCAAGGAAGCCCGGGTTACAATGTAAGCAACAGGGATACGTGTCAACCCCCAGACCCATATCTACCCTTTTACCAGACGAGTCTGGTACTCGCCAAGAGCAGACAAGCACAGGGCAGCGTCCTAACAGGGAGGGCAACCACGGAAAGATGTCACAGACCACGAGCGAGGAGCGCAGATCCACCCCGGAGACTATATTTTGGCACGTGTCACTCCCACAGTGGACCGCACAAAGCAGCAACTGCGGGCTCCCACTGCGCCAGGCGCGTAAGAGTGAATTTATGTGGATTTTTGGTATAAAAAGGGTCGTTGCATAAGAGCGAATTCGCACGTACAGAACCCACATAAAGCCAGGGAAACCTGTACTGGAAGTGGAGGGGGTGCCAAGGTACACAGTTTGCGTAGGGTGCCATTTACCCTTGGCCCAGCCCTGCCTTGCAGGGATGCATGTGGTAGCCGTGCTGGTCTGAGACAAAAAGAAATGCAAAAATCTAGAACTCTGGGTTCCAAAATGATGCCTTTTATCAGACCTTTTATCATCTCCAGCCAAAATTTCCCCTGCAGAGGCCCGAGGCTTCCAGTCCTATCCCCCGCGGCCAGCAGCAGGCAGCGCTAGCCAGGCAGGTGCATGTTGAACACCAGGCGCCACAGGAGCAGGCAAGGGCCGGCCCAGCATCTCTCCCCCGACCCAACACTACAGGTCCTGGCCAGCAGCTCCCACCTGCTCCCTCCTCTCCCAATTTATGCTCCAGCAGGATGTCTATTTCCACGGTCTCCCCCTTCAGGCAGCCTCTTCTGCTGCTCCGCCACCCTCAGAAAGCTCCTCATCCCCAGCTGAATTTCCCCAGCCGCAGCCCAAGGCTGCTTCTCCTACGGCCATCTCTATCCCCTGTGATCACCCCTTAGGCAGCCTCTTCCACAGCTTGGCTACCCTTGTAGTCAGAAAGTTCCTCCTAATCTCCATCCTAAATTTCCCCTGCAGCAGCTTGAGGACATTGCTCCACTCCTGTCCCGTTCCCGTCACTGGCAATCCCTCCGTTCGAGGATGATCTTTATCACGGCTCAGGGATGGGCCTCAAGGTGACTTCCGAGTCTGATCCTTGAGCCACAAACATCCTCCGTGGAAGTTGCAGGTCTTTCCACAGAGGACAGTAAGTCGTACGCTAGGATTTATCACCTCTTCCATCCTCTGTTCTCTTTCTCTGCTTCAAGGGCAAGACGTTTTACCTCGCAACGGGCTGCCGCTCAGTTGAGGTTGCATCGCTATTGGAGTTGATCGGCAGCCAGCTCTCCCCAACTCTTGATGTTGGCATCTGTTTTCTTGAGGCCTGCCTTCAACGTGTCCTTTTAATGTTTCTTCTGGCTACTGTGAGATCTCAGGCTGGTAGTGAAACAGCCACACAAATCTACCCTTCCAACCACACTGTTGCCAGAGGTTTGGGGAAAAAGCTAGGCACCCCAATGCACTGGGTGTGCTGAGCTCCTGCAAAATAGGAGTGAACAGTAGCACCAGGTGGCTTATTCAGTGCAGAAGTCCTTCTTTATAGACTGCACCTGCAGGCTACTGCTCCGGACTTTATCAGCAACAATCCTTAGGCGTTCATCACCAAATTCGTCCTCAATGCCGTGGCCGAGTTGCCCTGCTTCAGAGGCATTGCTCTGCTGCATTGCAGACCGGCAGCCTGCAACCTACTGAGAGAAAGTAGTAAGTTCACAGAGTGAGACTTGTCCAATCTGGGCAAGCTTCTTGCTAGACTTGCCTTCGTGCTAGCAGTGATTCCAGGAAGGAACAAACCCAATATAGCCAACACCTTTCATCCACCCAATACCTGGCGAGGAAGAAATTTCCTAGCTACCCAACTGTCCTTGGAGAGAAAGAGGGGTAGGCAAACAGCCAAGAGATGCATTTATTATTTGCAGTATTCCATGCCTGTAGTGTACATAGCCTTGCCTTGTACTCATGCCCTTCACCCAGGACCATATAACTATCATTCATTCAGGCATTTCGTATGGGATGCCAAGGTAGTCTCCCAGGTCTGCCTCACCTCCAAGATCAGACAAGACCAGTCTCATGCAGCTGCATACATGGCCCTCCACAACGCGTACAAATGTGGTAAAACACAATCCGTGCCCCAAGGAGCCTGAAAAGAAGGGTTTAAAAGGCAAACGCCAGACAAATTGCTTAGAAAGCCCTAAAGAAACTTACAGGGTTTGTGCCAAAAGTAGCGATATAAGTGCAAAAAAATGGTCTCTGGACAGTGATGAAAAGATCAATCGGTCACAGGGAATTCTGGCAAGAGCAATATTTAAAACCTCAGAGAGGATTAAGCAACTCCTAAGGTGAGGGGGCAGACCTGGAAAAGCCACGTTCCCAATTCTGACTCTCAGTCTAAGCCAAGCCTCAGTTTCTCTGTATTCACTTACCTTCACTCACCTACAGATTATGCAACTCAAAATCTGGCCTAAAGCAACTCCCCACTGTTTCACTCAAAGTCCTGTTTAAGAGATTTAACCAAATGAATGTTTCCTGAAGATATTACAGTGCCACTAAGCCACAGGCTGGAATAACTCTAGATGATAGCTAGGGACAAGTGCATGAGTCTGGTGGGCACCTTAGCGCAGCAGAAAAAACAAGCTGAAGGGCAGAGAGGTATTCAGATAAGTAGCTAGTTACAAGTTCCCTTCTACTGCTAACTTTGTATGTCACTTGAATACAGTTTCAGCTTTGTGCAGATTTAAAACAAACAGTCCTCTAAGAAGGGCAACTTCAAGAATCAACACTGCAGCTCTTTGGGAAAGCATCTGATTGAAACAAATGGGACTAAATCGGCGCCACTTCAAGAGGGGAAAAGGATGTAAACACCCTGATGTAAATATCCCAATTTTAAAAAGTGCCTGCATCAAATGGCAGCTGGATAATCATGTGCAACAAATCTGTTTGCTGGATGAGTTGATTTCTCATAAAGATTATCGGAAAGGCAAACAGCAGCAAGAAAGTGATGGGCAGACAGTCGTGTTCTTCCTTCCTTCCTTCCTTCCCTCCCAAGAGCAAGCATCAATACCAGATTGCACCCTTGTACCAGTGGAGCCTCTGTGAAGTCAGGAGGGTGGCAAAGGTGTAAACGAGGACAAAATGTGATGCTCCATCTTCCACTGTACCCCATCTTCAGTTTTATGTTAACCCAGAAACATTTATTCCTTCATTTGCAGAATGCCAGTTCAGGCACCACACTATTTGGAGGGCTTATATCATACAAAGATGTATCTACACTAGGGCTTTGCACTCATGTAGTTCCCTCACTGATGGAAGTCATGAGAAAGCCTCATAGCAGCTGAGGACCTGGGTCTACTGGTGCTGATGCCTTCTGAATGATCTTTGTCCTCTGAAATGTGGTAGCTGGCCAGAAGCTTCCACGGCTTGCTATTTGCTTGTATGCTGATGGTCATGCCAGGATGAACGTGCCCATTTAATCTGGAAGCTTAACCACTTTAGTGTTTGAATGAAACACCATCTGGGTGCCTCAGGCCCAAGCCATGGAGTTGCTATCCAACATTTGGTGCATCTGAGACCATAAAACCAAAATGAATAGAACGATTTCATTCAGTCCCACCAGTGCTGCTGAGCTGACAGACAGGCTTGGCAAAAACAAAATTCTCCTGCATTTGCATCAACTTTCCTTCAACTCTTCCTAACATATCAAAAGCAAAAGTAGTCTTGCCCACAAAGATGTGGGGGATTCTAAAGTGATCCCTTGTTTTAGCAATTCAGAAGGCTCAAAGAAGCTTTGTGTAAGAGAAAAAACAAGCAAGCGGCTTTACTTTCTTTCCCGGCAGCCTCAAGAAAATTGTTACTCCTCCCCTGAAATGTAACAGGCTCCTCAAGCAGCCTAGCTAACATGTAGTATATGTATTAATCCTGATTTAATGAAACCATATTGATTGGTGAAAGGATCTCCCCAAAAATCCACACTCACCTGTATGCCAGATCATTTGCTGAGTAAACACTAGATTACTGCTGGTAAATGCATCCCTTTGTTGGTAGATTTAAGAATGGACCCTGGGCATCACCCTGGATCTGAAAAAAAGGCTATGCACTTGCTCAAACTCAGTGTAAATAGTGCCCATCAGCTACAAGAACAACGGGAGCTACTTGTCAAGGCCAACCCAGGTTAGGCTCCTTGCCTTTCTCATCTAACAGCAGCCTTGAAATCGGTAAGACCTAGTCAGCTCAAGGCTGCTTTAGAAGCCTGGGAAAAAAAGGGAGGTCTCCTAATCAGTTTTGCCAATTATGCAATTAAAATTGAGTGGGATTGCATTAAAGTAGACAGTGGAAACAAAGAGCTTCTATGCACTCAAGTGGCACATGCACTTGGGCAATGCTGAGTTAGCCAATATTTTAATACTATAAACAACAGACCAAAAATTACGATCATCTCTGCGTTATGCAGTTCAGCTCAGATTCAGCGTAGAATACAGCCAAGTAGATTTCCCCTCAAATATTTGTCTCATTCCGGATCCAAGTCTTTTGTTAACTGCACTCACGACTTCATCGCCAGACCACGAATCAAATCATACCTGATTTCTCTTTTTCTACTCACCATACCTTCACTTAGAGTTGGGAAAAGAGAGAGAGAGAAAGAATTGGCCTGGAACAGCTCTTTTATTTAGATATGCAAAGCAGCTCACACACAGAGACACAAAACAATGCAGCTATTTACATAAGACGTCTGCATAGTGTGTCTAGGGTCTACAAAGGGGAAAAAAAAAGCGAGAGACTGCTTCATCAAGCCTAGATTTCTGCAGAATATTTTCCACCTAGCAAATGCTGAATTGTTTTGTATCAGTCCTGTCCTATGCAAAGAATACAAAACATGCTGCTGCTTAGATGCTAACGTAACCCTACTCTCAGTCAAAGATAGGGGCATTGGGTAAAGCTTTCTATAAGGGACAGGCTTATTACTAAAACCCAGCTCTCATGCACTGCTATTCATTGGTCAATCTCAAACCGTTTACAAAAGGCGGAAAATATCATTTGCGCTTCACAGATGGCGAGACTGACACAAGACAACTTGAGCCAGGAACAGAAATCAGATCTGAAGCCCACAAAGCCACGCCATCCCTTCTCCCTGGAAGCCACAGTCCCCTGGCTTTTGTGTCACTAAGGGACCACTGAAAAATGTTACCCCTTGTCCGAATTCAAAATCGTGCCAGGTTAAGGCACTTTAAAATCAGCACACTTTCACGGCAAAATGAACCACACTGAATGCCAGGCTTATATCAGACTGTCCAAAAAAAGGGCAACTTTAAATATATTGGTTTATGCTCATTGGTTAAAACAGTGCCAGTTTGACCATAGACAAGACCACAGACCCCCACCAGACTGTTGGTTCCTAAGACCTCCCACACCATTTGGGCATCATACTGCAGAAGTGCACATAAGAGCTGGTGGCTTTCGCTTCTCCCCAGCCCGGGGTCCTTTCAGCATGGGATAGATCACTGTTCAATATGAGGGGCTGGGGTTTGTTTGGCTGTTTTTACATGGGAATTATTGAAAGGGAATGAGAACGCAGTTAGCCCTTTGGCAACGCATGAATAGTTCTGGACGAGCGAGAGCAAAAATGTGGTTTCTGTTCGCACGCAGACCCAAAAACATCGGTTTCCCATAACACATATCTGTGCTTAACAACTGTTCGGCATTGTGCTAGACACAATGACCGAGAAAAGGCTCCTCATTGGCGAGGATTTAACCTGCAGTCAGGTTAAATGCAGCTTTGCAGAGCATTAAAAATGGCAACAGATCGTGCAAAGGGGAAAAACTCAAGAAAACAAAAGGCCCTGAACTCTCAAGTAACGCAACCCAAATCTTGAGAACATCCTTTGGTTGAAGAGAGGCCTCTGGGATGGCAGCACAAGCACAAGCCCTAGAGAATATCACTGAAGCCTTATAGTAAAGGATGCATACCACCACCTGTTGACAGAGCCTGAGATGGGCCATGGAGTTGAATAAGAGAGTCCCAGCTAATTAACACAACAATTAACTTAGCCAGGGGACCTCCTGCTAGAGGAAAGAGTGCAGCCGCTTTGCACAGCCACTTGCAGGCTCAGCAGGAAGTAGCCCTATGGATCAGATACTGGAGACCCATCAAAACCCAAGATATATCTAGCGACT
The DNA here is from genome assembly GCA_030014935.1 of Caiman crocodilus. Lineage (NCBI taxonomy): Eukaryota > Metazoa > Chordata > Crocodylia > Alligatoridae > Caiman > Caiman crocodilus. The sequence goes on along the minus strand of JAGPOW010002118.1, from coordinate 8,971,749 downwards.
TAGCTGCTCTCCTCCCCCAGTCCCAGTATCACCATAGCATCCAAGAAGCAGCCTTAGGAAACAGACACCACATTGAATCAGAGACAAGACAGCAGGCAGTAGTGCAGCTTGCAGCCAATTGCTGTGCGTCAGCCACCCACTTCAATGGGCTGTGCTGCACTCTCTTTGTGGGGAGGATAAAAATTCTCCAGTGCCCAGACCCAGCAGCTTTGTGGCCGCTTATAGCCAACAAAGTTGTGCCAAACCTACAAACAGGCTGCGAGGCAGCAGCATTAAACGGATCGTGTATTGTTCGTAGATCGGCCGTGACCCCATGAAAGGGCATACCTAGAATAAAGCAGGGACCAATGCCCCAGAAGACAGCAGCTGCTCTGCTAGTAGAGAGAGAAAGAAAAAAATATAGCCCGAAGAGGTGGCGGTACGGACAGACTGCACCGTAGTCGGAGAACTGACCCTTGCACCAAAGCCACTGTCAGAGGATGCCCTGGCAGAAATACTCAAGGAGAGGATGCCCTGGCAAGCGCAGAGCAGGGGCATAGACAGGTTGTCCATAGCACCACGTAAACTCAGCTGCTAGAAAGACCTCCTGAGACCATCATTTCTGAGGTTCTCAGGCCTGTGTAGCCCCAGAAGTGGGAAGCAGGAAGTATGGTATCAAGCCGAAGCCAAACCGTACATTGAACATAGTGTAGCTAGGCCCCAGAGTCAACACTGATGTTTAGAAAATTCAGGGATTAGGGCTACAAAGGGGCTGTCTCTGCTTACCCAGTCTAACCTCCCATGTGACACCTGCCATTGAATCCCACCACAGTGAAGAAATGGTAACATCGATTACTATCTTTGGAGGCCTTCAAAACCTGGCTAGACAAACTTTGGCTGGGATGATCTAGTTGGGGATGGTCCTGCTTTGGGCAGGGGGTTGGACTAGATGTGACCTCCTGAGGTTGCTTCCAATGCTAATTTTCTATGATTGCGTGATTCACACCAACCTTGCTGTCCTTCCTCAGACAAAATACCCATTCACTTCAGTTACACGTGTGTTCAGTGGCAAAAACTAGATTGATGTACTCCTGATCAGTCCAAGCCTGCTCCTATCAGCTTTGAAGGTGCATGTGTTACGTGCAAGAACAAATGGTGCTTACCATTCAGCTCTAGAGCTTTCCAGGGCTGGGAGCTGCTGGGAGATGAGGGGTGCCTAACACAAACAGGCAATGGGGAAGCTGGAATATGAATAACACTTAAAAAGGATCTAGCCAGCTTGTATTGTGTATTAATTGCTCCCAGCTCTTATTCCTTTGTTGCTATATTGCAGAACCACTATTTTAATCAAGACCGTACTTTAACACTGCGTTGTTTGCTAACCCTTAATAAAAAAAGGAGAGACTTGCTCAGGGTTTGCAAATAACCTCCAATTCCAAAGGGGAGTTGTGCTCAGGGAGAATGACAAATCCTCAGGCACAAATTACTTCATACCACAGGCCAACCTCCAAGGTAAGTCCACATATCTCATGCATTTAGAGTCATGATGTATCCACGCCTGGGGGAATCCACAGGAAATCTTAAACAGAAGAGACTCGATTCCCCTGATTTGTTTCAGGAATACTCAACTCTGGTATGATGACGGATGAGAAGTAGAGAAGACAGGTTGCAGCAGCCTTATTGGAGAAATCATATTGCTGACCCAAACCTTTTTTGAGTCAGGATACTAATATGTCTTTTTTTAACATTAGTATTTTAATCCAAACAATATACTTGGAGGAGGCATGGCAGGGGGTGGAGTATGGGGGGGAGCAGTATGTATGGTGGGGAAGGGAAGAGTTGGGCTTCTCCTTGTGAAGGTGGGGGACCTGACCTTTCGTTTCCTCAAAATTAAAACATTAAAACTTTCAACATCTTTTTAAAGTTGAAATTTTCCCAATAATAAACATGCTAGCTTGCAGGGTCATAAAGGAAAAGAGGAAGTACAGGTATTCCAGGTGCCTCTGCAAATCTATTGAGCTCTAGCCGCAAGGAAACACAGATCGGGGTGGTGCAGGGGGAAGAGAATCACACATCTAAATGATAGGCGATATATAGAAAAGTGCAGCAGAATTGACCACTCTGCAGTGACTACAGGTTTGGCTGCTCTTAGAATACACATGCATTGTGTTTACTAACTCAACTTCCTCTTTTCTGTTGCTGCTCTTACAGTTACCCCACCCATCCCAGCATTCAAAAAGTAATACAGCAAAAACTGTGAACCAGCACTTTATTAGCTGGAAAATTCTATTAACCGGCATCCGAGGGATGCAGCAAAAGGGAAACCGGAAGTACCACTTCCAGATTTCGCCACCACTGCAAGCACAGTTCTTGCCACTTCTTTGGCCCATGGCCCAGGGCAAAGCAGCCTGCGCAGGGCCCCCCTCCCTGTCCCTGGGCACACTGACACCAGGGAGTGCACCAGATAGTGCACATTTGATTAACCAGAATATCTGATTAGCCAGCATCCCCCATTTCCCAGGGCATGCCGGATAACAGAGCTGTAGCTCAAATTCTCTCCCCACCCCTTCACACTAAGGCATAACTTGGATTCAATAACCGCCGATATTACTGCCATTTATTCTGCGTTATCGAGCCCTTTCTGACTTTTCCATTACAGAAAAGAGGAAGACAAAGATAAAAGACCTGAGCCCCTCCATTTCACTTAATGAACATGGGGCATATATTCTTTCCACCTGGCCAAGTCTGACAGATTCCCGGTTTTATTTTCTGTCGAGGCAGCCTGATTTTTCCAAAACATTGTTTTAGTGCCTTAAAGCGTTGCTAGGAAGCCTCGTTTCCAGAGCTTGATTGTGTCCGTAATAAAACAGAACGTTAGGAAAGACCAGCGACAGAACGGATGGCAGCGACGCTGGGAAGCGGCATTTCAGACAAGTTAGAAAGGTTAAGCCTAAAATCCATCCTCTTCATTACAACGAAAGTATTGGCTATTTAACTGGCCCGGCAATGCATGGGAAGGCAAAAAAACCCCAATGAATGGAACTCCCGAGCTGCAATCGGATGGTCTGTTCCTGGTGATCTGTGCACGAGGCTATTTTTAGGCTTGTGTATTTTTCAGCTGAACGGCTTCAAGGAGAGCACTGTGGCTTGGATTTTCAAAAGCACCTCGGTATGTCTGTACTGGAGGCTGCTTGTCCACACAGAGCTCAAGGAGGCCTTATCACTGCGTAGCTACTGGAGCACAGAACTCCAGGCAGGTAGCAAAGCAGCCCTGAAACACTGGGTCCACCAACTACAGAGACTTCCTCAGCCTGATATAGGGTTTTTAAACCCAAAAGCTTGCTAAAAGCAACTGTTTAAGTTGGTCTAACAAAAGACTTCAGATTCACCCAAAGAACCTTGTCTGCCTGGGTCCACATTCACGTACATAGCTCATACGCCGTTCCAGGGTATTGCGATGATACTGCTACCAGGCACCAACTTAACTAGTTTAAAGCTAGCTCCAGTGGCAATCCCAGCTGGAGGATAGTGTTTGCATTCCCGTAGGCTAAGTAGCACTGAAAGCCAATGGTTTTGAAAACCCCGCCCTGAATAAACTGAACATGCATTAAGACATAGGGCATTAATCATTCAGCAAATTTCACCTTTGTTTTCCCTGATGGACAAAATTATCCACAAATAGCTCCCAAAATGTGCAAGTTTGTTTGTTATTGGAAAAACATTGCTGCAGCTGACGAGCCTCCTCCATTTGCTGCCCACTCACAAGCACAAGCCGTGCTGGTTCCTACCCCATGCTATAACATAAGGAGTCAGTAGGATGATTCAGAAAGCCTATAGGAAGGACTCCATTCCCTAGAGCAGACTCAGGGATGGATTGGGAGTGGGAGCCCTGAAGTCTAGGCCCCAGTCTGCTGACCACTCCACCTCCCATGCCTCAGTTTCCTATAAAATGAGGATAACAAAACTTTAATGACACCGGGGCTCTTATACATCTCTGATCCTGCATCCATCTCAAATCCCTTTGTAAAGCTACTTTTTCTTTTCTTTTTTTTTTTTACAAGTAATTCCTATAGTATCTTATTGGCTTTGCCCTATTAATTCTCAAGGACTTTCTTCAGGGATAAGAGGGAAGGAGGAGTTGAACCTTGAGAAGACAGGCCCCAACCCTAGTCACACTCTCCCATCGGTACGCGATTCTCTTTGCAACCTCATATATGCAGAGCATGTGGGAAGCAAGATCACATCCTATACATTTGCTTTTATCATCCGGCAGGTCTGATTTTCCCTGAGCTTAGTCACAGGCTCCTTTCATGCTGTCAGGAGGTACATGCAGATTTTGGTTATTTCAATACCCCATTTAGTTCACCTCTGGGAAAGGAGTAAAAAAATTCAGGGCTGTAGCTATGAGCGAAGTCGCAAAGAGCCACGCAAAGGAGAAAAAAAATCTCCATCCTAATTAAAAACTTCCCTGGATGCCAACGCTGATCTAATAGGCTGTGGGCTTTCAGCAAGTTAGCTTTCTACCTGCAGGACTCTAGCTAAAGTATGCTGTAATTTGTAAAGTAAATTGTCTAGAGGGTCTGTTAAACACGTTGATGCAATAATGCAGCAGAGATACAATGAAGACATAATTAATGACTTGGTCTCCTCAGGAGACACCATTAGTGGTAGCTTTGTGAGGTATCAAAGATGACATAAATCAGCTTCCTCAATGTAAAAAAAAAAAAAGAAAAAAGACATGAATGTACTTTTCCTTCTAAAAGGGAGCGACTTGTGGAACACCACTCCCATGGCAAGAGGAACCACCTAGGAGGAAGTGCCCTCAAGGAGGAGATGAAGGTGACCTCAGCAGCAGCTCTGTTGGTGTAGCAAGTTGCAAACTGAGCACGGATGAACATCTCTTGGGCTCTTGCTAGATTTGCAATTGCTTTTGTAGCGGTCTGCTGATAAAGCAAAGCCACGCCGGGTCTTACCCAAGCCATCCGACTTGAAACTATACATCTGGCAGACTATCGTCTGTGCACTTAGATACCACTGCTAGTGCTCAAAGTACATTGACTAGCTCTCATGACATATGTTGTGGAGTTAGTGCAATGAAGTCCCATCTCACAGAGGAGGCAGGCGACTTCAGAGGCTTGCCCAAAACTACAGAGGGGAGTGAAGATAGATGTGTATTTCAGGAGGCTTTGGCTCACAGTCTTGTACTGAGACCATCATAGGATGGGGAGGCAAGTAGTGTAACGCAGATCTGCATGTCTATAACCTGCACCATTACACAAGATAGCACTTCAAAGGGTGCAATTCAGTCCCTGCACACGCTGCCAACACAACATCTAGGCCCCACTTAAGGCCTCATAATAAGAACTAACTACGTAAGTTTTGTGCTGGTGCAGAGCACATATCACTGACAGCACATTTTCTTCTAGGATTGCTAGACCCATAAGCATTTAACACTCTGCAGTAAAATGGATGATTACTGCATGCACTTTGCCGTGACCAATGAGAGGCACATTAAAACACCAGCATTTCCAACCTCATGCAGTCAGGAATTGGATTGGTTTCCCTTTCCCCACCAAAAAAAACTAACCCACATTTTTGTCATTCTCTTTATTTGCCTTTGGATTTTGAAGCTTTGCAGGGTGGGGGGAGAGGGACATATTTTTCCTAGTCTCTCGTGTTCCAGATGAGTCTCCTAATCCCTAGGCAATGGAGTCAACTCCTCACTCCTTCTCTCTCTCCCTCTCACAATGAATATCTGCACTTATAGAAAGGGGAACAATTCCAGTAGGATAAAGACACTCTAACCCACTGGCTGGGACATTCCCATCTCCTACACATTTGGAAAAGTCTCTGTTTTGTTTCAGATTATAACAAAAGCAAATGCTGCAGCTTTTGTACTTTTTCTGCAAGCTGGAAGTATTGTTGGCCAGCCCTTAGTCCTAAACCAAGGGGCAGGTGGGATGCTGATGGGCAGTAGTGTTTTAAGGCAAGGTTTCTCAAGCTAGAGATCTCTTTCCCCCTCTGGCACCCTACCACAGCCCAAATTTCATTGCTTCACCACACAAGACAAACCAGTTTGGCCAAGTGTTTGTTGGACTTCGATGCATACTGGGCTCCCTCCTATGCCAAGCCGGGGTAGCACAGCAAAAATACTAGTAGTATGCCAACCTGTTCTTTACTATACAGAGGCCACAATGATGGGTCCACTAAAATAAAATGGAGAAAAAGATTCTCACCCAGCAGAGCTGCACTGATTCATGAAGCCCTGCCTCAGGGCTGTGCCGCAATAGCATGCCCTGTCTGGAAGCAGAGGGCAGGCCTCCGCTAGTCTTACCCTGGTAATCATGGATAGGTGTAGATGCATAACCCATCCTGGCAGCTGAATGCACAAAGCGATCTGTGCTGATGTGAACAGTCTTCTAGCCGGTATCTCCTGTTCTCACACGGCTCTTACCAGATGTCCTTTTGGCTACCCACATCCACGTGTTCTCAAGTCCTTTGTACTGGGCTGCCAAGAGGAAGGTGTGACCAAGTGCGCCTGGTCCCATCACTATTTGAACTTCTGTTTGTACCAAAGGACCGTCTGCCTGGCTGCAAGAGGTTACAGCACTGGGACCCATCTCAGGCATTGGTCCCATCTCCACTTAAAGCAAGGGGAAACTTGCTGCTGCTTTTCCAGGGAGCAAGCTGGGATATGCCACGTGCCGCACATGCATTCCTGCTGTTCTGACTCCTTCACGGCCAGCAGTATCTGCTGTATACTTCCAAGCAGTGCTCCCCTCCAACTCTCTGCTGCCACATCCCTCGCCAAGGTTAGAGCATACCAGGAACTAAATGCTACTGATTTCTCGCTGTGTCCTTGACTTTGAGAGGAGTTACAGCTGTGCCAGCAAGTAAGGACCTAATTCCACCTTAAGCACTTTCTGATCGCTCCCCTGGGATTTCTAACCCAGATTCCATTCTCATCTAAATAATTTGGTTTAAGGCAGCCTCCCAAGTGGCACTTAGAGACAGAGAAGACAGGTGTCTAGGACAGCCAGCCACCTTCACGTATTAGTTTGGTGCCTGGCGACGCTAAACAGTTTGCTACAGACTGCGAAAGCAAAGCTCTGGCCCCCAAGAATGTACACTGTAAGGCCACCCTACAGAAGGCTTGGGAGGTGACATGACAAAAACCAGGGATGAAATTTGGAGGAGAAACAAAGGTAATAGATGATGTTTCTCTTATGATACGTGCTGGTTCTCTGGGCAGCTTTTACCTCGTTCATCTGGCCCTTTCTAGGAAAACATTGCAGGACTCTGGAAGAGCTAATTCAGCCAAAGTCTCAAGGGACCACGTGTATTGGAACAGCCCAGTTTTCTTTTCCCTAGAGCATCTTGGCTTTGAGCCAGCTGAACAATGCTATTTATATGGAGTTAATACTGTTTGCTGGGTGCCAACTTGGGGAAGGGACACAGACTGCTCCACTTAGTTATATAAAAAAAAAATAGACCCAATGTGTGGATTCTTAAGAGGTTGATTAATAATTAGCATAGATGGTGCCACCTCCTGCTGATCTAATCAAGGTTAACTGTAGGGTAAGGCTCCTGCTGCAGACTGGATAGAAAAGCTATTTGGAATACTGTTTCAGAAATGGCCAGGGTCTTGATTTAAAGAGAAAAAAGGCTTTCTGCATTTCAAGGAAGTTTGATTGGTTCCTTTCCAGTTCTGTACCCTGGTTTGATCAGTCACAGAGATGGGGGATGGTGGGAATAAAGCATCAGGCCTCCTTAACATTAGATTAATTGATGTTTCATAACATCGTTATTCAAAACAATCCTTTTAATTAGGAGAAAAATGTAACAGGCAATTTGGAAAGCCTGACCTCTGCCACTGGATTTCAGCAGCTTTTAAAAGCCCAAGATGTGCATGGGGATGAGTGAAGTGACCCGTAGAAAACATCCCAATCACAAATTAAATTCTGATTAGGCTGCCTGCAACTGCTGGACCGACGTGGCATTCCTGGATCTCAAACATAAAACCGGACTGGTTTCAAACATAAATCCAGACTGGTTTCTTCCATGAGCTCCCTACACAGACAGGTGACTGAAAGCCTGGGGTCCTGCAAGCACCTTCCGTAAAGATGATACAGAAACTGGTCTCCATTGGGAACATACTAAAGTGATTTAGGCCCCTGTAAGCATGCAGGGCGTGGCAAAAAAGTGGGTGCCTGGGGAGGGAAAAGAATGGATGCATCCAAAACTGCAGCGAGCCCAGATGGATTTAAATGAATATGAAGAATAAACAAGGCAAGGATGCCTGAGGGAGGTTAAAGTCAGCAGGAACTCAGGATTCCTTGACTGACTTTATTTTCAGGCAGGAATTGTATCTCAGGCTCTTTTATTTTGTTCATTAAGAGTCCAAGCCAAAGCTCGTTGCCAATAAAGGAGGCAATAAGCAAAAGTGGGGGGGAGGGAGATTGCAATTTTATTTCACAAATCAGTGCCTCCGCCTGGAGTTTTCCATGAGGATGATTGCTTTCTCTCTGTCTGACGCTGCCTTCAGAGTAATCAAGATAATATTAGTGACAACATGTGCTCCTACAGACCTATGCATTGTGGAAAAGGCATTTAGACAGCTAACGGAGGAGTGATCGGTGCTATCTGCATTTCACTGGGGATGGGACCTCAAATGCATTTTGAACAGCTTTGGAGATAAATCTTTACTAACCATATAAGCCCAGCATATAAAGTATTTAAACTTAATGGATGAACAAGGGGGGGGCGGAATGAGATAGCCAGCCTAACAGAATTATGGGGCTATATTACTAGAGGCAATCAGTGACTAATTCATGATTGAGATCCAAGAATTATTTTTTTCCCCTCCCATTCCTTCTATGACCTTCCCAGATAGTGCTGTTTTCAAGTTTCACAGGAGTCCTGTGGCTTTTTCTTTTTTTCATGGCAGTCTTGTATTTAAAGGCAGGGTAGGATATTGCAAGGAATAGCTGCACAAGTCAACTGGAAAACAGATTAACTCAGGGCAGCACCCCATATACCTCCTTGTGCTTCCACACTGATGGACACAGGACAAGTCTGGAGTCCTCCCATGCGCACACTGTACCTCTGCTTGGAGCCAAGAGTGTTGACTTTCAATTCTGCAGGTGCAGAGTAGAGCCTCCAGGCTCTTATTCCCTGAAGGTAGCTTCAAACAAGTTTCACACCTCACTTTGCCAATCTGTTAAATGACTCAACTAAAGAGAGGCTTAGTATTAGTTTGTCAAGAACATGGAGGTCTCCTCAATGGATATAAAGACTGGAAGTGGCTGCTGTCAGTGGCGGATTTAGAGTTAGTGGAGCCCTATGCACAGCTTCATTGGGCGGGGGGGGCCCCCTCAGGACCCAGCCAAGAAAAAGAACGTTCGAGACAGTGAAAAAAACAGCAAAACAAATTCCTTGTTCGACTACTTAAAAAAAAACACGTTTCGAGCAGTTTGCAGAATGCAGAAAGCCTGGACAGCTTTGTGACTTGCAATGTGTATTAAGTTCAGTCATTTGTCAGATTTGTCCTGCATTTTGGGGCCCTCTGTCACTGGGGGCCCCGTACCACCACATGGTTTGTTTCAAGGTAAATCCGCCACTGGCTGCTGTCAGTTCATGGGAAGGGAGCCTGACCTCTATGGGCAGAAAGTGATGGACAACATGAAGGATCCAATGGAGGTTTTCCCATACCAAGAGCGGCCTGCAAGCAAAGTTGCAGAGGGGGAGGATGTGGTTAAGACTCCAATAGAAATTATACTTGCATTTGCTGCCTTGTCATGAGTCTCCTTTACTTGGGTCTCAAGGTCCCAGGAACACCATCAGGCCCAACCTACCTATTTTCTTTTGATTTCAGCCTGGCAAGGCCCTCCCTCCTTAAAGCAGCAAGCTTTAATTTCCTCGTTAGATCTCGTACAGATTACTCAAGTCATACATTCAGTTTGGCATTTGAATGCTCCCCGAGCAGATGACTAAAGCACTGACTCCTACAAGGTTTATGAAAGCAAACTGACTCCACTTATTAAAGATACACTGGATTATGGTCTCACTGAGAGACTGCTCCAGGGGGCCTGGCACTCAGCAGCAGCTTGGTTATTAAGTACTGAGGAAACATCCCACCAGGGCTGTTCCTGACACAGCAGATCACTATTGCTAATAAAATGCTAGAGGCCATTTAAGCATCTGTGGGAGAGGCACAAGGGTTGACCGTGGCAGGGTTGCCTGCAATAGCGGGAAACGGGACTTGGTGACCTCCAAAGGTCCTTTTCCAGTCCCAGGATCCTCAGGGACAAAGGAAACAGCCTCCAAATCTCACAGACCTGGGCTGTCACAGGGAACTGAGTGGTTCTGGCCTCTTCCGCAGCATTGCTCTCCCCAGCTCAATCTTCCTTGTAACTGGACCCCAGGGTTCCCAGAGGAACACACTGCCATTGGCTCCGCTGCCCGTATCCGCTTAATCCCCTCGTCTCTGACAAGGCCATGAGAATGGCACAAAAATGCTGCTTCCACTTGCCAAGAGCATGTTTCACAGACAGCAAATACTTCAGAGCCTTGCTCTGGCAACCGGCAGCGTGGTGATGGAAGCTTTCCAGGAGCTGCTGAGGAAGACTACATCCTTGAGGCCCGCTGGTTTCCTTCCTTGTTCCCTTATCCATTTCCACCTGATTTTGTTCCCCCATGGCCCATGCAGAGGAAGCCAAAATCTTAGGCAAATAGCTAAGAAACTAGCCTAGCAAGCTGGTGTTTGAGCCACAAGTCACTGCCAATAGACCCCATGGGGTAAAACACATTTTGGCTACCTTTCCAGATTGTTTTAGGTCAAGCAACTGACAGGGATGAAATGCTGTAGCAGAGAACCAGTGAGCTGCTTTTCACCAAGAGTGACAAACTGCCCCACCCTGCTCTAGGGGGTAAATTGGTATTTGCCTCCCTCTACTGACATGTGCGGGGAACATCACATGGGGGCTTACCTCGCTCAAAAGTGCCATTTGTGCAAACATGAATGTTGGGGTCACGAAAACTAAAATGCATTGCACCAAAAAAAAAAAGCCGCATTAAAATTTTCGGGTGGTCTACATCAACTCTCATGTCGTCTACACACAGCCTTTGATTCCTGCGGGATGTGCTGGCTCAATGGCTCCCAAGACCCATTGCTACTTGTGGCATGAGGACCACAGCAAAGAAAGCCTTCTATTTGCAACCTTGGCCACAGCTGCAAACTGATCCAAACAAGCCACCCATCTAGACAATTCTGCCCTACACACCCACCTGGCCTGGAGCAAACCCGGGCACCCACTGTAGTTTGGGCTGTGGAGCAGCTGGACAACAATGACACTTAGGATGCCCAGTTGACATGCAGCCATAAACAAAAGGGCTGATCCCAAGTATTTCCCCCTGGAAAGATTCCTAGGATTACAAGGCTACCACAGAGGTACAAAGACCTGCTTTACAAGATTTACAAGAGCTGCTAAGAAGTTGGACTGGTTTCACTCACCATGAATGGATACATGTCTCTTCTTGGTCTCCAAGTCCTACAAAACCTTACTGCTTTCTAACCCCCTGAGACCTGTGGCTTGAGCAAAGATGGTCTAAGCTTGTTCCTCCTTTTCAGTCAGAAAGAGGGGACTGCAACAAAGCCTTTCTGATCAAGTCACACTTCCCAGAAAAAGTTTTCTGCAGAAAGCCTGGGTTCCTTATACAAAGCTAACCTCTCCTCCCTACACAAAGCTTATTGATACCAGGTAACGAGAGAAGTGTGACAACCACCGTAGCAGGCTGGAGTTTCAAGAGACCACTTTGAAACAAAGCAGAAAGGGCTGAGATTTTTGAAGCTGCCAAGGAAGCCAGTCAGTCCCAAGGACATCAACATGAATCTGTGTCAGAGAGTTGGAGGGTTTGACAATCTTAGCTTTATCTTCTGCTCCTGGTCGCAACAACCCCAGGCAGTTGGAAGGTGTCTCAGCAGTTCTCAGGATGAAACCCTTAACACAGTGAGTAGTGAGTAACTGTCATTGCTCCCTGACTAATGGAGTAAAGCAAAGAGCTATTAGAAGAAAATTAACCCAAGTTGTTACGCAAAACTAGGAGAGGTGCTCCTGTCTACCTTACAGGCCCAGCCCTTAGATACTTGTAGACTGCTTCCACTGTAAAGCATCTTCTTTGGCTTGTATCCCATCTCCCTCGTATTTATTTTGACATCTCCTTTTTCCCCATTAGCCTTTCTTCTGCCAAAAGCCTTACCTGTGCAGCTCTGCTGGCTGGCTCAAGTGCTGCTCCAGTGAAGCCAGTAGGGAGCCAGATCTCAGCGGTTACAACTGAAACCACCTGCATGTACCCTGCTGTCCAAGCAGACTCTCCAGATCAGGTCAGGTGAGCAGGCAGTTTTCCTACATCACATAAGGCAGGAAAGAAAAAGCTTCTCACAGCCAAGGGTTTAAAGTGACAGCTCCAAGAGGGCTTGAGGCTGCTGTGCCAAGTCAACAAGTGGATTGCTCAGGCTCACCTTAGCTGATCTGCTCCCACAGAGTCAAATCTCCTATATTGCAAACTAAGCTCAAGGCCTTTGATCATGACAAATTCACCTTGTCTGGGCTGAGCCTGGCCTGCTCCTAAGGAATGATTCCTGCCCTCCCTCAGCAAATACAGTGCAGCTATGGGCATACTACTCCTAAGGCAGAGTTAATCCTGTCTCTCTCTGCCAGGCACTAAAAGAACATGGTACCTGCTCTCTCTCATAGACAAAATCACAATACAAATGCCCTGTCAAGGATGGTCCTCAGACAAGTCAGTGGAATACATTTGCTTAAGGCTTGTAAACTCTTCCTGGAGCAGACTGTCCTGGCTCTTGTGTCTGTATAGCACTTAGCACAAGTGGAAACAGATACCCAATAAATGAAGAATGAAGGCAGTAAAGGGAAAGAATTTAGAGGTAATTAAATGCTGTAGGTCCACGCTATATAATAGGGATCTGCTGCATTGTCAAGACTACAGTTAAAAAAAATGCTTAAGGTATGTTACAGTAAACACTTTGTTGAAGGTAGATTCCAGAATTGCATAGATGTTGACCAGTTAAATTAAGCCCAGTTCTGCAGCCTTAAATATATGAATCCTTCCAAGCCCATATTTATGCATCATGCATCTCTGTAAGCACCCTGCTGTGTCAGGGAGCTGATCATAAACATAAACATATATTAAAACACCCATTTTAGAGCTACCTTGCAGAAGTGTCACATTCCCTGCCACTGGGCATATGCCTGAGTTTGTCCCATGGAAGCAGCCTTCTTCCCATGAACACCAAGGAAGACAGACACAGGAGGGAAAGAGGATACTGTCGGCATTGAAACTAATGGGACAAAGTGCTGAACGCTGAACACCCAAGTTTAAGTTAGATTTATTTCTAAGTAAGGTAGCCCCTGCCCCATGGCTCTCTCTAAATCTGGTTAGATCTAGGTTTTAAATCCATTCTAGTATTAGCTGTTGTGTTGGTGTTCACAACTCCGAGACAGGAATCTATAGGCCACCTTCTCAAAGGCTGCTGCTACATGTTAGTGGTAGTGTGGTGAAGCCCGAGATGGACAGGACTTGATGGTGGCATACCATCTACAGGACAAGCTGTACACACCCATGTAAGGGTACTCCCTGCCAAGAGCTAACAATATACACAAAACAAGAGACACCAGGTAGAGATGGAGGACGAGGAGAATGTGAGGAAATAATGAGACGATAACTGAGCTCCTCTGATCTCACACCTGCTCCTTTCGCTCTGCACTCCCAGAGAAGAGTGCCACATGCAAGTGGCCTCTAGCACCCAGGACGGGTTGCCAGGAGTGAGGTTGGTCTTGGGGGAAGAACGTATTATGCAACTGTTCAGCCTTACCTAAGACTTGATGGCTTCAATGGACACACTGAAGATTTCTATCGACCTGACGGTTTCTAAGGCACGTATAAAGCTTCAGGAACAGCTGCAGGGCATATCTTCCAGGTACCACCAAAATATCTAACAAAAAGAAGCACTTCTGTCAACTAGTTAAATCAAAAAGAGTCAAAAGGCACAAGAGGATCAAGGTAAGTGATCAGGCACTGCTCAAGAGTAACTGGCATACTAGGAATTAAGGAGCCCAGTCTTGCTCCCCCAGCAGGCAGTGTCCACACGCCTCCTCATTGACTATTAAAATTGGGCCCAACTTCCAAGGAAAAAGGAGCTCTCCAAAGCCCTGATAGAACAAGCCCTGTTACCATAACTACCTCACTCCCAGCAGCTCACCTCTTTAATTTCTACAGTTAAATATTTACCGAGTGCCTAGTGTACATGTTCAAGGGTTGTGGCAGGCACTTCTGGAACCCAAGTGAGCAGACCTAGCTTTGGGCTCCTCTCTCCAAGTTCCTGAAGAGCAGCCCCTTTCTTCACCCCAGCCCATGCAACCAGCAGCCTCTCCCCCATGCTGCTCTGCTCCACTGCTTGCATCAAAGTCACTGTTTAAAACCCCCATTTCACCAACAGGGCCCTGTACACTTCAGTCTCCCTCAACCCTGCGCTAATTAAACAAGATGTTACTTTTAGAATGGAGCTGTTCAGACCCATGCTTTTTTTTTCCCCATGCAACTCATCTAAGACTGACTCTGCAAAACTTACATAGATTGAAAAGCTATGGACTTTCCCATTGACTTCAGAAGAGCTAAAGTCTTTGCAAGACCCAGTAATATGATGGGAATTATTTATGCAGCATGGTCATGGGATCACAAGAGCTTCCAGGCAGGGCCCCTCGCCATGTCTGTGAAGTGCCTAGCCTGTAATCCACAATGGCTTGAATAAACAATGCTCTGGACTGTAGCACCCGTCAGTCCTTATGTTCCTTAGGAAAAAGGCAGGAGCATCCTCTCCTGAATCCCCCTCATGGCCCTGATTCCACTCGGAGGCACCACAAACCACCATCACGCCTGGGATCAGAGTTCAGTTTAGCATCATCCCAAAGCTGGCATGGCTGAAAGCCTGGTAGGAATTTATGCAGGGAGCAAATAATGTTACTCTTTATTTATTGCCCAGATTATTTCCCATTACTCAAGAGCCAAATTGTGACCTGATTTATGCAGTAGCAAAAGACACTGCCCACTGTGCAGGTAGCAATGTGAGAGGAGAGGAGAAGCAGCTTCTGTTCCCAATGTACCTAGCAGACAGCTGACACATCATGAATACAACAGGCAACACACATGGCCCTAACACAGATTATTTCATCCCTGCAACGGTGTGGGTACCAACAAGGAGAGATGGTGCCCGTGCCATGTTCTCATGCTGCTACAGGGACAGTGCAACAAACAGCGTACTGCTCCTCCCTTTTGGTCAGATCAAAATGTAATGTTCTAACTTCCCTATTAGCTTTGCTGAGGACAGCAGAAGTAAAGAGCCGTTTACTAAGAGGGAATTCAGAAATCTCTTATTCATTGTTTATGCTACAAATGGGATTTATGGCCATGTTATTCTAATTAACATTACAAATAAACAGTCCTCTTAAAAACACAAACGTTTATTCAAAAACAATGCAAGTACTTGAAAATATCTTCACACACAGCAGTCTTTTAGTTAGTCTAGATTTTTCAAAAAATAAAAACTTACCTTGATACATTTGGAAAAATAAACTGCAGTTTTACGCAGTCTAGTGGGGTTGTTTGTTTTTTTTTGCTTTAAATTATAAAACCACCCAGTGTCTAGCACCAAATAAATATTCCACAACAAAACAGAGCACAAAGTATTACAATACAGGCTTTAATAAAAACAAGTTGGGTTACGCTTTAGAAAAATGTAGGGTTCATTTTACGGAATACAAAACCATCCCAAGCTGGGAAGTATGCGGTAACGAGTGACGCCTTACTGCACAAAAGGAATTCTTCACAGTAGGAGCTCTCGGTTTCTTTTCAGAGGTGAACTGAAGGTTTGGACCCAAGTTTTAGCCATTATGCTTTGTCATAAATCCCGTTTTACTTGTTCATTTTTTGTGCTCTTGTCATAGGTTTCCCAGAACCCAGAATGTGGGGTTTTCGGTTTCTTTGTATTTTGCTACACACAGATATCACGTGGCACAGAAAGGTGCTGGCACAAATGGAGGTTGATAAGTCTCACATGCCATCCTCAAGTTACTACTGTGTTTATATATTCAGGGTAAATACCTACCTGATCACAGAACTGAGATGTGACTATCACTGGAAAGAATATGCTGAATGGTTTGTCTGATGGCCTTAGGTGCTAATCCCACATCCCCTGTTCATCCCTAAAACTCACCAATTTCGGTGGTGCTTGAAATAACAAAGGAATGCAGGACTGGCCATTAAGTGAAACTAAGAGAATGATATTCTTTCAGGCTAATATTAAAGACACAAGTCCTCTCCCACGTGTCATGAGAAAGTCTTGTTTGCATGGATTGCTGAATGTTAGTCCAAATAGGCATAATGGATTAAAAACACTTTAAGGGAGCATTAATACATAGCTAGAGGGAGCTCTACGCTGAGGGCTGAACTGCAACAGCAAGGCAAACTGAACCTGCCCCTTCCAGCTTTTGTTCAGAAGGTTTACACCTGCTGCATGATGTGCCATGAGAACCACCCCTTTGGATTACTGCCTCTAGCTTCAAAAGCTAGCTAACAGGACTGGAGAATGTTAACCCAGCTGGTCAGATCAACCAATTGTCTTTTTATGTGGTGCTGTAAAAATTAAAGACAAACTCAGTGGCATTTTGCTCTGCCTCAATTAACATTTTCCACTGGGTCCTAGACTGATAAATAATACTCCCGATTTCCTATACACCTCCTGGAGGTGCTCAAAGTGCTTTACAAACAGTTATTTGTCACCTAAAAACAAGCCCCAGTGTTCTTGTGAGGTAGGTAAGTAGTACTATCCCCATTTTACAAAGGAAGAAATGGGGACAGACTGGATAAGTCCAAGTTAGTGCCAGGGCCTCGCTCCAGCCACCCTACTGCACATATAAAAAACCCTGATATAAAACTAAATCACAGATATAGGAAAGGATTAACAGCCCTGCTGTTATATGTAAATTGTGCCCTCAGCATTTTGCTTCATTATAATCAAAGCCACTCGTCAGTCCCCTGATAAAACGAGCACACTGAAATCTGAAAATGAAAGTACAGGCATAATTTTTTTAAAAACCTTGAAATTAATCCCTTCCAAATTCCATTCATCAAATGAGCAGGATTTTCCGTGCCTTAAAATGAAGACAGGACAAAGGGATCTCAGATGAGGAGCGCATATGCTTCTAAGGCTGGCATTAGGCACTTCACTGGCTGACAGGGCAGGTTTCAAATCATTTACTCTGTGGGCTGCAAGAACTCCGACGTGAACACGGCTTCTGCGTAATCCTCACAGAGGTCCTGCAACTCTGCTGCCACATCGCACAAGGCTTCTTCTGCCAGTTCCTCTGCGAGGCTAAAGGAAGGAAAAGAAAGCTTAAAAGCACGGGTCAGATTCCTGGGAGCAACCCAGGCAAATTCAAATAGGCATCATTCACTCCTTTCATTTATAGCAATGCTTAAAAAATAATGGTTTGTACTTCACCAGTGCAATATACACTGTAAAACCCCATGCCATAGAACCATCCTGTTCAAATCTCAAAGGGTTTCTTTTGCAGAGGGTGGGGGAGAGGGGAAGGAAGGGAAGCATGTGAAATGTTTATTTGGAAATGGGACAAAGCTGAACAAGTAATATGTTGAGCCCTGGAAGGTCTGTGATGGTTTTCTTTATCAGAATGATGGATACAGCCACAGTGCTTCTAGGAAAGAGAGTTCACATCCTGTGGGCATGTTCCAAAGCTCACTGAAGTAAACTGAAGGACTCCCAATTTAATTCAGTGGTCATCGAATGAGGCCCTTGTGAAAGCAAGGATGTTCTCGTGGGAGACACGGGGTTGGGGTATTTGTCTGAAGAGAACTCAGAACTACAGAAGACCTCACAGAACGGAACAGAGTATTTCTGCATTTGAGTATGCAGCTCTTCCCTGGCTTAGTTCAAATTTCTCCTCAGAGTTTTACATTTGCTGTGAAAAACACCCAAAGGTGAGTTTTGCTAGGATCTCTAGAACAGTGGTTTTCAACCTGTGGTCTGCAAACCTGTAGGGGTCCACAGACTGTGTGTCATGAAAGATGACAATCATCAATCAAAAGCATGTGAATACCCCCACACTTACAATTCAAAGGGATCTGCACCTCCAGTCAAAAGTTTATAGGGGGCCCGCAAATGAAAAAAGGCTGAAAACCCCTGCTTGAGAATGCAGATGAGGCCGGATTCTTTGCAATATTTACTGGTACGTGCAATGAGAGACAAGATGCACAGCACCACCTCGTGGTGAAAACATCAGCAAGGAGGCTCTCATACTGCATTACATTTTGATTCTGATTTCAAACAACACTATGCATAACAGAGACAAACAGTGCTGGGATTCAGCTGCCAGAAGGAGTGACACTCGCTTTCATTTAATCCTTTTTCTGATCCAGAGGAGGGTGCTGAAGTCTTTGAGGTACCCAAGCTCCCCGCAGTGCCAATTACCAACGGTCTATGGTGACAGTGCTGGAACGTGACAGGCATAAAACAGGATGTTTTAGTGGTTCATTTTTACCCGACTCCAATAGAGCAGGCAATTCAAGGTCACCAGAGCCCTTAGGTGCAATCCAGCAAACCACTAAAACATGCTTTAAGCACATGATCCATCCCATTACAACCAGAGGGCTTAGAATCAGCGAGAGGTAGGGCTGGAAGGGACCTCCAGAGGTCATCTAGTTCAGCCCCTGCCTAAGGCAGGATCATCCCTATCCAAACCATCTTATACAAATCCATAATCGAACCCCTTTGTAAAACTACATTCAACCCTGACACAACACAAGACATAACACTCTAACCTGCCAGAGGTAAAGCAGGGGGACTACGGCAGCCAATGTCCTGCTTTGGTAAAATGTTGTTAAGATACATCCAAGAGATCCCAGGTAGAAAGATACACTCCCTGCTGCAGAAGGTGGCAAACCCCTGCCCCTGGACCAATCTGACCATGGGGTAAAATTCCTTCCTGACCCCAAATCTGGCAATCAGTCTGCCCCTGAGTGGAGGGGCAAGACCCTCTAGCCAGGAACCTCCAGTTTTAAGTCCCAGCAGGGGCACTGGCACACCTCAGTCAAGATCTCCAGCCTTGGCTGCAGCCAACACCCAATGCCACCAAGGGAGGCTTTAAAAAAATCCCTGACACGTAGCAGCAAGGGGACAGGGAGGGGCAGAACTCCCTCCCAGTTCCATCTGGCAACCGGCAAAGCCCAGAAGCATAGGAAATACCCATAGGAGAAGACGGGCATAGCTACACCTAGATCATCCCCAACCAGTGGCTGTCCAACCTCTTCTTGAACACCTCCAGTGATGAAGACAGCCTATTCCACTACTTCACTTTTCTACCAGTGAATACACTTTTCCTGATATCCAATCTAAACCTACTTTGCTGCAACTTCAAGCCATTAGTCTGCATCCTGCCTTCTGCAACAAATAAGTAAAGCATAAGCAAATAAGTAAAGTGTTTTCCCTCTTCTTTATGGCAGCCCTTCAGATATTTAGAGGCTACTATCGCGTCCCCTCTTAGGCACCTTTTCCACAAGCTGAACATGCCTGATCCGACAAACACTGGTGCAAAAGCTAAATATTACTCCAGTAACTAAGGCACTGACTTCAATGGGACTACTCAGCAATAACATTACACCTGTATGTAAGTATCTGGAATACAAGACTGAAGGAGACCTCTGGGTTCGATAACTGTAACACCTCTTTCATTAACTGAGTAGATTCCACCTTAAAACTAGGTAGCTGTTTGCCCCCTCAGTCCTCTGGTAGTCAGAAGTCTTCCTCTGCTAAATTTATCCCTGGCCAAATTATATCCATTTGATCTTGTGCTATCATTTGCAAGATCATGACAAGTTCTGCAAGGTCCACTTACAAGCATAAAATTGATCCCAAGCTCATGTGCTTTCCTGGGCTAAGACCTGACTCAGACCACCAGCAACTAAGCAAGGTTGACTTTTCAATGCACCATTCACAAATTGAAAATTAACTTTGCCTTGGACATTTATTGAGACACTTCCAGAAAAAAAATCTTAGGAGCGATTGATTACCTTACTTATTTACTGTTCCTTATGCTGAGAGAACCAAAAAACTTATTCAAACCCGTTAGGCTGGCTAATTTTTTATTAGTGGGATTTTTCAGCTTTTACTTCCTGGACTGCTTATCAAAGCCAAAGACAGAAAACCAATACTGTATTTTCTCCTGCACAATGTGCCCTGGAATAAGATATGCATCTTGCTTCTAAATGGCAGAATGAAAAAAAAAAGATCTTTCCCTACAGTAAAGCAGCTGGTTAGCAGCAGCTAGGGAGCCAAACCTACTCACTGTCCTCCCCCTGTGGATCGGTGCAGACTTCACTTTTGCTCAACAAGCAGCAGAAACTGCTCTTACTGTATTTTTCAAATATAATGTTCACTCCAGTTTCCAGCAGCTGTTTACTAAAAGGTGCATGTTGTAGATGAGAAAAAATAGGGCATTTTTTCTTGCTAAGAAATAAGCAGCAGTTAGATGCATGTCACTTTACCTCTAGCATTTGCATTGCAAAGGACTATGGGCTAAACCAAGCCATAGGCTGTCTATATACCTGGTGACATTTCACTAAAAAGACTGTTTTTTCCAACTTTCCTCTTACAATAAAACTTGAGCTAAAGCCAGCCACTCTTTTAAAAGCATTCTGCTCTATAGTGCAACTTCACAACCCCTCCACTGTGAAAAATAAAGGCTGCAAACTTATTCTCTGTTTCTTTCAATACCTTTATTTTTTCTTAAACAGAAAAAAAAAGATTAAAGCTTGTTGCTTCATTTCACCTGTCACTGGCCTGGCTGGTATTTTACAGATGACAGTGCAACTGTCCATTTCACTTGTTAAATAAAAACCAAAGCATGATCATGGTGACAAACAGTTTCCAGATAAGACTTCAAGGCAGGTTCTCCACTGGGCCAGGAAACTTGCGATTTCCTCCAGCAATAAAAGCAGATTTTCACAAAATGAGTTCAAATGAAAACTGAGAATTACACACCCTTGATTTAGACTCCCTGAGATAGACTGAGACAATCTATATTTCACACACCTGACAGAGCTGGCTCTGTGGTGTTGCTGGATGCTGTACAAAGAAGTGAAATATAATTACTCTTCCAAGATATTCTGCTACCAGGTCATTTAATTTTCTCTTTAATGGTCCATGAATGTCAATGATCAATTAAGAAACAGCCCATCAGCCACTGTCCTAAGCCTTCTGGCTTTCTCTTTGGCATGTAAAAACAGCCTGCTTTTCCCCCTCTCCATTTCTAAATCAGACTAGAGAGGCAGGTCTAGAACCTGGCACATTTACTGCACAAAAGCAAACACATCAGTCGCTCACATACCTCTCAGCGATATGCCACGGATTGAAGCTTCCGACTGCCTCATGAGAAATAAGCTTTAGGTGCTGCTCGTATCTGTTGTTATAATCAACAATGCTCTGGAGCATGTGTCTTGGAACAGAGAGGAAAGTGCAGCCTTCCTTCTGCCAAGACATATTTGGTATCAAAAGCTGCAGGTCATTTCCAGACTGTGATTTCTCCTCCATCTCCATATCTTCATCAACAGCACTGGGAGCACAAATATTCAATAGATCAGAGTGTCCTTACAGATGCTAGCAAAATTCTCCTTAAATAACAAACACTAATATACTGACTCTTCATGGAAAAAATATATGCACACGTAGTGCAAACATATGGATATGTTTTACGCTTTTCTACTCACTTGCTATCAAAAGGTTTTTCCAATACAATGTCCACTTCTGGCTCTTTGTGCCCTATCAACCTGGTTATCTGGACCGGGTGAGGTGACGCAGGCCTTTTATCTATTGGTGCACTTTCTCTATCTAAAAGGAAGAAAACAGCATTAAAAGGTTTACCAGGATCAGAAAAGTTAATTTAAAGTAGGAGAATCCTGAGTTTGAGTATGGTTCCATCACAAAGGTAAGGCCTTTGAGAAGATAAATGTTAGCAGCGCTGAGCTCTTCAGCTACAAAGTCAAGGTAGGATTTCCAAAATTGCTCACAAGGGAATAGAGTTAACCAGGTAAGTTGCCAATTTCCTCCCTTCTCCACCATGTGAAGGTCACCATTTTTTTGTTTCAGTAAGAAACTAAAATACACTGCATGTGAGAGATGGAGAAAACTAGCCTAGAAAAGCAGTCACCATAAAAGGTTTTTTACTCACTAGTCAGTGGAATCTTGTCTTGATCTAAATACTTAGGCATGGAAACAAATGTTGAGACAGTGTGTAAGGGAGCACTCCCAGGGTTAGCACAGAAAAGCTAGTAGCAGCTGCAGAGCTGGGGGATGGAGGAACATCTTTTTAGTTTCTTGTGCACAACATTTATTCTGTGTCACCCACATGGAGAATGAGAAATTGTATCAGAGCTGCTAAGGAAAAAAAATCCAATTTTATCAAAGGATTAGGAAAAGAAATAAAGAAACCAGATGTGACTTAAATCAATATCAAATGTTACCTGTTAAGAGACTGAGGCCATGAACCTCCAACTGGATCACATGGGCAAGAGATGCATGTCCACATGCCACTCCACTAACTTTATTCAAACAGAGGCAAATAAGGGCCAGACCTTTAGCTTGCAAACTTCTCAGTGATGCCTCACTACCTTTAGATAGTAATTTTAAAGCAAAACTTCCTAAAGATTCCTTTTGATAGTCTCTCATACCAAGGGCCAAATGAATCAATGTTATCAAATGTAACATTTGTGTGTAACCTGGTTTGCAAAAGTTAAAATTTTAAGATCGAGACTGCTGCAAAAACAAACTGAATTAAAAAAAAACAACAACATATAAACCACTTACCTTTTTTCTCTTCCTGCGCCCAGAACTCTGAATCAGCATAGACAATCTGAGTGAATCGCCTGCGTACTGCCTCCTGGTATTTCTTTTTTAATAAAATATACAAAATTCATCAATCAACAAATATTTAATCAGTTCAGCTGTACTAGTGATGCTCTCAGGGGAATACAGGCAGTGATTCACTTTGATCAAGGTATACATTTCTCCCCCAGTTAACATGAAGAGAAAAAGTGAGAAAAATGTTACAGAAATATCTTGATCAAAGTGCAGCACTGTAAGTCTCAGTCAGCACCCTGGCAGTAGATCTGGCAAACCTCCCTTGGAGTGATCCATAGCAGTTAACAGATCAATTGCAGACCAGAGAGCCTAGGGATTAAGTCCTGCTATTATGGAGGACTTTTAGGGTTGCTATTATGGCTACTATTACATACCTAGCTTATTTAACTTACTTACCACAAATAATCCAAAATGTACATCACTGACAATACATTTAAAAGTGTGTCTAAGTTTTCTGACCCTGCAGATGTCCAAATGCTGGGTACCGTTAGCCCCATAAACTCAGTTGGTAAACTGTTCCTTGTGGGAGAAGGCCTACAGAAGCAAGCAGACCTATTTCTAGGAAGCGCTGGTCACTAGCAAGAGTAAAGGGTGAACGACCTTTCGTTCAGGTGAAACTATACATGTAATGTAGGTAAAAGCATAATTAAACCAACTAGAATAGAAGAAGACCAGGATGCCAAGTCTTTCCAAACCTTAGAAACAAGCCCTTACTAGGACAAATTTTTAGTTGTTACTAGTACTACAGGCCTGTTGCATGCTTCAATCCAGGGCGACACCTCAAAGCACAATTAGCTCCATTCAGAGACAGTCTATTATAGACTTTACCATTCACCTGCCATGTCCCGCAGCAAGAACATGATTACCTTCACAATATACTGTTCAGCGAGAAGTACCATTATCCCTCTCTCACAGAGAGAGAATTGATCCATGAAGGACTACCGTATTTGCCCTTGTCTTGCGTGCAGGCAGTTGAGGGGGCACAGAGGTTACGGCTCTGACTTGGATCCCGACGCCAGAGCTCAGGATCAGAGTCAGAACCACAGCCCCACCACTCCCCACCCAGCCTGGCCTCCTTTGCCGCTGCTCCCTGCTGCCACTCCCACCACTTACCTTCCTGTTGCAGTTCTGGCAAGGTCCTGCTCTGACCTAGGGAATGGAGCACATGCTGTCTCTGACCCACCTAGCCACACATTGGCAGCAGCAGCAGTAACTCTGGCCCCAGCTCCAGAACTGGAGCTGCCACCATTGCAACTGTGGCTCCGTGGCTGAGTGGGGGCCAGAAAGAGCATGTGCTCTGTGCCCTGGGCCAAAGTGAGGCCCCACTCAGAGCTGCCATGGGAAAGTAAGCAAATGTGGCAAAAGTGGGATGCAGGGAAGGTAACGGGGGATGTAGGCATGAGAGGGGACCAAGCAACAAGGGGACACAAGCAGTGTGCAGGGGGGACAGGCACCAGGGGGTACAAGCATCACAAACAGGGGCAGGTGTCAGGGGGCCAGGCTTAGTGGGGCAAGTGGCAGAAGGGAACAGAGATGGGAGGGGAGGGAGAAGGCAGGTAGAAAGGGGGAGGAAGAGAAGGGAAAGACACAGGGATTACAGGGGGCAGGTGGCAGGGGAGGCAAGTGGTGCAGGGGATAAAAAAGCAAAGAGCAAGGGTCAGACCACCTGACTCCCCTGCTGCCTGCCCCTCCGCTGCCTGCCCCCCTGCAGGCAGTGGGGGAATGAATTTAAGACAATCCTTTAATAATTAAATTCTAGACAAGGAAAATTATAACAAATGTATAAGTTTTCCATGTCTAGAATCTAATTATTAGGGGATCATCTTAAATTCGAAATAGTCTTGGATTCGAGGGAATAAATTGCTCAAGGAGTTTCTGATAGAGCAGGAAATCGAACTGGGCACATAACTACACTCCTACATCCCTAGTTCAGCTTGGATGCAGAAGGAATGAGTGTCAATTTCTGCTGAAGGCCAATTTCTGCAGAAGGCAGAATTTCTGCTCCTTTAAAGTCCACCACACTGAATACTGACATACCTAGACTTTGCTAAAGCTGGAAATTTACAGACTCACATCTTCAGGCATAGACAAGCTGACAGTGTCAACATTGACCAACAGGTTACTTACCTCGATTTCTTCCATTCTTTGTAGCATAGTCTCCAGACTGGGACTGTCAAGCATGGCTATAGCCTGGGCTTGCACCTTCTCATGTTGCTCTATCTTCCATAGTTCCTGGGCTGTGTCTTCCAAAAGATCATCCAATAACTTGTCACTCAGGATGTCTGCATTCGCTGCAGCCTGTTGTTTACAAAAAGAGGAAAACAAGGCCAAAAAAAATTGGGAAGTCAATTAAAAAAAAATTAAAAGCAGAAATTTTTAGAAATAGATGGCCCTGCCATTTCAACCTCTTCCTTCAAAATAGATCTAGAAAGACACTCATCTTAATTTCACTTGTGCAGTGAACCAATTTAGTGAAAATTAGCATGTGCAGGCACTGTCTAAGTATCACAGAAGTAACTGGAGTAAAAAGAGCTCAGCATATCACTGTATTATGCCCTTAAACTTAAAGCAATGTTGTCCCCACACTCAATTCAGGGATCCCCTGGGAATCAACAGAAAAACCAGCTACATAACTAATGTAGGTGAGAAATTTTACATCGGCATATAATGAATAACATGTATAGAGATAAGCCTGTGAGTAGATATAGGCTCACGGCCAGAATAACTTCCAATGGCATTTTCTTGAATTTGAGCATTTAACTAGATAACTATGCTCTAACATGACTCTTTGCCTACCAGTGTCTTTCATATTTGTTTTTTTACCTTGGACTTAAAAAGCATGAAACAAACACACAAGGGACGTCTACCATAGCTTTCCATGTTAATTTCAGAAAATGATTTCTGTGGTTTTAATTGAAAATATCAACTTACTTCACGCTTAATGAATTCACACGTTATATGTTAAAAACATGACAATACTTCTACAAACAAATGTGTTTTACATAATGATCAAACTAATTAAAAAATAACAAGGTCATTCTTTTTAGTTTCCACAGGAATAAGCTACAATTTAGGAAATCAAATCTAATTTCACATCCTTTTCTTGCCAAGATCACAAGAAAACACCTTCATGCGTTTCAAACAGCTTTACTCCATTATATATAAACAGAACATACTTTTTCAGCAGCCTGGGATGACAGTTTGCTTAGAAATGAAGAATCCTTCAAATGAGTGTTTGTTTCCAGAGAACGATTGACCTTCTAACAGAAGAAGAGTACGTCAATGACTACTGAATACTTTTTATCTCATATTAGCACAAATTACGTTTTGTTATGAAAGAAGGTAATATTTGAATTGTTAACATACTCTGATCAACTCCAACAATATTCAACATGGATTTCTGATGACTATCCACAACCATTCATCTGTTTGCCAGAAACTAAATAAAAAGCATCTATTTATTACAGATGTGGCAAACTTATCCTGGTATGTCAAGAAGAGCAGGAAGAGGAGAATATTCCTTAACTGTATGCCTTGCTTAGCCAAGACAAACAATTCTAGATTAGACATAGCTCTTCAAATGTGCTAATCGAATTACCTTGTAAATAAATTGGGTACATGCAATCTGCTCTCCCCTTTAACATGAGTCACAAATCTAAAAGTGGCTCTTACCCTGCTGACATGAGCTTTGACAGGATTACCTGTGCTTTTTCCAAGAGGGGTTCCAAACGATCCCGCACTGCTCTCTCAACCCGGTCTGCCAGCTGCGTTGGAGATGCGCCTTCTGACCTGCACAAACAAAAAAACACAACAAGTGAGAAACAGGCTGCAGTGTGTGACAGGCGGGCTCCCCGGGGCCGTTCTCTGCACTCTACGGCCTGCCCGCCTGTCTCGGTGGGCCAACCGCCCACCTGTTCCAGCCCGCCACGACTTGATCTTAAGCGTCACTGATAGATGTTAATAAGCGGGAGGCTGCCCACTCATGCCCCGATGCCAGGGGGCGATATCTGCGGCTCGTTCCATCCCCATACCGCAGCCCAAGCCTTGCAAATGGCATCTTGGTCTTACTCTAATCACCGGCCCCATGCTTGGCCCCCGAATCCTCCATACCAGACCCTTCTACGATCCCTCTGGTCAGGCGGCCTCTCCGCTGTCATCCAGGCTACCTAGCCTCCCAAAACTATAACCATGCTGCTATCCCCATCTCCTAAGGGTGACCGCAGCGTCTTCTTTCCCTCTCAGGTGTGGTCCCCCCGGGACCTAGCCCTGGCCCACCTCCAGGCCAGTTGGGACCCCAGGCCCCCGGCTCCTGGGCATCCCTCGTGGTGGGCCCCGGGCCTTTTGGCTCCCTTAGCCCTGGCCCTAGCATAGGCCAGTCGAGGGTACTCACTGGCTCGGGCTGATCTCTAGCCCCTCACTCTCTCTCACACTGGGTCCACCCTCTGGGCCCTCCAAGCAAACCTATGGGGTTACCCACCTGGTGGTGGGGGCAAAGGGGTTATGGCGCCCCGACTCACCTTTCACCAGGGTGGTAACTGGCCTGGCATTTCCTGGGGGCTCCCGCACCACTGAGAGCCCCACCAGGCCACCCACTCCCGGCAGGGTGCAGTTTCAGGTCATCACCCCTACAGCTCCCCCTTAACACCGGGTGATCTTCTCAGCAGCCTTCCGGCCAGGCGATGATGCTGCCTGGCCTCCTGCAGCCAAACTGCCTGTGTTTATATAGGCAGCCCTGCTCTCAAAATGGCTGCCCTCTTCAGGCACCTGGAGGCTGCCCACCCCAGGGCCTTAAGGGGTTAGGCAACCCCAGTGCTCTGCCAATACCTTCACCAGAGGCCGGCGTGCTCAGTGCCCCGCCGCGATCTCCACCGGCGGCAGGCAGGCTCAGTGCCCTGCTGCGCTCCTCACCAGAGGCAGCGGGCTCAACCCTGCCGCACTCTCCACCACCCTCCACCAGCGGCAGGCGGCTCAGCACCCTGCCGCGCTCTCCACAAGTGGCGGGCACTCTCAATGCCCGGCCACACATCTTACCTCCTTAGGGAGTAGCAGGCACGTAGTGCCCAGCCACACCGCCCCTTCTCAGGGCTCTCATCTCCTCACCGCCCTGCTCTCTCGGGCGCACTCCTCACCGCCCTACTCTCTCAGGGCACTCCTGACTGCCTCGCTCTCTCAGGCGCTCACATCTCCGCTCCGCTCTCTCGGCCTCTCTCCAGCGCAGCCCCTCACGGGCACCTCTCTCCCCAGCGCAGCCCCCCACGGGCGACTCTCCCCACAGCGCAGCTCCTCACAGGCGACACTCCCCACAGCGCAGCCCCTCACGGGCACCTCTCCCCACAGCGCAGCCCCTCACGGGCGCCTCTCTCCCCAGCGCAGCCCCTCACAGGCGACACTCCCCACAGCGCAGCCCCTCACGGGCACCTCTCCCCACAGCGCAGCCCCTCACGGGCACCTCTCTCCCCAGCGCAGCCCCTCACGGGCGACTCTCCCCACAGCGCAGCCCCTCACGGGCGCCTCTCTCCCCAGCGCAGCCCCTCACGGGTGACTCTCCCCACAGCGCAGCTCCTCACAGGCGACTCTCCCCACAGCGCAGCCCCTCACGGGCACCTCTCCCCACAGCGCAGCCCCTCACGGGCGACTCTCCCCACAGCGCAGCCCCTCACGGGCGCCTCTCTCCCCAGCGCAGCCCCTCACGGGTGACTCTCC
>JAGPOW010002118.1:8874200-8942959 GCA_030014935.1 Caiman crocodilus | reverse complement strand
CCTCTCTCTCCCCGGCGCAGCCCCTCACGGGCGCCTCTCTCTCCCCGGCGCAGCCCCTCACGGGCGCCTCTCTCTCCCCGGCGCAGCCCCTCACGGGCACCTCTCTCTCCCCAGCGCAGCCCCTCACGGGCGCCTCTCCCCACAGCGCAGCCCCACACGGGCACCTCTCTCCACAGCGCAGCCCCTCACGGGCGCCTCTCTCTCCCTAGCGCAGCCCCTCACAGGCACCTCTCTCCCCAACACAGCCCCTCATGGGCCTCCTCACAATATTGCCCTGCTGCCCCTCGTGGGCCACAGACCAACGTTGCCCCTTGCGGGCCTCAGCAAATGGCAGGCACAGGCAGTGCCCCGCCACACGCCTTCCCCCTCAGAACGTGGGGCGTCTCCTCATCGCCCCCTCTCTGGTGCTCACAAGTGGCGCGCACCCCCAGCATCGCACCACACACCTTCCCCCCCTCAGAAAGTGGGGCCTCCTCGCTGCCCCATGGCAGGCAGGCTCAACGCCCCGCCGCGCTCTTGCTCCTCACCAGCGGCAGACAGGCTCAACGCCCCGCCGCGCTCTCCCCTGCGGCAGGCAGCTCGGCGCCCCGCCGCAGTCTTCACCAGCGGCCAGCATGCTCGGTGCCCCGCCGCGCTCTCCCCCGCGGCAGGCAGCTCGGCGCAATCTTCACCAGCGGCCAGCGCGCTCGGGGCTCCGCCACACGCTCCACCAGCGGCAGGCGGCTCAGCGCTCTGCCACGCTCTCCACAAGTGGCAGGCGCTCTCAATGCCCGGCCACACAGTGAAAATGGGATGTGACAAAGGGAAGGAAAAAAAGGGTGTGTCAAAAACCTGTCACCAAATCCACAACCAGGCGATTACCTCAATTTTTGGATCTTCTCCATTTCTTCTCTACTGAGATTAGTTAGTTCTTCCATTCTCCGTGAGGTTTCTGCATCAAGCCAAGCTAACCTTCAAAAATGAAATACAAGAGATGTGTGAAAAAGAAAGAAAAACGTGCATTTGTGGGAACGATAAAATAAAACATAAAGAACTCCAAAAAGGCTGAACGTGGTTTGTTATGAAAAGTCAAATATAATATTAAGTCCCTGGCCTGAATCATAATAAGCCAGGAAAGCTTATTATGATTCCACTGAACATTCCTTGTTCAGTGTCTCACAATGTCCTAACGTGGCGCTTGTTTCAGAGACAGAATTGTCTAGTTGACGCCTGATGGAGCTAAAATCAGGAAAGCTGGAGTCTATGCTCAAAATGACAATGCCAGTGTATGACCTTTGGTACTGCTTTGGCAGCCTGCAAAGGGAGGATAATATTTACCTAACTCTGCGACTCAATCAACTCACGTTTGCAAAACAATGAGTTCTTGAGACAAAATCTAAGTGACAGGCATATCGACAAATCGAGCGGTTTAAACATCTAAGAGCACTAGTTGCCAATAGCAATGTGAGGCAGATAGAAATTAAGGCACATGAAGACGATCTAATAAGGAAGTCTAGGAACACCAAGGTACCACAAACGTAGTGAGATCCCAGTAACTTCAGTGAGCTGGGCACACAGCTAGGATGACAAAAGATAGATCAGTCAGGTCTCTCGGTAAGCCGTTCCTTTTGCGTACGCCTTGAGGGGATATCGAGGGCATGACGGAGGGTAACACTGAACAGACCTGAAAGCTCTTAATGTGACTTAGCAGCAATGGGAAAATACACCCTTGACACAAAAGATCTGGGCACCGAGGAATTCTAGAGATGCCACAATGAGGGAGGAGGAGAAGCTGTGCTTTCCCGTGCATAATGCTGGATCTTCTTTCATCCACACACACTCTGTATTTTCCTACAACACTCTTTGGATAATTATTACAGCAAATATTGTGCCTAAGATTCTGTCCTGGCAGAGACAGTAGCTATGTATGGGAAGAACAGATTAGAAATTTTGACTTTTAGATCGCATGTTCAAAAGGGATGAGTGATTTCAGCTGCCTCAACTTTCAGATGGCCAACGAGAGACAAAATAAAGACATCCATCATCAGAGAAGAGCCAGATCTTTTTAAGATGTTACAAGTCAAGCACACAAAATCAATCATATTTGAAAACCTGGGCCTGAATTTCCACATTCATGTCCTGGAGATTACTTTACCATTGTTGCATGTTAAGGAAAAACCCTGCTGCTTTTAATTCTTTCTGCCTTTATTTATGGCAGAACCCTCAGAGAAACCCATCCCCTAGCCAACAATTCAGAACAGCATCAAGCAGGAATTATCGTGCCTCCAATGATATTTGACAGCTTCCTAACAGCTGCCTGAATATTCTGGCCTCATTAGCTTCAGCAAAATTAAACAGATGCACACATTCATTTGAAGATCTGCATATTAATAGATGTCATTTGTTACCAGGCAGGCTAAGCCCTGTCTGGGTTTATAAAAAAGAACTTGGTTTGTAATGTAAAGGTAATTCTGTTGCACAACAGAAACAATAAGCATCTTCTTTGGAGGAAGAATTTGGGTGGGTATTGTATAAACATCACTAGACGGTGGAATTCAATATAAAAATATAAAGGGAGAAAAAAAAGGAGTCTGTTATAAACGGTGCTCTGCCTAGATTTGTTCAATACGATTTGACTTATGTTTTCCTTGTCTGCCACCAAACCTCCCCTGGCTTATAGGAATGATTTCTGATGCTTTTGGTGGTTTGGCGAGTTTTCTGGCTCTACTCGCACGCCTGTTGCTCAGTGCTATTCACAGAAGCAGTCCTGGGAAATGGACTGTTACTAGAGGGTCTGCATAGAAATGACCAGGTTCTCTCCAGTCACTGGAAGAAAAGGAGAAGAAAACAAAGTGTCTCCTCACAACCAGAAAAGGCTCCAAAAAGAGTGTATAAGTCCTCCGTCATGAAAGAAACAAACCGTAAGCCTAGTTTTACTCCTTCATGGGGTAGAAAATAAAAGACAGAAGAGAAGCTCCCCCCAGTCACTCACAAGGAGTTACCTCCATGGTTCCACGTAAATGGAAGGAGACTATATGGCTATGCAACCATGGGTTACTCCAGTGCTTCTCAAAAACTTTTTAGACTCAAGGAACCCCTCTGAAAATGCCAGCTCTTTGTTTTCACTCATTTTTGGACCCAAGAGAAATCACACAGCAATTCATCTGTTGCAAAGAATTCAGAAAGACCATAACAGGTCAGAACATTTTGGACACTATGAATTCCTATTTCAAATCTCTGGGTTCACCCCATGAATCATGTCTGCACACCTATGAGTGTGGCACCCCGCAGCATTCCTAAAAGGATCTCCAGGCACCCCAGGGTGTCACAATACCCTGGCGGAAAATCAGTGATTTAGTCCTTTGCACAGACGTAGTTTTGATTTGGCTTTTGCTTGGCTAAGGAGCAGTGATCAGCTACCCTCAAAATGTGATTAATTCCATAAAATGAAGAGACAATTTAAGTTTTAAAAGATATTTAAAAAAAACCCATAAATTGTGTTTGTAGACCAAAAATGCAAACCAACCTGAGGGCTTCTTTTTCTATGGCGCCCAGCTCTCCGTCTTCTGATTTCTCCTTTTGCAAAGCTGTTTGGTCTTTGCCAAGACCTTTGGGACTAACATGTGTGGGTCCCCTGCGAGCACTGCAAACAGGGGAAAACAGCATTACTATTATCCACCTTTGTATCTTAAAAGTTTTCTATTCGGAACAGACCAGCTGATTATGCTAAATCAAGATTCAATTAGGCCCCAGTCCTGCAAAACTTCCAGACATATCTAACTTTACTCACTTAAGTAAACCCACTGGCATAAAGGAATCTAGATGCATGCTGAAAATTAAGCATGTGTGAAAATGTTTGCAAAATTACGACTAACTGCAAAATGGAGACTTAACAGGATCTCTTCTTCTCCAGAATGTCTTCCCATGTGATCCTGCAGTGGGGCTACAGGAAGGTACAGAACCTCCATCCAAGTTTTGCTTATTGAAAGACCTGAGCCCTAGCTATTTTACTGAGTCCCAGCTTATTTACCAGTAATCTTGCTACTAAATTCTTTTTAGAGGGAGAAGGGAAAGAACAAATGAAAATAAAGGATCAGAGTCATACTGCAAACATACTTGCTCTGACATACCAGAATCTACTTTTGAAAAGTTGGTCTCCACTATAGTTTCTTACTAAATACTCAATTAAGTATTGAATAATTTAACTTGTATCCAAAAAAAAAAACTTAAGACAACTGATTTTAAAAGAAACACATAACTTTAGTGTTAGCAGACATTCTTTTCCTGTGTCGAATTAATTATTCAAGCATTTATCCCAACAATTATTACAGATTAATAATAGGCAACATGTATGCTTCAAATATAAATCTGTCTATGAACATACCGTTTAAGGGAAGCTGGTGGGGAGGTGGGGTTTGGAGGCACCCAGGGTATTCTGTTCTCCTTAACAAGTCTCTTGCTCTCTTTTAGCCTGGACGCTAACGTTGTTTCTTGAAATCGGGCATGTTTTGCTTGAGGTGGCACAGGTCGCGATTTCTGAGTCTTCTGGGCTCCCTTTAAGGTACATGTTAGCATTAAAAAATATTCATTGTTAGACTTCAAGGAAAATAAATGTTTTGTACTCTGAACTGGAATTTCTGTCTTGGTGTCAGGTCATGGGAGACTTCAACACTTGGCTTTATGAACCTGACTCGAAAGGGAGTAGAACTGTGCCCTCATAATGTGTGGGCCCAAGCCTGCACCCATTTATTTTGCAACTGGTTCCATTGTTTTCCGTGTCAGAATTCACAGGAATAAGGAATTCTTAGATGAGGAAAGTTTGTTGAATTGGACCTTACATAACATTTTAGAGAATAAAGTGTGTGTGTGCATGTGCACGTGCGTGCGTGCACATACACACACTGGTATTCAGTTCACAAAATTCCCTTCAGAACAGTCATGCAAATGGAAGATTATAAAGGTTTATATTTACAACGTGGGAGACTAGAGTGCTCCACAGTGAGTAATTTCAAAGTCATTTTTCACTCACAGATAGGAACTCTTCTGACGTGTGAGTGAAAAACATGGAGTGAGGCACTACATTATGGATTATTAAAATGTTTAACCTACCTTCTGCAATCCCCACATACACATTTGTTATTCTCCTAATATACAATAATACACCAACACTGCTTTATTTTTCAGGTTTAAAGATGAGAATAGGAGACAGAAAATCCATGCACAAACAAATATCTATTTTCAGTGTCTGACCATTTAAAAGGTGGAAACATCAGTATCAGAGACAACGTAGGGAATGACATTTGCTTGTACCACGGAAGCCCTCTGCTGGCTGAAAACAACCTTTGCCACAACTTCAAGGCTCTCTATCAAGAAGTTGCATATTAAGTATAAATTAGTAAAAGAAAATTTCAGCTTCAAGTCCAGGCTGAAAAACAACTGAACTAATTTCAAATGGAATTCAAAATGCATACTTTTCTTCCCACTAATTAGTCTGCAAAAGCACTGTGTATTATTGTTAGCTACAGACCATGTTTCTGAATGGTGGTCATGTTACTTTTCTGGTGACGCCCTTTATCAAATGATGGCAATACCACCAAATCAACCAAGTGGAAATGGAGCAGGCTTCCTCGTTCTCCCAGCATCCCCTGCACTCTAAACAATCAGGCAGGACTCCCCTCCCCCCCACAACCATGAAGTCTTGAGTAAAAACTGCACAGAAAAACTAGCTAGAGATTTAAGACAGCAGGAGGCTATACACAACTCCTTCTCCTATGCTGTTCTTTTTGCCATATTCCTCCTCCTCCTTCTCCTCTAAATGCTCCTTCTCCCTTCACTTCTTTTTCTATTTAGGAATTTGCTAAGTAGCTTTTGCCTAACCTAACAAGAAGTTTGGAAAAACAAATACATTCTTTGTCATCACATTTTCACTCTGCTTTGTGCAATCCTCCTTCCCTATGTTCTGTCTATGTGTCTGACTTGACCATTTAGATAATAAGATCTTCAGGGTCAGAACCAGGGGCCCACTCTGTGCAATGCCTACCAAAATAGAGCCGCATTTTTTATCTGGCCACAGGCAGCATTGGCACTTGAACTAAGAGTGCCCACTTATGCTTAGAGAAGTAAGGAGATAAATCTTTCAGGGTTTGGAACATATGCAGAGAACACAATTTGATTCAACAGCCACTGTAATCTATTAAAAGCTTTCCCCAATTTCAGTGGCCGTTAGCTCAAGCTCTTACAAGTCTCATCCTGCAGGACGCCGAGTGCTTTTGACTCCCACCTAAATGAACAGAAGATTTCCACTGGTGAAACTAACAGCCACATCACAAGTATACTACTCCTAAAAACTGTGTCTATTAAAAAAATGCATTAACTGGAAGAAAAATAACACTTCTGCCTGAAAATGTTTTACTGTTTACCATTACAAAAACTGCCTAGTACTGTTAGAAATGAAAGCAGTTAGATAAATACAAAACTATCTATTTTTCTCCAAACATTTATTTAGGGCGTTTGATACTAATTGATACATGTGGGGGTCAGGAGCTGTAAACTACTCGTAATTCAGCGTTTCAGGTTAGTAGGTTTCATGCTGGGATCCCTTCAACTTTACCTTACATTAAGCTACAACTCCCTGAGCAAAAGGAGATGGAACCAGTTATCTGAAATGTCCTACCTGTGGTTTAGCAGGTAGCAATACTCCTTTCTTCTTCAAAGGTCCACTTTCCAGTACAGATCCTTTTTTCATTGCTCCAGCTCTAACTAATGCGTCCAGACTTGCTTTTAAAACCGCATTCCTCTCTGGTGTAGGTGGGTCCTGATCTTGCTGTGATTTTTGATGCGACACCTCAACCTCGCTGCTTAATTTCTGTGCCACTGAAATATCTGCCACATGATCATCTATACAAATAATCAAAAATAAACCTGAAATGGTAAGCTCCTTAAGCAGAAAGCACCTTCACTGTGTATTTATAAAGTACACAGCCCAGTGAAGTCCTTATTCATCATACAAATAAGCCACAATCCAAGCAGACTTCCTACCAAATATTATACAACTCTGTCTCTATTCTGTTTCAATAAACAGGCTCTATGTTTCAAGGGCCCATAGCAAGAAACTGTCATCTGAGGATTAGACGATGATGATAAAACATGTTTCTAGGCAGTATGAGACAAAATTCATCAAATACTTGGGGACCTACTCCGTGTTTGGGTTTATGCACAAATAATTCTCCCAATATGGAAAGAAAGGGAATACATTACTTTAGCAGACAATGGTATAAGGAAAAC
The DNA here is from genome assembly GCA_030014935.1 of Caiman crocodilus. Classification (NCBI taxonomy): domain Eukaryota; kingdom Metazoa; phylum Chordata; order Crocodylia; family Alligatoridae; genus Caiman; species Caiman crocodilus. The sequence goes on along the minus strand of JAGPOW010002118.1, from coordinate 8,935,696 downwards.
TCCCCATCTAAGAGCAACATTAGCATTCATGTAATAAATCAGACTTCTATAATAGCTTCCATGGGTGTATCAAAATGCTCCGTTAACTAAACCTTGCAACACAGCACAGCCAGGCACAGAAGCCAAAACTAAAGACTCCCAATCCAATGCTCCCTCTCCATGCATTGAAACGGGGAGGGGACGGGGGGTGTTAAAAAGCTACAGTGCAAGGGGAAAATGGCCTAAAAGTAAAAGGCACACAAAGAAAGCTTGGAACTTCTTCCTCAAAAATTTAGAAACCTACACAAGGATAAGGAAATTCTGGGTTAAGGATTCATTACTACTTATTCTTCAATCCATGCTCGGGGAAGGGGGGGTGAGCGTGCGTGTGTGTGTGATATCTATACACACACACCAGGTACGTGCGAAGCAGCTAGTATTCACTTTGGATTCAGTTTGGCCGATTCAGGGGACAGTGATTTGATTCGGTGATTCAAATCACTGTCCCAAACTGATTCAGCTGAATTTGATTCGGAGATTTGGCCACCGCCCCATCCCCTGCCCATTCTTCCAGTCCCATCAATGGCTGCCCCACGTGGCCCCAGCCTCCTGGCCCTTTAAAAAAAGAGCCTGGCGCACACCAGCTGCTGCCAGGCAGGGGGAGCGATCCCCACTCTGTCATGAGCCCCCATCCCCCACTTGCTCTCCCTGCCCCAGCATCCCAGCTCTTTAAAAAAAAAATAAAAGCCCCACATTCAGCAGCTGCTGCCAGATGGGGGGGATGATCTCTGCTGCCCCCCACTGCCCTGTGCTGTGTGGGGGGCTCTGCCATGACCTCCATAAGCCCTGACAGCTGCTGCAACAGCTGGTGAGTATGGGACCTTTTTTTTTTTTTTTTTTTTTTTTTAAAAGAACTGGGAGCTGGGGCTGGGCGAGAGAGCAGGGGATGGGGTCTGGCAGGGGTCCCCCCATGGTCCCCTCCCCCACCCTTCCCCAGCTCCCTCACCCCCTACTTACCAGCACGAAGTCCAGGTCCAGCTCTCTGCAACAGTAAGGGGAGATTGCCCAAATCTCCGAAGCTCTCTGAATCGATTCAGAGAGCTCTGAATCGATTCGGACCTTTTTATTGGTCTCCAAATTCAATTCGGATTCAGAGATTCAACCGCCGAATTGGGCCAAATCTCCTCCAAATCGAATTAGCATCCAAAGCTTCACACAGCCCTAACCTATATACATATTTGCAACATATATGGTATCAATTTCACATGTTGGTAATTTTATAGCCCCCTGAGCTAGATATATAAAACCCATGTAAGACAGGTAGATAGATATAGGTATACTGCATACACTAGTTGATGACAATAGTAAAGAATCACCCTAACATTATATTTTTTATATATACAATATACACCTGTGCAGGGCCTTAAAAAAATCAAGTCAAGTGTACTCCGAACAAAAAAACTGAGTTACGAACACTAAGACAAAGGTTTTAAAAAGGAAGATAAGTAAGTGGTTATCCTTTGTTGGTAGAATGCTGTCTCCTCATCTGAAGCTTTGAAAGGACTATAGAGGACTGACAACCAAAGGATGGGTTAGAAGACACTTTTAAATCATGAATGGGCCGTTCCGATCCTCAGACTTCAACAATTACAGTTTCGCTGCAAATCACTATTGTCTTCGTACACTAACCAAGAAAATCCCTTTAATCAAACATTTAGAACACAAACCAGTCAAAAGTTTCCTGGCTACTGGAAGTTTTCTCTGTTCTTGTCCAAGTCGTTCCTTTGAGACAGCTGGTTTTTTCTCTTTCCTTGGAGATGGGATCTGGTTTTTAGCTGGAAATATTTCATTGTTCATTGGAGATTTGCCCTGAGATGCTGAGAGGCATTTCTTTACTTTCTTGGGCGACTGCTTTTTTTCCAGCACAGAATCCAAATCCTGAAACAATTTTTTTGTCCATTGATTATTTCCTAATCACACTTAATTAATTTTAGCAGAGTGAGGAGATGCAAAGCTAAGGAGTTTCTATGCAATTCATTTTTTACCATTCATGATGGCTTGCCCATCCAAAAGCTTTTTATATAATAAACATTGGCACCCTTACACAAAAAGCCTATACTGTCTTGTTTGCATAGTTCCTTTTTTTCAAGAATGTCTCTCAAGCCTCTTATGGTAGTACTTTCACACCTAAAATACTCAAAAAAAGATGCAATCTTATGTAGCCAATGGATTCTTAATCCATTTCAGAAAATCAACTAGAATTAGTGACCACAGCAGAAAGTCTTATTCTGACACCACCTGTATTATATAGCAATAAATATATTTTAAATTAAAAGCGATCTTTTCGTCCCCAATAAGCTTTATGTAACCATTATACTTGTGGTAGAAAAATCACAAACATGAAAGGCGTGAGAACACACTGATGAAGTACATTTTGTTACTTTATCTTTATATAGGTCCTTATTCCACACCTATCACAGACATATTATCTGAATGCTTCCCTTAGCCATAAACGCTGATGACTGCAAGATGTAGAGAAGTCATACTTTTTTAATAAAAGCTATCATCTCTGGTATGGTTTGTACCTAAAATTGAAATGTTTCATCCAGCCTTTTCATCATCAGATCTGTGAAGATAAAAGGAAACATTTTCCATACCTGGATTTGTAGTAGGATGTCGATGAGAGTGTCAGGAACAGAAGAATCCATGTCTAATTTGGCAGAGCAGAGAGACAACTGTCGAATGAGATTGCCTAATTCCTTGTAGTGGGCAGGGACCTGTTGCTCCGATTGATCGGTAAACTGCATGGCAAACATCTGTAAGGCACGGATAGCTCCTCTGTGGGCAGCTGCTAGCCTGGACATTGCTCGAGACTGAATAACAAAAGGAAAGACATGGATGGTTAAACATGCAATTCAGAGCTTTTCAAAAGCTGGTGTTGTTCAAAGAAATATTAGAAAAACTACCGTGATTAATGCTTCAGTAAGACTATTTTACTTTTGGTCAATTCTGATGATACCCAACTTTTTTCCAGGAACTTTTCATTTAACTCTAATAAATCTTACCTTCTTAGTGTGTTTGATTTTATGGGGACTCAACTTCTCTAAATCTTCCTGAATTTCTTTTACCTGTTTATTGAGAGGGGAAAAGATATTAGTCAGAACTAGCAGCATATTAGTAAATTAAAGACAGACTTGCACTGTGAAGTTTGAATCAGGATCTCCATTTCTCAATTAAGAGAGAGGTTAGAACGAACTCTATAGCCAGATATAATGGTAGCGATCGGGCATGGAATTCAGAGGTGTTTTGATTCATCTTCTTTTTCTTTCACTCCAGACATACCCCATAAAGAACAACTGAAGTCTCTACACAAACCCATTTTTTAATTATTTGTTATTACCTGTTGCTGGAGCACATACAGCATCCGAGTAGACCGAGCAGCTTGCTCCTGCCTCCTAATGCGAACTCGCTGCTCTTCCTCAGGATCCAGAATTTCTTCACATCTCTCTGAAAAAGTGTTGGTTTTGCAAAACACAGTTACGAGTCTTGACAACGAACACACTTGTGAAAATCTCGACTGAGCCAAGAAAACAAATATGACCTGGCAAGGAAGTTTCCTTAATGCCAAACCAATGCATAGCACACAGTTAATCCTACAAGCTGTTGTCCTGTATTAATCTGGATAAACCATTTTAACAGTGCTCCCTCTACCTGCTTGGATACTCTCATCTAATGCTGTTCAGAGACATCTTCCTGACAACCATGAAGGTATCCCCAAACTGAGTCATAAAATTGTGGATGAAATATTGAGTTTTAAGAATTTAAATTTCTTGCTGAAGATTATAAAAGGGCCAACATAGCATCAAATATTGAGATGCCACCTTCCAACTCAGCCCTAATGTACGCTGGCCACTTTGAACAAACAGAATTCTGGCAGCTGCTGGCCTCTTTCCTACAACTACTAACAATAGTCTTAATTATGATGTTTCTTGTGTAATTTCAACATCTAGCCAATAAAAACAGGACGAAGAGCCCCAAAAGCCTTTCATACAAACATTGCCATACAAGCTAGCAATGTTTTTGTTTGCTGTCAGTACCACATATCAATTTCCACTTGGTCTTTTTGGAAAAATAAATGTGTTTTAAAAAAAAATTAAAAACATTCCACCGATTCAAATCCCAGCCCAAAGACAGAGGAAAAGCAAAACAAGAAGCTATTGCAATTCTACTCCAAATAATAAATCTTTCACCTTTTTTAGCCAGTTCTTCAATTTTCTGGATGCAACTTTTCAGTTCTCTTTGCAGCCTTCTGACTTCCTGTGTACTCTTATCTTCATTATTTTTGTGGTTTGACTTTGGCCCTGGTCCTGGATCATGGGTGGGCGGAGAATCTGGAACAGCCGGCATTAACTTGTTCCAATTTGGTGCGTAGACGTACACTTTTGCCCCAGAATTTGTGATCTCCATTTTGGACGGCTGACCAAGTTGCTGCTGCTGTCTTAAGTGTGTCCACGGCTTCAGAGCATTCCTCCCCTTGACCCTTTCAGATATGCCAAACGGACGCTGTTCAGGCTTCTGGGGCAGCACTGATTTCCCCTCACCATCTCTGAGCACATGCTGTTTCACTTGTTCTTCTAGGTGCCTTCGTTTTACATCCCTTTTGGCTAGCTGGATGGCCAATTTGAGTTTCTCTTCTGATACAACCGAAAATATGCTAGAGCTTGTAAGGCTGGGGCCATCACCATCACCTAGATCTCTCCGATTATCAGGCTCCTTCAGCTTTTCTATTATAATTGGACGAGGACTAGAGAATCTGACAGCCAAGTTCTCTGGAACTGCAGGAACATTCCTGTTGAACTGGAGCTGTTCCGAAGAAGAAACAAAAACAGGAGGCAACGTGATGCAGTTTATTGCACACATGATGTATATCCAATACGAAGTCACAAGGGCAAGTACAACTCCTTTCATGTTAGAATTCAAGGTACTTTTCCCGTGTCACTTTTATTCAAAAGCATTCCCCCCACTCAGAACAGCAGCAAGATTTAAAATTTGTTTGAAATCAAATGCATGTTTTAGCACCTAGATACTTTCAAAAAAATCTCAGGGAGCAACCTGCACCTTTCGGCATGTAAATGTTTTTAAAAAACTGGCGCAAAGAGGCTGGGAAGTGGATAATGACTCTACTTAGAGTCATTATTAAAACAAAATAATAATGATTTATTAAACTACAGTGATGAGGGGAAGGCTGCATGAAAATAAGCAGAAATGGAGGATTCAGAAGTGGGGCCAGGACCAAGCATTTAGGTGGCGCGTCAAAACGGGAAGGACTAGCATTATTGGGCATTTACACACGTGACATTCATCCCACAACACACTGGAGATCCGGCAGGTCGGAGCACGCTCGATGAATCGAGGCTGCTCCGCACGTGACCTGATGCACGCTGGGCTGATTTGCTCACCGTCGTACATGTGGCGAAACACACATCGCCAGGCACAAAACGGCGGCGGTGGCGGCACGCCACTGAACTCAAACACCTCCACCGTGTTTTCATTCAAAAGCACGCCGCCTTTTGCTCACGTTGCCACTTATACAACCGTTTGCGCCGCGGTGCCGGGCTCTTTTAAGAAGTGCCCAGAGCTGCGGCACAAACGTGCGTACGCACGCCCTTTTGATCTGAAGATCGGGGCCCGTACGGAAGGAGCGAATATGACATCATTAGGCGATATGACGTCATTAGACGATACGACATCGTTAGCCGCTGCCGCCGGGCCCCTCAGGACCAGGGTGACGATGGCCGCGTCCTGCCAGCCTCAGGAATACCTGCGCCTTTGCTCTGTCCTTGTCAGGTCGCGCGCAGGACGCGGCCGGATGGCTTGGTCCCATCAGACGCTCGGGTCCCGGACGTCCGCGGTCATTTGCCCGAGCAAATCTCGTCTTTAAACACGCGTCATCTCTGTAATGGACAGGAAAGGAAGCGGCTTTGAGAAGGGGCCCTTTCACCTGCCTGGCGGGGACTCCCCCTTTGGCTGAGACACCGAAAAGGATCCCGCTTCTCACTGAGAAGAGACTCAGCCCTTTCCCTACCAGCTGTAAACGTGGGCCTCGCGCTGACCCCTGCCCTCACCCCCACGGGCGTGCGGGGCCAGCAGGCCTTCGGACAGGAAGTGAGATTGCCATGGAAACACCCCGGGTTCCACTCACCCCCGAGGAGCAGGGAGCGGGGGGAGGGGAGTCGCGGGCTTCTGACCCCTCCGCGCTCCCGTAGGTGCCGCAGCGCGCCGGAACGCGACGCGTAGGCAGGGCAACCGCCGCCGCAAGGGCTGTCGGGAGCAGCAGCTACGGGTGCCGCGGGCGGCCAAATCCGACGCCATGGGCTGGGAGGAGAAGCCGGTGCGCGGCTACGCGGAGTTCGCGCGGACGGCGCAGCAGCACCACGGCCGGCCCATCTTCGTGCTCTTTAGCGGCGACAAGGACGCCGCGGGCCACAGTTGGTGCCCGGACTGCGTCAGGGGTGAGGCCCGCCCGGCTCTCGCCCCCTGCGCCAGCAATAAGGCGGGAGAGGGGTGGGGGGTTGCCGGGTCCCTGCACACGCAGCGTGGACGGATGACGTGCACCGGAGGGGCTAGAGGGGCCTTGCGTGACATGGTCGTCTTCCGGGGGACCGGGGTGGCTGGGGGGGAGGCGGACAGACGGGCTCGCTGGCCATAGGAGCGGTTTTATCTCAGAGGTAGGGCATTAACGCTCTCAATAATACCGTTTAGCTGAACCGGTGATACGGGGCGAACTGCACAACATGCCGGAAGGATCCATATTCATCTACTGTCAAGTGGGAGACAGAGCCTAGTAAGTACCGGTGCTTCCCGCTGACTGCCCCTGCTGCTTTGTGCCCGGATAACCAGGGCGTTAGGCCGGCGGTGCCGCGAAACAAACCCCGATCTGAGAGGTGTCTCTTCTCTCAAGCCCTGGGCTGTTGTAGGCCTCGAGTTAATGATCTGTATCTTCGTCACGGCAAACTGCCAAAAATCAGTTCCTTTCATAACGTAGGATCGTACCTCCAAAGTAATGCAACACGATGAAACTTGAAAGGTTACGCCTTCTTGGCTTTTTATCCTCTTAATAGAAGCACAGGCAGTCCTCGGACTTACGACACAATCGGTTCCTGAAAACCGCGTCTTAAGTCAAAAGGTAACTCGGAACCGATTTTCTCATAAGAAACAATGTTATAAATGGGGGATTGGTTCCTGAACCAAGGCCCAGTAGCCTATTGTCACCAAAAATACCCCAGAATTTTGCGCTCGATAAATTATTGATGAGTAATATAGCTACGCTAATGCATTTGTACTGTAAATAGCAGTCATTTTGATTTGGAAGAACTTCTTTGAAGTGACTTTGCTGGACGTTTTGAAGGGCTCTTGGCTGGAGTCTTCTCAGGAGTCTTGGCTGCAGGTTTTCCTGGAGTCTCATCTGTTTTCGTAAAGAAAGCATCCAAGGAAGCTTGTTCAGGTGGTCTCGAGGGAGATGAGCAATGCAGCGAACTCGTTCACTGGTGTGGCGCCACATCGGATCAAGTGTTGTAAAGTCAAAATGTCATAAAGTTGAAACAGGGTGTTAGTTTATAAATGTATAAGTCGAGGACTGCCTGTATGAGCTTTGCACTTTATGATGGCGTAAACCTGCAGAGGGTGCTCCACTGCAGTCTTTTGGGCTAGTTCTGTATACTAGCAATATGCAAACCAGACCGCGTGCCAAGAAAACAGGAACTCCTTTTGTTTAAGTGGCAGGTGGAATGTTAGAAAACTTTAGCTAATCAGTCTTTTTCTAAACAGCTGGAAAGATCCTAACAACGAGTTCAGAAAGAATCTGAAATTAACTGGAGTGCCTACACTACTTAAATATGGGACTGTAAGTACTTTCTCTTACATGGTTGAATTTATGCCACATTTAAGTGAGAAACCTGTTGGATCTTGTCTGTTTGAAATACTTGTTCTGCACACAACACTTCGGGTGTTCTGTGGAGCTGTCTAGAGCAGAGCAAACAGTTAAGAACACTTTAATCTCCTCCCCTGCAGCTAATTCACTGTTTCAATATCTGTCAGTACAGACTGTTCCTCTTTCTGCAGTTCTGCTTGTACTAGTGATCATAGAGAAACTACTAAAGCTCATTCATACTCAGTGTAGTGAAGCATCCACAATTTTGGCCAGATTTTCAGAAGGGTTTTGAACGCAGGTGAAGAATTAAGGTAGCTTTCCAATATATAATATGCAGTTCAGCTCCTCCTCTTTAGACAAGATAAACCACTAGATGGTCTTGAAGTAGAACAAGTGGTAACAAAATTACTGTTTCTGACCGAAGCTGATTAAAAGCGATCTCCAGAGCTAAAATGCTGGCACAGTAAACCAACAAACAAGATCATTCTCTGGCATGTTAAGGTTTAACTCCAAATTGTGCAAATCTGAAGGAATGGCATCTTGAACATTTGTACTTTGTAAACCAGCATATCTAAAAACAGACTAGCAGGGAAGCTGGTGAATAGCAAACCTGAAGGTATTTTAACTTTGTAAGGAAAGGATCTCTGCATGCCTTATATCGTTTAGACAAAGTGAAAGGAAACCCAGCTTATGGAACACTACAGTAGTCTTCATGTGTAGCTAGTAAATACCTCTGTTGTGCAAGGAACTTGTTCAAAATGTCTTTAATCTCCCTTTTCTGGAAAGATAAATTTGAATTCTCTTTTGCAGCCTCAGAAGCTGGTAGAAGAGGAATGTTTTAAGGCAGACCTTGTTCGCATGTTGTTTACTGAAGATTAAGTCTGGACTCTTCAGTAGTCAATCATTTATCTAAAAACTGGATGTTTGTATCTTCTGACTGTAGTTAGATTTTACAGAGTCAATTTCATCTGCTGGCCAAAACACATATCATGAAAATCTGGGTGCAGATCATGTGAGGGGAATGTGGAACACTAAGGAACTGTAATCTGTGCTTTTGCTGAATTAAATTCATTTGCAACAGCCTGTTTATGAGTCTCTTTGGAAAAAGTAATGTTAATTATATGGCTTGCTATATATAAAAGATGTCTGGGAAATTGGTAGAAAACACTTAACCCTAGATGGTTTCACTTCCCAAATGGTGAATATACAAAATTAACTATTTTTCCCCTGTTCAGCGTAATGACATGCAAATAGCTTTTAACCAAGGAGTTAATAAGACTCGTGACCATAGTCAGATACTAGCTGTTCTGGAGTAAAAGTCAAACTGTAGCTCATTCTTTTACAAGAACAGTTACATTAAGCAGTAATATACACAAATACAATAACTTTACCAACTTTATAGGTTCATAGAAGTAGGGTCAGAAGGGACCTTGTAGATCATCCAGTCTGACCGGACAGGAGAGAAAACCAGGCTCAAATGACCTCAGCCAGGTAGACATCAAGCCTCCTCTTAAAGACCCCCAGGGCAGGAGCCAGTACCACTTCCCTTGGAAGTTGGTTCCAGATCCTAGCCGCCCTAACTGTGAAGTAGTGCCTTCGGATGTCTAATCTAAACCTACTGTAACAATTTGTGGCCGTTATTCCTTGTTACCCTGCCAGGCGCGAGGGGAAACAGAGTCTCTCCCAAGTCCTGTTGGTCCCCCCGGTGAGTTTATAGATGGCCACCAGGTCCCCCTCAACCTGTTCAGCCTTCACAAGAGAAGGCTAAGGTCCCATAGCCTCTCTTTGAAGGGTCTCTCTTGCTGTCCCTGGATCATGGGGGTGGCCCTCCTCTGGACCCTCTCGATGCTGTCCACATCCCTCTTGAAGTGCAGCGCCCAGAACCAGACGCAGTACTCCAACTGCAGCCTGACCAGTGCCACAGAGGGGGAGGATCACCTCCTTGGCCCTGCTTGAGATGCATCTGTGGATGCATGACAAGGCACGGTTAGCCCTGCTGACTGTGACCTTGCACTGTCGGCCCACGTTCATCTTGGAGTCAGTAATGACTCCAAGATCTCTTTCTGCCACCGTGCTCTTGAGAAGGGAGTTTCCCAGCTTATAAGTGTGCTGCTGGTTCCCACTGCCCAAGTGCAGCACCCTGCACTTGTCAGTATTGAGACCCATCCTATTTTTGTTAGCCCACCTCTGTAACGTGTCCAGGTCCTGCTGTAAGTTTCCCCAGGAAACTTGCTTATAGATTCTCTACTTAAAAAATTAAGTTAGTTAGTAAAGGAAACGAATACAATTAAGTCAGAATGCAAGGGGAGAGCAGCCTACTCTGCAGAAACACTGCATAGCTCCTCTAGAATTCATTCCACGGGACTAAGTATGATACTACCCCGCATCATGAAAACATACTATAGTTGTACACTCAAGATTAATTTATTGAAATATTCAGGGTGCCTAGATACAGCTGGAGAGCATAATATAACTATTTGAAATTAAAAAATGAATAATCAGCAAGACTGTGAACCTTGACTGTTAATAAGCTTACACCCCAATCGTGATAGATAAAGGAAGTGACAGCTCACTCCAAGTCAACTGATGATTTTTTATCCCATCAGACTTTTTTCCTCTAGTGCTCTAGCATGAGTTTTCTAGAACAGTGGTACTCAACTTAATAGCTGTGCAGTCCAGACAAGTGACATGAGGTTGGCCCACAAACCAGATCCCACATGGGACTGATCTGTAGGTGTGACCAGCCCAAACCCATGTGCAGGGTGACGTTAGCCAGCCTGTAGGGCTCCTCACAGGTCCAGCAATTTGGCAGTAGAGCAGCAGCAAGTAATGCTGCCACTACTCCTCTGTCCCCATATTGCTGAACTTGTGAGGAGGAGTGGACAAAATGTTGCAGATCTGTGGACTGGTGGTTAAGCACCACTATTCTAGAAGCAACTGGATGCCTGTTTTATTAATGCACAGAAAGTTGCTTATGCAAGACCAACAATCTCATTCTACATACTGTGGTCACTAATATTTTGAAAGATTAAAAATAAGTTATTCCATGATGGGAATAATAAAGAATAGAAAATTGAATACCAAGCTGCTCTTTGGTGAAAAGATCACTTCACGGACCCACAGTGGTAGAAACAGGAATATGCATTATAGCACACTGAATCTGAAAATTTGTTCAGTTAATTGCTAATGTAAGAATGGGTTGTCAATATTTTACTCTGGCTTTGCAAGAGTGTTACTGCGGACAGCCAGTCAGACACTGGAAAGTATCCCGCCTGCATTTAACCTTTCCTTCAAAAAAAAAAAAAAAAGCTCCATCCAGTTCTGCACGGCACAAACACATTAGAAGTTTAGGCAAGACAAAACACTCTCACACTTTTTGCCATGAATCATCCTAGCTTCTCTCGTATCACAGAGAAATCTCTTTTGAGGTTTCCTCAAATTCTTGATGTCAAATATGCTTTCCATCAGGGTAAAAAGGATAAAATCCCTGACAACTGCCTTCAGTAGTTGGGTTATTACGTACAATTATTAGATACCTGCCTCCTTTGGACCTACAAGAAGCTGAAAGGCTCCCAAACCAGCTGCATTAAAGATAAATGCTTCTCTACCTTCTGAAATACCAGCAACATATTTCAGAGAAGCAACTACCTGAGAGCAGCCTTTATAAAATTAGCTAGAATTCTGCCAACTGTTAGGGGTCTAAATTAATACGTTAATTTTCCTGGAATAGATATTAGGGTTCTTTTGTAGCTGCACCATTTCTTTTCCACTGATAAACTTTACACTTAACAGTGCTACAAACCTCCCTTCCCCGAACAAATATTTTAGCTGTTGTAAATCTGGTTTCCTCTGCTAAAATGTCGGCAAAAACAGCAGCACTAGACCAGGAATCATTAACAAAAGTACAGCAGCAGTCATAGTCAGCCTTGCTTCAAGATGGGCATGTTCACAATTAAGGTTTTCTGTAACACATGCAATTACATGGCTTTGATACTCATGTGATAGGCACTTAAATAACTCTATTAAATTTTCAAAGCAGATCCATCAAGAGAGATGTAAGTCTGCAGTTAATCTTAAGACTATGTCCTTACTAGAAAATACACATCGGCTACCCTGCACTGAAATAATTACAAGTTGCTCCTAGAAAAAGGGTCACTCAATAACCAAAAAAAGTTTTCTATTCCCATACACACAACATTAAGTTATGTACATCACTAAGACCAAACCTACAAAATTCAGTCTATTTTTCTTCAAACTATACACCAATGTGAAGTTCATGCTGCCACAGGTTATCCAGAATTTTCATTTGACTGAAGTGTTATTCTGTTGTTGCTGCTCTGCTAGTGCCTGCTGAAGCCGCATTCTTTTCCGCGAATAATGTTGCCAGTGAAGAATCTGTTGTTCATCAATAAATTTAGCACACTGGGCATTTACCAGTTCTTTACGGAAGTGTTCATACTGAAGCAGCTCTAACATGTGTAAACACTGAGGATACCTAGATTAAAAACAAACAGGTGTTTTAATTCAAACTTTTACATGGCAGACTATTGCTAGATCTAATATGTCATTTTACTAATGTATTTCCAATGTATTATTTTACAATTTTAATATGTAGATCAATGGTTTTTGGCCTGTGGTCAGTGGACCCCTGGAGGTCCAAAGACTATGTGTAAGGAGTCTGCAAAAGATGACTATGATCAAGTTCACATATACCCAAACTTACAATTACATTTTTTAGGGGTCCGAAAATAAAAAGGTTGTAAACCACCAACACAGATATTTACAAAATCTGAGGCGCTTCTGCTCATCAGAATTCAAGCCATTCATAATGATAATATGAATTAAGATAATATGAATTATTTTACAGAAGAAAAGTAGCACCACCATCAAATACAGGGCTTCTAGGTTTCTCTGTTTATTGACTTGCTTATAAACCACACCACACTAAAGATATCAGTTATCCTATAAGCTACAATGCATCAACTCTATGGCCCGGCACACACACAAACAGGGGTGTGCCCGCAAGTAGTTTGTGCCAAAGTGCACGTCCCTGCCTGTGTGCTTTGCAGCAGGACACATTGTTCCACTGCTACATGTGCTGCATGGGAGGCCTGGCTGGGATACAGAGTGTCTCAGCAGGGGCTAGCCTCCTCCTGTGCTGAGGCATCCTGTGCCCCGACCAACCAGGGAGCAGGGATGGGGGAGCAGGCAGCTCAAGACTCCCCAATCTGTGTGCACTGTGGAGTCTCCGCATTCAGGCACCCTGCACCGCAGCCAGCCACTCCCCACCTGGCTGGGGCACAGTGTGCTTAAGCATGGGGGATCCATGTGCCTCAGTGCAGAGGTACCGCCCATGCTGAGGCATGTGGAGACAGAACCAGCAAGCTGAAGGCTGCCTGCTCTCCATCAAGGCATGCTGCACCTCTCCATCAAGACATGCTGCAGAGCAGCTGGCTGGGACATAGTGTACCTCAGTGCAGGGGCTCCACAGACCTCAGTGCAATGGAGCCCCCACACTGAAGCACGCGGAGACAGGAGAGAAGCCAACCCAGGACTGCCTGCTTTCCCGGGGAGTGGCTGGCTGGGGCACAGAGGTCCTCAGCACAGGGGCTCCACAGTGTGGAGAGACAGGGGAGCAAGCAGCTTAGAGTGCTTGCCACTTTGGCACGGGTTGCACTGCTTTTTTCCAGGGTTTGGGGGGTTTTTTTGCTACTGGGAAATCCTGGTAGCAAATTCTGCCCCAGCACTGGACATTAATGTGCAACTCGTGCTGTCTGTGGCACTGTAAAGAGGCTTGCAGTGCCACAAACCACACATGCCTGCACATCTGGATCCAGCCAATAACAGTATTCAGCTTCTGAACTGTGTGTGTAAAAACAGAACTAGAATGATCAGCTTTCACAAAATCTTTGAGACCGTTTTTAAGGCTATTAATCTTAGAGAAGGCTGTTAAGAAGTATGCAAAAAATCTCATACTATTTTTGGTGTTGCTTAACAACTCTGCAAATGTGTTTTTTGAGACCGTCTCATGCTTTACAGCACCAATATGTTCAAGAATAATATTAGCTATCAGCAAATGCTAAGGCAGTTCATACAGGATACCAAAGTAAGGGCAAGACTAATGGGAAAAATCCTACCCATTTGTCCAGAAAATTACATATACAAGCTGTTCTGATGCCTGGATTACAGGTGAATCAAAACATGAATTAAAACTACGCATGAAAATGAAATATTGGTGTACTGTTATATAGTGCACATTGTAAGGTATTTATCACATTATTATATGCCATAATGAAAAAAAATATAAACACTTACTTTAGGTATTTGGCATATTCAGGCTCCTTCCAGTAAAGTAAATATTTAAGATAATTTACAAAAGCTTTGTCTTTGAAGTATCCTCGCTGTGCAAGAACTAAAACAAGAAACAAATAAAAATGTAAAAAAGGAAATGACTGCTAAAATTTCACAAACAAATTTACACGCCACCCAGAAGAAGCATCTGCTTCTTTAAAAAGTGCACTTAAAAAAGCGCTTAAAAAAGTGCTTCTATTTTTTTTTTAAATCAACTCCTGTTACAAAAATCAGAATTGTAATGAAAAGCTGAACAGGTATTCCTTGTTTCTGGTAAGTTTATTCTGCATATAGCTAGCACTCCAGGCACAGGGAATTTGATACTTTCCCCTTTTGGTGTGCATCATATACCCAGCAATAAAAGCATATGCAATGTTTTAAAACTAGGAAATAAAATACTGGCAGAGAGCTTCAGGGTGGGTATAGTACCTGCACCTGAAACTATTTTTAAATTATATAAATGTCAAGTTAACACTATCCCCATGGATACATTTAAAATGTCTCCTTGATATATTTCCATGGCTTTTAGCAATTTACTTAGATATTCATATTGACATCTATTACCAAGGCACCTGCATGCAATTCAGAAAGTAAAGTAATTGCTACACAAAACAGAACATCGCCTGTTAATAGAAAACCCATTCCTACTTGGCCAAACAAAGGAATTTATGAATTAAGCAAACTTCATATTATCACTAGGTTAAATAATTCAGCCCCCTTTTTTTGTATTGCTCCCTTTCCCTCTATTATGCATTCCAGAAGTAGGAAATACAGGTAACAACAGTAAAAGCCCTGTTATCCAGCACAAGTGGGGAATGGGGAGGTGTTGGGTATCTAAAAATTCTGGTTATCGGAGGCCAACAGTTTTTGGCCAGAGGCGGGGGGGGAATAAAGGTGGCAGCAGCACAGGGTGGATACTGGCTGGATGCAAAGCAGGGAGGAGGTGGTGGTGGCAGCTAAAGTGGCAGCAGCACAGGGTGGATGTTTCGACCGAACATGAAGTGCTGGCAGCACTAAACCCTAACCCTCCCCACCCCTGCACCGTGTCCGTCTGGCTGGCCAAAATTCCGATTAATAGAGTATTCTGGTTAGTAAAATGATGGATAACAGGACTTTTACTGTAATATTAATTTTTCACGTACCCACAGTTGAAATTTCAACTACTTACAGTTGAGGTAATTTGGGTTTGCCAGACACTGGACAAATTCTAACTCTAGCTGGAAGCGAAGTCGATTTCCAGTATCATCTGAAACAGAGGGAGTAGATCAGAAAAAGGAAGCTCAATCTACGAAGACCGTAACTAGGAAAAAGCTATTAAGGATCTGATGTCAGATTATGTTGTTCAACTACCTGAGACGGTAAGAAACAAGCAATGTACTCCCCAAAAAGATTCAGATTCATTTTGAAAAGTGGCTCTTACCAGTTTTTAAAAGTTACCAAAGAATCGTGTGTGGCCTTGAAATTGAAAGGGAAAAATGACTACAAAATGACCACATTGCAGAACCAAAAGCTAATGAAAGCTGCATTTAGTTTTCCCTTTGAATGTTAGCAATTTTTTACCTCTTCCCTGCATGACATAAAAACCTCACACTCTAATTGTGCACCAAGACTTTAACAACAGCTTGAAACATGGGTTACTCTGGAAAGACACCAGTTTTGATTTAAAGCAGTGATTCTCATCTCAAGGGGGATGACTCTTTGAAGGGTGACAATGAGATGTGAGATGAGGAGATAACTCAGACTAAAGACTCAGCCAATCCCCCACCCCCTCTGCCATGTCCCTCTGCAGAGAGATAAGACCTGAAATAAATTAGTTTTTGAAGTGAGGTCCAGCACAATTCACAAAAGTTATGGAAGGGTACCTTGAGTCTAGAAAGGTTGAAAATCACCGATTTAAAGACCTCAGCCTTATGTTAAGTATAGCAACAATTAATTAATAAAGGGTACACGTTAGTACGAGTCTAATTTACCTTTGCCTGACAAAACACTAGGTCTTTCTGCCGAACTGACACAGACCACAATCAAATTAGCTCTTAACCTTCTCCAAAATACGCTAACCAAATTGAGTAGGGATGTACTGATAAAGATTTTTTTGGCTGATACCAATGGCTGATTATTACCCAGCCATATCAGCCGATACCAACCTGATACTGTCAGTAAGTCAGGGGGATGCCAGGGGGGCAGATTAAGGTCTCCACAGTGAGGGAAGGAGCGGGGCAGGGGCTGACCAGCCAGGACAGTGAATGCAACCTTGGGAGTGGGGCTGACCCACAGACGGCTCATCAGGAGGGAGGGGAGTGGGAGTGGGGGGGGGCATGCGGCCGGCCCCCTGGATTTGCGTGCATGATGAGGGCAGGCTCCCGAGGCCAGGGGCTGCACCAGCCTCTTCAGAGGGGCAGGGAGGGGCACTGCACTTGGGGTGGGGTGGGAAGCAGCAGCACTGGGAGGGGTGGGCTACAGCCACCCCCTCCCCAGCACCACTGATGCCCCCCCGCAGCCCCATCCTGAGTCAGAAAACGAAGGGTAGCCTTGAACATCACAGACTAACCAAAGCATGTGCACGTGCATCTGTACACACAGAGCAAAGCAGACACACAGCACTCGCTTTTGGAAGCTGAGGCTCATTTCACAGCACCTGGTGTGTGTGTGGGTGTGTGTGTATCTATCTGTAGGTGGGGGCGTGTGGGTGCATGTGTATGTAGAGGTGTGTGTATCAATCTGTATGTGGGGGGTGTATATAGTAGGGGTATCTGTATGTAGGGGAGGAGTGCGCGTGTGTGTGCGCGCATGTGCGTAGGGGGTGTATCTATCTGTATGTGGGGTGGGGTGTAGGTGTAGATATAGATAGGGGGGGCGTGGGGTGGGAGTGGGGGGTATAGCTATCTGTATGTAGGGAGAGGTGTAGGTGTATCTGTATGTAGGGGTATGTATGTACCTATCTGTATGTGGGGGGATGTGTCTATATAGGAGGCATACACCTATATTTGGGGATGCGCACGCCTGCATGTAGCTATAAATAGGGGTGCATGAGCCATGTGCATCCATATAGGGATGCACGCCTGTGCGCACACTCACACACAGCCCGCCCCCCCCCCAGTCCAAGCCGTTGCAGGCCGAGGATCCCCAGCCGGGCCGGCCGTCCTGGGTCCACTTCTCCCCGCGAGGGCCAAACACCTCGCTCCCGCAGCCAGGTAGGGCCCTGCAGCAGTAGCAGCAGCAACCACCGGCGGGATCAGGGGGGGGGGCGGGAGCGGCGAAGCCTGACCCTCACCTGTCTCCATGTCGACCCCAGCGGCTCGGACCCCACAGATGCAAGATGGCGGCGCCCCGCCCCACCCGGAAGTCGCCCGCCGGCCCGCCCGCGATGCATGGTGGGAGCCGGCTTCGCACGGTTGCCCGGGTAACAGGGCACCGCTCCGCACCTAGGAGCGCGCCGCGGGGCTCGCCCGGCCCGTGACGTCACCCGCGCTCTATTATGACGTCTCCCTTCTCCCTAGCTGGATCCTTGCCAATGGCAGCGACCAGGGGGTTCCTAGTGCGTTTCGCCGCAGCGCAAGCCGACGCGGTTTTTAAAACTTCCCAAACAACCATCCTTTGTAAAAGCTGTTTGTCGCCGTTGAAGAGGTTCCCGTCCCCAGAGAGAGCCGTGGTGTGCGGGGGGCAATGTCCTTTCCCCCTCATCCCCGGGGAAGGTCAAGTGTGAGGCCATAAAAGAAGTCAGACGCGCGGCAGCAGAACGGAGAGCAGAAAGCTGGACGTCGGGGTCGCGATGCGGGGGGTGAGGAGCACGTCGGCAGCACAGTTTCCGCGGTCAAAGTTCAGCTTTATTTCAACAGCCTCCCTCTGCACACCATGGACTGGACTTGTATGCTTTCCAATGGGCTTGCCAAACATTTGAGACGTTTTCTGTCAAAAAAAAAACCCCCAAAAAACCCCCATGGCTAGGCAAAACCTTTGTTTCACAGTTACAAATTGCAGGGGCAGATTTTGGTATTATATATTTTCTTAAGAAACGTAACAAATGCTGTGTGATCACGTCTACCACCCGTGACTGATGAGAAGGGTAAAGGTTCTGCCCCGTGTTTACTCGTACCAAAATGTACCAGGTGACCAGTGTCTGCTGAATAAACAAAGAGATTTTAGTTCGCATTTTCTTTCCAGCCGTTTAAAGCCGCGAGGACGATGGCGGAAACCTTTCTGCAAAAGGTGGGTCGTGTACGCGATCCCAAAGAAATGAGGAGCTTAGCCACCGAGTGGGTGCATGAATCATTTCCAGAAGTCGAAACCGTTTCCACAGAGACTTTACAAAGTTGGCTAGAAAACAACCCAGAGGAAGTGCTCATTCTGGTAAGTGATTGATTTCGTTGCCTAAAAGCAAGTTGTCTGCAATTAAAAACAACAGATGCATTGGTGTCCTGGTTGTTCTTCATTTTAAGGTGTCGGCGTGTGTGTGTGTGCACGTGTGTGCTTAGGACAAAGTTCTTTGGGTAGAGGCAACATTTTTTTAATAGACCAACTAAATAGTTGGGAAAATTTGCAAGCTTTCAGGTACAAACGACCTTCTTCAGGCATAGGGAGGATCTGCTGGTGTTGTGTGCACTGTCCCGGGTGGAACAGAAGCCAACTTGCAAAATGCAGGTCTGTGCAATGCAAATTCGTGCAGTGAGGAATGGGAGACAATAGATGCAAAAGGGGAAATGGGGGGGAATGGTGTCAAAAACAAAAATACTCAGCAAGCTCTCCCTGTGCCTGAAGAAGGGCGTGTGCACCCAAAAGCTTGCAAGGAATAATTTTTCCAATTATTGAGTTGGTCGAATAAAAGATATCATATTTACCCAAAGAACCTCGTCTGTGTCCTTAGGCCAACACTGCTACAACCAACACCCCCAAAACGTGTGTTTAACAAATTTTCCATAACCTCGTCGTCCATGTAGGATTGGTGTACTTTACAACTATTCTCCAACTATTTAGGTTGGTCTAATAAAAGATATCAGATTCACCCAAGGGACCTTGTCTGCCTATGTCCTCCGACCAACACAGCTACAACCTACACCCCTGTACTTAACATCAGCATTTTGCATTGGGTTTCTTTGAGAAAACAAGTCTCTTACATAAAGGTATTTTAGGGTGTTTACTACCGTAGCAAACCAGCACCTACGTAACCTCATTTCTGGTATATGTCAGTGGCTGCTATGTGTGAGACGACACTTAGAGTTTTCACATTGTTTTACCACAGAAGCAGCATCAGTGCTAGATTAAGTGGTGGGATAGCCTGGGTGTGATAATTTCTGCATTTAAATTTCCACTAATACATCTAGCATTGTGGGTACTGGCAAAACACCACTTTTTGTAACATCTGGATTTTTCCTGGAGATCTCATAGCCCCGATCCCACCCAGCCCAAACTTAGTATCTGAGATTTAATGATGCATAGTATCAGCAGATTGTTTTCCAGGAAAAAAGTAGAGTTGCAAAGGGTGTGTATTCAGTCCCTGAATGGAAACCGAGGCCAGATAAGGTGACCTATATCTTTGGATTTATGAGATCAGGTTCTAGGCCCAGTTTCCCAGACAGATGTGTTTGTAGACAGATGAAAGATTTATCTAGTATTTGCAACACATCGATTGATTTATTACAAACTGCTGCTGTACCAGCCATTGTTGACAGCGTCCAGTTTGGACATAAGAGGAGAGAAAGGGTGGGATCTCAAGTAGCTGTAAATCCCAGTTTAAAAGCAGCCATGTCCTTCAGCCTGTTCCTAAATGAACGTGAACAGTGAAGGTCAATCAGTCTCTGCAGCAAACGCTGCATTCCTCAGAGCTTTGTCAGAGCCGGACCATTAATACATGAAATTCTCTGAAAGAGCAGAATGGAGCTGCCCAGTTGCATCAGCATGTTGGGCAGGAGCCCAGCTTCTGAGGTTGCACACTTTTTCCAAAAGTTACAGTTCTGCCTAGTATTGCCATGCATGTCCTTCATGCCTGGGCAAAAATCTACCTCCCTGGTATAATGCTGTCACGCTACTTTGATTTCATGAGTCCCACTGTCATCATTTGGATGCCTCCACAGTAACAAAGCTATATACAGACTCACCTAGAACCTGTAACTGATATCACATTGCTAATTTTGTATGTTAAAATATGTTAAGTGTCTTAGCTAGCTAGCAATTTTCTATAATCTCATCTATTTCTATCTAACATGGATTTTTTTCTTCCTCCTGGGAATTGGATTATGAAAGTGTCCAAAAACGACTTGTTCTTAGCTTTTTTTAATATAATAGAGTTGCTTTTTTCAGATGAGGTTTCAGCGGTTGTGGAATACTACCATTATCACATCGAAAAGTACGAAGTCACTCCCCGGTAAACACAGACTTCGGGCTAAAAGCAGAGATCAGACAAATCCCACGTGTCTGCTTTTCTATTCTGAAATGTGATTCCTCTCCCAGGAATGACTTCAGAGAAGAAGACCCTTCAGATGGGTTGGTCAGAGGAATGAAATTACCATGTAGTTTTGCCCAGATTGAGTCATGCATCTCAATTTGGGGCTATCAAAGCTGGGAACAAATCAAAAAGTCACAGGAAAAGAACAAAGGTTACATGTTCTGGGAAAAGATTTTGAAATAAAAATCAGTGCAACTATATAGGTATGCAAGAGGCCTGGACGTGTGACTGTGAACCAGGAATTTTAAGTGCTGACATGGAAACTCCATATGACTTTAAAAGATAAATTAAATTCAGTTTTTCCATCTACATACATACCCTATATCACTCTTATCATTTGAAATCCAGTGCCTCAGTTGTTGCTTATGCCAAATCAATGGAAGTACATGTGTAAGTAGAGGCTGCAGAACTGGGTGCTTCAGACCCTTCGAAGGTGCTAAATACTGTTTGCTTTGAATTTTTGGTCCTAGAGTGCCTTCTCTGTGCCAGGTAACAAACAGGTAGAAAGATAAGTTCAGTGCTCCATAGAAATGAAAACCTGTAGAAGTCTAAATTGTATTATAGCAAGGACGCATAGCTCTTGTAGGTAAATTGCCACAGCACCAAGTGGCAACAAAACATGAGTTCCTCCCAGGTCAGTATAACTCTTCTGTTTAGTGATATGCAAAGACAAAGCAAGAGATCTTGCTGAATCCCACAGGTGAAATCCTACCCTGACTGAAGTCCATGGAAGCTTTGCTATAGACTGGAGCAGGGCCTGTTTCAGTTACCACGTATGAGTTCAGGCTGATCCATGCAGAACATATATAGTTAAGTTCTTACATGTGATATAAGTTGTTATATGAATAAATATGTTCTATTTTTGAGGTCCAGGGACTGACAGGTAACATACATTTCAAAAGCCTATCCTGTGATAGCCTTTGCTAAAACCATCTTCATCTGGAGCTTGTTAGACCCAGTTCTGAGGAAGCTTCACATCTGGTTGTCCAAAAGATAGGGATTTTGTGGCTTTTTTTTCAAACACAGGGACATGCGCTCATATAACCGATACTTTCCAATTTCAGAAAACTAAGGGGAATGAGAAGTGATTCTGAGATTAAAGATGCTGCATTTTTTAAAGTAGGGTCCTAAGATAGCTTAGGCTTTCTTTTAATGAGTTATAAATTGATTGTTCCCTCCATCTTACTGAAAACAACAGAAGCAGCATTCCCTAATGCTTATCCATCCCAAAGTCATTTCTCAGCATGTTTTTTTTTATGAAATAGGGACAGAAATCACTGCCTTCCAGCTAATAAAAGCAGACTGTAAGACCACTCTGCTGTCTTTCTTAGTGAATACTTACTGACAAGTTTTATTTTCTAGCGAGAAATCTATGAAACTTGTTCTGGGTGTTTTGTGTTTTCCAGCCTGCCCTTATATTCACCAAGTTCATAGAGAGTGTTACAAAGAATAGATCAGACTCTACCAGCTTTGTCCATGCTGCCCCTCCTTTGAAATATGCAGCATGATATTTAATCTCAGAATCGTGTCACATTCCCCTTAGTTTTCTGAAATTGGAAAGTACCAGTTACATGAGCACATGTTTCTGTGTTTGGAAAAAAAAAGGCACAAAATCCCTGTCTTTTCAACAACAAGACTTGAAGCTTCCTCAGAGTTGGGTCTAATAAGCTCCAGATGAAGATTGTTTTAGCAAAGGCTATCACAGGATGGGCTTTTGAAATGCATGTTACCTGCCAGTTCCTTGACCTCAAAAATAGAACTCAAGTGAACAGTTAAGCCTTTAATTAAATATGCTCTAACAATCGTGTCAGTCAGTGATAACTATGATCTTGCTTCTATTGAGTTACAATTACAGAGCTGGAGTAAAAAATTGCAGACTTTGTGCTGGTTTGTTATAAATATACCATAATATATACCCTGTTCTCTATTATTTAACCATATTTGAAGCAGGATGTTCTACAGTCTGCACAAATTCTGTCTGACATTGTATGGATAAAGTGTTTCAGGACCGATTAACATAGATAATGACAAGTCGGAGTTTTTAGGCGATCATGTGGAGAGACAGTGACGATGCTTCGATTAACAGGATGAGCTGGGATCCAAGAACTGTGTAATAAATACTTACAGCCCCTGGGATCGCTGGTTTGAATGACAGCTGTGTTCTTTAGCAGCTTCTGCAGTAGATGAACTGTATTAAGATCTTGCAGATGAGATCTTAAGCAACATCCTGTTTTCTCTAGGATGGTAGCTGTTGCAGCTCTAATGGCACTCTGCATAAAAGTAATGATTTACTCCACTTAGTCAAATTTTCCATTCTGCTCAGTGGACAGTAGATGGTGGGGTGCTGCCTTCATACTCAAAAGGTGGCTGGATTTGACGGCACTACATTAAAGTAGCCTGATTCAGCCCATCATGTAGACCACTACTCTGTAAGCACACCCCTTCTCTAATATGGGATTGTTGACAAAGCAAAAATTATCAGCTATCCTAGGTTTTCTTTTAATGAGTAATAGCTGATAAAAGATTGATCAGTGTTCTGTTCTTAGGACACCCGGAGTCCAGCTGAATATGAAGTCAGCCACCTGCCAGGGGCAATCCTAATTGACCCTCAGACTAATGCTCCACAAGAACTTCTGCAGAAGCAGCTCTCTCAAGGTATATGCACCATCTCAGCAGAAATTTCTCAATGTTGTCGCACGCAGGTTGTAGGCTACTTTAAGGGCAGAATATTCAAACGAGCAACAGTAACACAGGACAGATTTTCAGAAGTGCTTAGCTTGTTGGATGGTGGAAATACCAGACAAGCTTGTCAAAGCTTAGCCAGCCCAGACTGGGGGAGCACAAAAGCATTTCCCAAACCTGGAGGGCACGGTCAAACCCTGCTACTGCTGCCATCACTTCTGGCATTACCAAGTGCTGCACATTGCTCTTGCTGGCAGCGAGAGGGCAGCAGAGAATTCAGCAGCAAGGGAAGGATCAGCTGTAGTGTGCAAAACAGTAGGGATATCTGCCTGTTGCACGGATACACAGGGCCCTCAGCGCTCTGCTTGCCACCCCTAGTTACGCTACTGTGTCTGAGTGACCCGTCTACGGTTTCATTTTAAACTGTTGAATAGAGGCCCTGGTCTATGTCTGTGCATATGTCAGGATTGTTCACAAGATATTCATAGTAACAGCAGTTTTGCCAACTCATAGGAACAAATGCTTTCCATAAAGCCCCAGTTCCTGGAGTCAAGTGAATACAAAAGAATCTGAACTTTCAGTTATTTTTTTTAGTTTCTAGCCATCCCGGCTGACACCCTAAAGGTTCAAAACCAACAAGTCAATTCAGTTTTAAGCATCCTTGATACCTTTGAAGCCAACCTCATAATTTTCGAAGGCTTGAGTTTTCCTCATTTGGAGTTGCCTATACCAGGATAATGAGCAAATCCTTGCAGTTTAGACATAACTTTGAAGTCAGTTTTTGTTTTCAGTTATTGTTTCTCTTCTCTCTTTCAGAGCATAATCAACATAAACGCATTATCTGCTACTGCACTGTGGGATACCGGGCCTCCATGACTGCCCAGAACCTGACTAAGGCCTTGTCAAGTGAAGACAGCATAACCCCAAAGCCTGCCCCAAAGATTTATAATGCCGAAGGTGGGCTTGCAAAGTGGGCAACTGAAAGAAAGCAGATGATAGATAAGCAGGGGCGTCCCACTTCCCTGGTTCACCCCTATAGTGCAGAATGGGCAAAACTACTGGAACCAGAGCTGCAGGTCCAAATCTAAATGGCTTTGTACAATCTGTAGCTTGAACTCAACTGAAGTCTTTAGGGGATCTTGCAGTACACATAACAACAGAATTTAACTGCTGCTCATAGCAGTTCCCACACTGTTACAGCACTAATACAGGTGATAGGAGATGAACATAGATTTTCATTGCCTTTATTGACGTGAAGATCTACTTATATATACACCAGACCAGATCTTCAGCCTCTGTAAACTGCAGCAATAACTGAAACCAGGGCAGTTGTACCAGTTTACATTGGTTGAATATCATTGAAATCTAGATTAGCAAGAAAAGAACACATAACAATGCTGAATGACTGATCTGCCTGCCACAAGCTGAGAATGTGGAAATTAAGTCTGAAATGTATTGTTACTGCTGAATAGCATACAAAATGCAACACAGGCACATTCATCCTGTTTCCAAAAAAGAAAAGGGGACTTTGGATTTATAAATCTTTCCCTTCCCTCTTCATGTCTGTAACTCTGCTCCCTGTAAGCAGATGCAAAATGTGAAAATTAATATTAGTCGATCAAAGCGTGATGGATAGGGATGGTAAAGCAGTGACTTTCTAGCTTCTCTGCTGCTATTTAAATTTGCTAGTGCAATCCAGTAGAGGCAAACTTTGCCTTTCCGGGAATATTGTTGTAGCCAATTAAGCTGGTAGAGAGGTAGGGAAAGGTAAAGAAAATGGGAGGATTAAGTGAGAGTACTTTCTGCTACTGAGTAGTTCTAAACAGTACCCACAGATTTACCCACATAGGATGAAAATAACTTTAATTCTCGGTGCTTGCAAAGGTGAGGCACAAATAGTTACAGTTTCACAGATGCCTAAATAAATATTTGGGAAAAGTAGAAACCCTCTCTTTAAATGCACTCTAGCCAACCTGTCTGTGCTTATTGTTTGCTCGAATGCCATATAATCTTGCTGAACCTCTGAAGTTTTGAGCAGATATTTCTAAATATACTCGTCTCTCAACGGGATCACTGCACTTTTTTAGCTGAGCGAAAATAGTGCATCGTTGTTGGAACCTCTGTCTTTTCTTAGACCACTTTTCCTTTAAAAAGCATTTGATTGTTATAGATACATCTCTGTATGCTTTTATAGAATACTACAACTAAGAGAAATTTGAAACCGTAATTATAATTTCTGAGGCTCCTGATTCTGCCGTCTCACCACGTTACTCTTGAAAGAAGAATAAATGCTGCAGTTTCATGAGTGCATTGAGGGGGTTTTTCAATTTCTCTTAACATGCAAACCTACGGCAATGGTTATTAATCAGCACCTCCCTATGTACTTCAACAGGCTTTGGAGCAGGAATTTGTCAGTCAGCAACCTGCTGCAGGATTCATACTGAGCCCACACATAAGGGAATCCAAGTGGTAGACAAGGAGATTTGGGATTATAGATCAAATCAGTAGTTTGATTAAACATCACTTGTTTGACTTTAGGACCAAATGCAATCCAGGCAGTGTTTGAAGTGATCAGTAAGCCAAAATAAGTAAACCAAAGGCAAATAGCTCCATCCTCTGAAACAATCTTGACTGGTATTTGAAGACTGAAGCAGAGAGAGACCAAGAGATCATCACAGAAGAGATGTGTAAGGAGCAATGCCTGTTACTCCCTGGGCACCTGTGCTTGCCTGTTAGTCCCTATGTCTGGTGCTTCTGAGTGTTTGAAGTTGGAGCTCAGAGGAATTATTTTAATTTAGTTCATGTTTAGCTCATTGGATGCCACTGTTATCATACTCCAGGCTCATGCCAAATTCATTCTTAAATATCCCATTTTTACTAAAAATTGGCACGTGACAAGGGCAGCAGTAAACCCTCCAAAAAAAAAAAAAAAAAAAAATCAAGAGATGATCTTTGCAGCAGAACTAGCTTAAGGCACTACATTCCCACCCTCAAACAGCTCAAGTTGGATTAACGGTGCCCATCCAGGCTCTCACAGAGCTGCCTTGAGTAAATTGCCCGATCTCCATGAAATGGCCCTCGTTGGGCTGAAGACGAGCATCTGTCTAGTCACCAGAGATGCCCATCGATGCTTGTCTTGGAGATCTAGCAGTGTCCAACTCGCTTCTCCATCTCCTTATCCTCACATCTTTATGAGCAGCCCAAGGGTGCAACCCATATTGTCTCCCACTGCTAGTGCAGTGCCTCTTCCATGTGACGGTCTCACTGACCAATGACTTCAACACCTGGCCTGGCAAATGGTGGCCTCCCTCCTATTTAGTAAGCTCGCAATGTTTTCCTCAAAGCACTTACAGGCCTTTGCCCACGTGCCTGCTCCAGGAGCCGGCACTATTTATTAGTGATTGTACATAGCGATTATCTTGTTAAAATATAACTCCCGGCCTCTCTTCCTACATAAGTAACCTATCCTCACTGCCCCTCAGTCATTACCCGGTGGCAGGCTTACCAGCTGGGACAGCACAAGAGGGTAGACTCTACTCAAGGGCAGAAGCACTTTGTCTAGAGAGTTGGAACCAAACTTACGCCCTCTAATCACTTATCAGGTATCCCTGTAGCCAAATGAAGCTGTGACACCCTTCTGCCCCTGCTGATAAGGCTATTACCTACAGCTGCCAGGATAGTGGGCAGGAGAAAGGAATGAAAAAGGAGCAAAGATGGAGCAATGGGCTAGATTCACTTGGGACCCATCACTGGAGCCTGAGTTGTGGAGGCCCTGGAGGTAGAGTTACTGGACCAGCCCCAAATAGGGGTAGGGCAGAGTCTAGCAGCTGGAGAGAACATGTGCTGCCTTGCTGGATCTCCTTACAGCCTAGGCAAATCTTAGTGGCAGCATCTCTCCCAGAGGTTGGGTTTACAGCTCAGGGCTGCAGCAATCTTCCCCTCAAAAGTCTACCCAGGCCTTCGGCAATTTTTTTTTTAGTGGAAAACTTTTCACGTCCCAGGTCAAATTAGCCAGATCAGCTGTTTGAATCATCCAAGAACCATGTGCAGCCTTGCTACCAGCAAGTATCCTTCAGCCCAGCCTGCAGCCTCAGATACTTCCAAATCCTTTGGCAGGCAACTTGCATGCAGGCCCAAGGCTGGAGATTTGGGGTTCAGATGCCCCCGAGTTTTGTTTGCCTTCAGCTGTACGGCCGCAAGAGCAAGCTACGGAGGGGTCTCACACTTGCATGAAGTCGGTGTGTAGCCGAGATCCTCCCGCTGGAAGCTGCCCAGTGGAAAGCTAACTATGAGGCTCTCGTAGGGAGTCCTGTCTGCAAGCAAACAAGGGTGCACCCTTCACTACACAAAGCTATTTGTAAGGCACCTATTTGCTCAGGGTACTGCCCCCTGCCACCTTCATGGTCATGGCATTTCCCCTGGCAGGTAAGTCTGTCCTTCCCCCACTACAGGCTGTGCCTCCCAGTGTCCTTGTTGGCAGTGGGTGCTGCCTGGCTGCCCTGGGATTTGGTGATGATGGTGAATGCCCTGTAGTGGCTCAGAGAACTGCTGCTTCTTGGTCCAGATTAGCTGGCGGTGCTCAGGATGGGGGAAGGAAATGTGCTCTGTCCCTCCAACTCCTGAGTGTGAGAAGGAAGCAGAAAGCCAGTGACCCTACAGACTCCTACATCCATTGTCAGGTGGGGCAAAAGGGGCTCCTTGGTTCTCTGCAATCCACATCTCCATCCCAGGACAGACAGGGTTGGGAGACAGCAGCTCTTTCCTCTGGTGCTGTGATAGATAGTCCTCAGCAGTCCTTCACCCTGACCTCAAAGCGCCCACTCCAACAAGAAAGATCAGGTCTCTGCTGAGCAGGGACTGGAGGAGGGGCAGGCTTGGCTTGGCTGTTCTCCTTCACACTATGATTCAGGGTGATTGGCATGATCTTGATGGGAGCATCATGGACGTGGCTGTCCCCTGGAAGTCATGTGATGGCTGTATATTGTCTCTAGAGTCGGCCCGATAGTTTGTTTCCTTGGAAAATAATGGTTCGTTGAACCTGAAAACACCTTAGCTTGGACAGAAGCCTGCCTGTGCCTGTATTCCCTTTTGTACCTACCCCAGGGCTGGGGACTTGGAAAGCTGCAAGGGATCTTAATAAAAATACCTATTAAGGAATCTATTTATCTGCTGCTTTGACGTAAGGCCGCTGTTGGAGCGATGGCAGTGATCCTATCGCTGCAACTGACGCTTCTGTCAGCCTGACCTAGTACAAAGGTCGGACACAAAGTACAGTCTCTTTCCAGCACTCCTGCATGCGAGAGCATTGTTACATATTAGAGAGGGAGGGGAAGTCCTGAATGCCTCCTAGACCAGTGCTCTTCAAGCTTTGGGACAGCCCTTTATAAGATGTTAATAACTTATCCCTGTTATCATATCACTGCAACCACCCGAAAAGCTCTTGAGCTGTTCTTCGTTTTTCTTTTTTCCTCGATTTCCTCTCTCCTCCTTCTGCATTCCCATCCTTCCTCTTGTGCCAAACTCCACCTCAGACCCCCAGGAATGCTTAATCCCCACTATGAGAAACACTGGCCTCAACATCAGCCAGAGAAAAGGCCTTCTGCTAGGGTAAAGATCTGGGGTCAGGTGTGGAGGTATCTCTACTACCAGCAAACCAGGGTAGAAAGAAGAATGGAAAGTGATTCAAATCCATTTCAGTAAGGGAAGAATTAATGCCCCTCATCCCTCACCCCGCAGATTTATCATAAAAGGAAGAACAAGAAAAACATGAAACTGAAGAATTGTAGCAAGTGAAAGGAGGTCATTTCTTCCTCAGTGCCAACTGCTAAGATCAAAACCACCACCTTCCCCTTTGTTCTCCACCTTCTTGCCATGCCAGCACTTGGCTGAATTTCCTCTAGCCCACTGGTTGTCAACCTTGCTCCATTCACAGACCCCTAAAAAATTTTGAACAGAGGTGAGGACCCTTTTGGAAATTTCAAATGGAGGGGTGGACCCCTTTGAATTATAAGTGCTGGTATTCACATACTTTTGATCAATCATAGGCATCTTTTCCAGACCCCTTAGACACAGTCTGCAGACTCCCAGCGGTCCACAGCCCAGGGGCTGAAAACCACTGCTCTAGTCAGATGCCCTCACACTACCACCTCCAGACTCTTCTTGTCTGGGTAGGCTGGGAGGCAGGGCAGATTACGAGACTAACTGGATGTCTAGACTAGTTGTCGTAGTAAACGAAGAGTAACTAACTCCCCATGAGCCTGTCACGCACATGGTTGTAAAAGCTCTCCCGGCCCATCCAACCTGCTTGACATTCCCCATCCATCTCCCGTCCCAGTTATGGGAGATGTCCTCCCCCACTCGCGCCCAGCCCTACCCCCTGCTCCTTCTGAGTTTCCAGATCCCTCTAGTTCTGCATCTTGGGCCAGGGATGTAGTAGCCAGAACAAGAAAGTAGGTGTCATATGATCTAGTTGCTATTTCGGATTTTTCTCACTGGTTTCGTAACTTCCTGTCACACAGCCTCCCTCGCTGGGTTTCCTTCTCTGTTAAATGAAGAAGATAATAACTACTTTACTGGAAGCTCACAGGAAAAAAAGTACTTCGGATGAGAGGCCCTATAGAAGAGCAAACTACTTGGTACAACTGTATCCTACTGTGATATTTAAAACTGCTCAGCCATGTGTCCTGGGCCCTGTGCTGCGGGCAGGGATTCTGCAGCTGCCGTGCCCTGTGATTTTAGAATAACCTGGGCTAAATTCTACCCTCCCGGTTGCTTACCAGAGACTTAACTTTAAAAAGCAAACGTTTAATAGGCATGTGTAATAAACATCCTCCCCCCAGCCCCATCTCCCCTTATTCAGTGTAATACCATCTTCTCTTACCTTCCCATCCCAGCGGGGCAGAGATCTCAGAGTGAAGGTGGCTGCAGCTCCTCTGGTAGTTCATTTGCAGGCCTTCCTGCCTTGGTGCTGTCAGGGATGAAGTCTCTTACTCCTGCCAGATTCACCATCCTCCCCTCCTACAGAAGACACTGGAGGGGCGCGGGGCAGGTACACATGGTGAGGCACTGGTTAAGCCCACGTGTACGAGGTCACGAAGGTATCGGTTTCCTCTCCACCCCTGCTCCTTATCCCCCATTTTCCTCCTGCAATTCAGGAATGCACAGACCAGGGTGCTCTTGGGTACTCGGGCAGCTTTGCCACTGACTCATGCTAGGAACAGACATTGCATTCGTCCCTGGACAAGGTATGCCTGTGTTTGTCCTGGAACAGAAATATCCAGGGATTGGTATGTACACACATTACCCTTTAATCAGGGTTTTGTAAGCAGCTGAATGCACTGTTGCTTTTCCATCACTGATTCAATGATGCAATCCCAGGATACCTGTTCAGATGCCAGGTGCTCTTTGCAACAGCCCAGGATAAACTGTTAGTACTTTTTAGCCCATTAATCTTTTTAGGATTTATCCCAGGACTCTAGTCAGAGATGTCTGAATGACTGCATTTTGTCCCAGGCTAAAATGGTTTCGTCTCAGGACAAATGAGACAATCTGTGTTTAACTCAGTGTGTGTCGTCAGGAGAGTTGCTTTATTTTTTGGTAAAATGGGGATAACGGTATTTTCCTGTCTTGCCTGAGTATTGCTGGGTTTCATAGTCAGTGTTATATGACCCCTCTACAAAAGATGGGGTCATATAACAAGCTTTCCGTGCAATCAGGCAGGTCATTCCTGACATGGCTGCAAAGGAAATTGCACGGTGAATGCACGGACTGACACCGAACAGGCCATTGGCATTCCCCGGCAGGCTTGCTCGCTCCCTCTACTGGAGGCATGCGGGCCTCCACAACAGTGGCTTCGGCACTGGCCTCTTGCATTTATATGCAGTTTGGGCAGATCTAGGATTTTGAAAAGGGGGGTGCAGATCGTGTGGTGCATCCTCATATAAAGCAAAACATATTTTTCTTCAGTTAAAAAGAAAGCAAAACCTTCCCTAATAAGTAGACGCGCAGAACTCTATTACCCAATTTAAGATTGAAGTGGAAAAAAAACAACCCTATATTGGAAAGTGCATTCAATTGCTATCTCAAACATTATATATAAAACAAAAATCTAGGCAAAATAATCCAAAGATGTTTCATTAGTCCTGAAGGCATTATAGCTAAATGTATGTCTCTTTTTCAGATTCATAAAACAAAGACCTTCTTAAACATCTGGATAGTGCCTCCAATGCTTCACTGAAAGGAATTTCCGCACCAAAGCTAATGTTTACTTGAGTTCACACTTCAATACCCGAGTTAAAGTTTTTAGCTAGAGTTAAAAACAGTTTGCAGGGCTGTGAAACGGGAGCTACGTGGCAGTACTAGGAGCAGCTGAGACAGCAGCATTGCAGAAGTAAGGATAGCTGGAGTAAGGGAACCACAAAAAACTGTTTCAAAGGAAAGAGGGTCATTGACACTGGTGGAATTAAGAGTTTAGATGGAATGATGCAAATTAAAATGAGTCATTAAGTCAACTGACTCCCTCGCCGCTGCCTGAATAGAAGTGCTGCTGCCGCTGCTAGGCAGATGGCTTTAAAAACTTTGAATGGACCAGAAATCGAAGAGGAGTGCAAGTGCTGCAGAGCATCCCACCTGGATCTGCCCCTGTATAGACTGATATTAGGATATATAGGCTGCTAAACAGAACAAGGCCAGTTTTCATTTTGGAAGAGTGCCTGCTTGTTGTAGCAGATGCAATGAGAAATGGGGAGGAAGAAATGGGTAGACCAGCCAGGCGAGACCTCAGGACTCCTGGGTCGTATTCTGAGCTCTGGGAGGGCAGCGTTGTCCTCGAGCCAAAGCTGCACACTGACTCGAGAGGCTCCTGCTTTCTCACTGCGACTTTAGAGTCTCCAGCAAACGTGGCGGAGCAGGGACTGCCACAAAGTGGTTCGACCACTGCACAAATCCTTGGTTAACATCCTAACGAGTTAACAGTGTGCTCCAATCAGTTGTCTCAGCTGTATGAGGCTCTGGACTATATTGCAACACCCCCAATAAACTGCCCCCTAAAAAGGTTGCTTTTTGTGCACTCTACTAGTTACAGAATGACCCAACTAAATGTTTTCTGAATAGTTTAGAAGGGCACCCAGGGAGACCCTTAACCATATAATGCATACATGAGCAGATGAAAAATTGAGTCCCGCACCCCAATACCACATTGGGACCCTTTCCCAATACTTTGCCTTCTGCACTAACAGGGCTGCAAGCTAGCACAGCAGAAAAACCAAACGGTCTTCTGGCATTTCTCAAATGTTCTGGATTTGGGCCCAAACCTTCTGGTTTCTGGCTTTCCAACAGACATCAAAAATATTCCAGAAAAAAAGACCTTTTCCACAAAAAAAAAAAAAAGAAGACAACATTTCATCCCCAAACCAATTTTCTCTCAGCATTAAGTTCTAGTGGAAATTTTGCAACCTTCCCTATTAAATATTCAGTCTGGCCTCACCAAAGCCTGTGTAATTGTTCAGTAAACAGTCTTTGCAGGAGGTGCGTTTTGTTACAAGGAACATTAAGTCTCTCCTCACCTTTTGAGATCTATAGTTGCCAACAGGAATCGCTGCTCTGTGGTAGCAGAACGATTTACACATCTGGCTTGAAAACATATTGCTGTCTGACCCGCCGAAGAGCTGCTTTCCAGAGGCTGGGCAGTAATTCTGCATGGTTAAATACAGTGCATAAGTAAACATGGGAAGGATAACACCTTTTTATGTAAAAGTCATGGTCGCCATCTCATGACAAGGATTTATAGTCCACAGTTATTCAGTAATGAATGGTCACTATTCAGCTTTTGCAGCCATTATCCAAAAAACTAGATTTAGTATTGGAATAGCAGCATAATCAACTCTGTTTGAAAGGAAGTCAGTAGATGCGGTGAGGCATGCCGTTTTAAAGTCCACTGGAGCTGCCTGCTCTCCCCTTGCCTCCTCCCGTGTGCTCCCTTTTTGATGTAATGACTCGCAGGGAGGACTGCATTTTTACGCCCGCTTTAAAGATGGTTTGACATTTTGAGCAAGGTCGCTGGAGCGAGTCTGGAATTCAGGATGCTGGAATATAAGCAGAATAGCTGAGTCACGGGAGGAATTGTAATGCTTGCATTTCCACATAAATCAAAATCTTGCTCAGTGATTAAGTTTTCATGAATTAGAGCATTTTCCCACAATATAAGGATAGGGCAGTGTTATTACCAGTACATTGCTAGAGCAGCAGACTGGAAGCCAGGACACATGGCTTCTGCTCCTGACCCTGCCACTGTCTTACTCAATAACATTAGGCAAGTCACTTAATTGTGCCCTTTTTCTCTTACGTGACATGGATGCATCCTGGAGACCCCTCAGGGTGGTCAGGGACCACTGCGGCCGTGTTGGCTCACTCGGCGCGTTCCTTAAAGATAGCACAGGCATGGCTGTGAATCACTCTAAGGCCCTGACTTCCCAGTCCCTCACCACTGCTGGGTCTCGTGGCCCTGACTCAAGGAATGAGCTTCCAGTTTCACTCCAGAAAAAGGGACTTCCTTCACCTCTCGTTGGGGAGAACAAGGACAACCGTGAGGTCCAAGAAGCAAAACAGAGAAGTCCTCTTGAATAAGGGTATTGACTGGGGCCAAGGCCACCCAGCCAGATGTTCTCTGCACTGTCCAAAGGGTTACTCCTATTTCCAATCCAGCCCACACAGCCCAGAGCACCCCAAAATTACTCAGTTGAGCTCCTGAGCCCCAAAGCTCCTCGGCTGGTCTCCGTCTCCCAACTCCTCCCTCTGCTCTCCCAAGGAAAGAGGTTCCCAGCCACTTTTCCTTGTTTCATCTCATTCTCCTCTGCAACCTCCCACCTTTGTTAATGTGTCAAGAAAGCTATTCAGTTCCTTTGTGGCTGTCTTACCTAGCACTCTGTTAAAGCTATGAGCTCTTATTTTCCTGAGTAAAAGCTAGTTGGGTAAACTGAGGCATGCAGCAGTACACCAACATGAACACAGTTAGCAGAGAAATATTAGTCCCTCGTAGGAGGTAATAATACTTACCTAGCACAGAAGCATCCTGACGTTTTACTAACATCTGTCAAATTCTTCAGGAGACCTGGATGTGGAGTGCTTTTAAACAAACATGAAGTGTTTCCAATACGATGTTTAGCTCTGTTATTGTCATACTCTGGATTCTGGGCACTCACAATGGTTTCTAAGGATGGCAGGCAATAGATACCACCAACTTCTTCCCCTAATATCTGACTGGGTCCTATTTGGGTCTCCATATACTTGATGCAAATGCCATGCTCACTTGCAACAGCTGCAGGGGTGGGCAAAGCGTGGCCCGCGGGCCGGATGCAGCCTGCCGAGCCATTCTGTCCGGCCCGCAGGACCCCTAAAAATTAGAAAATTAATATTAGTCTGCCTGGGCTGCCTGTCATGCAACCCTTGATGGCTTGCCAAAGCTCAGGAAGCGGCCCTCCGCCCAAAATAATCTCCTGCCCCTGCGTGAAACTTTCCAGGTCTTTCCTGCAATGCAGTCTATAGGAGTTATAGATGCAGACCTTTTAGCTGAGATGCTTTTCTCTCCCACTTCGTGATTCCACAGAGCTGTGGTCTGTAGGGCTACAATCACCCTTTGATTTGCTGACTCCCCTCCCCTGTTTGGCCTGCAGAAATCCAGGTCCATAAGGAGAATGCTGCCAAGGTCATGGTCACTTCTGCCTGACAGTTGAACCAGTGTTTGTCATCCGGGGGAGCACTTATAATTTAACATACCTTTTTTCTAAAAAGAAGGTTTCAAACAGATTCCCCACTATCCCAGCCCTTATTTCCTGCTGTCTCAGCCTTTGGGACAAACACGATCTTCTTTCTTTGCATGCCTAGCAAGTTTCTCTCCAAATGAGGCAAATCCTCCTAGCAAAGCCAGCTTTAGACTCAGGGGAGTTTGGCAGAAATGAAGCATGGGCTCTTCCCCTCCCACTTGCACACTGGATAGCTTGCATTAACTCAGCCTATCTAGCCTCTGTGGCCTCTAGCCAAGAGCATCGTCTTACTTGCTTTCCCTTAAAATTGACTCGGCCTGGAGAATGCTCATCATTGCACAGCTTCAAGAGAAGACTCTTCTTGTGCTCTGTTATTAAGTCAGACAAAAATCCCAAACCAGGAAACAAAAATGAGCCAAAACCCCAGGTGCTGATCCAACATCCCCAAATACAAGGGTGCCCAGAAGCTGAATATTGCCAATGGCTCCGAGTCAAAACCCCAGATCCAACCCCTCCCTCCTA
This sequence comes from Caiman crocodilus, assembly GCA_030014935.1. Taxonomy (NCBI): domain Eukaryota; kingdom Metazoa; phylum Chordata; order Crocodylia; family Alligatoridae; genus Caiman; species Caiman crocodilus. The sequence goes on along the minus strand of JAGPOW010002118.1, from coordinate 8,900,034 downwards.
CCCCCCAGCCTCAGGGAGCTGGACCCACATCCGAACCCATTTTTGCTATGCACCTGAGATCAACTTCTACTTTTTATATGCAGGGTATGCCTATAGCTGAGGGAATATAATAAAACCTCTAGTTTTCCCAGTCTCAGATGGTCCCATTGCCATACTTCTTCCCCTATTACTATACCACTATCTTGTTGTCCCATAGTCAGATGAGTAGGGGCTTTGGATGATTGTATTCCTTTTGTTATCTTAATTATGTTTAAAATTAAAAGGGGATGGTTGCTAATTAAAATGAGCATATACATGGGGGGGGAAAAGCATCCTTTAAACATCTCTTTGCCAGTGAAATGCACACTCTTTCACTGGAGTTCAGCAATGGGTCATTTCATTTTCTAGTCTCTAGTTCATTAGTTACAACTCACTGCTGTAAAATACCGAGTCCAGAAAAGCTGTCGTTTCAGTTTAGCTGACCTCCATCTGGCTCTCCGCATTTCTATAGTTTCTATCACTGTTGCATCCCATCACCTTCCTTTTTCTATTCCTTACCTAGTCCCAGAGCTTTAGGGTGGGCATTTCATTGCTAGCATATGTTGATTCTCACATTCAAACAAATATCTATGAAAAGCCTGTTTCCATTGTTACTACTGAACATCCCACAATATAAAGACATAGGCAAGCATAATACCCACCCCGGTGTAATTTTAACTGATCTCAACAGAGCCACGCCAGAGACGGATGTAACCTAAAATCTGCCTTAGTACAGAATGAAAACTGTAGGCTCCACTGGTATGATACAACTAAGGTAGAGGTGACCCTGTAAATACTAATTTTGGGTAGTCTCTCTTCCTGTTTCTAGACATTTGTCATGCTTGTTTAGACCAAAATACACTATGAATCCTTCTCCTAGGGCACTATTTTTAGAGTGTGGACAACAACATTGTGATTAATTAGTCATTGCTGTTGTTTTGGTTGTTAATGGTAATCCTACATGGCATTGCACGTCACCAAGGTGCCGTACAGGCTGACTAGTTCATTCTCAAGACACCCCAAGGAGGAAAATAATTAAATATTCCATCTTTCTTCTATAGTACGGGAAATGGGCACAGAGAGGTTAGAGTGACCTGCCCAAGGATGTTGCTCACTGCAAAACCTGGGACACTGCCCAGGAAACCTGCCTGGCAAATCTCTGCACTGCAGAACATCTCACCGAGCACTAGAGGTAGGAGGGGGCATCATGCTGTGCAATCAAGCTGTCCGGACTGCTCCCTATAGTGATTTCCTCTCCTGTCCTCTCACGTGGGTCATGAGCAAGTCTGAATGCTTTCAGCCCCGGAAGACCTCGTCCACCCTGCAAAGTTTCACCAGCTTCATTAGCTCGAGACACAGCTTGCATGTGTTTGTGCTCGGTTTAGATCTAGCTCACAGGGTTTTTACCTAGCGCCTGTGAATCACCAGCTGAAGAGCGTGCAGCTCCCCTGTTCAACTGAATTGATTTAAAAGGGAGTCAAACCTAAGTGGCTTTGGGTTTTGACGAGGCCTACGGGAACAGATTCAGCTCTGCTATGAGCAGGCACTTCCCACCTGCTTTGGGAGTGCTGCGAAAGAGGGTTACATTTCTCCCTCCACTCCTTCCTAGTTTCAGATCCCTACATTTGCGCAGTATAGAGATGAGCATGCCAGGACCGAACCGCAGCGGTGAAGCGTTCTCCATCGGGGCCCTCAGCTGTTGGACAGCCTCCCAATGCTCGGGACTATCTTGATGTCAGTGAATCAGACTGTGTTTCAACACAGTTATTTTTATACTCGGCATGCACTGGAGGTGGCTTTTGAAATGAATGGGGTTTATGGGGGAAGGGTGCGTGTTCAGCAGCACACTTACTTCGCTTTGCACCTGTACATTTGCTAAACTCCCTGCTTTAATTTTTGTATACTTTTAAAGGAATAATAGAAAATCAGTTTATTCTGTTCAGTCACGCTCATGACAGGTGAGTTCCTTCTTGTTACAAGCAGGTGACTGCATTGGGAAAGAAACTTCATACAATACATAGCTGCGAGCAGGGAAAGCAGCCAAGCAGGCCAGTGCAATGTGATCTGCTACTGACACCCTACGGGAGCTGTCATTGCTGAAAGCAAATCACAGGCAGGTCAGTCCTAGTCCGTCACGTTACAATAGCGGATACAAAACAGGTGACGGTCCAACTACCAGGGCGTGAGATTGCATCGTTTTAGCAGACAAAGCCGTCGCCGACTTCACAATGGCACAGAGCAGACTGGACGAGGTTGGGGAGTCACACGTTTATTCGCACAGACACGCTAGAATACAAAACAATCCATCGCCTTCAGGGAACCGACAGAACAGCCCAAACATTAAGGATTTGTGATTGCACGTGGAAGGAAGTGTTCAACACAAAGGTTTAGAAAGCAAGAGGGACCGCGTTAAAAATGCAATCTGTCTGCAGAATTCCCAGACAAGGGTAAGGGACACCTCTGGGCTGTTTGGTTTAAAATGCGGTCTCACTTTTTTTTTTACATCAGAACAAATTCAGTAGGCTACTTCCCTCCACTGGTTGCCACCCCATCCCAGCTCCAAAAATATTGCCAGTGAATGATTTCAGCTATATTCTGGCATTTCCCTCTCTAGGGCAGAGACAGGCCTGAGCCGGAAAACAAGATCTGAATATGCCAAAGCTCTTGTCACTCGAAAAGAGGGCTGGATTCTCCAATTCTTGGATTCATAGTTTCTTTTGGTGCGAATCAGAGTAACCCTGAATTTAACCAAGCCATGCGAATTCACAGCAGCAGAGCACGCTCGCAGGTGTAAGCCAGAAGGGACTGCTATAAAACATTTAGTGTGACATCCTTTGTAACACAAGCCACCACATTGTAGCTGACCCTCTGGGCTGAGCCTTAATTTTCCTGTGGACCAAAGCAGAATGTTCATCGCTTTGAGGAAAATCAGACCCAGACCTGAATCCATATTACACTCAAAGTCTCTTTCTACTGAAGTGCAATTTTTTCCGCTTGCACATCTAACAAGATCTAATTGCAAGAGGAAAAAGACAGAAAAAAAATTGTCCTCCCCCTATTCAACGCGGCCCAGGCAAAAAATACATTTCCCCTGGACTTTGCTGTGGTCTGAATGATCGTTTGCCAACTACAGGCTCCATCCTGCAGTTACTCACACAAGTATCTTCATTCTCCCTGGTAGTCTCATTGAAGTTAGTGGGATTGTTGGGAATCACGACGCACCCGCGCTAACCTAGCAAACACTGTCTAATGCAAAGCTATTTGCTCTGGTCCTCCATTTGGGAGATCTCATTAGCACTTCTACCCTTATTAAGAGCTCCCATACCAAAACCCTGGAGATCTAGGCAGAAAAAAGCTGAATTTGCTGCTTGGCAGACAAAATCCTGAACCACTGCTTCTTGTGCATAAAGACAGGGTTGAACCAAGGATTCAATTCTGAAATGGATTTAAAAGAGGAGAGAAGTAGGTTAGCTCCTCAGAAACACTACTGCCAATTGCAATGCCAGCTGGATACTCAACATGCCTTCAGCCACAGAGAGTCAGGCTCTATCATGCAGCAAAGAGGAACTGGTGGTTGCCGCAGCATGATTGAGGGAACGGGCCTGGCCTGTTGGCCCTGAACCTGCCACTTGTGAATGCTGTCCTTCCACATCCTCTCCCGGCATCATATTTTGTGGCCAGGAACACACTGCATGAAGAGGAGCCTGGTTTCTGCACCCCCAGGAACATGGCAATGAGGAATAAGGCCATCAAAGCTTACAGCATCTCTTGATCTACAGCAGTCACTTTCTGAGGAAGGCTGAAAGGCTATCTTCCCCAAGTTACCATCCTGATTTCTACCCTGCAGTGCAGGAAGGTGATGTGGCTCGGCACTGTTGGAAACAGAGTAGAGTTGTCTTTGCACTGCCAATTTTTTAAGAAACATGTTTGTTCAAGGTATTGGAACAAGACGACACGCATGCTTGACACCAAAGAAAAGCCTGTTTGTGTCCGTTACACTGGGGACATTGCGTTTGCCTTGGTCTTCTTGGAGGGCCTGTCTTGGATACCAGCTCTTGCATTATTATTAATATATAGTACCCGGCCCCATGGGAAACCCCGTTAAAATGAACAGGGCTTCTTGGGGAGTGGGGCTCTACTCAACATGAGCAATGGTGCCAGGGTCCTGGTCTATGTAAAAACTGCTTTGGTTAGTCAGAGATTAAGGCGAGCTTGGATTATCGGCTACGCCACTGCTAGGAAGTGGGAAGCCTTGACGTGTATGCTTTACAATTGGGACATCCGCTTAAGGTTTGCATTCAGCAATAAATGTTCTTCACTAACACAAGGCAACTCCTCCCTTTCATCTTACAAACCTAGGCTCAAACTTGACCAGTTCATCCCATATTACAGTCTACACCAGCACCTAGAACAGCGCTTCTCAACCAGGGAGCTGCAGCATCCAGGAGCGCCCTGAGATCCTTTCAAGCGCGCTGTGTACAAAGTTGGCACCACTAGGTGTGCAAACGTGATTCACAAGATAAACCCAGAGATTTCAAGCAGAAAACCATAGTATTACAAAAAAACCAAACACATTCTGACCCAACGTGTTCCGTCTGAGCTCTCTGCAACAGAAAACCTGCTTTATTTTTTGACTACTGAACAATAATAAGTGAAAACTGAAAGGTGGCAAATTCCAAAGGGCTGTCAGGGAATGCCTCGAGTCTAAAAAGATGGAGAACCACTGGCCTAGAAGGTGCTAACTCACACATTTTTACAACACACCTTGAAACCCTAAACTCCTTTTCCGACCACCTTCCCCTAGGTGCAAAAAACAGCCTGGGGCTGGTTCTCTACCACTGGTCCCTCAAGCAGTTTCAATGGAGTGACAGCAGCACCAGCAAAGTCAGGGTGAACTGGGATGGAGAATCCAGCCTTCCTCTGAGTAACCAGAAAAGCAATCTGTGCTGAAGAAAAGATTGAGTCTGGCAGGTTCGTGTCCTGCGGTTTGCCCACTTAAATTAAAACAAATCAATTGTAGGAAAAAAAAAAAAATCCACTCCTGCAGCAGCACAGGAAGCAAAAAAAAAAAAAGTCCTTGGCCAAAAGGAAAGTATTCAAATAATTTAAATGCATCCTATTTAAGAAAGCTCCCCTCCACTCGCTTCTGCGTGGGGAGCTGAGGAACGATGGAGTTACGGCATTTAACAGGAACCTCCGTTTCATAAGAGTAATGCTCTTCCACAGGAGAATCAGTTTAGACAGGAAGGAAAACTGAGAACCAAGCACAGAATTTATGCGCTCGCAGATCACAGCCAATAGTCAGGGATGATTTGCTAAGGATCCTCCTATAGCAAAAACCACCGGTGGACCCACCCCTGCGAAATCAGTGGGAGTAGAGGGCAATCACAGCGTCTCAAAGCCAGGCAGCTTGTGCTCCAGTTTAGGCAGTACTTGCGCACCCAAAGATGAGGTCCCTTAAAGCACAGAAGCAGCTTAAGCATCTAACTTCCACTGATTTCACTGAGTTTTCCTAGAGGTATTTCAGCAAAGCTAGATCCCCACAACCATAGCATTTCTTATTGGAACTGACATCTTGCTTAATAGATGAAGAGGTTGTGCTTGTTGGGTGATGGTCACCGGCCACTATCACCTTTTTCCATTTGATTTCCTCCTGTCTTCCCCCTGTGGGTGTAAGACAGCCGCCCAGGCTGCCTTGGCCCTTTGTAGTGGTGTAGATAGATACCCCTACAGCAGGTCTGAGCCACTGCACACCTCCTTAGGAGATGCTAACAGCAAGTGTCAGTGGACCTGAGGGTGTCCAGCACCGTGAAGAATCAAACCCTTACACAGTGAATTCAAACAATAGCTAAAAGGTTTTCCGTACAGGAAACATTTCTTTCTCCAACACCAGGTGTTTTATAGATATTTCCTTGCTTTTAAAGGCAAAGTAATAATTATTTTTTCCAGTTCAATAAAGAGAAAAAAGCCATGTTAACAACAACAATAATATTAAACATCAAACATCCATTGATTCATTAGAGGCCAGATCCTGCAGCCCTTATTCAGACTTTGGAACCGGGGTGGCAGGATTTAGGGCCTGAGTCCTCACAACACCCTTGTGAGGTAGGTCAGCACCATTTCCCTCATTAGGCACACAGGAAAAATGAGGCACTATAAAGTTCAGGCTAGGAATGGATGCTGCATTTGTCCCTGGACCAGTTCTGCCTGTGTCTGTCCCAGAACAGAAATATTCCAGGACTGACATGAACACACGTCGCCCTTTAGAAAGAGTTTATCGAGCAGCTAAATGCACTGCTGCTTTTCTGAAGCAGCGACGTAATCCCAGATTACCCATTCAGATGCACTTTGCGATATACCAGGATAAACCATTAATACTTCTCATCCCCTGAACCTTTTCAGGGCTTATCCCAGGATAATGGACACAAACATCTGAATGACTGCATTTGGTCCCAGGATAATATGGTATATCGCGGGACAAATGCAACATCTGTTTGTAGCCTAAATGACTTGCCTACAGCTGCACACGGTGAGACTGTGAAGGTGGAGCCATCCCACTAGACAATGCCACACTGGCTTCCATTAATTTAGTCTCCACCGAATAAATAAAATCCTTTTTTGCCTCACTGTCCAAGAAGCCACAGCCTGACCAGCTATGCCTCTAAACACCTGCCACCAGCTCTTCTGAAGACGTTATTACTTCAGAAACATTGAGAGAAATCATGGTGCTATTCCAGTTATAAACCAGGTGCTGCGAAACACTTGACACATAGGACCTTACATTGCAAAATACTTTCACAAAACCCCTACTGGAGTCAGCTGGCCCAATCCCAAAGGGAACAATGAGTACGAATTTTAGGACCTGGTCCACAAATAGAGTTATAAATACGTTCCCCTTCAAAAACCCATCCTTTAGGCCTTGTCTCCACTCCCACGTTAAGGAGTGAACTAACTGGAAGGCATGTAAGAGGTTAAGATTACGAAGAAGTTTCATTACACCTGGAAGTCTAAGTGCAGTCTATCTGTATCGCTTCCAGGTTGTCTGCAATAAGGCACGTACATTGGTGAAGCAGTACTTAGCTCGGTATCCTCCTTGCTTCTGCCTGCACCACGACATAGCAAGTAAAAGCTAACCACAACACCGCCTTGCCTATCTGCATTGCAAAGCCGTGGTCAGCGCAGTGTTCGTTCATCATCGTGGTGGCTCTAACGTGATTTGGGAGTGAAGCCAAGGCCTGGGTGAACATTGCTGGATGTGTACTTGGAAAGAGTTTCTCTTCACGTTGTTAAGCCCGACTCTAAGTAAATCCTTCTTACATTAGGCTGCCAGTGACAGCAGGGACACTTGGTACAATTGGTGATTTATGGACACGAGAGGAAGTTAATGAATTGCAAGCCCTTGACTGTATGCAGTGTCCTTTGCTAATGATTTACACGTGAATGCTACTAACTTGATGGTTTGATCCATTTTTACACAGCAGCCTTTCGTCTCTTTATTATCGTTAAAAAATCGGGCACTGCCGTCCCACTTGCTTGGAAACGCACATGAATCAGTCCATCACAACAAGCGTGTTGCCATCACAGCTCCTCAGAGATCTCTACAGAAGCTGTCCTCACGGCTCAGTCATGGCTGATTTCAAGTTGGTTGGTGCCCGACCAGAAATTTGGGCCCCACGATGTTATAGTCATCTAACGCAGCATCTGCACTGCCGACAAGGCACTGCACAGGTCTCGGGGCAATGAGAAAACAGTATTAAGTTCATCTTTCCAAGACGTTTTTCAATGCTCACTTTCCAGACGTGACGTTGGCCCAAGACGGAAAGGTGTCCAAGTCAAACAAGGGGCGTCCCCAAGTATTGATGGCCAAAGTGACACAAAGGACTCCAAGAATATTCATGATTAATCCTGTTTTAGCCTGCGGCAAAAGAAACACAAGCACAATGAGTGTCCAGGGACCTGCCAGATTTTGTGCCCATGATAATTGTGGCCATTAGCACAAATACAATGCAGAAACCTGGAGGGGTAATTTCAACACCTGAGCAAATTAAAGCCGGGTAATCACGGTGCTGGATGTTCCCTGCTCTTGCTTCAATGCTATTGCCGGGGAACATGGTGTGCTCAGAACTCCATTCACTTCTGCTCCTTAACGATTGTAACGCAAGACGCTTATTGATTAAGGGCCAGACTTGACCACCCACCAACCCAGATCATGTAGCTGAAAGAGCCTATGCATCCTGCTCAGAGCCTCACTCCTGACTCCAAGGACGGCTGCACACGATGCGGTGGGTTGATAGTGTTATCAACTTAATGCTAAGCATTACCTTTGACTCATGGGCACAGTGGGATCAAGATCAGACCTGTAGATACACTGATCCAACTTCCTTTGAAACCAGTGGGATTGAAATGAGCAGAAAGCCTGGCTTTGTCAATTAATGAGATTCATGAATCATCCGAAGGATCTAGAAAAGTAGGGCTGGAGGAGCCCTCAGGAGGTCATCTAGTCCACACCCCTGCTCAAGGCGGGATCAAGCCTAGTTTGAATATCAGTTTGATTCTGTGTGCACCAGCTTCTGCAAGCAAAACTTCACTGCCTTTTATGTAAGAGCACCTATTAAAATGTCACCCCCCAAACAGACTAAGCAGCATTAGGCACTGATGGTGTTTTCATGCACCTCGCGACAGAACCAAGGAAATACAGATGATCAAACCAAGATGAATCTGAAATAATGAAGACAGATGGGTAAGGGAAGGTCTGGGTGACACACTCGACACCCATTAGCATGATCAGCTTACCATGTCTGCAACACGGAGGTGACCGTATGAAAACACTATCGCATTCGGCGGAGTTGCCACAGGTAGCATAAAGGCAAAAGAGGCACTGAGAGTCCCAGGGATCATGATGTACAAAGGATTGACCTTGATGGACTGTGCCTGGGGGAAAAAAAGAATGAAAACGCTGGAAGAGGTCCAAAATAGAAGCAGGCAGAAAGTATCGAAGATCCCACAAGTACAGAGGGTCAATTCATTCCCCAGCAAAACATCAGCAAAGTAGAGTTTTTGAAAAGCAAATTCACTTTACACTGGAATCCTCTCCTAGCCAAGGACGACTTGAATGAGAGGAAAAGGTCAATTTGAACCAGAACTGCAAGCCATGTGCTACAAGATCCCAAAATAAATCAAAGCTTCGACCACCCTTCCTAAGTGCAAGGCATTGTTTCATGGTCTGAACAAAAGCTAGAAATTAGGCATTTTATACTCCTAACATGGTCCTAGCACTCATTCTGTGCCTCGGGACAAGTTATTTAGAGTGAGGTTTTCAAACGGGCTTAACCATGGCCTAGCTCTGTACTAAGGTTACCACATTTCCAGTTTCGAAAAAGAGGACACCTGTCTGGAGGACACCTCACCCCCAACTCACAGCCCCCTGGCCCTGCCCGTGCCCCCCACACTCCCTACTCGCAGTCCTTCGCTGGCCCCCAGCCTATGCCGGTGCCCCTCAGTTCCAACCTGAGCACCCCTATCCCTGCTATTGCCCCTCACTCCCGACCTGCAGACTCCTGGCCCTGCAAGTGGCCCTCACTCCCGACCCACAGTCCCTCGCACCCCACTTCTGGCCATGCTCGCTCGCTCCCGAGTTGCAGCCCCCTGCACTCCTGACACACAGCTTCCACCCCCCAGCCCTGCCAGTGCCCCTGGCTCCCAACCTGCAGCCCCCTGGTCCCCCCAGCCCTGCCATAGGGGGCTCCCACAACTACCCCGCCCCAACTGGGCTGGAGCACAGCAGCTCCAATTTGTGCGGGCAATGGCACAGCGAGTCCGATCCCAGTGCAAGCTGAAAGGAAGATGCTTATGGCACCCCCCCGTCCTGGGCTAGGGCTTCATCTCTGCAGCAGGCTGCCTGGCCATGTCCCTTCCCCTGCCCCCTGGCAGTGCCACAGAGCTCCCTGGTGCTCTCAAAGGGCCCCCTTGCCCCTGGACGGGCAGGCAGTGGCACCTCCCTCGTGCTGCTGCAGCCCTGGCACCTGGACAGCTTCCCTCCCCCCGCAATTGCCCTCCCCCACTCACTCCAGCGGAGCAAAGCAAAACCTGGACATTGGTTCCTATTTCAGAAAACCGCCTGGATGGAGATCAGAGGACTCAAAAAAAGGACATGTCCAGGAAAACCTGGATGTATGGTAACCCTATCTGTACAGCCTTCTCCTGAAAAAAAAAAAAAAAAGTGACCAATGTCATCATTTAGCATCTACCATACCTATAAAAACTGCTTTATGTACTTGATAAGTCATTATTTTCCATTCTTAGTGTATTATTGTTCTGGTCTTCTAAATTAAACTCCTCTAACAGCTCTGTCCTCTTTGCTCTTCTAAGGATTTCTTCTAGGTCTGGAGCTGCCAGTACTGAAAAACTTCCATTGCCGTCTTCATTCACATGCCGGAAGGTTTTTCTCCTAAACACTGCTTGTTACTCAGCTGGTCCCTTCCACTTTGCTATTCTCTTTTCTCTGTACAGTAATACTTAAAAATGATACTTGATCCCTTTTTGTTAGTTTTGGCTTTTGCTGCATGGTATAATTTGGCATTCTGGTCAAATTTATCCAGAGATCTTTTTTTGATCTCGGACCACACTTAGGGAGGGTTTGTCAGAGTGACACAGGAATGTGATTGTAATTACTAGGCTCCTGGAGCAGGACTTTAAACACTGTGCACATTTTGTGGGATTCTCCGGTTCTCCGAATGTCCGTGCCAGCTGATTCACTGCTAGCTAAGCAGCCTGGATCAGGGCAATTTTACTTGGAAGAAATGAACTCAAATAAATTGTTCATGCTTTCCAAATGAAAAAAAAAAAAAAGATCTGATCTACTCTCATCTAGACTCTGGTATCAACTCTGCTCCTCTGCAAAAAATGCAGGGACTGTATTTCACGATTTATGAATGTCACTATGGTATAAATTTGCTGTGTTTTACTCTGTGACAGAGAACATTGTTCACATGCAGGCCTATTAAGACCCCATTACTTTCAGTGTTTTAGTTAGACTACAACAGAGGAAACACCCCAAGGAAATAGATGGAGCAAGAGAGATTTTGTGTTTTAGTAAGAAAAATTTGAGTCTAAGTTATCTCAGCAGAAAAAAATATATATATATTTAACATATAGAGCACTCATAACCCCAAATGTCTCCAAGCGGTTCATCTACAGGGCTGGACTATTTGCTGTTCTGCATCTTCCGCCATCATTTGTGCTACTGCAAAGCGCGTAAAATGTTCCCAGCTCGGGCCTTTGGTGTTTCATGCTCATTTTGTTCTCACTTTGTACTGCTGCAAATGACTATTAAAGGGACAGGGCAATGGAGAATCCACCCTTCAGTATTAACCTTGCCCTTTCAGAAGCAGAGGAGCGTAAGCATATGCTTAAGTCTATTCCTATTCAGGAAAACATTTAAGCACCCTGACCTATCAGTCTGATCCTTTTTACCTGCACTAGACCCAAAAAGATTTCAGCATATCGCTATCTACTCAGCTTTCCTACCTGGTGGGTTACTGGCCATTTGCTTTGTGGAGGACTATTCCTATTTTCACACGGAGGCCTTTGACTTACCACATATATATCTTGTAGATGACAGTAAATACAGGATTGCCCTACGGTTAGAGATTTTATCAGTTGTCCCATTTCAATTCTCCAGACTCCCAGAGAGACATGGCTAAAATGACCTTCTTACCAAGGATGCAAAGATAGGCATGAAGAGGGTGGCCGTTGCTACATTACTGGTGCATTCGGTGAAGACAGCGGTAACAAATGAAAGTATCACTGCAATGGCCCAGGCAGGAACACTGCTTAGTGGTGACATCTGTTGACCCAACCATCTTGAAAGACCGGAAGCCTGTAACAACATGGGGCGTGTTTTAATAAGAGACCGAATGTCTTGGTCATGCACAGTACCTCCCATTGTCTGTAACATACGGTCAAGCCCAAACGATGCATGTAAACGCACCGTCAAAATTAGCAGGGGTGTAGGTTGTCAAAATTAGATCATTCACCCATCAAAAGAATACTAAACCATGGGTAGAGAAAGCACAGTGACATTTCCAGAACAAAGGAAATTCTCTGCCAGCCAGAAATTACATCAGGGACTCACTACCCCAGTGTCCCCAGAATCCAAATATTTGCTCACATTTTGGTCAGAAGTACTAACGTCTCTGCCAAGTTGAAGCACGTTGCAGAGTTACACCCAAGAGCCACGCAATCGCAGAGAGTTAATGAATCACTTGCAGGACTCATTGAATAAGACTTCCAAGATATTGCCTCAATCTTCTTACAGGAATATAGTCACGGATTGACTGGATTGGCTCATAAAGTCTACTGTTTGGATCCAGGGCCAGAGGTTGGGGAACACTGCAACCCCGGGGTTTTGGTTTGGCCTACTATTTCAAAATGACCCAGCCACAAAGTTTGGATTGGGATAAGTCCGCAAAATTTGGCAGCCTGGGGATTGAGGGTTTTGGTTCAGACCCATCTCAGTGGGGGGTGGGGACAGAGAGTCAGTTTAGAGGAAAGCCTTCATTTATTTCTGGAGCTGAATTCAACTCTGAATTCAGGAGCACAGGATCAGCCTGCCGGTCCACTCACTTCCCTCAAAGGAAGGGTCAAGAAACAGCTCAGGGGAAGACTACGGAAAAACCTGCCCGCAAAGACAGTGTTTCCCTTCTGACCACTTCACGCCCTATGATATGAAGGTCGATATCCCTTTTAAACCAAATCAAGCAGTTCTGAAACTCAGAGATCTGAGCTTCTCTTTTCGGACCAGGTGTGGGATGGGGCGGGGGGGGGGGGGGTTACATACACAGAGAAGGACTCCTCTCTTGCAATATCGAACCAGAGAAAGAACAAGGAAAGTTTCCAGGCTGATAGGTCCCCTCTAGGGGCTCTGGGGAGTTAGAGACACTTGGTAAAAGCACCCAGGCTCTTGGTGGCCATTCAATGAAGCTATTAATGAAGAGAGAAGAGTCCCTGCCATGTCAGTACCTAGATCTGGATCTAAACATCTCTACCATTCGGGTGTTGTTACAATCCCAGGGTTCAGTATAGGGCCCATTCCTAGTAACAAGGGACCAAGGGTCATCCTTAGACCCAGTGACAACGAGGACGTACTTCACTTCCACGGGCCAAGGCGAAGCCCCCTCCGAGCAGCAGCACAATACTCCAGGGCAGCCTTCTCTGAACCACCTTCCACTCCAGCAACGGGGCTGGCAAGAACGGCTCTTTCATAGCTGAAGTGGAAACAAACAGAAGCACTATACGGTTAGGGGAGGAACACTTTGTTCAGTGCTCTGTGTTGGTACGTGCTGTTATCGTAGCTGCTACTGCTGTGCAAACAAAATGAGAGCACCCGATGACACATGGTCTAAGTGACAGCCCAGGTCAGGCTAGGGCAGGACCGTGAGAAAACTGCGCAGTTGAGAGACGCAACAGCAATGTGGTAGTTAGCTCCGAGGGACGGCATACATTGCAAAGCAAAATTTTTTTTTGCAATACATTGCAAAAAACCAACAGGACCCGAGGAACAGCTCCTCGACCTCAGTACTGGCAGCGGTGACGGCACTATGAGAACGTGAACTGGACTCGGGAGGCGGGGGTCCTCCAAGTCAAACAAATGTTGTCAGCCCCGCTTTCAATTACCTTGCTCCCTCTGTTCAGGATCAAAGCTATCTCGATTACAGCAGAAGAACTTGGGTTTGGTTGCCGGAACGATGAACAGTAACAGTGCAACGAAGATAGCGACCGTGGCATCAGTGACAAACCTGGAGGAAAAAGAAAAAGGCAGCTCAGAGTACAGGACCCCTTTGTCCCATAACATGGCATTCCCCCAGCACGTGGCCCCCCGCCCCAGCGAGTGACAAGCCAAATGTCTTATTGACTTCTACTTGCCTGATCTCTCAAAAGTAGCCTATAACATTCAGCGACATTTAGTACTAGTCCCTAGTAGCCAGGCTAGCAAAGCACCATGCATCTGTACCCGTATCATCTCACTTGTTATTCAGCAATTTGTGACATGCCTTCCATCAGAGGATCTCACAAGGGTTTTCCCTCCTACACTTCTCTCAGGTAGAGACATATAATTACCCTACTTTGTATTGGGAAAACTGAGGTGCAGGGAGTACCTTGTCAAAGGTCAGGGGCAAATTAATTAAAACAAAACAACAGAACACCTACTGATTGAGATACATTAACTGCAAATAGGAGCAAGACATTGCGGCATCTAATTATCATTCATGGTTATTGGGACTTATAAGAGCCTAAGCCACTTCTGAAACGAACTGAGGACTCTCAGCCAGTTACCCAGTTTTGCCGAGTTTACTCTGCAGCAATCCAAGCCCTCAAAATGGAGCTTGGATGCTTAAAGATCTTCGCTAAGAAGGCACATCGTTTATAGCAGTTAGTTTATCTAGCGCATTTTCTCTTGCATGGAAAGTTTCTACGTAGAAAAGCATTACAACTCACTCTATCCTCTAGGGATACATCAATGTCTAGAGACAAGAATGATTAACTTCGACTTGGAGGTCTTTGGGGCATGGACTGACAAGTTCTGTGTTTGTACAGCACCTAGTACAGTGGGGTACGGGTCCACGACGGGGGCTACTAACTGCTACCACATTAAAATTAAGCAGCAGTGGATGGCAAGTAACAATCCAAAAATTCAGATGATGCTGGCCCACGTGAGCCGAGTACAGTCACTTCTCGACAGCAAAGCCATATATTAAGATAACTGAAGCCCCAAGAGAAAAGAAACTAGATTGAGACGCATGTAAATGATTGCCTCTCATATCAGCTCCCTTAGGCTCATCCTACAGTACCTTTTGCATGGTCTTCCAATCACTACCCCTCACTAGAGCAAATATGATCAATTATCCGGTCCCAAGTAAGAGGCAAGATCAAATCTGTGCAACTACTTCTACCTGTCACTTGACACAGGAGTTGAAATCCGGGTGGTAGTCAAAGGGGAATACAGCTAAGAAACAGTGGTCAGTGGGTCAAGACCCTGAAGGATGCAGACGTACTCTGATTTCCTGTTGAAGAGGTAGGTGGCCCAGCCAGGAATGAAACCGGGGTCACGTGTAAACCACAGGAGAATCAAAAGAACAAATATCATGAGGACGTTGAATTCTGCGAAGGAGATGGAGCCCAGTTTCTGGAGCTCTAACTTAAGCACACTGAATGCAGCTCTCTCTTTGTCGGTCCTCTCCATGCCGCAGCCCCAGGTCTGTTTCAAACTTCATATAAAAAAGAAAAAAAAAAGAGAGGTAATGTTATACACATGTGCTTGCAAGAGAAAATCCCTAATCTACATGGTCCTGTCCTCCTGGGGACAGGACCATGTTGCTAGCTATAGCTTGGTGCTGATAAGGGGGGGTTTTGCCAACAGAAGATCCCATCTAAACATGCTGTGGGGTCAAAGCCAAAATGTTCCACGGGGTCATCCTCATTTCTGGCAAGTGTCCTCCAGGGGTGAGCTGTCATACTTGAGCTTGCTTAGAGAACTGGCCCTGAACGGGGGAGATCCAGGTACCAACTCCCTGCTCTGCCAGAGTCAGTCGTCCAAAAGGAAACATCCTGCTTTGTATCAGTGCTTTGTACCCAGGACTCCCACATGCCAAGCCGCTGTACTAGCTACATGCGCCTTCAATCAGGCAGATCTGAAACCCAGTCTTGGCACAATTCTGGTTTTGCAAAAACATTGTGTTTTTATTTCCGTAACAAGTTTGGAAACTCCCAAGCTGCACGGAAACACACTTGCCATCTTCTGTACTAGGCTATCACCAAGCCACACTACAAGGTAAATCCTGCATGGTATATATCTTGCAGAGTCTTCCCTCTGCACATAAAAGTCACCATTTATCATACCCGACTGGGGTCACTGGGAAACAGAGGAGCAGCATCGTAGTCCCATCTCTGCCACCGGTCTACTATGCCTATTTCTACCACCTTTTCTCTCTTGAAATAGCAAGCTCCTGGGGGCTATCGCTAGGCCGGTGTACAACACTAGCTACAGCAGAGCAGAAAATTGCAGCTGGAGCTTCTAGGTACTTCTGGAAAAAAAATCTCAGTGCTAACTGGAAATGTAGTTATAACTAGCTCACTTCAACCCCAACACGACACTGTATGTATACCAAGCTCCTGATAAAGATGCTGTCGTTCCTCTTCTCAATGCTTCTCTTCCAGACTGGAGAGCTAAACAGCAGCCATTTGAGGACCCTATCCCTGATAATAAGAAAGAAAGGTATCGGACCAGACTCTTAGCTGGCTTAAATTGAATGGTTTATAGCTGCTGGGTGTTTGGCCAGTAGTGCAATTTAATACTTACTTGAGTCCCATGAATGAAAACTGGAGCCAAAGCCAAGCTAATATCAACATCAGAATCATGTTAGGGAAGGCAAATCCAAACCAGGAAGCAAAATTCACAGTATCGCCATTTCTGGGGAACAATCTGAAGAAAAAAAAAAACAATGTCAAACCACCGAGGTGTCTACTCTCCCGTTACTATCGGCTGATGGGAGTTATCCATGAACCTCAAGGCTTACCTGCGATTAATAAAGTGCATCACCATAGCTCCAAAAGGCTCCTGGGTTCAAACTGACCCCAAAATGCCTTTTGTATAATCTCTTGCTGTTCGTTACAGAATATTTTACAGTAAACTCATGCAGCAGCGCCTAGTTTGGGTCAAGCCATTGTAAAGACCCAACGTACGTTGCACAAGGCAATGTAAAGACCCACCCCTACCTTCTCCTTAGCAGTAGTTTTGCTTTTACCACGTCTGCTCATCCATCGTGGTGGTTTTAGCACTGCTTTCCCTTGGCTCTTTATAACTAAGGGGATCTGCACATAGACAGGAATTTAGGGTCTGGGTCTGTTTCTACGGAAACTAACCACAAATCTGTTCACTTCAGTAGGATCAGGATTTGGTTCCCAGAATCTGCAATGTCTCTAACTTTGTCCCTGTATTTTTGCATTCAAGGACAAGTCTAGCTGTAACTCGAGTAGAAATGTCAGTTCCAATTCTTCAGCTGGTTTCTGCTGGTTCTGTTCTAGCCAGCTAAATTTTAAACGCTGTTAGCGTACGGGCTGAGGGACTAACCATCCTCTGGTAGAAATTAGTGAAGGGCTGACGTGGAGTCGACTGGAATTACCACTACCGAGATCACAGATCTGAATCAACGATTCCCAAACAACTCCACAGTCCCGACTGTATTCAAGCAGAGACAGACAGTCTTGTGGACACCTCCTCTCCTCTTCAATAACACCCCTGTGGCTTCTACAGCAACTGCTTATATGGAAGAGTCACGTTAAAGAGTCTACTGTATTTCTAGATGAAAAGAGGTCATCACACAGTCTCCTCCTGCTTCTCATTGCTTTTCTCCCTCTCATTTGCTGTGTGTTAGCTGGAAAAAAGTAGGAGCCAACAGCACGCGATCAAACAGTTCTCGGCATGTCATCAGCAAGTGCCTCAAACCCTCCCGTAGATCTATACCAAATGCACAGGCAGCTTTCACTTGGCTACCTAGCTGCCCAGTTGTGTTGGAGAAGAAAATGAAGAGAATAAAATAGGTTATTCATTATGATGTAAGTCACCCAGGTGTTGTTTAGAAGCCACCGATTTGGCTGGCCAGAAAACAGTGAGGCCTTTTAAGTAGCCTAAAAAAGAAATGGTGAAAAGTACTTACTCATTCATCTGGCCTTTCAACACCAGGTTTGGCCCTGTTCCTGTGAGCGTTGCAGTTCCTCCAATGCTGGCAGCATAGCACACACACAGTATCAGCCCCTTGCAGGTGCGCTTCTTTAATTCGCTTTCCTTATATGTTGTGGGGTTGTCAGAGATGTGCCCATTACTTACGACTAGAAAGAAGAAAAGCGTGTTATTTGCCTTTGGAAAAGCTCTGGGAGGACAGCACGAACAGTGCTGCAATCTGTCTGTGCCTCTTATCTTGAATAATGCAACATTATGTAGGTTATGTGGCCCAATCACTTTCTAGCAACATTCACGGGGAAGTGAAAAGAGGGTGACCTTATAATAATGATGGCGCTAGTTAGGGAGTCTGGAGATCTGGGTTCAAGTTTTGGTTCTGCCAAGGGCTTTCTGTATAAACTTGGGTAGATCGTTTTGCCTGTGTGCCTCAGTTTCCTTTTCTGTACAAGGAAGATATCAGCGTTTGCCTCCATCGCAGAAGAGCAGCATGGGAGACTGCTAATAAATGCAAAAAAGCAGAGGATCAAATTCTTCCCTGGTGCAGCCATTAAAGTTACCTCGCAGTAAAAGGCATTGGAGTCTCCAATCGTACAAGCTCTGCACGGACACATCCCTGCCTGCTTAGAGACCCCCTGAAGTTAATGAGACTCAATACAAGCGCATGATTCTTCCCACATACAACGTAGTTGCAGGGGTGGAGCCTGGGGGATACTCAAGATAGAGAGAAAAATATTTTCAAGTATGGAGAGGCAAGGAATCCCATCAGAACGTATTCCAGGGTAGGGCAAATGCCAGCTCATCTTAGCTTCCATGTGGGTGTTGCCGGATCATGTGTTATCGGGTCATTTTCCCTGCAACTTGCTTGATAAAGGTGCACCTGCTAATTCAAGGCAGCGCAAGATGCTATCAAGTAACATTTTCAAAACTGCCTCAGTGACTCAAGAGCCCATTGATGCTCAAAGAGGTTCCTGGTTAGCCAGGTCACTTTTAAAACTGGGACTTGAAGTCATACGGGTGCTTCTGAATCATTACCGCTCACCTGGGCCTGATACTCAGTGACTCTGAGAGCCCCTGGATTTCATGAGGATCAGAGGGGCTCAGCGTACATAAAAAATCTTCAGGTGTGAAGTGGCTTTGCAGCACAAACCGGCAGGCTTGTTTTTCCCTGGACTGAGCCAAGGTGGTAAGGGAGGCACGATTTTTTTTCTGACATGGTCAGTGCGCTGTGGACCACCACGCTCTGCAGGAATACCAACGGCCTGTAGCTGGCCCCTTACCCTGCACCCCCACCGTGTTCGCTGCATTCTTTTCTTCCAGCTCGATCGCGACGTTGGTTTGCCCAGCAGGTTGCTCTGCCAGGTCCTGCTCAGTGCTGTACATTTGCTCCAAGATAGCCTGGACGATAGGAACCATCATGGCAGTAGTGGCAGTGTTGCTTATCCACATGGACAGGAAGGCGGTGACTCCCATAAACCCCAGCATTAAGCTGCAGAGAGGGAGACAGAAGAGAGGGAGGAAGGATAAACCCAAAAGCCTTGCTGGGCTTTGGCCGTGGGACCTATTACAGGGCTTCCCGCGAAAGCCGGGCTCAGGTTAGAGAGCATCTATGCTCTAGCAAAGCAAAGTCTGGGCCAAATTCTCTGCTGATGCAGCTCCACTGCTTTCGCTGGAAATACACACAGAGACTATTTAGCCCTGTGCATCGCCATAAAAGTAATCCAACCACTGCTCAGTCCCAGCTGGAAGTGCCTATAATTTAGCCAGCACAGAAAAGAACCTGTTATTGAACAGCAAACCACAAACCACCACGGCTTTCCCTGGTTTCCATGCAGCCTGGAGAACGATGCTTTCTAACACGGCCTGGGCTCTGGATCTCGGCTAACACAAACCAGCTGCTCTCCCCAGCTACCAGCTGTACCAGGCTTCCTCGGCCAGCGCGGGCACTGTGGCCGTCTCCCGTCAGCCTTGTCCGCTCTGCCAATAAGTGACCAGTGCAGAGGGTGGACTCCTGCAATTGAGTGACAACCGAGACCTCGGCAGCACTTGGATCCTCGTTATCAGGGCCAAATCCCGGTGTATTTGTACAGAAGATCATTGCTGGGTTCAGGGAAATAAAACAGTCTCCCCAAGACAAACAACACCCACCCAGTCCCCCTCTAGTCTCTCCTAGCGCTCTGGCAATTTAAACCAGCAAATCCATTTTGCCCTGTTCCCACTGGTCATGTCTGGGCTATAGCAGGGTGTAAGCATCAGCTGTCACAGCCCTTCTCTATGGATGCACAAGACACTGCCCTGCACTGCTGGCCTACAGCACATAGGCAGGGACCAGTTCCTCGAGCGATGCCCCTCTGCATTACACAACAATTTTGATGCACTTCAGGGCCATGGGAAGTGGTGAATGGGCAGGATCCCAAACTCGTGGGGAAATTTGGGGGGTCAGTTTTATAGATTAACAAGGGTAATTCTCTGCTGTGCCTTTGCTCTGAGCTCCTCAAAGACTCAAACAGGAACCGAGTGTCTGATCATGAGACAACACAGAGGACCCAACTGAGAAACTTAAGAGCCCAGTGTCAAGGGCTAGGAAGGAAGATCGAAACACGTCAAAGCCACACTCAGCACTCAAGACCTGATGGAGGCACGAAGCACCCAACTAAGTCGATAGCAAAACTCCCCCTGACTTGGCGAGAGCCAAGTCATATGTCTGTCCTGGGTTTTAGGGCACGAGCTCATCCCTGCAAGGGTGGAGGAAGCCTCTGGAAACCCTTGGCAATTGCATGAAACAACTGCAGCTTCCACAGCTTTCATTGTGTTACTTCACTGAACTTTCTCTCCCCAGCCTCCAAGTGTCGGCTGGTGCCGAGCTGGGCTGCCCCGACAGAAAGCGGGTGTAATGGGGCCTCTTACAGTGCAGGCTTGACTCCGACGATGAGCAAGACCTTCAGTGCAATGCGTTTGTGCAGGTTCCAGTGCTCCACGGCCACGGCTACAATCAGGCCCCCGACAAAGAGCATGTTGGTGTCCTTCAGGTACTGCATGCACACCTGCAACAAAGGAGTCTCCGTTACCTGCCAAAGTCTCATCCAGCCAACAGCGAGCGCACTCTGGTCCTCCTCCTACTCTCACTGAAGCCATCTGTAAACCTCTCCTCCTTTCCAGCATAGGCATTTTCCTGTGCTCCCATACCCAAGCCTGTGCTTGCTTATGTGGATGTTGAGCTGATGAGACCAGAGACCTCTTCTCCTCTCTTTGTCCAATGTCTAGGGAAACTGCATCCTTCTTACAAACTCAGTGCTAATGACCTATAAAGTATACGACCTGTGATAAATGGGAGGTTAGTTGCTCACTGCTTTGCATGCACGACTGGTTTGCCAAAAGGCCAAGCCACAAGTGGTAACTCAGCCTTTCTGAAAAATCAGACATAATCCTTCCCACAGTCAGTCAGAAGGGATTGAATCCTGGACTTACGGTACTTAAGCACTGACATCTACCACCTGAGCCAATACGGTGAGCTGAATTGGCAAGAAGACTGTTATCCTTTACAAGTACCACCCATCGGACATGGGTCTAGTGCATTTGTCTCACGCATCTGAACGCTCCCAAAGTACGAGTGCTGGCTTGTGAATCACTTTAATAATGATCCCTTAGCTGAGAAGGCTTGGCCCAGACATTCAAAACACCCAAGGAGGAATTGATCTAAGTTGCATGGTTTTCTGTGCGTGGTGTAGTTTAGAAAGGGAGTTCACAGAACACATATTCGCCTTTGTTTTGGGGTGGGACGACGCCTTAGACTGGGTTCCACCATTTTTAAACCCGTCTATGCGTGCCAAACATCTGTTCTGTTGACGGTATAGACTGGTTTTGTGAGCTGAACTTCTGTTATGGCTATAAACCAGTTGCCAATCACTTCCACCAGTAAAAGTGTAATGTCTGTTCCAGGCCGAAGGGTCTAAACAGGACTCTTCCTTGCCCTTCCACTCACCGGCTACAATAGGAAGCTATTCTCCTCTACCTGGACCATCTACCCATGGAGGACACAACCCACACTGTGTATCACATACATTGTCACATCTGTGTCAACATCATGCATGTGTCCCTGTATCTTTCTAGTCCTGGTTTACACAAAAGATGTTAAACATGCTGGATGAGCGTTGACATCGGCATCTTTGGAAGCTGCTTAGGGCGGATGGATGTTAACCAGAAGGTAAACAGCTCGCAGTTGAGATGTATGGAAACATTTTGTCAAATACACAAAGGGAAGCCTGTCTCAGGCCCTGAAATTTATGGTTCAAGTCTACACTGCCCGGGGATCAATACCTACCTCTTTAGACTCCAGGATGCCGAACAGAGGAAATAATACAACCGGGAGCAGAGAAGTAACAGCCAAGGGGATAACCTCTGTGCACCAGTACACAGCCATGAGGATGATGACATAGCCACATCTGGCCTCCTGCGGGAACAAAAGTGAGCAATTTCTTACACACAGTAAACTAAGTATGTTGCTGAATACATAGCAGACACCTCAAAAGTACATCCCAGGATATAATCCAAACTATACAACCAATTAGAGGAGGGGAAAGTGCTTGATGCAATGATCTCTTTCCCAGGGAAAATGTTTTTGGAGACACGGCTACTACAACCCGGCAGATTTCAATGGCAAACCTGTACTCTCCAGAGAAATGCGGGGTCCCTGAAAGGCAAGGGCAGCCTTACCACCAAGTTCAATGTGACCAAGGTTTCACCCCACAGCTGAACTTTTGGCCTGATTGCGATGGTGCAACTGCCTACGACTTGGCCTCAGAGTCCTTTGGATAGAAACCCACTTCTAGAAGAAGCCAAACACTGAACGAGAGACATTTGATGTTTCTATCTTATCAGTTACTTGCACGTAGCTCTGATGAGGATGTGCCAATTTAAGTGTTGCATTGCAAAGCCTTCTCCTGAAACCAGCATATATGCAAAGCTCTTTTTGATATTGGCATTTGTATTATATACACAAAGACCCTGGGGCAAAGCTTAGCATATGGGAAAACCAGAATTTCCATAGGAAAACAACAGCTGGCCCACGCATGTTCACTCAGCTAGCGTTTGGATGTTTAATAAAGGCAGCACATTTGTTTCCTATTAGGCAAGATTTTTAAGGATGAATCATGATTTGGGTGTACCCGGTTTGCAGGTGCCCATTTTAAAGGTGTTCAGTTTCCAGACTGTGGATGGTCAGTGCTTTCTGAAAATCAGGCCTCTATAAAGTGCCTGAAGTTCAACGCCTGAAACTGTGATTTTAAATGTCTCCAGTTGGTTTTGAAATGACTGGTCTAATCTTCTCAGTGTCTGTGCACTGCTCTATTATAGGTATTAAACTACTTACTTGAAATTATATTGTGTTGGCTGAACTGTGGGATTTCCTAGATTAGAAATGTTGAAACACGTCTACTTAAACTGTTGATTAGACATTTTAATCACCTAGCAATCCTTGGTTTTGTAAATGCAATCTTCCCACAAGAAGCAAGTACTCATTAACTGACTGTAAACAGAGTTTAACGTCTTTAAGCATAAGTGCGTCTTAGTTCACAATTTGCTTGTTTAAAATAACTGATTAAAGGGTTTTATTCTAATGTAACAAATGGGCTCTGTCTGCCAAGAGCACAGGCGGTGGCAAAGAAGTGATGTTGACTGACATACTGCGTGGGGATCTTTACAAATAGCAAGGTGTTTCTGCTTAATTTGGTCGCTAAGCTTTTTATACAAGTAGAAAGTGTTACCAGTCATTTTACTGATTTTCTGTAGCTACTCTCCTCTAAAACTGACAACTTTCAGTAAAAGGAACAATTTGCACAAATTGGACAATAAGAGAGAGCCGGCAGTCCTTGGGTCTCTGTCCTTGACTGCTGCAACTTTATGATGCAACTGTAGATTGTACATCAGTAGCTGAATGAATGTTGAAACTTCTTGTATAATTTTTTGAGCATTTTGCCAATATGAGAAACACTAAAACGGCTCTATGGACCTGAAGAAGAGCAACCTTACAACATGAGAGAAGCACCAGTTCTGCAGAACACAGAGTAAATAATTTACAGAAAGTTCAAAAATGCAAGAGTGCTTATAAATTAACCCCATTAAACACAGGCCATTCAAACGTGAACAAGAACACGGGTTAAAATGTATGCGAGCTGTAATTAATAGGAGTTAAAACATAAGGAAGGCAAGCTGTAATTAACAGGAACAATTGTAGAATGGTTGGGGTTTTTTTAAGTCTTTGAACAGTTTGCGGAAAACATAATGAGCACTTCTGGTACAGGTGAGAAAGTGATCATTGGCAGGAATTTTACTTCCCTCTTGCGCAATCCTGTAATCTCCCACAATGATGACATGATATTCCTTCTTCCCGAACTTCAAAGACATTCGTTCACCCTTTACATTGCAATGGGTGCGCTCCACAGTACTGACTCTACAGCGCTTACCCTTCCAGACTTTTACTTTTTCAAGCCACATTAACTATAATTTGCTCCCGAGCCCATAGGAATGTGTCTCGCAGTGAAGTCTCTGTGGCCAACTGAAAGGCAGGGCTGACATTATTTGGTCAGGTAAACCCAAAAGGGCTATTATTTTTGTTTAGAAACATGCATGACGTTGGGGGGGGGGGTTTCTGTAGTTTAACATATACTGAGCTATTTAGGTCAATGAAAAAAAAAATGACTAGCTTTAACATTATTAATAGAACTGACTCTAAAAGGTGCAGTGTTTGCTAGAAGCATGGTTTGCCAAAGAAACTACACATTACAGGGAGCCTGCTTTACCGCTGCGTTACACCAGCTTGACACGGGTGCAACTCCCCCGGGAGCAAAGCTGCACCTGGAGGAAAGTGCAAGGGGAGAAGCACCCGGCGCAAAATTTGCAGCTCTTTGCCGACACGGCCCTACTGCTTCCCGAGCCGCCTCTTAAGCGAGTGATATAATAATCCTGTCATCCCACCCCATGCAGAACAACTCTGAAATGATGGGTAAATACGAAGCCCCGCAGCACGTCCGTGGCTTGCTCACAGATGTAGGGTGGGAAGGGACCTGAGCACATCATCAAGTCCGACCCCCTGCCCTGGGCAGAAATGGAGGGGAATAAATAACCCTTCGTCTCATCCGACCCCGGCAGCCTTTCCTGCCCCAGCGCGGGGGGATGCTGTCCCAGCCCCGAGCAGCTGTGAAACGATGGGCAGATACGAAACCTCCGCGGCTCGTGTGTCGCCACCCTCCCAAAACGTGACCGCGGCCGGTGCCGACGTCCCCGAGCCTGGGCTGAACATTTCCAAGCAGCGTGCAAACACCCTCCCGCCGCGCCTGTGTGCGGGGCAAGGACGGGGCAAGGGGTTGGGAATGAAGGACCTCCCCAAAGAAAGGGGGACAGCACAGCTGGAGGATGCTTTCGGGTCTGGACAGGTGGAGGAGGGAGGGAAGGGGGCAGGAGCCGGCTCTTACCAGGCTGCGGAGGGCGAGCGGCAGCGGCAGGAGCAGCAGCGGCGGCAGCAGCAGGAAGGTGAAGGACTTGCAGGGCAGCAGCGACCTCGCCCAGCGCCGGACCATCGTCTGCGGAGCGGAGCGAGCGAGCGGGCGGCGCGGGACGGGACGGGACGGGACAGGACGGGACGGGACGGGACGGGACAGCCGCTTTATACGAGCCCGGCCGGGACAGCCCCGCAGCGCGGCGCAGCGCCGCCTGGCGGCCGGTCCCGCCTGCAACCCTCCCTGCACCCCCTGCATCATGCATGCCCCCGGCCTAGCCCTCAGTGCTGCTCACCCCCCTGGGGCATGCCCTCAGTGATGCTCACCCCCCTGGGGCACGCCCTCAGTGATGCTCACCCCCCTGGGGCACGCCCTCAGTGATGCTCACCCCCTGGGGCACGCCCTCAGTGATGCTCACCCCCCTGGGGCACGCCCTCAGTGCTGCTCACCCCCCTGGGGCATGCCCCAATGATGCTCATCCCCCTGGGGCATGCCCCAATGATGCTCATCCCCCTGGGGCCTGCCCCAGTGGTGCTCACCCCCCTGGTGCATGCCCCAATGATGCTCACCCCCTGGTGCATGCCCTCAG